>CAOKZL010001058.1:0-725910 GCA_948472985.1 Iguana delicatissima
TTCTATGTACATCTTCCCACTTTTTCAGCTGTTTTTGGAATGTCCCAGTTTCCCTGTCCTGTTCCCACTTTCCCCCTTTGTCTTCAGCTTACTTCAGCTGCTGCAAACTGAGTTCAAAATGGAAAACTATTGTATACTCAACTTCAGCAATGGGGAGAGGAGGGTGCAGAATCTTGCCCGTCCTTCTACATTCAAGCACAGGCAAACCACTGTGGCCTCTCCAAGCTTATCTCTTTTTCTTCCTTAAAAAACCCTTGCCATCTTGGCCACACACTGGTGCAGCTTGGCTGCACAGGTCTCATTTTTCATCTCTGAAATGTTGGAGAGAATGGGGTATGGAGAACCAGTGTACTGTAGTAGTTCAAGCATTGGACTATGACCCTGGAGATCAGAGTCTGATTCCTTGCTTGGCTATAGAAACCCACCAGCTGACCTTGGGTACGTCACATTCTCTCAGCCCCAGAAAACCTTGTGATAGGTTCGCCTTAAGGTCTCCATAAGTTGGAAATGACTTGAAGGCCCACAACAATAATGTGAGGCTTTGGTCTAACTTTTAAAGGAATTCTCCTCAGAGCTGAACCCAGTTCTCCAAAGAAGCTAAGCACCTTGAATAGCTACTTTTAAGTTCAGACAAAACTTGGAAATTTACCAATCCAGTAACACCATGTGTTTCCGCACTAAACTATTATAGTGCTATTATTCCACTTTCAGCATCCTATGGAATCCTGGAGTTTGCAGTTTAGGGAGGAGCCTCCAGAATTCTCAGCCAGAGAGCTCTTTGGCCTCAGTAAACACCAAACCTCAGAATTCCACAGGATGTTGAAAGTGGAATAATAGCACTATTACAGTGTAGGGGAGAAATGGCCATAGAAGCTACCGAGTGCTTTTTCCAGATGCCAGGTGAGCTCTTTCTGAAGGAAGTTCCATAATCGAGGGTCACGGAGGAAAAACCTGCCTCTTTTACAGCCACCTATTTGGTGGTGGCATCAATCTGGGCAAGGTCTGGGCTAGGAGAGAACATGGTCCCAAAGGTACCTGGATTCCAGCTATAAAGGACTTAGAAAATCAAAAACAGTAAATACATTTTTATCAGAGTAATCCGAAGCTCTTCTACTTACCCAAATTTCCATCTTCCCATTGTTCTTCTTGCACTTTTCTGCCACCAAATTGAGCTCAACAGTTGTTTCTGAGACCATCTCTGCACTCTTATCCTTCACCACGATGTGCATAACCCGGCCCTTGTGGATGTGGGCGTCAAAAGTGCTGTTCCAAGGGGGGTACATGGTGGGCTTCTTCTGGACATAAACTTGGCCATTCTCTAGGATCAGAAATAGTTCCTTCTTAGTTTCACAGAGTACTAGCAGTGCCTACAGAACGTTGCAGTGCAACAAACACAGGGGTGTAGCTACGGTGGGGATGATGCAATTGTCACTTTAAATAATTCTGCCCACACAACGAAATGTTCATTCGGTTCTCAATTTTAGTAATTTGAAAGGCAGAAGAGCATTCAGAAATACAGTTCAAGCATCAAAAGAAAAGGATCAGCAAAGTTTCCAAGGGAATGTGAAGGCAGCAATTATAACATTTCTAAATGTGAACCATTTTCAGCATTTCAATCTTTGCAATGCTAGAAATTTAAATTTAAAATCAACAATAGATGTTACAGTGTCTAAAGAGACCTTTTTGTTGGATTGAGGAATTCTAGTTATCTAGCCCATCTGTTTGTTGGGTTAAATGTTCATGAATAACTTTGCAGCTGTTTTAAAACATGCTGTAAGGTAGCTTGGAGGATCTTCGCTACACGGGAAGAAAAAAGGCTTTCCTGATGCAGAATTAATATCAAAAGAGGCAGCAGGTAGCCTTCCCTAGGGAGACATTTAAAAGCAGGAGGCCACCCCTGTAAAGACTTTCTACCTGATCACAATCCCCTTTTCTTCTGGTGGCAGGGGCACTGGAGAAGAGCCTTAGATGTAGACACGTTGGGACTATTATTAATATTATTTATTTATTTATTCCCCGCCTTTCTCCCAGTAGTGAGACTCAAAGTGGCTAACAAGATCAGAACAGAACAAATTAAAACATCCATGAAAGTATACATTTTTAAACAGAATTAAACAATGTATAAAGTTAGAAGGATTACCTGTTAAAAATATTAATGCTAAGAATATTAAATACATTTAAAACATTAAAACTATACCACCTTAAAAGCTGCACAGGATCGTGAGACCACATGCAGTGCATTTAATAAGCCTGCCAGCACAAAACTCTGCTCACCTGCCTTCAAAAGGACTGCAGGGATGGGGCCACCTTGGCCTCTCTAGGGAGGGAATCCCCAGAGTCTGGGGGCGGCCACCATGAAGGGCCAAACAAACCTCAGAGGATTATAGGACAGAGGGAAGGGCCTCTCCAAATGATCTTAAAATTCTACAGGGCTCATGAAGGAAGATATAAACCATGTAACCTTCAACCTCTATGATTAGAAGTTTTCTGGGAGATGAACTTCAAAAAACTTTCTGCCAGCCTTTTTCCTAGCTAGCATGACTGAAGAATTCTTGGGAGTTGTAGGACAAAGTAATGTTTTGCCATCTTTCTCCCCGTCCCCCCAGACAGCATTGCTGGAGGATTCTGGGAGTTGCAGTCCAGCAAAAAACTTTCCCAAGTTTGAGGGGGAATTAATATAAACAGCTGCAGCCACAGTATTTAACCAAGGCAGCTTACAGAAGCTATAATACTCTTGTTAAAGGAGAGCTCCACTGGCTACCAGCTTGTTTCTGGGCACATTTCAAAGGGCTGGTTATGTTCTTGTTGTAACTTACTGCTGTCAAGTTAGTTATGACCTGTCCTATACAGACCTATTCTGGCCAGGGAGGCTAGCCTTGGCCCTGCCTTCTGTCTTTCTCTTGGCAAGGAAAGATCTTTCTATTCCAACAGGCTTTTAAATAGTTGTGAATAATTTAATTCCATTTTAAGGTTCACTTTTTGTAATTTTTTCTTTAGCTGTATTGTTCTTTTTTTAAATTGTAAGCTGCCCTGCGTCCTAATTTTGGGAGAAAGGTGCATCACTATTATTAATACTACTACTACTACTACTATCATCATCATCATCATCCAGGAAAAAATCCTTTACCTGATAGAGTTTTTATGAGCCAGGTCTTCTACCTAGCTGTATCCTAACAGAACAGGACTTAAAAGGTAAACACCAGCACTTTGAACTGATGCCAGATGTGAACAAGCAACCGGGGAATTTGCTCCAAACAGGTGTGATGCACTGTCATTCCATTTTCAGGTCCCCGTGACCACTCTACCAGCAGTGTTCTGAATTAATTGGCGCTCCTGGCCAGTCTTCAAAAGCAGCCCCATGCAGAGCATGTTGCGGTAACCCAGCTCTGGAAGCTGCCAAAGTGTGGATAACTGAGACTAGTTTGTGAAAAGCAGCTTTTGGTCCCTGGCAGTAAAGGGACAACCTGCGGAGTTCAAACACACACCAGATGGTTCCAGCATGCAAGTATCACCAAAGTGGAAGCGCTTAAAAAGAGCACAGGTGTTTGGGTGATTTGTCTGGCCACAAGCAGTCTTGAAAGAGCGACGGATTTTTATACTCCACAGGGGTCATTAGCAATCAGAAACCTCTCCTTTGAAGTAGTGGCGGTAGCAGCACGTACCCTTCAGCTCCTGTTCCAGACAGAGATGTAAGGTGAGCAGCAGCTTTAATAAAATATTAGCACTATCTGCACAAGAGTTTAAGATCAGTCCTTCCTCCCAAGTGCACTGCAAAGGATGAAATGGTAGCGGTGCACTGCAGAACAGCCCCTGAAAGCATGCAACATCGAGAATGCATGTATTGCTTAGCTATCTTGGATCATCCTGTCCACAAACCAGAGATCTCTGAAGAGAGTTGAAAGCGATTTGAAAGCAGTACAGTGATCCAGGGGTAAATGCTGACATTTACCACTGCATCATAGCCACTGCCCCCAAAGTAAATCCAAAAACTAAAGCGGACTGCATTGTTGATCCATACCAACAAATTAGTTTCCATCACCGTCAAGGATAAAGCTAATGGGTTTTAATTAGCTCCTGAAGACCAAATCACACTAAAATATTTCAGCTTAAAAGAGATTGCTGAAAGCAATATAGTGTTGCTAGGAAAATCTGTCCCCATCCTCAGCTATGGTGAGAACTACAGCTTGAAGGGAAGAGGAGTTACCCTATTGTGTAGGGACGGTGGGCGATGGGGGTAATTTGCCCCAGGCAGCAATGTTTTTGGAGTGGCTGAACCTGTAGTCACGCCCCCCACATGGCCTGGTCACCACCCCCACACACTGCGGCCGTGCGCCCGCGTCATAGCCCCCCTTCACACACTCCAAGCTCCACCATTGGAGTAACCAGGGGTCTTGTGGGATTAGCAGTTGATTTCATTGTCCCACAATTCAAGAAGGATATTGACAAGCTGGAACATGACCAGAGGACATCTTCATCTTTCTCCCCCTTTTTGCATTCTGTTTTTTAGACTGTGGGCATGGACTGTTGCGTTTTGTGCCCTACATTATGGGTTATGTTCTGGGAGCTTTTTGGTTGAAGACAATAAGGAATGGCTTTCCATGATCCCTTTCACAATTATAACACTCTGCTTCCCCTTTATGCAGATACATTCTGTGGAATCCTGGGGTTTGTAGTTCAGTCTGGTACTGGAGCTCTCTAGCTGAAAATTCTAAGTTGCCGTCCTTAAACTGCAAGTCCCAGAATTCCATGGCAGTTAAAGTGGAATTGCTTTAGCTATAGCTGGGTAGTATGAAGGGACCACAGGTAACTGGGCAGGAGATCCTTTCCCAATCGCACATGTGATCCTTTCAATTAGAGATGTCAGGAATTTGCCTTTTACAGGCAAAGCAGCCATGCTCCCATTAAAATATGGTTTCTCCTTTCACACTGAAAGAAGACATGAAAGCCAGCTCCATTAGGTTTTGAACTAAAGTCTTGATGCATCCCCACAGTGGCATGGAAACTGCCAGCCACCTTTGTCCATCGCTGTCATAATGAAGCCTACCAAAAGGGCATAAAAATATAATGCATAAAAATATTTACAGTCAGCCCTCTACACTTGCAGGTTTGACTTTCACGGATTTGATTATTTGTGAGTTTCTCCAACTCCTGCCCCTGCCACCTCAAATGCTCCAGGGGAACTGTCTCTTTCAGCGGCACCGAACAGACTGCGCAGTCTTAAAAACCAACCGCTGCTCCTCCTCCTTCTCTACCAGCTTCTCTACCTGACCAGCTAAGGATGGCTTGAAGCCTGATTTCTCCACACCACAAACTCTCTTTCGATGCCTCCCCACCAAAGGAGGAGATGGGTGTCAGAGAGGAAGTACAGGGCCACCATGCCAACTCACCCCTCTTCCCTTTCCTTTCCCTGACCCAGTTTGGATGCTGGATGCCTGTTCCCCTCATCATGCTGTTATCACCGTGAACTGGCCTGGCTTCGGAAGATATTAGATATCGTTTGATATCATAATTCGGTCTCATTTTGCCACCCTTGGCCAAGTGTTTGTGAGGCCCCCGAACAAGCACAGAGCTAGGCATGGCCCTTAATTGCTGAACATTCCTTTCTCCACCTAGGCAAGCCAGACTCAGCCAGATCTTGCTTTAGGAGACCTCCCTAGACAAACACCTCATCAACGATGCATGCTACTACAAAGAGCCCCCTGCCCCGAGCAGGTAACTTGCTGAGCTAGACGCTTGACTGTCAAGTACGCTGCATCTGCATACTGGCCATTCCTTTATCGATTCGGACTTAACTCAATCATGTTAAATTCTGACCTTTCGGAGACATTGTCTTGCGCCCAAACCTCATTGTTCTCTCCCAAGTCCAGACTAGCCTACGGTCATACTTTCCCTATAAGAACCCCCTGAGTTCAAGAGCACCTTGGATCGCTCTGAACTTCCATCAAGCCTTGCTGCTGCTTTGCCTGGGTGAGCCTTCCCCTCAGCTCCAGTAGCTGAGACCGCAGCAACCTCGGATCGCTCCTGAGTTCCAGACCACCCTGCTGCTGCTTTGCCCAGAGAGCTCCCCTCAGTGAACCACGCTGAGCTTCTTCTCTCCATCTGCAACCCCTCAGGACCACGAGAAAGGTGTCGTATCACCCATTTCCCCCGAAAACTCTTATTTCTTATTTCTTAGTTAGCTGTGTGGTTGTGTTGTCTTAAGTGTTTGTCTTTTGTTAATAAAATATCATTTTTGCTATTTTAAAACTGTCTGATTGCTTATCTGACCTGACCCCGTAGACATTGGGTTACAAGATCCCCACTAAGTTACGTTGCCTCTCGTTAGCTTAAAGCGAGTGCTCCAGTTAATTTCCCCACCTTGCTTTATTGTGTTTTGGTTATTTGGGTGCCCCTCCCGGGACCCTCAATTAACAGGGTAACAATGCCTTGGCCCCCTTCCCACAGATATACATAAACATTTTGATATTTGTGATTTACCTACTTTTGTGGAGGTCCTGAGCCACTAACTCAAGCAAATGTGGAGGGCTGACTGTATAAAACTTTGAGATTGCCAGATGCCTCCAGCAAGAGATGTGAGGGAAAATCCTGACAGAATATCAGAGTCATGGTGTCCTGGGATGGAATGAGGCATGAGACATCTATAGACATGTCTCTATGAGGTTCTACGGCAGGTGATGGGACAGTTTTAGCTTTCACCTGGAGTATCCCCTAGAAATTCTGGGAAGACCTGGGGCTTGGTTGGTTCTGAAGAGAGCAGCAGTGGTACCTTTGGGCTAATACTGCTCCGCACAGAAACTACCCACTATCTAGCTCTTGGATGGCAAGGGCAATGGTGGGAAAGATGCAATGCATCTTTACCAGCCTCAGGTGGCCGCAGAACTTGGGCTGTCGCAGTGGCTTCAGAAAACCCAGAGGAAGGTGCAGATGGAATGAGTGCTGCTCATTAGCTGCTGGTATTCATAATCTCCCTCCGAACACAGCTTGGAAATACTTGCATTAGCAATAACATGTTAACATTGCATTGTTTAATTCGCTAGGAACATTTCATCGATTTCATTCATTCATTTATTTGTACATTAGACCGTTAAATTAAAAACAGAACGTGAAAGTGCCCCAAATGTAACAAATCAAAGCAATAAGAAATATTAGCCATTGCTCAAAAATAATGCCATCAACTTCTTAACAAGGAAAATGGTAAATTCAGAAAGCTGTAATGAATTAACCACAAATAGATGGTTTTGAAGTTCTGCCTCTGAGCCTGGAGGTTGTATTTGCCTATTAATTGCTAACTGCACTGTTCAAGCAGGAAAATCAGACTCATGAGCATACCCTTCAACATTTGGATTACTGGCTTCCCCAACGTGTCTGATAAGTTAGGGATCAGAGCACTGTCATAAAACAGAGTTGGTTGAAAACTGGAACCCATGTACTATAGGGAACATTAAGGACTTACACAGGCTCACTTGGGACTGATCATGTGTACATTGCTTGCAAAATCCCTCAGATGCCTAGGTGCCTCCCCTTGCACCCATCAGATTGCTTTGTAAGCAGCATGCATGTGCGAGTGGTCCCAAGTTAGGCTCCATAGGTAAGAAGAACTGATGAAACAACAGAATCTCTGTTGAAGTAATGGAACTCATCTTTAACTGGGAAGTATCAAAAAACTGAGTCACAAGATAATGGGGCATCAAAAGGTGAGGGCTTCCTGTATTGGTCTGGCCCAATTGATGCAGAAGGAAAGAGAGCCTACCCTCCAATATTTCACAGAGGAAAACTGAGACACACGTGGGCAAGCAACATCAGAGCTGGGGCAGGAATGCAAAAGTTATTAAAATGAGGAAGAACTCACAAGCTAAGAGAGGCTGCAGCAGTTTCCTTGTGCCTGAATGTACAGGGAAGAGCAAGATTCTGCCCCCTCCTCTCCCCTCCTCGCTGCTCAGTTAACTGACTCCATTTCTGCACTACATAGTTATAGCGCTATCATTCCACTTTCAACGTTCTGAGGAAATCTGGAGTTTACTGAGGCCCAAGGGCTCTCTGGCTGAGAATTCTAAAGGCCCCTCCCTAAACTGCAAACCCCAGGATTCCATAGGATGTTGAAAGTAGAATAATAGCATTACAGTATGACCCCATATCCATGGGGGATTGGTTCCGGACCTCCCCGCAGATACGGGAATCCATGGATAATATCGAACGCTGTGGCGATCGGGCCTTGGGCTTGCAGCTGGAGGAGGGGAAACAGCAGGCAGCGCGATCCCACGCTGCCCGCTGTTTTCAATCGCAGATAACTGAATCCGCGGATTATGAATCTGAGGATATGGGGGGTCGTACTGCAGAACAGAATAGTGCCTGAATGCGAACTACTTTTGCACTTTGACTTCAGTTTGCAACAACTGAAGTAAGCTAAGGATTGGGGAAAAGTAGAAGGAGGAGAGAGAAACTGGGACATTGTCAAGGGAACTGAAAAAATGAGACAACAGAGGATTAGTTGAGACTGTCCCTGCTAAACCATGTTTCAGAAACAGAGAGAGAGATGGTGAAGAAAGAAACTGTGATTGCCACAGAGTATAAATTAGGCCCTTGTAACCTGAAGAATGTTTTGAAAGACTTTACCTTCTACAACCACAGATTTTCATATCTTCAATTTTTCTGCAAGCAGGTCCTGCCCTGGTGCCTTACTGGATGTACAGAGTTTTGGAAAATATAGATGTATGCTGTATAATATCATGTAATTTGTTATATGGTTGTTGGCTTATACCTTTAACATCCTTTAAAATATAGTTGTGTTTGCAATATTCACTTGTACAGTAACCCCACGGAATTCAAAGTGCACATGCAAATCCTGGGTCATTTCCACCCCCACACTGTTATAGTGCTATTATTCCATTTTCTGCATCCTATGGAATCCTGGGGTTTGCAGTTTAGGGTGGGCCCTTTAGAGTTCTCAGCCAGAGAGCTCTTTGGCCTCAGTAAACTACAAACCCCAGGATTCCACAGGATGTTGAGAGTGGAATAATAGCACTGTAACAGTGTAATGCAGAAATGGCCCTCGTCTAATGCCCTCACCTCTTCCATACCCTCAAACTGTCCCATTTTGACAGGGACAATCCCGAGTAATCTTCTGCCATCCCACGCTTTAAAAATCTCCCAGTTCTTTTCTCATCCTCCTGCTTTGCCCCTTTGTTCTCAGCTGACTCAAATTGCTGCAAACAGAATTCAAAATGCAGAAATAGTATTAGCATGCACTCCTTCCTTAAGACTTCTGCATTGACTGGGCACAACCAGTAATCCATAGGGGTTATGGTCGTTCTTTGCTTTCAAGTCATTTCTGACTCACGGAGACCCTAAGGCAAAGCCATCATGGGGGTCTCTGGGCAAGATTCCTTCAGGGTGGTTTGCCTTTGCCTTCCTTTGAGGCTGAGAGAATGTGGGTTTCCATGGGCAAGCAGGGATTTGAATCCTGTTCTCCAGAATCCTAGTACAACACTCAAACCAATACGCTATGCCCACATTTCACATTTATGTGAGCTGTCTGAATGCCCATATAGAGCTAAGGAATAGCATCTTCTGAAGGTATTTCTTTGAGCACATTCAGTCTCTGCATAAAAACAACATGATTCTCTGAAGGCACTTAGAGTCTGCTGGCTCCTTGCCCAGCAAGACATTATGGGATGCATGTGTCTGTGCTGGCCAGAGGAGGGAAGAAGTGTATTAAGTTCTTTGACCTTTCTCCATACAATTCAATGCTTTTCAGAATTAACAAAGCTTATTTTCAGCTTGTCAGCATGCTTTCTTAGTTTTTTTAACACAACAAAAATGATTAAAAAAAAGAGAGAGAGAGAGAGAGAGAAACCACTCAAATTTCCCCTTGTCTAGCACTACTTCTTAAATCAAAAGGTCAGTTTTAATCACTCTTAAAAGCAGGGTGTCTAATTCAATATGGGATAATGTCTTTGTATCTTGCATTTGTTGTGGTGAATGGAGAACAGCCAAGTTATTTTTCCTAACCCTAAACAGTAAGTCTTTGTGAGACAGTCCTGTGCTGAGAAAGTAGTGTGTGTGTGTGGGGTGGGGGACTGGCTAGAGCTGTAAAACACATTGATTGCCACTTTATTTTTTAAGATGTGAAAATCTGCATGGAGAAGCTGAGAGCTGGGAGGTTGAGTGGGTGGAAAGAAGTTACTTAAGTCTCTTCCTTCTGGTCATTTTGAACATTAGAAACATGAACCACAGAATTATTTCTGTCAAGGGCAGATCTTTGGTAGATCCTATCAGTCTCAATTATCCATTAACAAAATCTGACAACACTAGAGCTGGGAGGCACTGTACCACTCACCACTTCCCCAAACTCTTTTTTCTCCATTAGAGAGATAAGATTATAGCAGAACTTTTCTGATGTCCCAGAATTCACCATCCAACCACTAGCTCGTGAATTCTATTTGACACAGTCCAAAAAAAGTAAATTTTAGAAGCTCTAAGACAGTGGTTCTCAACCTGTGGGTCCCCAGATGTTTTTGGACTGCAGCTCCCAGAAGCCCTGAGCATTGACCATAGTGGCTGGGGCTTCTGGGAGCTGAAGTCCAAAAACATCTGGGGACCCACAGGTTGAGAACCACTGCTCTAAGATATAGGGGACAGCCAGTCTGGTGCAGTGATATGAGCACTGGCCTATGACCCTAGAGACCAGGGTTTGAATTCCCACTCAGCCATGGAAACCTATTGGATGACCTTGGGCAAGTCACACTGTCTCAGCCTCAGAGGAAGGCAAAGGCAAAACTCTTCTGAAGAAATCTTGCCAAGACAACTTTCCTTAGTATTGTCAGAAGTCAGAAATGACTTGAAAGCACACAACAGCAACAAAAGATATAGGGAGTGTTTCCTTCAGATGAAAAAAGCAGCTTGGAGTGACTTGGAGCTGCAAGATGACCAGAGAGAAAGGAACAAAATGACTTCTTTAACTGCCCTTCATCTGTCCTTTGTTAGAGGTCAGGCTGGGCTTGGTTGAACAATCGAACTGCCTGGGAAGTGAACAGTAACACTTCGCAATGCTGGAGTGAGCAAGTGGTATGTCAGGAAATCTACTGATAAAGATTGGGGTAGATCAACTAGAATTCCAGTTGCTTAATAATAACAACAATAATTAAGATATTCCCCTTGCCCTGAAGAATTGTTAGTGTGCCTCCAAGTTGTTTTTGACTTGTGACAACCTATAGATGACTTCATTGTAGGGTTTTTAAAGAGGGGTTTTGCCATTGTTTTCCTCTGGGGCTGAGAGTGTGTGACTTGACCATGGTCACCCAAGGGGCTTCCATGACTGAGTGGGGATTCGAACCTTGGTCTTCAAGAATCCTAGTCCAACACTCAAACCACTAGACTTCGCTGGCTCTAGCCCTAAAGCAGTGGTTCTCAACCTGTGGGTCCCCAGATGTTTGTGGACTTCAGCTCCCAGAAGCACCAGCCACTATGGCCAATGCTCAGGTCTTCTGGGAGCTGAAGTCCACAAACATCTGGGGACCCACAGGTTGAGAACCACTGCCCTAAAGTATACTGCTGAAATAAAGAAAGAATAGATCCAGGTCCAATGGTTTTAAGTTACAGGAGGGTAGATTTTGACTGAATATTAGAAGGACCATCTTAAGAGTAAGAGCTGTTTGGCAATGGAACCAAGAGGCTCCAAGAGGTGGGGTCTCTTTCCTGAAAAAGGGGCTGGATAGCTACCTGCCAGGGATGCTCTAGCTGGATTTCCTGCACTGAGCAGGGAGTTGCACTTGGTGGCCTATGAAACCCCTTCCAACGCTATGATTTTACAATTCTATGATCAGGATTGGTTTTTGTGTGAAAGGATGGTGAAGTCCATTCATTCCTGTTATTCAAATTCCTGGGTTCAAAATTCTTACATGTTACAATTATGTCTTTTACACCAGTCCCTGTCTAGTGGATCTCAGCAATCTTTCAAAATATAAAGTAGATCCCACAAAGTTGCCCATCTCTGATGGAACATGTCGTTGGATGCTCACACTTCATGGGATCCTGAATCTCCCCAGAAAACCAACTGGCCCTTAAAAGGACTTCATTTTGGCCAGCTTGCAACCCCAGACCCAGAAACACCCCTGTGTCCTAATACCCACACTTTATCGGCTAGCTAAAGGCCATCGGTTCAACAAAAAACAATGATATAACCAACTTGTTGTGTGCCTTCAACTCACCTGTCAACTTATGGTGGTCCCATGAATTTCCTAGGGTTTTCTTAGTCAAGGAATACTCAGAGGTGGTTTTGCCAGTTTTGTTGAAATAAAGCCTACAGCACCCAGTGTTTGTTGGTGGTCTCCCATCCAAGCACTAATCAGGGCTGTTTAACTTCTAAGATTAGATGGAGATCTGGTTCCTTTAGAGTATGAAGGCCTGCCTACAACCTACTTAGAGGCTTAAATACCATAAGAGTACCAGTTCCTGTCTGATCTTGGAAGCTAAGCAGGGTCACCTCTGGTTAATACTTGGATGGGAGACTGCCAACGAATATCAGGTGAGATAGGCTAAGTTTTAGAGGACAGAATTGGCAAAACCACCTCTGAATATTCCTTGCCTAAGAAAACCCTATGAAATTCATGGGGTCACCATAAGTCAGCAGGCAACTTGAAGACACATACACGCACAATAGAAATAGGGACCCACACTTTGCTATCCCCTTCCCTGCCCTTTCCATTTTCTGATTCATTTTGGTCCTTTATATTGCAGTGCTTTCCTTTCTCATTGACTGAATTGCCATTAGAAAACTGGCCAAACCAATTATGACTGTGGCGGTCTGGCCCATGAATAAGAATACTAATATATCATGTTCTCTCCAGTGGCTTTTGTCTCTCAGCCGCTGTGCTATAAATTTCTGTCTTGAGCTGTTATATAAAGAGCACTGAAGCACTACATGTTTTGGGTTTTCCACAGCTGACTGACCACACTGGTATTGGTGTTCCTTCAAGGGGATCTCTTTGAACCTGCCTAATGCAACCTCAGAGGGAGAGTACTTATTCTTGCCAAAGTCATTGCTCTCCTGCACTTTGGATGCATACATCTGATGGAAGAGCCCTCTTAATACTCAGTCTTGTCCAAATACAGCCACACATGCTTACCAGCCTCCATCGCTTCTTTGACCATCACGGCGCAGTATGGATCAATCACATCTCCTTGGGAAGGCAGGTAGGGGCCGCTGTCGAAGTTGGACAGGCCGATCCGAAGGAAGGGCGACATGGTGGGCTCTGCGTGGGCCAGAAAGCAGACATGGATGGGATAGTTTTTCAAAGCTGCCTTTGCCTTTTTGACTTTATCACCTACACCAAACCCAGGCATTTAACCCAAAACTCTCTTATCCATTCCCACAGCACTTCCTCTCTGTGTCTTCCAGCCAGCTGAGTTAGCAAAAGCTTGCCGCACATCCCGGCACAGCACAAGATCACCGCTCGATCTGTCCGCCCAGCTGCATTGCTGGAGGCTCTTGCGTTGATCGCCAGACGATGGCCAGGAATAACAGCTGATAGATTTTGATCAATGAAAAAAAAAATTCAGCAGCAGTAGCTCTAAAAAAAGATATTAGATATTGGATGCTGTTCCAGGAGTAGAGAAAGAAAAGGGCGTGCTCGCTGAAGCTTGTAAGGGTTAATGCAAAGTCACAAGTTCCCACTGGCCCTCATTGGGGAAGGAGACAAAAAGCCACATCACTTGCCTTTTAGCAAATGACAGTGCAAAGTAACTGCGTGGAAGACTGCATGGTTAAACATGATGCTGTCAAGTGTTAAATGTGCTATTTATATACAGGAGGGAAATGAAGCCAGCAGAACCTTTGGTAAATCATCCTTCTCTAGCAGGAAACAAGAAGATACAATTGCAAAAGCGCAGCCAGCCACTTCATCATTTGCTGCTAAATTGTAAGCATTTCTCTACAGTGGCCCCTCCACTTTCACAAAGGTTCTGGGCACAGAACCCTCCAAAAGTGAAAAAACCATGAATAGCTCCACACACCCTCCATTGTGATTCCTCTCCCATTCCCATCCAGGGCTCCCCTCTCCTGTTCCCTTGCATTTTGTGTGCCAGGGCCAAAGGCAAGGGAATGGGAGAAGGAGCTTCAGAGGGGAGAAGGAAGGCAAGTGCAAGCCTCCTCTCCATTCCCTTGCCTATTCCCTCAGTGCAAGTTCTCAGCGCCAGGGCCAGAGGCAAAGGAATGGGAGCAGGCATTTCCAGAGGGGAGAAGGAAGGCTTGCACTTTCCTGTTGCCCCCCATTTCCTTGCCTTTTGTCCAAGCACTTGTCTTCCTGCTCTGCACCAAGCTAAATGCAGGGGAATGAGAGCAGGAGAACTGTGGTGGGGGGGCCGGGGGAGGCAAGCATGCGCCTTGCAAATAATCAGATTCCCGAAGGTCAAACCCACTGACTTATTCTCTACGACTTATTTTCCAAACAACTATGAAATGAAAGAGAGCAGCAAGATGAGAAATGGGGGCGGGGGAAAACCTTTTAAAGCAATACGGTCAACACTTCTCTTATTTATCATAGAATCATACAATCACAGAATTGGAAGAGACCCCAGGGGCCATCAAGTCTAACCCCCTGCTATGCAGGAACATCCATCAAAGCATTCCCAACAGATGGCCATCTAGCCTCTGCTTAAAAACCTCCAAAGAAGGAGAGTCAACCACACTCCATGGAGGCAGTATATTCCACTGCCGGACAGCTCTGACTGTCAGGAAGTTCTTCCTGAGGTTCAAGTGGAATCTCCTTTCCTGCAGCTTGAACCCATTGCACCTTGTCCTAGTTTCTGGAGTGGTAGAGAACAAGCCTGCTCCCTCTTCAACATGACATCCCTTTAAACATGGCTATCATGTCCCCTCTTAACCTTCTCTTCTGCAGACTAAACATCCCCAGCTCCCTAAGCCGCTCCTCATAGGGCTTCATGGCTTCCAGACCCTTCAGCCTTTTGGTAACCCTCCTCTGGACACGTTCCAGCTTGTCGACATCCTTCTTGAATTGAGGTGCCCAGAAATGGACACAGTATTCCAAATGAGGCCTAACCAATGCAGAATAGAGTGATAGAGTCGATAGAGTCAATCTAGGCACCATACTCCTATTGATGCAGCCAAGAATCGTGTTGGCTTTCTTGGCTGCTGTGTCACACTGCTAACTCATGTTCAGTTTGTGATCTACCAAGACTCCTAGATCCTTTTCACACGTACTGCTATCCAGCCACACGTCCCCCATCCTATACTTGTGACTTTCATTTTTTTCCGCCCAAGTGCAGGACCCTACATTTCTCTCTGTTGAAATTTATTTTGTTAGCTTTGGCCCAGCTCTCTCCTTATTTTGGACGTGAGTTCATCTCAGGGCAACCTAAATGACATTCTGGAAATTGATCTTCTAAGAGGAAGGAACTAAAACAGATCACCTCTTCCTGACAAAAATGCAATATAATAAGGATTAAGCGAAATTTCCAAATAATTAATTTTTCTTTTTGGTTAATGAATTTAACAAAATTGTAAAATTTTGTCATTAACTGTTATTGTTAAGGAACTGCTATGGGGCTGTGGGGGATAAATTATTATGATTGAAAATGTAAAAAGAATGGCCAGAATCCTCTTACAATAATAGAATCATAAGAGTTGGATGAGACCATGGTCGTGATGTCGGAAATGCTATCAGGTCATGATGTTGGAAATGCTGTCAATCACAATACCTATGAAACCTGAATTATTTCTTTTAAATATTACCAAGATCTAAAGGCAACGGTAATAAAGGAGTGCTGGAGAATAATATTATATATGATTATGGCTGCTAGGATAGTTTTAGCAAAATTTTGAAAACGTCCGGAGATCCCAGGTTTGGAAATATGGTTGTGTAAAATCTTGGATATGATGGAAATAGATGAACTTTTGCAATGTATTAAAGAGAAGTCCGAAAAGGCATTAGAAGAATGGCAGCCTATTAAAAACTTCCTCAAACAGAAGTGGAGTGATAGTATAGTAGAAGGAATAAATTAAATATAAGCATTTTTAAATATAAGCATAGGCATTAAATATAATTTAGAAGGAATAAATTAAATATAAGCATAGGCATTTTTTAATGGTATATCTTTACATTAAACAAGAGGAAGCAAAGTAAGAAGTAGAGTAAACTGGATTAATAGATCAAAGGTTTATGACTATTGGGATGAGAATTTACAATTGTAAGATAATAACTCCAGTTAGGCTTAGGGAGGAAGTATGTTTATGTTAGTATTTTTGAGTTTGTATTGATATGTGTATTTATATTAGCACTATTAATTGTAATTGTAATTTTTCCTTCTAATTTTTTCTGTTTTTCCCCCAATGTATTATTGAGGTTTGTTTTATCTTGTCTTGTCTTGTTTTCGTTTGTTTATTAAAAATGAAATTTTTTTTTTAAAAAAGAGTTGGAAGGGACCACAAGGGCCCTCAAATCCAACCCCTTGTCATGCAGGAATACACAATCAAAGCACTCCCAACAGATGACCATTCAGCCTTCAAAAGGAGGAGACTCTGCCACAGTCCAAGGCAGTGTATTCCACTGTTGAATTGCTCTTCTCATCAAGAATTTCTTCCTAATGTTTAGATGGAATCTCTTTTTCTGAAGTTAGAAGCCATTGCTCTGTGTCCTAGTCTCTGGAGCAGCAGAAAACAGGTGTGCTCCATCTTCCATATGACATACCTTCAAATATTTAAACATAGCTATCGTGTGGCCTCTTAATCTTCCTTTTTCCATACTAAACATACTCAGCTTCCTAAGCTGGTCCTCATACAGCATGGTTTCCAGATTTATAAAGAGATTTAGCACCTCAGGGAAAAGAAGGTAACTGTGGCTTTACTGATGATGGGTGTTCTATCTAGAAGATAGGATGGGGGGAAAAAAGAATTCTTCAGGAGGTTGAAGATTCCTGGCTTACTGCAGTATGACACAACTAAAATCTCACCAGTTTTGTGAGATTTCCCTCCATCCCTAATTACAGCATTAATCTTGGTGGACTATGAGCTAAGGTCCACAAAAATGACCCAGGAGAACACACAGACCTTCACTTCATGGTCCTAAAAATATATAAAAAGTGCCCCTGAGCAGCTGCAGAGTGCATTCAGCCATATCACTGATTAATGATGGAAAGTTCTCCCTGGGCAGGAATAGAAAGGCCTTCTACATCAGGCAGACTACGAACAGTTCCACTTCATCTCTTTTCCTCGGACTTAACTGCCGATCATGCCAAGACTTTCCACCTTCAAGTGCAAGCCACCCAGAACACTAGCTATCTGTCCTCTAATTGCAGAACAGCTTCAGTGAGGACTAAAAGTGTCCGATTGCACACTAAGACTCTCACATTACCTCATTAGCATTCTGTGCTGCTTGCTTTAAGTCTCCTGAAATGGCTTGTGACTCAGTGACCAGGCTTCTCTCAGAAAGACTCTTCAATAAAGATATCAGGCTGAATCTCCCTTACCCAGAAATCTGAAATCCAAAGAAGTTCCAAAGCCCAAACCTTTTTGCTGCCAGCCACCTGCTTCTACCTTGGAGGCAGCCATCTCTTAGATTCTCAGTCCTTCTCTTTTTGCTACCAGCCACCCGCTTCCGTCTTCAAGGCAGTAGCTGTGGTGCTTCTCCATATTCGTCTCTCAGATCTAAGGAGTACTGCAGCTGTTGCCTCAAAGGCAGAAGCCGGTGGCTGGTGACAAAAGAAAGACTGAGGATCTGTGAAATGGTGGGAAGTGTGGCTTTGTGCCAAGCACTACCTCTGGATTCCACCCATCTCACAAATCCTCAGTCTCTCTGCAGCCTCCTGGCTCATACATAACACCAGCATTGAAGGCTATTCCAAAAAGGTAGTGTATTCCAAAATCTGAAAATTCCAAAATAAAGAACACATTTTGGATAAGGGAGGCTCAACCTCTGAATCATTTCTTAAACTTCCCAATTGGTCTTAAGTGTAGAAAGTGAAGTTGAAACCTCTTACAGCGGCTGTTTCCTTGTGAAGACAGAGCAGAGTTTGGGAAAAGTTCTTATTTTGGACTACCATACCCAGAATCCCCCAACCATGCTGTGTGGGAAATTCTGTAGTGGTGGGTCAAAATAATGATGATGATGATGATGATAATTATTCTTGAGCTCTGAGCTCTCAACTTTCTCAAGTGCTGCAATTTCTGAGTCTTCTGGTGTTTCTGGAATATCAGTTCACGAAGCAGGATGGGCTGGATTAATTCTGTTGCGTGAGGTAAATGGTATCCATTTATTTACCTATCTAAAGCCAGCCAAAGAAATTTGGTTGTGTGGGTGAGAAATTCGTGCAAGCACCACTCTCCATTTTCTGAAGGATGACAACAATATCATCCTTCTCCCACACCAGTGAAAATTGTCTCATCTTTGTCTGATGAAGAAGCCAATGAACTTGGAAAGCTGGCATATTTTTGCACCTTCTGGTTGTCCAAATAAATATATCATCACTATGTGTATTTGGGAGATTATTATTATTACAGTCCTCCCTCCACATTTGTGGGTTGACCTTTGCAAATCTGATTATTCATGAAGTGTGCACATGCCTCCCCTCCATCCCCCCATTCTCTTGCTTTTTGCCTGGGGACACATGCCTTCTTTTTGGTCACTCTCCTTTGAATACTTCCCAGCTTTTTGATATCCTTGCTGAACTGTGGTGCTCAGAACTGGACACAGGTGAGGTCTCACAAAACAGAGTCGAGTGGTGCTATTACTTCTTTCTATCTAGACACAATATTCCTGTTGGTGCAGCCTGGAATCTCTTTGGCTTTTTAAACTGCTGCATCATGCAATAGTTTGAACGTAAATTACTAGTAGCTGTCATTTTCATGATACTCCAAATTTGTCACCTCAAATTGCTGGAGTCTACCACACTGAGAAAGCTGGCTGAATATTAGAGCTGTGAATTTGTTTGGGAGCAAATGAAGACTTTAATCAAATGGTGCTTCGTTAGCTCATTTACTTTTCCTTCCAAAATTACTGCTGAGAGTGAACAAATGGATATGAATGGGAGACCTAAGTGGACTCCATTTGTGACTTTTGGGATCCGAAGTGGGTTCTTCTTATCCCGGCGATGGCAGCTGCACTGAGACTGACACCGACCTTCCTCTCATTCCTACAGTGATGGAGAATGAAGCAACACTTGGGGCATTCTGAGAGAAAAAATCTATGGTTGAATTTAGAGCTGTTGTCACTGCCAGCAAAGCAGATGCAGATAATTTATCAAACAGGGAAAGTGAACAACAGGAAGAAGAAGATTAAGAAATACAGGCAAAAGTGGCAAAGAAAAAAGAAGTGCTACTTCTACTTCCCAGCTTGAGAAAGTTACTTTTTTAGAGCAGAACTCCCAGAAACACCCAGAACTCCCAAATCTAGAATGCCCATATTCCCTCTCCAGCACCACCACTGCAATGGCTGTGCAGTCTTGGGAATTCTGGGACTTGCAGTGCAAAGTTGTTGTTGATGTGTGCCTTCAAGTCTGGCTTATGGAGACCCTAAGGTGACCCTATTACAGGGTTTTCTGGGGCTGAGAATGTGTGATGCATCCAAAGTCACCCTGTGAGTTTCCGTGGAGAAGCAGGGAATTGAACCCTGGTCTCCAGGTTCATCGTTTAATGCTCAGACCACTAGGCCATGCTAATTAATCCCTGCAAAAGCAACAGGATGCCTGTGCAGCTTCAGAGGGAGAAAAGTAGCTTGCATTCAACTAGCAGCGGAGAGAGGAGAGGAGGGGTTCTTCCCAGTTGGCTTAGGCAAAGGCAGACTGCGGCAGCCTCTCCTAGCTTTGCTGGTTTTTCATCATTAATAACTTTTTGCCATCTTGATCACACTCTGATGTTTCTCGGCCACAAATGTCCAAGCTAGCTTTAGATGCCCAGGCTCTGTTTCTCTTTTTCAGCACAAATTCAAACTGAAATACGGATTTTTCTTTTCTTTTCTGCCCTCCTTACTACCAAAGGATATGACTTACATTCAGTTTCTAGGAGGAGAATCAATTGACAGCGCTCCTCGAGCAAGTCCTGTTTGTTTTCGAGATAGAGGGCATCCCCTGCTTTTTGATGACTCATTTTTCGATGTTCCACTCGTTCAACCATTGTAAATTGTATATATGTGCCGTTCTTTCGACATGGGGTCTGCTCTTTTGTCAGTTCTTCTCCTCTTGCTGCCTTCCTCCAGGAACACGAGGGACATGAGTTCCCTCATGTTCCCTACAGGAAGACGGCAAGAGGAGAACGAACAAAATACTGGGTTCTGCTTTTCAACCAATTCCACTTTCAGACAGTGCTCTGGTCCGTAAGCTGTCGGATAAGCGTGGGATGCCTGTACACAAAAGCGCAAAGAGACCAGATGTGCACAGGTATACCTCAGTTAACAAAGCAGATGTGTTCCTGGGCATCACTTCTTTAACAGAAAGTGTGGTACTGGAAGCAGAAATAGAGAACAAATAGAGATAGGTTCCTACACCACAAAAGGGAAGAGCAGCTCAACATGTCTCAGCAAAAATTGTAAATCCAAAACTAACAATATGGCCATGTGAAATGAAACCAAGTCAGGTGAGCTTTGCAGAAGCCAGCAAAACGTTTTGAACATTGTCTAGAGACCGCTTAGAGGCCTCATCCAAAAGGCATCCAGGGATGGCTTTTTCTTTTACCAGCTTCCATTTTTCTTATGATTTATATTTTGGTGGCCAGACTGCAACATCTATTTATTTATTTTTTACCAGATTCCCTTTGTCCTCATTGCATTTTGAGGATTACAGAATTGCAGAAGTTGGAAAAAATTACTTTTAGGGGGTGACATTTCTCAGACCTCCCCCAATTAGTATGCCGCTAGACATTTTGGCTGGGGCATTGCGAGACCTGTAATCTAAGAAGTAACTTTTCCAAGATGTGGATTTAATTTAGTCATCTACACGATCAAACGTATGCATTGTTTCTTGAAATTTTGTTACAAGGAGAGAAAAACTTTTTGAAAATCACAGTTGGAATGAAGATGTACCACAGTGTTCAGTCTGTTTATTATCTAGAAGGTTTGTTTAACATTATTTTCTCTTGGTGACAGTAGATCGCCCTCTTATACCTTGTTATGAAAAGTGGTTATTTTTTATAACAGAAGGGAACACGGGTGGGAAACATCTTTTGAAACAGAGAGAAAAAAGATTGGAAATTATGACTATAAATTATTAAAAGGTTTTCAGAAGCAGTACAGTGCATCTTTTTCCATGACTTCGTTAGATGAAACATTTCTGGTAGATTTTTAAATAGCAGGCATTGCAGTTCTATATAAACATAGTACTTTTCAGTGACAGTATTCCCACTGAACTCAGTGAGATGTACAGGGAGGTAGACACTTGTATTGTTATTCATTTTTTTCATTTTGAGGTGCCCAAAGAAATCCAGTGGGAAGTTGGATTTATTTCCTCTCTTCCAGTGTAGCTGTGCTGCTAAGTCTTTAACAGGATGCCATGAAGGAACTGAATCACTGGTGTATGTTTGAGGGGGTGGCCTTTCCCTGGAGCCCTTTTCACACCACACAGTTATAGCACTCTGATTCCACTTTAACTGTTACGCCAACATCCTGTTAGATCCTAGGCTTTGTAGATTAGAGAGGCATTGGAGTTCTCTAGCTAAGAATTCTCATTATCTCTTCTTGAACAACATGATAGCTATGTTTAAATATTTGAAGGGCTGTCATCTGGTGGATGGAGCAAGCCTGTTTTCTGCTGCTCCAGAGACTAGGACACGGAGCAATGGCTTCAGGAAAAGAGATTCCATCTAAACATTAGGAAGAGCTTTCTTATAGTAAGAGCAGTTTGACACTGGAATACACTGTCTTAAAGCATGGTGGTGTTTTCTTCCTCGTAGGTTTTTAAACAGAGGCTGGACAGTCATCTGTCAGGATGCTTTGTTTGCATATTCCCGCATGGCAGGGGCCTGGACTCGATGGCCCTTGTGGTCTCTTCCAGTTCTGTTGAGCTGCAAATTCCAGCAGTCCACAGGATGTCGCCATGGCAATTAAAGAGAGATTATAGAGCTATAAATGTATAGCGTGAAAGACCACTCGTAGAAGCTAAACTGTTGTTCAAAACCCAGGAGCAGGGCTAGATGGCAACCTGTTCAGCTGTCTTTCAGAATTTAAGACTGTCATCATGATCATCCAGGCCAAACTGGTCTCTAGGATGGGCATCTGCAGCCAAATTAAAACCAGGACGCAGCAGTAGGAAAAAGAACAACCACAGCAACCGAGCCCAAGCCCCTTCCCATCTGTGGAATAACATAGGCCATTTCTGCACTACATTGTTATAGTGCTATTATTCCACTTTCAACCTCCTATGGAATCCTGGAGTTTGCAGTTGAGGGAGGGGCCTTTAGACTTCTTAGCCAGAGAGCTCTTTGGTCTCTGTAAACTACAAACCCCAGATTTCCACAGGATGTTGAAAGTGGAATAACAGCACTATAACACTGTAGTGCAGAAAGGGCCACAGCCGCCAACATTTCACAGATGGAAACTGGGATAAGTGTGGAAATCAACATGAGAGAGTGTCAAGATGGCAAAGGCTATTAATGAGGAAGCATTAGGAGAGGCTAGTGGAGTTTGCTTTTGCCTTAGCCTACTGGGAAGGGCACGATTCCACCTTCTTCTCTCCTCATGGCCCACTGAGTTAACTGAGTGAAAACAACTTTTGTGTTTTGGTTGCAGCAATGGAAATAAGCAGAGAACAAAAGGAGAAGGCATGAGGAGGAGAGAGAAACTGTGACTTTTTAAAGCAGCTGAAAATGTGGGGTGACAGAGCATTAACTGGGACTGTCCTTGCCAAACTGGGAAAGGTGTTTGCTTTTCTCTTAAAAACAGAATTTGAAATATGTTCACAACAGAGCTTGCAAACAAACTGAAAAGGTTTGATTTTTTCTTTTCCAGTGGAGAGCTTTCTAACTGGACAAATATTTCCTCACTGCTTAAATGTTGTATTGTTTTTAAATTGATATATGACCTGCTCTGAGAAGCTGTGGTTGACAGTGAATGTACCATGCTTAAAAGTGTCACTAATTCCCCTCCTGTGGCATCACCAAAGGCAACTCCTTATTGATATTACAGATTTTGCCCTGGAAATCTCCAGACCTGGGATGCTTCTGACCCGATCACCTGAGGCCTAGGCATCATGGGTTCTTTCACCCCTGGCCTACAAAAATACAGGCCTTACTCACTTATTTGACAAGTTAGGGACCATAGCAAGGGGGGGAAAAAGTGGAAAGCTTTGAAATGTGAAACTTGAGTATGAAAACTCTGTTATAAAGATAAATTTTGCTTAAGAGATGCACTGTTACCAGGCTGTATACCTCTACGCCTTGATATGGTTTAATTAGCACAATATGATTTAATTGGCAAATAATTGCCATTAAATGTACTTGATGTGACTGAATGGCCAAGCTGGACAAGAGGAAGGAGCTGGCCATAGACGTGTGTCAGAAAACACCTCTAGGCGCAGCCAGGTCATAGTCATGAAATCAGCAGGAAACCCCAGAGATAATAGGCGTGCAGCTAGCCTTAACAACTCTGCCTCTTGGACAATAGCAACTGGGAGATTCCCACCAGACAGCTGATTGTCTTAATTCCTCTCCCCTCTGACCAAGCAACTTGTCCTTTGTCCTAAAACCTGTCTGACAAGCACTGAGCTATCAGGGTGACCATTAGCCCTTTGTTGCCTAATTCTAAGACTATTAGCCTGTTCCAGACCTCATTGTCCACTCTGCAAACTCCATTGTTTACTTGGCCAGGGACGCATCAATACCCTCACCTTCTTGGCAGAAATCATGTATAAAAAACCCTTGTTTTCGCCAGTCAACTTGCAGTACACAGATTGCTGGTCACCACTCTGCCACTCTGATTCTCACTTGTGTACAGTCCTTAGACACAAGTCTAAGCCACCTTACTGTTTCTTCACTGCTTTTCTGGATTGATAAATATCGCTCACTACACCCTGAAATCTCACTGGCTAAAACCTTCCTCCCTTGTCCTTCAGTCAGCCTTGTGTGATTGCATGACTGTTTGGATCTTTTGTATGTGTGATTCATTCCCCCAATAAAACATATTTTAGCTGACTTTTGGATCTCAGCTCGTTCTTCCCTGCAGAAGTACTGGTAAACGTAGGTGGAAAGACCTCGCTAGGTTACCCTCCTCTCGCAGGCCTCCTCATTTGAGCTAATAATTCCCCATCTTTTCTCAGAAGTACCGGCATAGTGAATGAACCTCTGATTCACCCGTGTTTTGGGGTAACAACACTATGCACAATTTGTAAGAGATGTACCACAAATCCACATAAAAGATGGCACAGGTCAATTTGTGATGCATCACTTGAAAACTGTGCACAAGGCATCTCTTACACAGTATTTATGACCATGCGCAGCCTTTTATCTCAAATGACTTGGTGCCAAACTGAACAAGAAGATGATGGCAACTCAACTGAGAGTGAAAGCAGCATGTGTGACCCACTCTTTCAACCCTTTTAAATTACAACTAGAACCCATATATTCGACACAGAGATACATATACATACATACACCCACACCATGCGTCAAATATATGGGTTCTGGCTGTAACAGATAAGGGTCGAAAGAGCAGATTGTCTAAAAGTAGACCACTGAAAAGTGCGAGGCGCCTGTATGCATCTAGATATTACAATTCACATTCATGTGGAAGGTATCTATTGGGTGGAAGTTGGATTGAGTTAGTCATGATTTAATGTCAGTGGTATTGTGGTCAGTTTTGAAATACAGGCAACTCAACACAACGGTCCCAGTAGCAAAGCCCTCAAAGAGAGTCTTAAAAAAAGAAAAAAAGAGGGACCGATATTGATGTATACCTGGGCTGGGCAATTGTGAAAGGCTTTGGAGGTGTACTACCTCCAGGAGGCCTTTGAGAGCTGCACCCTTCCACTGCACATGCTCTTGCAAAATAAACGAGTAAAAAAAAAATTACAAATTGAAATTTTAACCCCCAAAGGCACTCTACGGGACATGGAGGGCATTTTCACCATGTTTTTGGACCCACCTGAGCCCATTCAGGCTTGGGAGAGGCCTTTTTTAACAACAGGAAGTGACCAGAAATCACTTCCTGTTTCAAAAAAGGCCTCTCCTGGGCCTAACCTGGCCCGGGGTATGTGTGTAAAATGTGGTGGAAATGCACCTACACTCCCTAAATGACATTTTGGGAGTATTTAAGGGCAAAAAATGTTTTTGAAAAATTTCACAAAAATGTTTTTTGACTCTTGGGGGGCCAGGGGGCCTCCAAATCTGGTGGAAACTCCCTCCACTTTCCCTGGAGTTCATTTGGGGGTATTCTGGAGCTTTTTGATCTCTGGAGGCGCCCTCAGGGCCATCAACATGGTCCTGGGGAACCACATCCGGCCCACAGACCAGACTTTACCCAACTCATCATCTATACCAGTGGTTCTCAACCTGTGGGTCCCCAGATGTTCATGGACTTCAGCTCCCAGAAGCCCTGAGCATTGACCATAGTGGCTGGGGCCTCTGGGAGCTGAAGTCCACGAACATCTGGGGACCCACAGGTTGAGAACCACTGATCTATACCAATAAACCAGCACTAGCAGTTTTCCATCTCCACACAAGGAGTAGGTCTTTGGAAATCTAATGGAGCTTAATTGCCCATTCAAGGCCAAATCACACCAAAAATAATTAGGATTACAAGGATAGATTGGAACAAGCAAATTGTTTTTAGGGAAAATTTGTCCCCTTTCCCTTAGTTATTGTGAATATGGGCACCAATCTCAGAGACAACAGGGAAACCTGGGGGAATGGTAGCAGATGATAATCCTTGCTTTAAAAGAAAAGATGTCTAGTTACCTGCCATGGTCAGCAATAGATCTAATTTAAAGCCCCATTGATTTCGATGGGACCAAACTAAGTACCTTCAGCCCATAATCAGCTCAAGCAGAAAGCATAGCCAATAGAGATGCCTTATGGGAGGTAGGGTCCAACAACATCTGAAGGGCCTTAACCACCTGCTCCTGAGAAAGCACAAAGAACTTAGTCAAGATCCAACCCTATTTGTGTAGCTCTGTAAACATGTAGGTCCTGTTGACACTGTTACTGAATGTGTGATCAGTGTAGGTATGGCCAAAAAACATGGCAGCAAATTATAGATTGCAGACATGATCCCACCAATCTCTTATGCATTCGCTAACAATGAAAGGAGAAGGGAAATCTGAAGATAGGTTGGATGTTGCAGAAATGCAGGAACAACAGGTTTGGGACATGCAAGAGATGGGATTTTGCTGTCTTCCTTCTGGCTTCTTCTGTGTTCCTGCACAGTTGAGCTCACAGAATCATAAAGCTGGAAGGCTCCCAAGGGCAATCATGTTCAACTCCCTGCCATGCAGTCCCAGTGCTAAAGTACCCCAAAAAGAGAGACAATCCAACCTTTGCTTCAAAACTTTCCAAGAAGGAGAGTCAGCACTTCCAAGGAATCATAGAATCATAGGGTTGGAAGAGATCATAGGGGTCATCAAGTCCAACCCCTTGCTGTGCAGGAATAAAGCACTCCTAACAGATGGCCATCCAGCCTCTGCTTAAAAACCTCCAAAGGAGACTCCATCACACTATGAGGCACCATATTCCACTGCCGGACATCTTTGACTGTCAGGACATTCTTCTTGAGGTTCAGGTGGAATTTCTTTTCCTGTAGCTTGAACCCATAGCTCTTTGTTCTAGTTTCTGGAGCAGTGGAAAAGAAGCCCATTCTCTCTTTGATATGACAGCCTTTCAAATATTCGAGAACATGACTATCATGTCCCCTCTTAACCTTCTCGTCTGCAGACTAAACAGTCTGTTCTAATGTCAAACAGCTTTTATTCTCAGGAATTTCTTCCTAGCGTTTAGTCTAAACCTCCATCCTCTTCCTCCCCCTCCTCATTCACCACCACCACCCATTTCCCCAATTCGAGGATTCAAGGTGGCTCGTCTGCATATGTATCTTCAAGTCACCTGTAGACTTATGGTGACCTCATGAATTTCACAGGGTTTTCTTAGGCAATGAATACTCAGAAGTGGTTTTGCCAGTTCCTTCCTCTGAAAGACAGAGCACCCTCTTCTGGCATAACCTGCACACACAGATATGCGAAGTTGCATGAAGTGGTGTTCCCATGATAATCAATGAATACAACAGGTATGGGCATGCAATGTTGTATCCATTGACTACAATGGGACTTGATGCCTATGTTTTTTGTTTTACATGAGGTTTCCTGGAACAGAAATTCCACATAAACAATGGATGCACTATATAGACAAAGCAGCTGGGATTCATTGGTGGTCTCCCATCCAGTTACTAACCAGGGCTGACCCTGCTTAGTTTCCAAGATCAAACAAGATCTGGTGTCTTTTAGGCTATTTAGGCCACAGTTTAAAACAAACATAGTTACAAATTCACTGCATACAAAAGTTAAGAAACAATTTAACTGTTCTAAAACCATAACATAAAGAACTATAGCCATGACAAAAAAACAAAAACAAAAACAAAAAAATCCAATACATTATGTAACACCTATTTCTCCTAAAAGATGATTTCTCAAAGGCTGCCCAGAATAAAAAAAGATTTACTGGCTTGCTGTAAGATAGTAAGGAGCACAGCAGACTGGCCTCTCTGGGAAGGAAGTACAATGTTGACTTTTTGGTCTTGTCGTTACATTTTGGAGGCATTTTTTTAATTGATTATAAAAAAAAAGAACAGAACAGAACAGAACAGAACAGAACAGAACAGAAAAGAAAAGAAAAGAAAAGAAAAGAAAAGAAAAGAAAAACACCACGTAATGTACATACAGTGGGGCGGGGGAAGGAATTTCAATAAAAACAAACTTACATTGCTATTTTTGCCCAATTCCATTACAATCATATACTTATTCAACGTATTATATACCATACTGCTTATATACTTTGGTTACCTATATCTAGATCTCATTCTCATTCTACTCATTATTATTATTATTTCATTCTTTATACTTTTCAATTACATTTAATCTATTACTATTACTAAATATAATCTTATTACTAAACATATCAAACATCCACCCCCCGGAGCCAATTATGTTTCAACTTACTCCACCTTCCAGAACTGTAATTCTTCTTGTGGAGGTATGACACCTTCCTCTTTGGTCAAAACCTTTTGGAGGCATTAACTGGTGTAGCATGGGTCTAAATTTATTTCACAAGCACTGTATTCTCACAGTATTGCTGTATGGGGAAGAGGGCTTGTTGTTTATAGTCACTCTGGACTCTTCTTGTTTTTGTTTAACCTGTGGCCATTTCTGCACTACACTGTTATAGCGTGATTATTCCACTTTCAATATCCTATGGAATCCTGGGGTTTGCAGTTACGGGAGGGGCTGCATGGCCCCTCCCGTAACTGCAAACCCCAGGATTCCATAGGATGTTGAAAGTGGAATAATCGCGCTATAACAACGTGGTGCGGAAATGACCTGTGTTTTAACATTGCAGCATGGTCAGCTTCTTTGTGGAAAGAAGACTTAGAAATATTGCCAGCTAGTAAGCTGTGAAATATGGGAGTGAGCTTTTGTAGGGATATGAGGGGGGAGTTGTTAAGAGAAGGGATCTCTGAGCAAGTCACACCCTCTCACACTCTTAGAGGAAGGCAAAGGGAAACGTCCTCTGAAGAAACCTTGCCAAGAAACAACGATGAGGGTCGCTACATCATTGTTGTGTGTCTTCAAGTTGTTTCCAAATTATGAAGACCTTAAAGTGAACCTATCTGGGGGCTTTCTTGGCAAGATTTGTTCAGAGGGGGGTTTGCCTTTGCCTTCCTCCAAGGCTGAGAGAGTGTGGCTTGTCCGAGATCAGCCAGTAGGTTTCCATGGCCAAAGAGGGATTCGTACTCTGGTCTCCAAGAATGGTAGCGCAAGACTCAAATCACTACACCACATTGGCCGTAGGGTCATCATAAGTCAAAGTCAATTTGGAGGCACTTCACGACAACAAAGAGAGCCAGCATCATGTAGTGGTTTGACTGTTTGATTACAGACCCTGGAGACCAGGTTTCTATTTCCCATGGAAACCCACTCTCAGCCCTAGAAAACCCTGCGATAGCTTTGCCTTAGGGTCTCCATAAGTCAGAAACAACTTGAAAGCACACAACAACAACAACAACAACAACAACAACAACAACAACAACAACAGTAATAACAACCTGTTATGTAAATGGAAAGGGTAGTCTGCCTTTTTGAAAACTAGAGGAGGAGATAAGATGAAGGACCAGGAAAAGTACAAAGCAGCTTCCCCCATGCTGACTCAGGATGGTTCCGGTTGGCAGTCTAAGGCCATTTCTGCACTACATTGTTATAGTACTATTATTCCACTTTCAACCTCTTGTGGAATTCTGGGGTTTGTAGTTTCCTGAGGCCCAAGAGCTCTCTGGCTGAGAATTCTAATCACCCCTCTCTAAACTGCCAACCCCAGGATTTCACAGGAGGTTGAAAGTGGAATAATAGCACTATAACATTAGACATCTAATGCCTAAGACATCTAATGCGACCCTTGGGATCAGAGGCACCTCTTCCCCTTCAAAACACTGGTGGTGTCTGCCTATGCCGAAAGTTGTAAAGACAACAATGAAGTGAGTGCTAGTACGTTTGTGGTTGGGGCAGGAAATTTACCTGGCTGAGGGAGCAGTTCCAGGAAATAGAACTGTTTCAATGAAACAATGAGAAAGGCAAAAGCAGAGTGTAACTGCTTGATATCTTTGTTTGTGAGATATGAAGGAATCAACTTGGAGCTCAGGAGGGCAAGAGGAGAGGAGATAGCACTGTGTTTCTGTTCCTATATCATGGTAACAACTAAGCAAGGAGACAACACACTGCTAAGAAACAGTGCCCTTGGTACCAAAATCCAAGACCAGAATGAAGAGTTGCAGAGCCACATTTGATTCCTAGGAAAATGGAATGGTTTAGAAAAGTCTGGGAATCCTAAATGCAGCACAATCTGATATATGCTTCCTCAGAAGTAAACGCTTTAACTCCAGTGAGACTAATTCCTAGAAAAGGATATATTACAGGGGTGGGTAACACTATATATAATAAGGGTGGATAATCTCCAACATTTCACGGATGGAAACCACGCACGTGTGGCCAAACATCATCAGAGTGGGATCAAGATGGTAAAAATTATGAATGACACACACACACACACACACACACACACACAGAGGTTAAGAGAACCTACAGCAGTTGTTCACTTTTTCCTGAGCCTACACCCTTCTCTCCTCTCCCCCAGAACTGAATGCAAATGTTTTGTGCTTCGAACCCAGTTTGCAGGGATTGAAGTCAGAAGGAGATATTTGGAAGGTATGGGCTCTAGCTGACTGCTCAGTACAGGAAACCAAGATGAAGAAGATCCTCGCAGATGACTGACTACAAGATCTCCGGTGAGGAAGAGCCCAGAAGTACTCTGCCAATTGGGACAGCGGGAGGGTATGAAATGCTTGCGTCTGATTGCAAATGCTAGAAAGCAAGAGCAAGGAGTTGGAGGAGAGTTCTAAGCAGTGTGCCCTGGGACCTAAGCTAGCCAGACATCTTCATTTGGAGTGGAGAATGGTATCCCAACATCAGTGCTGGAGCAAGACTCAACTACCAGACAAGATGACCTTTCTGCATGGAAAGTGGGGAGTATCTTGTTCATTGCTTTAGGAAACAAGATGTCATTGTTCAGCCCTAACTGAGAGGAATGCATGTGTGGAAAGTGTCGTCCACAAACTGAATGTACTCTCCAACACTGTTTTGTGCCACCCCTCCAAGCCATCCAGTAGGCCCTTTCACACAATAAAATTATAACATTATGATTCCACTTTAACTTCCATCACTGCATCCAATGGAAATCTTGGGTGTGTGTAGTTTGCAGAAGAACTAGAGCTCTCTAGATGAGAATAGGATGGAACTGTGGCAGTTAAAGTGGAATTGTAGAGTTATAACTGCAGGATGAGTGGGCCTAGGACATCTCCCCTCAAATTTGTATAACACCCAGGTGATTTTCTACCTCTAAACAGTCAAACTCAGCTGTACACAAATCCAAAATCTAGCATTCTGCCTTCTTCTCTCTCCACCCGCCCTCTGCCCACAACCACTCAAAGTCACCAAAAGTGGCTGGAAGCTAGCCAAAAATGAAACCAGAAATGACGTTACGTCTCCTTTATTCCCACATGGGTGTACCAGTGTGGCCTGCCAGTGATGTCTGTAAAAACTGCCTTCTACCCTCCCAACTTGTCTTAAAGACTGTTGAAAGGCTTCTCATCAATCACCAATAAAGTATTTAATTTCCAGTGCCTTGGGCACCATCAACTGCATATATCTTGCACATTGGCTTAGTTCCTCCTTTGCCAGAAACCAGTTTTGTTAAAAACTTTGAAACAAACTCAGATGATTACTACACACATCTTTACACTGTAGATCACATACTTACAGAGCTGACAATCATCTTCCCAGATGGCACAGAAATACAATGTCATTATCTTACAACGTGATCCCATGTGCACTTTTCATTATGTAGGCAGCATTTGGCTCTCCAAGTGTGGACAGGCACTGGTTGGTTCCCAACAGCCCAGCCAGCATGTCCTTTGGTCAGGGATGCTGGGAGTTGTGGTTCAGTATCACCAGGAGGGCTACAGGCTGCCCACCTCTTCTCTTACACGACCAACTTCAGTGCCAAGTTTTGATGCCTGTAATGTTATGCTTTTTCAATTGTCTTTCCGTGACAGGCTCTCTCAGTCACTTACATTGTTTTGTCTTTCTGCCAGTTACAGATTTTAACAATAAAGTTGTTGGCTTTCTTAATAATAAATTCCTCTCTCTTGACAGAAAGCTTTAACAGTTCACACCCACTAGAAATCCTGAGAATCACTGACCAAATAATATCACAGTCTGTGTGAATGACAGAGTTGTAGAGTAAGACTTGGAATCAACAAATGTGTCATTTAGCTTCCGTCCACATTCATCCCACCCCAATTTCTTTCTCAAAAATCTGTGAAGAACTTTTCAAATCCTGATGATTCCTCACTAGGAACGAACTGAGCAAAATTTTCAAACAGCTGCACTGGCCCAATTCAATACCTATAACTATTCTCAGCATGGAAAGGGCTGCACTGTACTTGCCTGCAAGGGAACTATTAAAGATGAGGCAGAAAAAAGTTATGTGGCAAGTCTAACTCAGCACCACAAACTTGGTTTAATACATACAATGCAAAGCCAGAACTAAAGAGCTCAAAGCCCTTTGCTCGAATGGGCAAATCTTGTCAGCTTTGCTTTTCCTCCCCAGACAAAAATCTCACCCATCTCACACTCTGTAACATTTCACTGGTGAAAACCAAGGCCATTTCCACACTACAGTGTTATAGTGCTATTATTCCACTTTCAACATCCTACAGAATCTTGGAGTTTGCAGTTTAGGGAGGGACATTTAGAATTCCCAGCCAGAGAACTCTTTGGCCTCAGTAACAGTATAGTGTGGAAATGGCCCAGAACACCTGTGGCCAAGCAACATCAGAGTTTGCATATAGCAGAAATTATCAATGATGGAGAACACATGAATTAGGACACGCTGCAGTAAGTTGCTTTTGCCTGAGCCTACTCAGAAAGACAATTTCCTAATTCCCGCTTTTCTCTCCTCACTGCTGAGTTAACCGAGTGCAAACCACTTTTGCACTTTGAACTTACTTTGCAACACTTTTCACACTAGACTATTATACTGTTATTATTCCACTTTCAACATACTATGGAATCCTGGGCTTTGCAGTTTAGAGAGGGGCCTTTGAGGCCCCTCCCTAAACTGCAAACCCAAGGAGTCTATAGGATGTTGAATGTGGAATAATAGCACTATAACAATCTAGTGTGGAAATGGCCTTGAACTAAATTGAAGATAAAGGGAGAAAGTGGGACATATTAAAAACAGCTGACAAAGTGGGATGATGGAGGAATAACTGGTACCATGCCTGTCAAATTGGGACAATCAAGTGAACACTTGACCTAGGATGACCCCCGCCCACCAACCTGGCCCCATCCTCCTCCCTCACTCTCAGTTCCACCATGATCCCAATTAAGGAGTCAAACCACACCTTTTTTAAAAAAGTCTCTTCTTCAAAACAGTGGCATAAACTGGAAGTTTTTTAAAATTTGCCTTAAAACCCTCAGGTATGAACAAGAAGTATTTTTACATTGGAACAAGAGGAATGTTGTCCCTTCCAACAGGACTGGGATCAAGGCAAAGGTGCATGATTTAGCATGCGCATGTCCAGCCCAGGAGGAAGAAGACCGCTTCTAACATCTAACTAGACAAACTTTGGTAAGGGGGAAGCCCACCGTTCCTCTGTACAATTGGCTCAATGGGAAAACACTTATTATTGAGAAGTTTCTGCTAAAGTTCAACTGAAGTCTACCTCCCTGTAACTTAAGCTCATTATTTCTGGTGATACCCTTGGGGCACTGCCGGATTTATGTGCAAGCAAAGCAAGCTACAGTTCAGAGTCTCGATTATGAAGAGCCTCGAAATATTTAAAAACCAGAAAGAGAGACCAAAAAATTCCCAAGAAATCGGTTAGAATAACGCCCATTGCTGGTAATGCTATGAAATTTCTTGAAGTGGCGATTCAGCTTTTAAACAGGTTCCAGGCCTCCCTGCCATGTTTCACGTAAAAATACCCTGCTTTCAAAATCAGAAGTGATCACTTCTTTTTTTTTAAGGACATTTTTGGCACTGTTTGTGGCCCCATGGGAAAAAAATTGCCCCCTAGACTTGCCACAGCTATTTACCCTGCTTTATGACATTATCATATAATTTTTTATTTTAATGATTGTTTCTTCTTTAGCTGTATTGTGTTTTAATCGATTGTGGAAGACACCTTGAGTCCCAAATTGGGATCTAAAATAAGCAAAGATATATGTGTTTTTTTGAAAAAAATATATATCTTTTTAAAAAGTGTCTTAATTGGACCTCACCTCGGTGGGAACAGAGAATAAGTTGCTCTCCTACTCTATAAACCAGAGGATTTAAAGAGAATGATTGTGCCTCCCCTGGATCTGGGCCCATTCTCACTACACAATTGTAGTATTATGATTCCACTTTAACTATTGTGATTCTATCGTATAGAATTTGGAGATTTGCTATTTAGGGAGGGATTTAGACCTCAGCCAGAGAGCCCTAGTACTTCAACAGATTACAAATCCGAGGATTCCATAGGCTGTTGCCATGGCAATTGAAGTGGAATCATAGAGCTGTAGTTATATAATGTGAAAAGGCTCCTAGCCTTTTGTTTTTCTGAGCAAAACACGTCCAGTTCCTGCAAGTTTTCTCTCTAGGATTTGCTTTCTGTCTAGACTTGTCAGACTGAAAACTTGAAGGGGGCTCCGGTACCTTTCATGGTTGCACAGAAGAGGGAATTCCAGCAAGTGTTGCCTGCCATACAACCAGGTAACCCTGCTGAAATACTCTCTTCTGTGCCAACCATTAAAGGGATAGGAGTGCTCTCCAGTTGACCTACCGCTTTGGTTGCCTACCTTGAATCCAGTCCCAATTAATTTAGATCTTTCTTAAAGTATAGCTTTCAGAGGAACACACAGTCCAAAACTCTCTAAACCAGCCAGTCCTTTGCAACAGCCTGCTAAATGAGGGGAATCAAATTGCTCCCGAGACCTGGGGTTGTTCTAAGACATGATCTTGCCCGAGGTGAAATAGATAATGGATGCCTGCCTTCTCAATTCGAGATGTGTTGTACCCAAGGTTGTTCAAGTACTTTGGGCACCTGAGGTCAAAACCTCCCCAAAGGCCTCTCCCTGGTAATGAAAATACCCCAATAATAAGTTTAATAATTAACAATTCACTTACTTTTCCTAACTCTCAAAACCAGATGCCTGATGTGGCACACTCACTATGCCTAATGCCATGCCAGTGACCCTGGCCAAGCAAGAAAGGGTCATTTTTTTCTCAGGTCAAAGAGGCAGTGACAAACCAGCTGGTGCGGCAAATGGCTATACGCACATTGTGATAAAGTTTCTCTCTTGGGAAATGGTCTTCTCTATCCAACAACATAATCTCCTTCTAATCCACACACTTGTTGCTGCCCCACAGTTATGGTCCCAACTTGAGTTTCCTTGAGTGCAGGTCTTCTGAGTGGGGTTGCCAACTTATCAGAAAATCCCAGCCCAGTGTGCTTCTGTCCCTTTTTGAAACAGAACCAACAGATATTTGCGCTACTGACATCAGCCGGAGAAGCTTTTTCACAGCATAAAGTGAAACGGGGTCTCTTGCTCGTATTGACAGATTAAATTTCTGTTAAAGGGATAGCTGCAGGAGGAAGGTTGTAAAGTTGGCAATGCTGCAGCTGAACCTTGAAGAGCTGTGCAAAGAGGAATGTTTGGGCTTGCACCAATGATTGCAGCCGTGGGAGAGGAAAAGCCATTGTTAGAAGCAAGAACTCTGTGCCACACGAGAGTGATATGCCCTGCAACATTTCAGATGTGAAAATTGGGACACGGGGCAATCAACGTGAGAGTGTGCCCAAGATGGCAAACATTAATAGGGAAGCACTCACAAGCTAGGAGAGGCGGCAGCAGCAGTTTGCTCTGCCTGAGCCTACAGGGAAGGTAAAATTCTGCCCATCTCCCTGCTGAGTTAATTGAGCACAAACTACTTTTACATTTTGAGTTCAGTCTGTGGCAATTGAAGCAAGCGGAAGACAAAAGTGGAAAGCAGCTGTAGGAGAGAGAAACTTCGGCATTTTAAAAGCAGCTGAAAAAAGCAGGATGACAGAGGGTTAATTGGGACTGTCTTTGCCAAAATGGTACAGTTGGAGGCTTTGTAGCACCAGTGAGAATAGTGGGCAAGAAAACAAAAATTTGGTTGCCAGCTGAAAAAAAAAAAGGCTCAGTTTGTGCCTCCGCTTTCATGTGTCCTTGTGACCTGCAAAAAGAAACCGGGCTTCTCTTGGCACGGAGGAAAACATTCTGTCACTTTCTCCTTGCTGCAGGTCAAACATGCCACAGTTACAGATAATATTTAAAGATTGACACTACCAGTAAAAGCCTACTGGGAAAGTCCCAGCAAAAAAGAAAAAGTAGCAAAAAGTTATCCAGAAAAAGGTGTTTTTTTTTTTTTAAAAAAGGTCCCCACCTTCCAGTGCTAAGTTTAGAGCACCAACGTCACATTGCAAGCGTTCGCAGCCAAGGTGGGGAAGAAAGTGCAATTCATTTTCACCGCTCAGGAGTTCCTCCACCAGCCCCACTGTGTCAGCCACATTATCTCTGATGGCCCGATTGTCAACTTGGCTCTTTCCTGCCACTCACTCCCCTCACGCCGCCCCAAGAAGTCTTCTTACCTGCTGTCCGGGTTCAGGCCTTCCCCCCTTGTTTCTTGCCTCTGTCACAGTTCAGCCAGAGTGTTCTCAAGGAGCCCGGCTCTTTTGGTGTGGCTGCAGCTGCTGCAGCTGCCGCCTGTCGCTCAGCCCTGCCACCCACACACCCACCATCCCCTCCTTCACGGCTGCTGCTGCAGCTTCAGATGTAACACAGAGGCTCTTCCTGGCTGCCAGGGCACTAGCGAGGGTGGGACTCCCCTCTGCGCAGGTCACCCCCCCCTTTGTTTGCCATTGGCAGAAATGAGCCCTGTGCCTCTTCCTCAGCCATGGCTGAGTTCTTCACTTCGTTCCACCGACACCTTTGAGATCACGGATTATGTACACACATCATCATCATAGAATTATAGAGCTGGAAGAGACCACAACGGCCATTGAGTCCAACCCCCAGCTACGCAGAAGCACACACTGAAAGCACCCCCAGCAAATGGCCATCCAGCCTCTGTTTAAAAACCTCCAAAGAAGAAGACTCCACCACACTCAGAGACATATTCTATTGTCAAACAGCTCTTACCATCTGGAAGTTCCTCCTGATGTTTAGGGGGAATCTCTTTTCCTGTAGTTTGAATCCATTGCCCTGTGTCCTAATCTTTGGAGCAACAGAAAACACGCTTGCTCCATCCTCCAAATGACATCCCTTCCAAATATTTAAACACGGCTATCATGTCACCTCTTAACCTTATTTTCTTCAGGCTAAACATATCTAGCATCCTAAGCTGCCCCTCATAGGGTATGGTTTCTAGGCGCTTCAGCCTTTTGGTCGCCCTCCTCTGGACACGTTGCAGCTTGTCAATAATCCTTCCTGAACTGTGGTGCCCAGAACTGGACACAGTATTCCAGGTGAAGTCTAACCAAAGGAGAACAAAGTGGTATTATTACGTCCCTTGATCCTGACACTATACTCCTTTTGAAGCAACCTAGAATCTCATCATCATCATCTTTATTTTTACCCCAGTGGCTTACAACAATTAAAAAGACATAAAACCCCATAGAATACAGAAGTTGAAACATCTTTAAATTGTTGGAAAGCATTAAAACTATATTAAAATAGATAATTTAAAACTCAAACACTAATCGGTAACACTATGTCCAGCACGTTCTATCAGACAGGCCACATATAATCACATATCCAGTGCCTGTCTGAAAGAAACGTCTTTACCTGTTTGTGGAATGGTAAGAGGGAGGGTGCCAGTCTGACTTCTCTGGGAAGGGAGTCCCAGAGCCTGGGGGCAGCCACTGAGAAGGCCCTCTCAAGCCACGATGCAGAAAATATTTATTCTAAAAACCTAGTACGATTACAGAATTGTTGTCCAGGATTGTTGCTGTGTGCTTTCAGGTTGTTTCCGACTTACGCAAACCTATCACAGGGTTTTCTTGGTAAGATTTGTTCAGAGGGGGTTTGCCTTTGCCTTCCTCCGAGGCTAAGAGAGGGTGACTTGCCTGAGGTTACCCAGTGGATTTTCATGGCTGAGTGGGGATTCAGATCCTGGTCTCCAGGATTATAGTCCAGTCCTCAAACCACTACATTGCAGTGGCTCAGTACAGTGTCCAGTAATACTGGGTTTATACAGAGATGTATCTAGGGTGTGGTGAGTAGGTTAGATGCCCCAGGTGCCAGTCCCACGGGGATGCAAAAAGATGTGCAAGTAGGGGTGAGCAGTGGGGGCAGGGGTAAAAGGGTAGGGGTGCAACATTCACACTTGTGCTAGCTGCTGTTTAAGCTAGATATACCACTGTTTATGTATCTCCATCTCATCTATCTATCTATCTATCTATCTATCTATCTATCTATCTATCTATCTATCTATCTATCTATCCATCCATCCATCCATCCATCCATCCATCCATCCATCCATCCATCACACACACACACACACACACACACACACACACACACACACACACACATTTAGTCCTGGACAGACTTCATTTTTTACAGACTTGTAAAATGTATTGCTTAGAGTCAAAGCTGACCACATAAAATATAGCTTCCTTCCTTCTGTTCTTTCTTTCAGTGTTTCTAAGATTTTGCAAACTACTAATGCAGTTTCCAGTTCAATGAAGCTATATTTTTTAAAAAAATGTATTGCTTAATATATCTGTTTTTGTATTTAAAAATGTTCCAGTAACGTACCAAAAAAGCCTGCTGATTTCCCATACAAATATCTTGCAATTCCAATACTTAAAATACTGAAGTGGAGTGTTAAAGTTGACCCTGATCTTCTAGTTTGACTGCCGTCATGAATGGGGCACTAAGGTGACCAGAAGTTGATGGAGCTGACTCCAGAGAAAAAATGGAATTAGTTGACAAGTGCCAAGGGTGCTCAGTTCCTGAGTCTAAAAGACAGCTGTGGGGAAATACATCTGCTTCTAAATTCTTTAACAGTGTTTGATATAGAATCACAAAGTCATAGATATAGAAAATCCCACAAGGGCCATCCAGACAAACTCTCTGCCATGCAGGAATGCACAGTCAAAGCATTCCCAACAGATGGCTATCCAGTCTGTTTAAAAACCTCCAAAGAAGGAGACTCTGCCACACTCCCAAGCAGCATATTCCCCTGTCAAACAGCTCTTACCATCAAGAGGTTCTTCCTAATGTTTCGGTGGAATCTCTTTTCCTGTACTTTGAAGTCATTGCTCCATGTCCTAGTCTTTGGAGCAGCAGAAAACAGGCTTGCTCCATCTCTCATATTACATCCCTTCAAATACTTAAATATGGCTATCACGTCACCTCTTAACCTTCTTTTCTCCAGGCTAAAGACACCCAGCTCCCTAAGCTTTTCCTCATAGGGCATAGTTTCTAGGCCATTTACCACTTTAGTTACCCTCCTCTGGAGAGAATCTTTCTATCTCCTAACTTTAAATATCTTCCCACCCTAGGGAGCATAGTAAAGAGAGCAAGGCTCAGCTAGACATGACCATTATGGTTATTTGTAAAGCAAATCATGCTTGTTGCTTTTTAAGGGAACGGGTTCTGAAGATGACAGAGTTTTCTTTACACAAATGAGTATAAACCAATAGGTAGCGTGGTTAGATGCTCATAGGTCATAGCTCATATGTTTCTTGAATAATATGTGTAATTAACCTAATTTAGCTAATGGCAATCAGCAATGTGTCACAAACTTTTTACCAGGGAATGGATGAGAGAAGCAACCGAAGCAGGCAGTATTCCCTGTGAACCGAAAGGAGATAGAAAGAGGGACATGCCTTTTACATTCCACGAATTCACTGACTATATAATGAAGGCTTTTGTTCAGAGTCTCTAGATCCACCCCTCTGATTCAAAAACCTGTACTGTTTGACTAACAAGAATGTTAGGATAAATGAATGATCATGACATTGACAGCTACCTTCCTTGGTAGGGAGCCTTCTGAATTACTCCTTGAAGGGTGACACTATCACTTTTTAACTTGCCAAACACTAGGCAATTATAGTTGTTCTTCCCAGAAGAGCTCCCAGGCAGTACCCCAGGCAGAAATCCAGCAGGCGGAGTCTTCCTTGAATATAGAGCTGCAACAGTGAGGAAACCTCACCCGCTTGATTTCTACATGCCATGCCATTTTTAATAAATGCCGTGAGGCATCTGCCAGAAAAAAACAAAACAAAACAATATGAGCAGTCTGTAAGCATCACAAGTATCTGGTTCCATGTCATACAGTATAGATATCTAGGTCAGATTGTTTTCACTACTTTAATTATTCATGTGCAGAGTTCAAAAACACAGGGTGTGAATTCCTAGTGAATATCGTAATGCCTTATTATCTTATGCAGAAATTTCAGGGGGAAAAAGTACTATTTGTTATTCATGGAATTGTAGAATTGGAAGACACTACAAGGGCCATTGTGTCTAACCCACTGCCATGCAGATTACACTCTCAAAGCACTCCTGACAGATGGCCATCCAGCCTCTGTTTAAAAATCTCCAAAGAAGGAGACTCCACAACACTCTGAGGTAACATCTTCCATTGTCAAACTGCTCTTACTATCAGGAAATTTTTTCAAATGTTTTAGATAGATTCTCTTTTCCTGAAGTTTGAAGCCATTGCTTCATGTCCTAGTTTCTGGAGCAGCAGGATTCAGGCTTGCTCCATCCTCCATATGACATCTCTTCAAATATTTAAACATAGTTATCATGTCACCTCTTAACCTTCTCTTCTCCAGACTCCAAGTCATTTCCAAGTTATAGCAACCCAAGGCCCTTTGTGCACCATGTCGTTGCCCTGCTTCTGACACAGGATGGCCGTGGTCGGCAGGTCATGCTTCCACAGAATGTTGTCTCTGTCCTGCTGCCATCCCGTTGTGAAGTGTCACACTCACATGGCATTTGCAAAATGGAAAAAATCCATTTTGCACCGCCAATTGTGCAGTGCTCCCGAACTTAGCATTGTGCGGAAGGCGCAGAAGTGCGATTGCGACGCTTCCCTCCTCAGCGCAGCAATGGCAAGTGCCCGGCTGCGCTGCAGAAGGAAGAGGCGGAGCGATTGCGCTTCCTTCCGCAGAGAGCGAGCAGGTGTGGAGGGGAGCATTGTTGACACACTCCCTTCTGGACCTGAATTGCAGTGCGACGACGTGGAAGAATGTTGTTGTGTGGAAACGGCCTAAGACAAACCTATGATAGGTTCTTCTTGGTGTGAGTTATTCATAAGATATTTGTCATTGCTTTCCTCCAAAGCTGCAACAGTATGATTTGCCTAAGGTCACAGAGGGGGTTTCCATGGCCAAGTAGGAATTTGACCCCAGGGCCCTTTCTTATGAGTCCATTATAATGCTATGATTCCATTTGAACTTCCATGGTTCCATCCTTTGGAATCCTGGTTTAGGGAGGGGTATTTAGAATTACGAAAGGCAGGGTGATATAGTGGTTGGAGCATTGGACTATGACCGTGGAGACCAGGGTTTGATGCTCAGCTTGGTCATGGAAACCCACTAGTTGACCTTGGATGCACCACACACTCTCAGCCCCCAGAAAACCCCTTGATAGCTTCACTTTAGAGTTACCATAAGTCAGAAATGACTTGAAGGCACACAACAGCAACAATTTAGAATTACCTATCAGAGACCTCTAGTGTCTCAGCAAACTACATACCCCATGGTACTTAAGAATGGAATCGTAGCAGTATATAGTCTTATATTGTTTTAGTTGTTAATTACTCCATGTTGCTTTCTCCAGAGCACCTTGGTGAGAGTTCACATCAGGGAACTGTGGTGTTTTGAGGGTGATTATTCGCGGATCCTCACTCTTATTCAGAATTCACACTCTTGTTCCAATCCATGCAGTCTTCAGTTCCATAAATAAACAGATTGGGGAGTTTCCTTTTTCAGTGCATTTTCAAAGTTTGCATGGATTCACCTCCATATTGGGTGCATGGTTTTTGGTGTTACACTGGTGGCCGTTTGTTCATCTGTTGGTTTCTCCTTTCCAAATCCCCTCTCTTTCTCATCTTTCATCGGATTGATTTCTGGCCTTCTAGTACAAACCACTGGATTATCCATCCATTTTATGAATCCATTATTATTAAGGTCATTTCCGCACTACACTCTTATAGCGCGATTATTCCACTTTCAACATTGTATGGAATCCTGGGGTTTGCAGTTTCCTCCCAAAACTGTAAACCCCAGGATTCCATAGGATTCCCCCCGCCACTTCAGGACATTTTTTCCCACTTCAGGATTCAAAATGGTTTACACAAAACAAAACAAAAAAAACTCATTGCTAAACATTTACAAGATATAGAAGTTAAAATGAGATAAAACGACGGCAACAAAATTAGAACCAGATTAAAACATGTATTATTAAACACACAGTACAGGCATGCGCATGCACATCAGGACAATGATTAGCATATTGTTTAGGTAAGATAGACTTTATATAGTCACTCATCAAAGGCATTTCAAAATAGAATAGAGAATAGCCTTTAGTTGTCTTTGGAAAAAAATTATGGAGGCTACCAACCTAACTTCTCTGAGAAGGAAGTTCCAGAGCCTGGGAGCAGCCACTGAGAAGGCCCTCTCCCATGTTCTCATCAGATGTACCTGTGAGGTGGGTGGGACAGAGGAAATCAGGGTGTGCGTATGAGCACTGAGAAGTGACAAAACGTTTTTCTTCAGAAACAAGTGATGCATTCAGAATGAGTGTGCGCTGAAAATGTGGATGTGAAACCATTTCCAGTGCTCCTGAAAAGGTTGCAAGTCAAGAAACAACAGTTGCTGAAAGAAACCACATGGTCCCATCTAGTGGCAGGAGCCTGATATGGCAACAGGGTGGCGTGCCCACCCAGCACCGTGGAGGAATGTAGTTGTTGAAGGGCTCAACCAGACCGCCCAAAAGTATTGAGAGTCTGCAATTCTTTTTGTTTTTGATCTTACCTACATGTTCACAGGCTTTCACCCTCCTGCATCCAGTCCTTTCTTGATATATCTTAGATTTCCTCCCCTTCCATTGCTCATGTGTCACATTACTCAATTATTGTTATGCAATAATACCACTCTACTCTGCTTTGGTTAGACCTCACCTGGAATACTGTGTCCAGTTCTGGGCACCAAAATTCAAGAAGAATATTGACAAGCTGGATCATGTCCAGAGGAGGGTGACCAAAAGGGTAAAGGGTCTGGAAACCATACTGTATGAGGTGCACCTTAGTGATCTAGGTATGTTTAGCCTGACAAAAAAGAAGGTTAAAAGGTGACATGATTGCCATGTTTAAATATTTGAAGGGATGTTATGTTGAAGATAGAGCAAGCCTGTTTTCTGCTGTTCTGGAGACTAGGACCCAGAGCAATGGATTCAAACTACAGGAAAAGTGATTTCACCTAAACATCAGGAAGAACTTCCTGATGGTAAGAACTGTTTGACAGTAGAATATGCTGCCTTGGAGTGCAGTGGAGTCTCCTTCTTTGGAGGTTTTTAAACAGAGACTGGATGGCCATTTATCGGGGTTGCTTTCAGAGTGTGTATGGCAGGGGGTTGGACTAGATGGCCATTGTGGTCTCTTCCAGCTCTTTCACAATTCTGTGCTCCCGAGTTATGGAACTCCCTTCCACGGGAGGTTCAGCCCTAGAGTCTCGCAGCCAGCGAGAAGGCTCTCTCCTTTGTTCTCATGTCTTTGCAATAGTGGTGGGACTGTGAGAAAGTTCTCCCCTGCAATGCTTGAAGCTTGAAACTTAAAGCTCATATAGGGAGATACGATATTTCAGCCAGTTTGGACCCATGCCATATAGGGCTTTAAAGGTCATAACCAGCATTTTGCATTCTGCCTGGAAATGGGCCAGAAGCCAGGGAGCTGTGCAGGGGAAGCCTTGTCTCAAAACTTCTTGCAGACATGCTAGCTTTCTACATTCAGCAACTTTAAAAAAAATCTTGCAGGACTGCTTAAATATGCCGTCTGCAGTCAGGAACAAATAGTGATCCAGTCCAGGGGAGCTCTGCCCTTTATTCATCTCAATTTAAGCATACTGTCCACCATCACTGACTTTGTATAAACTGGCCCAGAGCCTCTTAGTAATTAGCAATTTAATGAGACTGATTATTCCTTAGTCTCAAGCCATGAAATGATGGCAAAGATGTTCAGTGATACTGTCGAAGGCCATTTCCGCATGCACCTGTTATAGCGTGATGATTCCACTTTCAACATCCTCTGGAATCCTGGGGTTTGCAGTTTCGGGAGGGGGAAACTGCAAACCCCAGGATTCCAGAAGATGTTGAAAATGGAATCACCGCGCTATAACAGGCGAGTGCGGAAATGGCATAAGTGGGGAAAGGGTGAGTTTAAAGGAACTTTGTTGTGTAATGAGGAGATAATTGATACCAGAGCCCTGAGTGATAAGAGGATGCCTCTATACAGGGTAATTGTTCTTCCACTCAAGCTGATGGCGCTTCCGTCTGTGGGCTGTTCAGTCATCAAATTGTCACTGTGGGTTTAAGAAAGGGCCATTAGTCGCCACGTTTCAGAGACTGCTAATTTTATTCTAGCAATTATTTAACTGGTGCTACTTCGTGTGCATTCAGATATCACAGACAATGTCTTTGGAAGTTTTAAAAAAACCTCTCTGGAAACACAGGATGGAGACGGTGCCATCTGTGTTCCATCTTCTGTTTAAGAGACTAGAAACATAGTTTTAGAAAGTAATTTGTTCTTATCCTCCAAGTATCCCAATTTGGCTAAAACAATCCCAGTTAATTCTCTGTCATCCCACTTTTTCAGCTGGCTTTTAAAATGTCCCAGTTTCTTTCTCCTCTTCTTTCCCCCTTTGTCCTCTGCTTCGTTCAGTTGCTGCAAACTGAGTTCAAAGTCCAAAAGTACCTTGCTTTCAACTTAGCAGGAGGGAGAGGAGAGGAGGGGATGCCATCTTGCCCTCAGGCAAAAGCAAACTGCCTCCCCTTGCTCGTATGTTCTTCCTCATTTAATAACTTTTACCCTTTCAGCCACACTCTGATGTTGCTTGGCTATACATGTCTCAATTTTCATCTGTGAAATTTTATGGGGTATGTTACTTGTGTGAATTGAAGTTGGAGTTGTGACGAACCCTGGGGGGGGCTTAGCAACAGAGCACCCTGGCAACCCCGGGGATTTAAATTGATTGTCTGTAGGAATTGGAAGATAGGCTTGCCAGAGGAAGGGGCTAGATGGGGCGGGGAGTGAGTAATTGAAATTTTACTGAAAAACAGAATTTAGGTTGGAGAGAGTTCTTAGAGAGTTGAGGTTCTAAACAGATAGTTGAGAGCTTGGAGCTGAGAGAGAGTGAGAGATCCATCTGAGAGAGAGAAAAGAAAGTGTTTGCTGGTTTAAATATACGAGTGTTGTGCTATTTGCTAATCCTTAAAATGCCCTTACATTTTACCTTGACAGTTTTTTAAATAAAGATTTTGGTTATATTTTTGTAAAGTGCAGTCCCAGTAGAGTGTCTCTTTCATCTGGATTGGGTATACACACTACCACCAGTGACACAGCCATTGGATAAATAAATCCATGCTTTGCTCTATATCTGAAAGGGTGCGGATTTAGGGAAAGCAATAGAGGGAGATAAACTGGGAGAGGAAGCCAGTGGGGGACAAAAGTAAAGAAGGGTGCTGCTTCTCTTAGAAGGGAGAACTAACAGCAGAGTGTCATAGCCCTGGCTTGGTCCAGAGAACTCCCTGATCCTGGTTCTTGACTGGAGGTGGTTCCACAAATTCATCACAAAATGTATACCCAGTTTTCAGGTTCATTCTTTGAGTCTTTATTGTTGCAAGCAAGTTCATCCACTTATTACAGTTGGTTGTCCACATTTGCGGCTTGATATTCATGGATTTGCTTATTTGTGAGTTTCTTCAACCCCTGCCCCTCCATTTCAGGTGCTTCTTTTCTGGGGGAACCTTTCCTCTCAGTGGCTCTGATCAGGTCATGCAGCCCTTTAAAAACCTACCTCTGGTCCTCCTCCTCCACCAACCACTGCCAGGCCAGCTAAGGACACTTGCAGCCTGATTTCTAAGCGCCACTGAAGGAGAGGTGGAATGTAAACATAACCAAAAAATATATAAATGAACAAATACTTGTCATTCCAACTAGGATTTCTACAGGAAAATAGCCCAGCAGGTGGTACCCTATGCTGCAATTTGAATGGCAATGCTTGTTTGTTTCCGACTATCAACTTCATGAGATTCTAAACTCAAAAAGCTAAAAATTACCAGGCTCTCAACAACTTAAATATGATCTCCCCGGTGCTCTTCCCAAAGTACAGGCTGAACTTTAAAGTTCAAGCATGTCGTCATTATCTGGAAATGTTTCTTCCCTATTATACTCGGTGTTAACTGAGTGGTCTTACTCCAGATTAACACAATCCTTTGCAAATTGGCATAAATGAAAGGAAGGTGCTTGTATTCTACAAACTGCAATAGGAGTTATTACATTCAAACTAATGTTTTTCCCTCATCGCAAGCTGGAGTAGTTGGAAGGTTTCTACAATTCAGTCCTGAGTGGAATGCAGTTCTAAGAAATATAGGTATCTCGGTTTCACACTTTACCAGTTCTTACTGAATGGGGTTTTACGCCACCTGTGTTTCCGATTCTGTCCAAGAATCTAGGAATCAGTGAACTATCATTGGATAGTGTGTCATGTCGCAATTAGTGTCACTTTATGTAATCATATTGTTGTGATTCTGCCCATGGTGATTTCATTCAGATCTTTGTCAGTTCATTTGGAATTGCTACCAGAATACCTCTCAAAATTGCAACCGCAGTTGGGTTGTTTTCCCCCAGAGAGAAGGAATCACAGGCTGCAATTCTACAATCAACCCTTCATTTGCTAGGGTTAGGTGTTACCCTGATTTCTGGGGTCCCGCGGAGGACACCTCAATGTGCTTCAATCAATGGGAAATGAGAACTAGCCAGAGCACAAGCTGTAGCACTATGAGAGGCAGGGCAACCTAGCGAGATCTTTAAACCCAATTTGTACGGGGTCAGGCCGAGCCAAAAACCAAGCAAAATTGTCTAATAAATTGATTATATTTAAAAATAAGTCCTTGCGCATGTTCGCACTTACACACTCACTCACTCAAGACCTAGTGAGAAATAAAAGAGAGGAAATTCGATAGGGGTTTTTGGCGGGTTATTGTTGGGGGTATACTGCACCTGGTCCTGAAGTCCGGAGTCGGAGACAGCAGCGGAGTGAGAGAAGAGACTCAGCATTTGGAGGGCTGAGAGGATAGCCGGATGGAGTGATGTGGAGCTGAAAGCAATCCAGAGCGATCCGAGGAACTGCTCAGAAACCGAGTCTTTTTATAGGGGAAAATGTACCTGGAGGGCTAATCCTTTCCTGGGAAGAACAATAGGTTGAGGAGCTAAAACAAAGCTCCAAAATGTTCACGTCTTTTGCATGATTGGGAGAACAAAGCTCCGAAATGTCAAAGTTCCTGGCATGATTAGATTTGCTGGAGTTGTCAAAAGCCTTGGCTGTATGTAAATTGTCCTCGCTTGATGGGTCGTTTGTCAGGAGCGCTAATCCTGTCAAGCTGGCTTCTCGGGGCAGAAGACCCTTTGCGTAGTTAAAGTGTGCATGTCTGGAGGGCTCCTGGGGCTACGTGACAAATTATTTACTGGCCTGACTGGGTTTTTCCTGATTTCGGCCATTCGGCTGTGCCTGCCTGCATGCTCGTCCGGGGAACCCTCTCAGGCACCTGGTAATATTTTTAATATTAGATATTAAATTGTGGACCCCGGGAGAGGGTCAATCTACTGCAGTGACGTAGAGGCGCAGGACCCTCACAAAAGTGGGAAAATCACAAATATTAAAATGTGTGTCTGTGGGAAGGAGGCTGAGACATGGTGGGGAGAATGGACACCCAGGGTCCAAACCAGTTCAGGGAAAGGAGAGAGAAAGGGGATGAGTCGGCATGGTGTCCCTTTATTTCTCTCATCCATCCCCTTCCTTTGGTGTGTGTAGGGGCAATAGAAGAGGGTTTACAGTACTGAGAAATTGGGCTGCAAGCCATTCTTAGCTGGCGAGGTAACTGCGATGGAGGAGGGGGAGGACCAGAGGTGGTTTTTAAAAGACCTGTGTGGCCTCATTGGAACTGCCAAAACCCAGAAAAGAAGCACTTGAGGTGTGTGTGGGGCGAGAGTGGTTGGAGAAACTCACAAATAATCAAATCTATGAAAGTCAAATCCGCAGATGTGGAGGGCTGACTGTATATTGCTTTATGCATCTTTAGCTACTTAGCAGAGGTGCCATAGAACCCTCCTAGTGAATGGTGAACAAGTATAACAGGGCACTGGCAAGAATGTGCGTTGGCCTCTGTGAATATAAGCTTCCCTGCTCAGGTATAGCTGCTTAGCTTCAGCATGATCTCAAAATCATGCATCCTAGTAGACTACAATCTGGTGCTGTCAGGGGTACAGGCAGCTCCCCTATCAGCGGGGCAGCAAATCAGATCCCAGTTTAAATAGAAACTTTAAAAGAGCTAGTCAGGGTGTTGAATCTCTTTGGGAGACAGGTTTCAACCCCTTGGAGAGGTCCTTTAAAGTTCAGACTAAAGTTTGGAGGAAATTCGCTACCTTGCTGACACAGGAGCCCTCAGTGAGCCATGTTACCCTAAAAGGTGGGGGTGCTGGAATCAACCCGCAAAGCCAGCATCTCCTTAGAATTTGGGGAAATTATAGCTCAAAGAAGGCCTGCAAGAAGAGGATAATGGCAGGATCTTTTCACCTATGTATACCAGTACTAACTGTAGAAAGGACCCCAGTTAAAGTATTTTATTTGAATTGACAAACATACAAGAAATCAGACACTCTTAAGAACTACACAAGAGTATCAAAAATTGAGGTTTTCGGTTGGATGGCCATCTGTTGGGAGTGCTTTGATTGTGTATTCCTGCATGGCAGGGGGTTGGACGTGATGGCTCTTGTGGTCTCTTCCAACTCTGTGGCCATTTCCGCACTACACTGTTATAGTGCTATTATTCCACTTGCAACCTCCTATGGAACCCTGGGGTTTGCAGTTTAGGGAGGGGCCTTTAGGATTCTCAGCCAGAGAGCTCTTTGACCTCAATAAACTACAAACCCCAGAATTCCACAGAATGTTGAAAGTGGAATAATAGCACTATAACAGTGTAGTGTGGAAATGGCCCACGAGGCTATGATTCCAAAATGTGGGTACCTACTTGCTTCATATGAACAGGCATATTTCTTCTGACTAGTCACTTTCCCCAAGGAAAGCAATACTGGAGGTGGCTGGGTTAAGTGCTCTCCTCGTGGTGTGTTAATTCAAATTAGTGAAGAAACAGCTGAAAAGGGCTAAGGCAAAATAGCACACACAGAGTGGAGCAGGCCCGCTGGCCTTTGTTTGATGTGGGTTTGTGTGGGCTGTCTAAGGCGCGGGAAAAGCGAAGCTCTCCTCTCTCCCACCTTCTTTACTTACTAAAGGCCTGTGCGGATGTCTTTGTGGTTAGAACAACAGCCTGAACGTGCTTTCTGCTAAAGTTCCTGAGAAGCAGCCACTCACGTGAGTGACAGCTTTTGTTCGTCACAGAGCGATACGGATCCAGTGAGGTTTGTGAAGAAAAGAAGCTCTCTGGGCACCAGTGCTGTCAAACAACAGCTGTTTGCTCTGAAGAGCAATGATGCTTCATAGAATCACAGAACGCTAGAGCTGGTGAAAACTTGGAGGCAGCTGTGGTGGGGTTTAGATCATCCACTCTATATTCTGTTTTGAGAACATGAAGATCATAGACAAATGGCAGGGATGTGTAAGACAATGTTCTAAATCCTAGGCCATTTCCGCACTACACTGTTATAGTGCTGTTATTCCACTTTCAACATCCTATGGAATACTGGGATTTGCAGTTATGGAAGGGGCCACCCCTCTCATAACAGCCTCTTAACATGGGGCATATCACTAGCATAGGGACTGGGGCGGGTGGTGGGGATGGTGCGCCCCAGGTGGCACTTTTTGGAGGGCGGCGCCACTCCTTGCCTGCCCTGCCCACATGCACCATCACGCCACTCACACGCACTGTTGCCTTGCCCACGTATACCATTGCCCCACCCATGTGCATGGTCGCCTTGCCCATATACACTATTGCTGCGCCCATGTACACTGTAGCCCTGCCCACATGTGACGTCACTCTGCCCATGTGTGCCGTAGCCCTGCCAACGTGAGTCGTTGCCCCGCCCACATGCATCATCGCCCTGCCCACACTGGCTGTAGCCCCACCCATCCTCCCCCACCCTACCCCACTGGCAGCAAGCTCCTCCACTAGGGCATAGGAACTAGCTATGATGTATTGGCTCTTTCATATGATCTTGACAGTTAAGAATGCAGTTCTGCCTCCACATTTGCCAGTTTGATCTTTGCAAATTTGATTATTTGTGAGGTGCTCGCTTGCCTCTCCCCCCCCCCCGATTCTCCCTCTCCCATTACTTGGCCAGCCACACTGCCTTCCTTCTCTCCATCCTGGCAAACGGCAAGTGAATGGGAAGGGGAAAGGTTTGTATCTGTGAGCATTTCCCTTTCCATTCGCTTGCTTTTTGCCCAGGTGTGGAGAAGGAAGGCACTCCTGCCCAGGCAAAAAACAAGGGAATGGGAGAGGGAATGGAAGGGGGAGTGCTCTCTTGGGTGTGAGAGAGCTATTTGTGTTTTTTGATTTTTATGAGGGTACTGCCTCCCCTGAACCCTCACAAAAGTTGTATTATGCTATTGGGAATCAGGAAGCAACAGGCTCTTTTAATATAACAAGTGTGCTGGATGGATATTCTCTAGTCTGTTCGTAGATGAAGATCAGTCATTTCCAAGGCTCTGTTAGATGGGTTTCATATTATTCTCAAAATATAGCCTAAGCACTTGTGAAGTTAGCAATCTAAGTCTTTACCATGCAAGACACAGTGAAAGCCTCAAAAGAATAACACTGGGAGTAACTGTCTCTCTCCCTTTAATGATTTCCCTGCTGAATTGTTATTCAACATACTTCTTTCCCCCTTTTCTGATCATCTCCAAAGCCCCAAAGCCTTTTGGAATTCTTCTTAAGTTTGCTATTAGTTTCTGTAAATGTCTACGTCCTCCAGAGTTTTAAGGCTTAGCTGTGGTTAATACACATGAGCACATATGAATAATGTGAGCTCTGCATGCACAGTTATGTTTGGAAGGATCAGCTTATTTTCATACAAATTATACTTCCAAATAGCAAGAGTAGCTTGGTCCAATTGTGGTATAGGAGTACATTTTGAAGTATAAAATTCAATTTTATACTTTTGAAGTATAAAATCCATTCACATAGAAGATCCAAGAAAACAGGCTGCTGTTTTTCCATGTCAACAAACAAGTTCTAATAATATAAACTTCCACCAAGATGGTAGTGATAATAATAACAGACATGACTCTATGTCACCTACCTAGCCACATAATTAGTCTAGTTATGAAGCTAAGCAGTGATATCTCCCCAGTGATTCTTCCCTATCTGGACTTACCAGGCAGGAGCTGCTGTGAGTGACAGGGGTCTGTTCTCCTGTCAATCAGGATGCAGCAGGCTGACTTTCCTATCCCCCTCCTGTGAGAGGTCTCTAGTGTGAGGGGGAATTATGATAGCAATCCTGCTTCTTACTGTTGCAGTGGAGATCGCTCATGGGTGGACAGTGGGAATGCCAGCCTCCTACATCCCAATCGACAGGAGAACAGACCCCTGTTGCTCACAGTCCCTTTGTATTCCCTAGGGAATACATAGGGATTGTGGAACTAGGGAATACATAGGGATTGTGAATAAGAACCAATCACAAATTCACAACCCTAGGAAACACATTTGTAACTGTGACAATAAATTCCAGTGTCTTAGTAGTAGTAGTAGTAGTAGTAACAATAGCAACAATAACAGCAGCAATATATGTGTAAACAGAACATTTTTACATATAGCAGTCATTTCAGGACACATATAGAGCCCTTTCACAATACATAATTATAGTGCTATGATTCCACTTTAACTGCCATGGCTACATCCTATGGAATCCTGGGATTGGCAGTTTAGGGAGGGGCCTTTAGAATGCTCACCCAGAAAGTTCTAGTGTCTCACAAACTACAAGCACCAGGATTCCATAGGATGGAACCATAGCAATTAAAGTGGAACAATATTGCTAGAATTGTATCGTGTGAAAAGGCCCCTGATGTCAGGCTTTGGCCCTGAAATCTGATGGTGCAGTGTGCATTGGCCCCTAATTTTTTTTCCCTAGCCTTTGCCTCTTCTGTTTTTATGATGTTGCAAAGATCTATCTCGATGATGTCACCATGAATCACAGCTTTGAGGAAAAGCAAAAGGATAACATAGGATAGGATAGAATTGAATCAAAACACCAGGGCCCACCCAGGGGCTGCCTGGTCCTGAGGCCCATTCACACCACACCACAGTTACGGTGCTGTGGTTCCACTTGAACTGCAATGGAACATCCTGTGGAATACTGGGATTTACAGTTTAGGGAAGAGTGGTCTAGAGGTTTAAGCATTAGACTAGGGCCATTTCTGCACTAGACTCTTATAATGCTATGATTCCACTTTCAATATCCTATGGAATCCTGGGGTTTGCAGTTTAGGGAGGGGCCACAAAGTCTAGTGTGGAAATGACCTAGGACATTGGGAGATCAAATTTTAATCTCTGTTCAGCCATGGAAACTCCCGGTTGACCTTGAGCAACCCACATTCTCTTGGCCTCAAAAGAAGGCGAGGGCAAGCTTCCTCTAAGACAAATCTTTCCAAGAAAATCCCATGATAAGTTCACCACAGGGGCTCTATAAGTCAGAAACAACATGAAGACACACAATTTTCCTCATGCTACACTGTTGGTGGGCACAAGGGGGCAGCAGAATTTTGCATCTCCTTGGGTTCTCTTGAACACAAAAATTGTCTGGCTCAGTGTTTTGCCATAAAAAACAATAGATTTACAAAGCAGATTTTCTAATCCTGCTAATGTCCCATTGCACTAAACACCACACACTAAAAAGAGGAGAAGGGTGGGAAACTCAAGAATCCAGTTCAAAAGTAATAGATTATCTAGATTCATTTTGATCTAGTTTTTGGCCTGGGTATGGGATAGAAACATCTTGATGGATCACCTGTCCAGGGAACTGGAAAGAAGGGGTGTATCCCTGTTGATTCTGGCAGACATCTCAGTGGCTTTCAACACCATTGATCATAGTATTCCTTTGGGCTACCTCTCCAGGATGTGATTTGGGGCCACTATTATAAAAACTGACTGAAGATCTGGGGAAAAAAGCCCTACGAGGAACTTAGGGAGCTAGCTATAGTTTGTTTGGAGAAAAAAGACACAGGCCATTTCCGCACTAGACTGTTAATAGCACTATGATTCCACTTTCAACATCCTATGGAATCCTGGGGTTTGCAGTTTCGGGAGGGGCCGGAAATGGCCTGAGATGTGATGTTGTTGTGTACCTTCAAGTCATTTCCAATTTATGGAAACCCTAAGTCAACCCCATCATGAGGTTTTCTGGGACTGTGAGCATGTGATGTGCCGAAGGTCACCCAGTGTGTTTCCATGGCTAAGTGGGGTATTGAACCTTGGTTTCCAGGGTCGTAGTCCACTGCTCAAACCACTATACCACACTGATTCTATGTATCTGAAAGGATGTCATGTAGAAGATGGAGCGCATTTGGTTAGTGCTGCTCCAGAGACTAGAACACGAATCAATAGATTCAACTTGATTAAAAGATTCCATCTAAACATTAGGAAGAATTTCTGTACTGTAAGAAGTGTTTAACAGTGGAATGGGGTACCTGGAAGTGTGGTGGAATCTCCTTCTTTGGAGGTCTTTAAACAGAACTTGGATTGGCAACTTTTAGGGGTCTTTTAGCTGTGTACAGTCCTTCCTTCACATTCATGGGTTTGCCGTTTGCAAATCTGATTATTGGCGAGGCATGTGCTTGCCTCCTCAATTTTCTTTTGCATTCCTCCTCTCAGCCTTGCCAAGCTTGCACTTAAAATAGACATTTTTCCCTTTTGGGTGAGCAAAGCCTTCTCCCACTGCTGGAGGTGTGTCCTCAGTGCTATGTGGTTGTACATTGTACCATGTGATGACTGCTGATTGGTCAGGTACTCTCTTTGTTCCTATCCCTCCTTTCTCAAGATGGCCACTGGAAGTAGCTAGAACCCAGAACTCCGCTCTTCTCTGCTTGAGGGGAAGGTGCCAGTAATCCTTTTACCTCTTTTTTCTTCTTCCCTTAATGCTGGGGCCAGAAGCAAAGGAATGGGAAGAGAAAACTCTGGAGAGGAATGAGAGCAGGTTGTGAGGGGGAGTTATTCACAGATTTTCCACTTTTGAGAGGGTACTGAGCCCCAAACCCTTGCGAATGTGGAGGGGCCGCTATGGCCCTTTCCACACGGGCATATTGCCCACGCTAGGGCGACCTCTCCAGGAGGTCTTCTTCACCGCGGGATGTGCTAGTGCAGTTGGAAAAAGTGAGGCTCTACACTTCAAACTGCTCTAGCGCAGCCGCGGGGGTGGCGCTGCGAGTTTTATAAAAAACACCTTCCTAAGTGGTTTTTATGAAACTCGCCCACGCTGCTCCATGGCAGCACCCGGTGAAGAACTGCAGAGATGCAGTAGCGCATCCCTGCAGATCTGTCTGGGGGCGGGCTTCCAGCTGGCGCACTGCCCTGATTGGTGGAGCGCCGCTGGAAGCCGCCGGCCGCCATTTTGGGCGCCGCCAAACGCCGCCGAGCGCCGCCGAATTTCGGCAGCGTATAGAGCAGCGAAACCGCACTCCCCGCAGGGACAGAGCAACCCACTAGCAGGTAAGCTCCGCCCCTGCGTGCGCCACCCCGTTCGGCCCCCCCCCGAGGAAAGGGCCTATATTTCTCCATGGCAGGGAGTTGGATTAGATGGCCCTTGTGGTCCCTCCCAACTCTAGGGTTCTATGGCTCCAGTCCTTCCAAGATGGCTATGCTTAGAAGGTGGTGCTGGAGGATTCTTATTCAACACCATGGCTGTTGACTTCTGGTGTTCCTCAAAGCTCAGTTTTGTCTCTCCATGCTTTGTAACATGTACATGAAATGATCAGGAGAGGGTTCTGAAGTATTTGGGACATTGTGATCGAATGTGAGATGTCTGTGTTCACTTCAAGGTTGTGTAAGAGGTGTTATGCATGTGATGTCCTCACATGCCCTCACACCTGGATGCAGGGTGGGATGGGAAGAATATTTCAAAATATCCATAAAAAATGGTCAAAAAACATGTTTTGAGAAATCCCAATGAGAAACATCTTGGACAGATGAGAATCTTTGCAATTTGGAACTTATTCTGTGCAAAATTCACACATGGTTGTTTTGTGTGGAAAACAGCATTTTCTGTGAAGGAAAGAAAATTCTGTGCGCAGATATTGTTATTTTTATGAATTAATATTTTCTGCACAGAAAAAAACTGTTTAATGCACAGAAGATATTGATTTCTGTGTAGAACAACCATGTGCAAATTTTGCACAGAATAGGTATGAATTACGAATAGGTTTCAGTTCACTAACAAAGTGGCATAACTTTGTGAGCATAAAGTTGTTCTCCATCTCTTTAATGCAGGACATCAGTCATTGGCTTATCATTGTTTTACCATTTTCCATGTGTATGTGGCTTCAAATCTCCTGCTAACTTATTGCGACCACATGAATTTCATAGGGCTTTCTTAGGAATTGATTTTATTGCGTCTCATTTGCAGTCCTAACTGCTTTGGGATTTTTTAAAAAAATGAAAAGTGATATAAAAAGGGTCCAAACAAAGAACTGAAGTGTGTGATAGCCTGGACGCTCCTGAAAGATGTACCAAGATTCCTACATTTTAGACTGCCAGTTCCTAGTCCTGCTCTCCTAACATGAAGTGACTAGCTATACTCTGTGGGCTTGTCTTTGGAGAGGGCCTGTAATTAAAGTCTGTTGTTTCATTCAAATAGAACATGACGCTTGCCATTTGTAAGCAGAAGTGCTGCAGCTGCCAAGAACAATGTTGGATAAACAGGCTCTTAGGAGATCAAAGGATGCCCAGACTTTACAATGCAAAGGGAAGGAAAAGACAGAGAGAGAGAGAGAGAGAGAGAGAGAGAGAAAAGAGAAATAGAAATGGTCATGGAAACTACAGCAGGGTTGATATTTGGAGCTTCGCAAGTTGCTTGGATCTCATTTTTTTGGTCTTGGGTGCACTGTTAGGACCACGGCATACACAGGAAAGCTCCATACACTCAGCTATTTATTGAAAGGTCAGGAAAACAAGGGAAAACAATCTTAGGCCATTTCCACACTACACTGGCCCTCTCTGCACTACACTCTTATAGCTTGATTATTCCATTTTCAACATCCTATGGAATCCTGGAGTTTGCAGTTTAGGGAGGGGCCTCAAAGGCCCTAAACTGCAAACTCCAGGATTCCATAGGATGTTGAAAGTGGAATAATCTCGTTATAAGAGTATAGTGCAGAAATGGCCACTGTTATAGTGCTATTATTCCACTTTCAGCATCCTGTGGAATTCTGGCGTTTGCTGTTTATTGAAGCCAAAGAGCTCTTAGGCTGAGAATTCTAAAGGCCCCTCCCTAAGCTGCAAACCCCAGGATTCCATAGGATGTGGTAAGTGGAATAATAGCACTATAACAATGTAGTGCAGAAATGGCATTTGTTTCCAACTGCAAATTGAAAGCATTCAACTCAGAGTGACCCGGTACAGAAAGATAAATCAGTTTTCAAACTGCACAGTTTTGCCCACAATTGCCCATTTTGTGTCCAGCTGCACTCTACAAAACACACACATACACACACACATACACCTATATTGTGTCTCAAAAATGTTTGCATGCTTAACAGTGTGTAATTCTGATTCCCCCCCTTTTTTTTAAAAAAAATTGTATACACCCTTAACAGGATTAGAGATTACAGTAGAAGAGAAGTGTCACAAAATTACAAGAGAAACTTTAAGTGAGGTTTGCAACTGTGTGCTTTGACAATGTGAGCAATGCATTGTTGCACAGGGACAACAATTTGTACACCTTAAATAAAATTGTAATTTAAGATGGATTTCGTAACTCTGATTAAATAATTATTGTAGAGGTTTATTCTTCAATATAAAAGTATTTACTTAGCCTTCAAATAATGACCGCAGATACTATTAGCTGTTAAAAGGTGTATACTGTACATTTTTGGGGGGATGACCCCATATACCTCTGCTTTGAGGCCAGCATCCATCTTCCATGGCAGTGTATCCATTTGACATCAAACTGCCTTCACCAGTCACCCTTAAACAGGTATCCTTCTCAGCTTCTCTCCCTGTTCCAAATTCTTCCTCTCAGGGAAGACCTTCTTGCCTAGCTTCTGGTATGTTTTGTGCCATATTCTGTGCCTGAAGGCTGTGGCCTTTTAATTCTCTCATGCTGAAGTTCATTTGGACGTCCTTGTCAGGGCTGCCATAAATATAAAGCTCTCCCAGTGGTACTTTAGAAGCTGAACGCTCTGCAACATTCAGGAAAACAAGAGTCGACAAAAATCAGACCTGGAGAGAAGACTTCTAAGGGTGGGCAGAGAGATACTTTTAAAGTCAGCTGTAAAGTTAACCAAGGTAAATGAAGAAGTGCTGATGGGACGTAAGATGTTTTACGGATGCTGAAATACTGACCTTAGGTATTAGAGGAGACTGCATACTTGTTCTGTTGCCTTCCTCCCTTCCCCTTGACTCCTCCACCCACATTAAAGGGAAAGCATCAACAAGGGGACAGCCAACACACAAATGAAAATTCCAGATTAAAAGAAAAAGATAAAAACTGACCTTCATGCTCAAGGCAGAGGCGCCTCCAATTTGTGATGGAAAGGAACCTTTGAGCAGGGGTTGAAAATGTCTCCCAGTGGAGCCTTAAGCCAGATTAGACTGTTTAAAGCACCATTCGGCTATTGAACATGCAGGCACAGGGGACAGCATAGGGGGAGAAAGGTTGTCACTATCAGAAGCCGTGCTAAAGAGTGTGGAAATCTTTCTGTTTCCTCTTTCCTGTCCCCAGTTCTGTATGGGGTTGCAAGGCTTCCTTCCCATTCCTGCATGAAATTAATGTGTAAATTTGTCTTTACACTTTTTGTATGTAGTTCCTCCTAAGTTACATATTTTGGAATGCACTTCACTCATTGATTAAAGCCTTCTGTGAAAGTAGGAGAGCAACCAAAGATTCAAAGAGTTGGAAGAGACCACAAGGGCCATCCAGTCCAACCCCACAGGGAACTGTGGTGTTTCAAGAGCAATTATTCATGGATCTTCACTCTTATTCAGAATTCACACCCTGTTCCAATCCATACAGCCTTCAATTTCATCATAATGAGCACTGTTATCATTCTGATATAACTCAGGGAATTTAAATAAACAGGTCGGTGTGGCTCCTTTTCTCAGTGCATTTTCAAAACTTGCATGAATTCACCTCCACATTGGATGTGTGGTTTCTGGTGTCACAGAATCATAGAATCACAGAACTGGAAGAGACCACAAGGGTCACCCAAGCCAAACCCATTCTGCCATGCCGGAATACACAATTAAAGCACTCCCGACAGATGGCCATCCAGCCTCGGTTTAAAAAGCTCAAAGAAGAAGATACCACCACAGTTCCAGGCAGTGCATTCCACAGTTGAACTGCTCTTACCATCAAGAAGTTGTTCCTAATGTTTAGGTGGAATCTCTCTTCGTGTAGTTTGAATCCATTGCTTCATGTCAAACCACTACATGGAGTCATATTTCAAATGTAACTATTTAATTATGCATGATTTACAAAGGTACCTGCCTTGCTTCTTCACCCAAATACAGTAGAATCCTAGACAATGCAAAGAAAGGTGCACTTCATTCTGTGATGATCTTTTGTAGTTTGTGTATCTTTTCCTAGGAATGCAGAAAAATAAAAATAAAAACATAAAACAAATCCAATGGATTTATTTTTCAATAGCTGTGCATGTTTACTGGATGATCTAGTCTAAATCCTATATTTACTCCTTACTAGAGTAGAGCTATTGAGTCAGATAGGTTTATTTTAGGATTCACTCACATGGACAATTGATTCAATTCCTCTGCTCTAGCTCGGACAAACCAAGAGGGTTCCAGATCAAATAATAAGCAATGTAAAACAATTCCAGATCAAAACAACAAAGAGAGAATCATTGAGGTAGAAGAGACCACAAGAACCATGGAGTCCAACCCCCTGTCATGCAAGAATAACAATCAAAGCATTCCTGACAGATGGCCATCTAGCTTACAAAATAGCTTATATAGGATGAGGAAAAAAATGGAACATGACAGCAAGCTAAAACAGCTTCAAAGGCTACAATAGTGAAAAACAGGTATGTGCGTATTAAATCTAAATTAAGCCCTCAAGGCTTTAACAAAAAGCCATTGCTAGAACATTGGTGGGGCCTCACATCGTTTTAAGTGGACTTACGTCTGTGGGAATTAGAACTGGGCAGTTGCATAACATCCATATTCAGTAGAGGGCTGCTGTTACATTACAGTGCAGCAAAGCCAGCAAAGTGCAGGACGAAATGGACATTAGTACATGGTGTGTAGCGAGTACTGGTGTGCATCGTGCACCAATGCACATTGCATATCAATGCACATTGGTCCCATTGCGCTTTGGCTGCTCTTACCAGTGTCCCATTATGCATGTTCACAATTCAGTAGAGAGATTTCTTAACACTTCTGCCATGTAGCTAGATATATATAAAGTTACACATCATAACAGGTCATATAGGACTTGAGTGTTCATCTTGATTTAGCACTGGAAGGAAATCAGTGTTGGTGTCAACCAGGTCTCCAAAGGATAGGCATTCCACAACTGGGGTGCTTCTCCACAGAAGGCCCTCTCCCATGTCCTTCTACACTTTACTGCTCCTGCTGCAGAAGAAGAGAGAACGGCTGAGATCCTACATGACCGCAGGGTTCCCAGATCTGAGGGTCTGGCCTAGAGTGTCAGGGCCTGGACGTTCTCCTTCAGTCCTGAGGGCAAGGGGAAGAATCTCAGGGCAAGAGGACTGTCTTGAAAAGTATGTGTCCACAGATTTTCCTTATCTGTTAGAATTGATGGTTTTTTTAAAAAATTGAATGGCATAGTTTACGCCACTGTGATTAATGCTTCATGGATCAAGATTAATGACATCACCAGGGCCCACCTCCTGTGATATCATGTAGGCCAAAGTACTCTCTGGCTCAGAACTCTAAAGGCCCCTCCCTAAACTGCGCACCCGAGGATTCCATAGGATGTTGAAAGTGGAAAAATAGCACTAGAACGGCCTTGTGCAGAAATGGCCTCAGGTTTTGGCCCTGAAATCTCAGGCCCTGGATAGTCCTTGGCAACCTTACCTGGCCATGTTGTAGCATACAAGTGCCTCAAGTAGAACTCCACTGTGGCTCTCTTGTTGCCATCCTCACCATTGTTCTGTGAAGTCTTTCTGGCTATTCCATTGCAGCAGAGGGGGTCAGAGAAGTGGCTGGTTATGTTTCCATAGCCAGCCTCAGACTGCAGACATTTTCCACCAGGATCGACAGAGGCTCTCCAGAGGTCTGCATGGATGATGTCATTGGTCTGCATCTAGCATCTGAGACGTAGCCAGATGCTTCTCTGATCCCTTCCACTCTCCAGCAGCCACTCAGTGGCCATTGGGGGCATTTATCAATGCAACACAGTGAGTCTTGGGATGACTTAGGAAAGTCTGAAGAGAGAAAAGAATACCAATCTCCATGAGAACTAGAAAAATACATACACAAATGTAAGGTGGACTTATACTTGCCTATGTCACGAACAGGATGCTGGCCAATGTATTCTGCCCTTAGGATACATCGAATTATGAATAGTAGCAATAGCAATGGCATTTATTTCTATACCACCTATCAACTAGTGTTATCTAAGCGGTTTACAATGTAGTTTACAATGTATTTTAGCTAATTGCCCCCAACAAGCTGGGTACTCATTTTACCGACCTGCGAAAGGATGGAAGGCTGAGTCAACCTTGGAGCCTGGCAGGATCGAACTCACAACCTTGTGGTTGCAGTACTGGCATTTAACCACTGCGCCACCAGGGCTCCTGTATAGTATAAATACAAGCAGTAAAAAATGATTAGATTTTTATCACACTACCAAACCAAAATGGGCCCAAAGCAATTAAATCTGACTGTTAAATAATAAAGTACTAGGTCGCCATTGGGCACACCCTTGCCTTGGAACAAATCCTGTTGAACAATTAATAGGGATTACTTTTTCATCAGAACTTTGTGGAAGTTATTTATTTGAATTATAGCCCCCAGAATCCCTCATCCAGCATGGCAAGTGGCTGGTGAAATCCCCCACAGTGCATGGCCAGTTGATGTTAACTTAACAAGCCAGTGGGATGGTGAATCTGCTCCAGCTTTTAGTCTGAACTTTAAAGGAGAGAGCCAAGGTGCCAAACCCTGTCTCTGCAAATCAGTTCACCAATTTCAATAATAACTTTAAAGTTTGGACTAAAACCAGACAAGATTCACTGTCTCATTGATATGGTAGATATGAGTGGCCTCTGATATGACCTGTGGCATACGTGACAATGAACATTTCACTCTGTTATGGGTCTTCTGTTCCTTTTTCCTCCCACAGTGAAAGTCAGGTAATTTATGTGAAGCGTCTGACAAGGCAATCATTTTCTATCTGCCACTGTATTTTGTATCTTGTATATTTTTTTTTTAGTCTGTTAAAAAATGCATGCTACTTTGCTTTTTGGCTTGGCTTTCTTGCTTGTTAGACCAGCTCTTGCATCTCTGGGGAAAATCCTTGCAAGTTAAAACTCACATACAAATGGTTGCCTTGGAAACATGATTTAATCCTGGAAGATCCGCAGCATCCTGAAGTTGCAGTAACTTCAGCATTGCACAGGTAGGGCTGTCCACAAAAGGAAGGAAGGAAGGAAGGAAGGAAGGAAGGAAGGAAGGAAGGAAGGAAGGAAGGAAGGAAGGGAAGGGAATGGAATGGAATGTGAAGAGAGAAGAGGAAACTAAAAAAAAAATTCTGTAATAAAGATTTTTGGATTCAGGATGAATTCTGCAATAACAAGATGCATCTGGCCTTCACTCCTACGTTAGTCATAAAGTTATAGAGTCACAGAGCCTTTCCACACTATACTGTTATAGTGCTATTATTCCACTTTCAACATCCTATGGAATCCTGGGGTTTGCAGTTTAGGGAGGGGCCGTTAGAATTCTGAGTCAGAGAGCTCTTTGACCTCAGTAAACTACAAACCCCAGAATTCTGCAGGAAGTTGAACATGGAATATGCAGTGTGGAAAGGCCCATAGAGTTAGAAGAGACCACAAGGGCCATCAAGTCCAGGCCCTGCCCTGCAGGAATACACTATCAAAGCATTCCCGTCCTAATTAACTGTTACTGATTGCTATCATGCTGGCTTTGAAGTATGGTGACCCTCTGAATGAAAGAGCTCCAAGACACAGTTTTCAACAGTCCAACTCATGTCTTGCAAACTCAGGGCCTCTGTGGCTTCCTTGATTGGATCACTCCTCCTATAGTTAAGATCTCCCTCTTTTCCTACTGCCTTTGATTTTACTGAGCATTATCATCTTTTCCAGTGAGTCATTTCATCTGATGATGCAGACTATGATAACCTCATTCTTCTCTTTTTGGCTTCCAGTATGAGTTTAGGCTTGATTTGCTATCAGACCCATTTATTTGTTAGCAGTCTATGGAATCCTCAGAACTCTCTTTCAGTGCCGCATCCAAAACGAGTTTATTTTCTTCCTGCCACTTTCTGCACTATCCAGCTTTTACAAATGTACAAATTGGAAATATGGTGGTATGGATGATCCAGCTTCTGGTATTCAATAATGTATGTTTACACTTGATGATCTTTTCTAGTTCATACCTGCCCTTCCAAATCTTGATCTTCTTCTGAATTTCTCGATCTCAGTCTCCATTTTGATTAATGACTCAGCCATGGGATAGAAAACTCTTTAATTATTTAATTAACCAAGACTGACTGGAGCTGAGTCACTGAATCAATTGGCTTTCCTTATGTGTAAAGCCAATTGAGTCACCGTTCAAAACTAGGTCTAGTCTTGGTGGGACTAACTAAGAGGACTTAACCAAGGACTAACCAAGATGATAAAACTGAGACTGTCATATTTTGAATGTAATGTGGGAAGGAATGATTCACTGGAAAAGACAACAAGGCTTAGTAAGGTAGAAGACAATAGGAAAAGAGGGAGACCACACTATAGCTGGATAGATTCAATCAAGGAAGCCACAGTTCTAAGGCCATTTCCGCACTACACTGTTATAGTGCTATTATTCCACTTTCAACCTCCTGTGCAATTCTGGGGTTTGTAGTTTACTGAGGCCAAAGAGCTCTCTGGCTCAGAATTCTAAATGCCCCTCTCTAAACTTCAGATCCCAGGATTCCATAGGATGTTGAAAGTAGAATAATAGCTTATAACACTATAGTGTGGAAATGGGCTAAGTTTGCAAAACCCAAACAGGGCTGCTGATGATTGAGGCTCTTAGAAGTTTCTCATTATTAGGGTCGCCATAAGCTGAGATCAACTTCACATCAAATATCAGCAACAAGCCATTCTATCACTTTCATTGGAAACTGAACCAAGTACTGGCTGCACTGAAACAAATGTTGGGTCTTGTCATAAGAACACTCGTATTAAAAATCCCATCTTACCCATTTCAGGAGAGCTCCTTCCAAATTGTTCTAAGGGGCTCTTTTGAAATTCCCTAATCACTGCTGAGCAACCATTCTGCACTGGCATATGCAAAATGAATGATTGCATGAATCAATGAATCAATGATTGTACACACACACAGACCCACATTAAACACACACACTGATCTTTCAACACTCAGTTCCTCTACTTTTCATTTTGATCGTTTCCAAGACAACTGCAACATTACATTGCTTGATCAAAGCTAAGTTGCACAATTATCAGGATACTTCAAAACTTTCCAGCGGAAGAGAATTGGTGGATTTAATTATTTTCCCCTCCCCACAATAAAAGTCTGATTGGAACAGGTGGCTGGATCTGTAGCTCACCAAATAAACCTACAACGTATGGATGTTCACAACCCTTCTGACGATTACTCTTGATACCTCTGTAAGCAGACCTAGTCAGCTAGTCAAGCCCTAGTCAGCTGTTCAGAATAGGGTCAAACTGAATATGAGGAGGAGGATCTAAATACAAATAGTTGCTGCACTCTTCACACTCTGGCTCTTTTTCCATGGCATTCGCCATGCGAAAGGGCCTCTGAAGTGTCGCACAATTGCGAGGAGCTGTCCACATGACGTCCTCGCAATTGCGCAATGCTGCCGGGGCCAGCAGGTGCTGATTTTGCACTATTTCATTTTTGGCTTCTAGCTGAAAATGGTGCGCAATCGTGCATCGCTCCAGGGCTCCACGCGCACTTACGATGTGTGCAGAGCCTCCAGAGCCATGGCGGTCGTGCTTCCTGCCCCAGTGCAGCCTGGGAAACTCCCAGGCTGCGCTGTGGAAGGAAGAGGCAGGGCTTTCACGCTACCTGCTCGGGAGGAGGCAGCTCGTGCGGAGCTGAAGCAGTGGGGACACGAGAGCCTCTCGCTGGAGGCTGCTTGCGCGATCCCCACACCCCGGCACCGAAAAAAGGTAAGGTGCAGAAAGGGCTTCAGTCTTTGGTCCTTCAGAGATTTTGGACTTCGTCTCCCAAAGATCCCAGCTAGTACAGCTAACAGTAGGGAATTATGGGAGTTAGGTTCAAAATATTATTAGGGGCAAAGTTTGAATGGAAAAAAAGAATGAAGGTGATCTGATGATGGTGCATTTTATCTATTGCTTTAAAAGGTTATCTCCCACAAAGACTACTTCTATTGTTATTACTATTTACTATTTTTGATGGTTATTATTATCTTTTGATGATTGTTAAGTAAGCATACAATCAAGTAAATGATAAGTTTCAATACGTGATTATGAGTGTTTATTATTATAAGTGATCACTATGTAAGTGATTATTAGTAACTACTTTTGTATGTAGGCAAATAATTATGGTGATAAATGGTTGGCAATAAGTAATAAGTATGATATAAAATAATTGTTAATAGGTGTATTTGTTAAGTAAAATGAGCTGTTTGCAAAAACAGTGGGAACTAATTTTTAATTATTTGTAGTTTTTTAAGCTACTTTTAACTTTTTTAAAAAAAATTGAATGTTTTTGTATTTTTTAAATTCTTTCCTTCTATCTGTATTGTTTATTAGATTATTAGATTGTATTTTCTTTTGTCATTTTTGTATGTCTTTGCTTAATAAAGAGACAGAGAGAGAGAGAGAACCACCAGACTAGATCAACATCAAGGTTGCTTCTAATTCCAAGTTCCTAGGATTTTTATGAGCTCTTCCTTTAAAATCTGCAGCAATAAAAGTTGATAGCAGCTGTGGAGATCTGAATTTTCTCAGCTCTGTTGATTTTGGATTCTTAAATGGCTGGATAAGGCAAACCTAATACAGACTCAGAGTTTTATCCCCCGTGGAACCTGATGTCTGTAAAATCCTTATTTCCTGTTTTGCTGAGAAGAAAACCAGTGACAGCACCTGTTTGCTTTAGAGTTGTTCTTCTGTTTTAATATCTCAAAGGAAATCCCAGTTCTGCAAAAATAATGTCTCATTTAATAAAAGGTTTTATTTCACAGAGCATCTTTTTGCATTAAGGCACCGTTCCTGTCCCCTTCCCCCAAGAAACAGCAGGGAGGAAACGGTTTCAAAATGATAAACTGGTGTAGTAAGGAGGAATAAAAACATTAGAATAGCCCAACTGGATGAGACCAAAGGTTCTTTTTTTTGTCTAGCATTCTATTTTTTTTTAACAATTGTCCAAGCATCAGAGCTTGGAGAAGTTACTTTTTTGTACCAGAATACCCAGAATCCTTCAACTAGCATTGATCATAACTTTTCAAAGGCCTGTCGGACTTCAGGGGAACTCAAACCAGGATGTGAATGGCATTGTGTGTTTTTATATTACTTTAATTTCTTATTTATTAGCTGCATCTATATCTTGGCTTTCTTCCAGAGACAATGTAGGTGGCTCTGCTTTGTTATCCTTACAACAACCTGGCGAGGTAGGTGAAAGAAAGAAATCAAGACTAGTCCAAGGTCACCTACTGAGTTTCATGACCCAGTGAGACTGGAAACCGCATCTCGAAAGTCTCTCTCCAATCACACTTGCTTCCTTGCTATTGTGCCCCAGCCACTGGCTATTCAATGATATACTGTCTCTGACTATGGAGGTTCATCTAAGCTAGAAATGGGGGATCTTTGGCACTACAGATGTTTTGGACTTCACCCTTCAGAAGTATCAGCTACCATGACCAATGGTATGTGGATTATGGGAAATGCCGTTCAAAACATCTGGAGGATGGTGGAGAGATGTGGGAAACAAAGAGTTGATATTAATGTTCTGAGAATAAACATAATCCCACATGCTTTATGTATGACCCAGTTCCTAGTCCTGTATCTCTTACGTTTAAGGCAACAGTATGTGTTTTTTCCTTGGTATGGCTTCACACTTTTCTCCATAGCCATAAGCTCTAGAAACCCGACTTTCTTAAAAAGTGGAAATCTGTATATTCAGATAGCCAGCTCCCTTGCTCTATGTCTGTACAATATATGCGCATCTCTGATACAAAACCTTGTTATAAATTCCATCCTGTGCAAGCTAAGGAGACCATACCATACGGTAAAGTTGATCTCCTTCATCCATTCCTTTTGTTTAGATTTTACTACTAATGAATTCAGTTTTGCTATTTTAATGATGATTTCAGAAGCTCCAGTCTTAACGTCTAGCAGCAGGGGAGCCTAGATTCTACCATCTTCCCCTTCACTGCGTTCTTTGTACAGATGATTGTACAGCGAAATTTCTAGCTTCTGCCACCCTGGTAGTGTTACTATAGCTACTCTTGTTCTTATCCTTCATTTCCCGAAACCTTGTCAGCTTGGAGAATTATTCAACTCATCAAAAGTCTAGAAAGCAGCTAAAACCAATATGCTCTGTTACAGGGAGAGCTTGTCTTGTGCTCCGAAACCACTGAACAAATCATCAACAGCCCGCGCACGGCACTTGTGTTCAGTGAGACGCAAAAGCCACAGTGGCAGAAGAACTGAATGCAAAGCAGCTGAAACACACACACACACACGGGGCCGGCAAAGCTGTGTTATACTATTAGTCACTGCTGGAACAAGGAGGATTCAGTACCAGTAGCAGCTGGTGCCTTCATATTGTTGGAGATGTGTGTGTGCGCTCAATCTGCTCTGAGTTTTAGTCCACTAGCCAAAGTATAGAATCCTTATCTCTTGAACAGGTTCAGCTTCTTAGAGAGCTCCTTTGCAGTTTGGATTAAAGCCCAGAATGGACTCACCACCCGTCAGAGTTTAACTCCCAGCCCATGTTTATCAGCTCAGCAAGGGAAGGAATGGGACAATACTTGCCAAGGAGGTGGAGGAAACGGGGAGAGTCCAGAGCTGACAATCCAGAAGAACGCTGAGCCAAAAACTGAAGTCAAAGCCAGTCCAAGGAGTCAGGAATGTCAGAGCTCACAAGGACACAGAGCAGGAATGCAAAGGTCAAGGGAGCTTGGATGGAAATTTGCCACAAGCAAAAAGCATGCCCTATCGACAGACTTAAATAGCAGGGAAAACAGGTGTTCCTATTCAACCTCCTGTCTTTTGAGCCTCAGAGAAACAGCTTGCTTCTGAGCTGCCCTCTTTTGCTACCTGCATGACTGAGGACTGGGAGAGCAAGCTGAATCCAATTCCTCGAAATTATCACTGACCCCTTCTCTCTCAGGCACCAGCTGTATTTCAACTTGTCTTTCTATTCCAGCTTGTCTTTCAGATGGTGGAGGCCCAGGCAGAATAAATTGCTCTTCAGTTTGTGACCCCTCATCTATCACATCAACCCAATGAATATAGAATCACCCAGCCACAGCTGCTCTATACCTAGTGGGTTCCACGGATAGGGTTTCCAGGTCAAGTAAGGGACAAGGCCCCTCTGCCTTTAATGGTTGCATACTGTACAACATACAACAACAAAACAGTAGGCATACTGTGCATACTGTTTTTACCTTATGTAAAAACAAGACAGTTCTCTCTTACCAAGCATTTCCAGAGCTCTAGGGGCAGCCACCAAGAAGACTCTCTCTTGTAGTGTTGCCATACTGAAAACTGGAGAGGTCTGCTTTATCTTTAATGGTTATTTAGAAGATAAAATTTCAGTAGGTGTTGCTTGGTACCTGGTTGTGTGACAAATAACACCTGCTTACATTTCCTTTCTTATGTAGAGTATGGAAAAGTGGCAGGGATGTGTAAGACAATGGCTTAAATCCTATTCTTAGTCCATTAGACTGTGCTAATTCTGCATAGAGTCTTGCCAGAATGAGACTGACAATTCTGTTCTTATTCTCTTTCTCCCTTTCCACTCAGCTCCATTGTTTTCCCTTTTTCTTCTACAACATGCACTGTAAGAACCTTGGGGCAGGGACCTGAAGCTCGATTGTGTGTCTGCCTGCGGTTTCACAGAAGCCTTGCTCTTGTCAACTGTTCTCTTTATTGGTTCCTATGTCCTTCTCTGAGCCACAGCAAAATGAATGCCAGCATGGTTTCCATGTCCTTAATTGAGTCCCTGGCTACTGCCCTAATCCGAATACAAAATCATAGCTGAGGATCTACACAGCAAACACTTTTGTGTTTTCATTGTTTATCCATTAGCTTACAGCTATTCTAGCAATTTTAATGAAATGGTGGGGGAAAACACAGACACGCCAGGCTGTTATCTGCTAGAGGGAGCATATTAAAATTCTGGGAGCTCAGGAGTTGTTTAATATTTCCTGCTTCCAAGAATTCAGCATGGGGTCTCTTTGAGTTTCACCGCCTGAGACGGAAAATACGTTTTATCTTCAAATCTTTTGTGCAGTAAAAAAAAAATAAAAAAAAATTGCAGTGCATTTGAACTGCTGGAAGGGGGATGAGCCAGAATGTCACTTGTGTGTAGTCCTATAGTTTGTATAACATCAAGGGCTGTGCAAATGAAAATGGGGACTAAGCTTTTTTTTTTATAGCAATAATAACAGATCTAGGTCAGTCCAAATCCAAAAAGTTTCCTCAAATGCCAGGGGTGTTTATCTTCCCGGAAGCACATCGTTCCATTGAACTGAAAGGCAGGCATACTGTCCAATGGCCCCAGTTTGTCAGGGACAGTCCTGATTAATCCTCTCTCATCCCACTTTTTCAACTGCTTTTAAAATGTCCTGGTTTCTCTCTCTTCCTCCCATCTTCCCCCTTCATCCTTAGCTTACTTCAGCTGCTGCAAACTGCGTCCGAAGTGCAAAAGCAGTTTGGACTCAATTCACTCTGCAAGAAGGAGAGAAGAAGCAGGGCAGAATCTTGTCTTTTCAAGCAGGGTCAGGCAAAAGCAAATTGCTGCAGCTGCTGCTAACTTGTCTCTTCAATGACTTTGGCCATCATGACCACATGTCCCTTACTGCACTATGGCCCAATAGTGTGTTGTCCCGATGGGATCCCGGCATTGCAATGGCTGGGATGGGATTGGGGCCTGAATGCTCCACACCACACCTGGTTGGCTGCCAGCAGATGAGTGGCACCAGGCATTCTCTTCGTCCTTCTGCAATACAGTGTCAATGTCGAATGCCCGTCTCCACCTCTTCCTGGCTGTACTGCAGAAGAAAGTACTATCAAATGCTTTAGCCCTGACTGCATATCTACAACTAACAGGATCGTGGTAGGAAAGGGAGCCATTACCAATTTTTTTCCGGTAATGAAAAGGGGCATGACAGCAGAAGATGGGAACGTGACAGCAGCAGGACTGCAGTGAGGTCATGAGATGACACATGTCCCATTGCGTTGCTCTACCGGGATGATGACACCATGTGGTAAGGGCCTCTGAGGTTGCTGGACCATGCATGTCCATCAGTCAGCTTCTGATGTGGTGGGGGCACCATGCTATGACTCCATTCCTGAGCCACATATCTGTTTTCTACTGCTCCCCCCGCTAGCCATTCAGTGGCCAGGAGAGGATGGAGGAGAAGGAAGGATACCCAGGCACCCAGCCTTACTTGGGCACAAAGAAGGAGTCCTTTGGGCACTCCTTTGAAGAGAAGATCCACCAGAGTCTAACACAGCAAATGTTTTAGAAATGAAGCAAATACATGCATGCAACTGCATACTCCTGTATTAAAGGGGCACCTTGTGCAATTTATTTCATGTTAATATTTTGTTTGTTTAAAACTTTGACATCTCTTTGGAAATTGAATGTTTTCTCATACTGTTTAGTTTGTTAAACTAAAATTTGTTAAAAGCTGTCCTGATTTAACAAGGCAGGATAGAAAGAGGCTAGGTGAAGACAGCTAGTTGGGCAGGAGAATTAATTTCAGTTCAATCAAGTTCTGCTTTATTGTTTTTCTTCTTATAGCTGTAGTCATGGGATAGGGAAAGGAAATGGGGCTCCAGTCTCATCAGAAATGTTGCATCCCCTTCTTGAATATTTACCCTTCTTTTTCTCTTTTTAATGCTAAGCACGTAAACCAGGAAGGCTGCTAGTTCAGTTGCAGAGTAATTGGTTTGCATATGGAAATTCCCAGATTCAGTTCCTGGTATCTCCAGGTAAGACAGGAGAGGACCTCAACCTGAAACTCTGAAAAAAAGGTAAAAATATGGGCAGCTGGCATCTTGTTAGGCAAACATGAAGGCATAACACCTGCATAAGTAAGTTTCTTGATCATGGCAGACAGAGGAATTCGGGATCTTCATCTATTACAGTCCATTCCTGTGCCACCTACTCGTTTTCTGGCTTGGTGCAGCCCCCCCGCCAGCGAGACGAGGGGTACCCAGGCAATTGGTTGATTCCATTCCTTCAGCCACCCATAGGGAGAAAAAGCTATCCTACTGGACCACTCAGGGGTCTTCTGGAGATCCAGGAGGTTCTCCAGAGCTTCCTACAGCCAACCGACTTATTTTCTGTTGTGTTGTTGTATACCTTCAAGTCATTTCCAATTTATGGTGACCCTACAGTGAACTATCACAGCCATTTCCGCACTACACTGTTATAGCGCTATTATTCCACTTTCAACATCCTATGGAATCCTGGGGTTTGCAGTTTCCCTCCAGAAACTGCACACCCCAGGATTCCATAGGATGTTGGAAGTGGAATCATAGCGCTATAACAGCCTAGTGCAGAAATGGCTACAGGGTCGCCCAGTGGGCTTCCATGGCCAAGCAGGGAATTGAACTCTGATCTCTAGGGTCATAGTCCAACATACAAACCACTATATCACATTAAAAAGAAAAGAACATACTCCTGGAAGAGCTACAGGAATAGAAATGTCTAGCTGCCTAACTGTCCTTTGTCCACCCCACAATCCTCTGTCCTGTTCAAAGTTGGCAAATGCCCAGGAGAACGTACCTCCAATCCACAACAACTGATAGGCCAAAGCCAGGTCAGCCTCAAGACTCATGTGAGGTTACAAAGAGAAGTATGGTCCAGAGTCTAAAGTTCAAAGAGAGAAAGCAGATGTGAACAGAGTCCCAAAGCCAAGAGAATACCGCCATAAAGAGAGTCAGGTCAGAGAGCCAAAAAGGCAGGCATTTCAGATATTGTTGCATGGAAGCTTGGGAGCTGTTGTTCTATACCTGTTGTTCAGCCTGGGATGAGCTAATTTATAGCCAACCATTAATCAGCCCAGCTAGCCTCATTACCTCAGCATCCTGTATTAAAAGTGGAGCTGGTATTGCCTGACCTTTTGCTCTCGGCACTTTAACCTGTGTCACTCTGGAGGGTGAAATACCTCTGCCACCCTTTCTTGATCCGCAGCTGCTGGCTTGGATGGACCACACTCTGCTTCTGCTGGTGCCATGACATGACCATGAGATGACTTTATGACTCTATTCTGCTTCGGTCACCTGGAATACTGTGTCCAGTTCTGGGTAACACAAGAAGGATATTGACTAGCTGGAACATGTCCAGAGGAGAGAGACCAAAATGGTGGAGGGCCTGGAAACCATGCCCTGTGAAGAGAGTCTCAGGGAGCTGGGTATGTTTAGCCTGGAGAAGAGAAGGTTAAGAGGTGATGTAATAGCCATATTTAAATATTTGATGGGATCTCATATAGAGGATGGAGCAAGCCTGTTTTCTCCAGCCCCAGAATCCAGGACAAAGAGCAATGGCTTCTCCAGACATTCTCCAGGTAGGTCATGACATCCTCCCCTGGCCACTGAATGGCCGAAATGAGGAGCACCTTGCCTGGAAACTGTGATAGCTGAAGCCCCTGCCAGAGCTGCTGATGACGATGAGCAGCAGCTGCTGGTCCCTGTGGCTCTGGCTGGAGATGAGTCCTGCAGCTCAAGAGCTCCCCCTGCTGCCATGGACCAAGCAGGCTCGGACGTCCCTCTGCCTGCTCCTTTAGAGCAACAGGGATCCGATTCTGCGCCTGCTCCTTTTCAGCAACAGGGATCCAATTCTGAAGAGGCTCTGGACCTTGGTTCAATAAGTCCCCAGTCAAGGCGGAGACTCAAGAGGGCTGTGCAAAGGGAGGATTCCTTGGCTAAGTTTAAGAGGCGGTGACCAGACACACCTGTGCCTAGGACTATATAACTGCCTGCCTGGAAGCTTCCCTTTGCTTGTGGCAAACTTCTTACAAGCTCCCCTCTTGCCTGCACCCTGCTCCCAGCATCTGGTTCCTGATACCTTGAATTGATCTCTGGATTCTTGACCCTTGGCTTTGGAACTCTGACTACGGTTTTGCTTGGTGCTCTGGTAAATGAACTTCCTTGAGTAAGTGTTTGCTTGTCTCCTCCTGGCTGGACTTTGCTGGCTCTCCCACTCTCTTCTCCAGGCTGGCTCACCACTCAGGTCTCTGACCTTGACAGAAACTGGTGGAGAGTGTGTGTGGAGGTGCAGGGAACAAAACCTAACCAAGTTTGGCAGACATTTGTGATCTGCCAGTGTTATGCAGAATCATGGCTAGCTAACATTGGTGTTGCAGCCAATGGAGCAATACACTAGTGCAGTGGTTCTCAACCTGTGGGTCCCCAGATGTTTTTGGACTTCAGCTCCCAGAAGCCTTGAGCATTGACCATAGTGGCTGGGGCTTCTGGGAGCTGAAGTCCACAAACATCTGGGGACCCACAGGTTGAGAACCACTGCACTAGTGGGTGCATATTTTCTGGGGTCTTTCAACAGTGATTAGGGAAAATGGGCAAAATCTTTTCTCTCTAACCTGATTTCTCCAGTGCCTTTCTCTCTTCACAGCTGATATACACTTGGCCTTGTTGCTCCTTCCATTACTCCCTGTGCCAGCATAGTTACACCAGTGTAACACGCCAACGTGATCCCAGGCACCGAATACAAAGATAACGAGAGCAGTGATGTGCGCTTGGGTTGGTCATGTTCTTGATTACAGCCAATCAAGACAATGCCTAATCAACTTTTCCATCGAGTATAGGAAGCATAATATTTTTGAATGTTGCTAAAATGTGTTACTTTTTATTTAAAACTATTTAATATATTAAAAATATATTAATTTTGAGGACAACTTGAATTCCTTCCCAGTTTCTCAATGAAAGGGTTCCTGCATCTCAATAAAAGTTTCGGCTACAGATCTCTTCTGTTTTTTGCTTTCTCTCTTGCGGATATAACTGAATTAAAAGAAAGAACATTTCCGACTTGATTATCCTGAGTGTGAAATGCAGAGAAATCTCTCAGTTGGGGAATTGCAGGCCTTTGAGAAAACCAAGTACTTGTTGTGCTGAATACTTTAATATTAAGATTTTTATCATATATGGCAAACTGAACTAAACCAGAGGAAATCAATTAAGGGATGAGAGTTAATCCTCTAGTCCACTGTTTGTCTGGATCTGGGATCAGCACAGCAGCGTCATTAACACTACAACAAAAGGGATCAGGAATTGCCCTGGTTCCATCCAGATACGTTTTATAGAGTTAACACCCAAATTGAGGGCTGAACTAGACTTGATGTTTGTCCTGTAGTTTGCCCTTGATTTCTCTTCAACAAATGCCAGTTTGTTTTCCTGGAATGGAACCCTGCATATACAGTGGGTGCACTGTAGTACTTATCCTCATGCACCACAATTGTTTTTTAAAACTTGCACTGAGTTGTTCAGCATTTTCTGACCCCAATGAAAATTCTAACCTATTGAGAATTAGCAATAGGTTTGTTTTTTTAAATGTGGTCTTCACATATTTCTTGAAGCTATTGGGAGTTTCAGTAGGTTCCTCCAAATAAACCTAATCTCCTGACACCTAGACACCAAAAACTCCACATCTGCGCACGCGCTTGTGTGTCCTCTTATCGCTGTCATCTGTCAACGCCTGGAAAAAAAGTCCTGCTGCTTTCTCTCAACTGGGAGGAAAAGAGAGAGGAGGAGATTTTTCAGACTATGGAGAAGAAACTGGTCTCAGCTCTGGTGGGGGAAATAAATGAAGGTGCGCTCTCCTTCTCCTTCCCCCAGGAGCTCACAGCAGCCACATCTTCATGGTCTGAATTGCATCCAGCCTCCTACCCATTTAGGGTTGCCAGATCTGGGCCTGCCCCCGAGCCTCCAGTTTTCACGGGGCCTCTCTAGACCTCTGGAGCAGCAGAAAACAGGCCTGCTCCATTCTCCATAGGATGGAATAGATCAGTGGTTCTCAACCTGTGGGTCCCCAGATGTTTTTGGACTGCAGCTCCCAGAAGCCCTGAGCATTGACCATAATGGCTGGGGCTTCTGGGAGCTGAAGTCCACAAACATCTGGGGACCCACAGGTTGAGAACCACTGGAGTAGATGGAGGTATCTCAACTCTTCTCCAGCACTTCATTTCAAATGAGTCGATTTTCTTCCTATCAACTTTCTTCACTGTCTAGCTTTCACAGGCATACATAGAAACTGGAAAAACGATGACATTGACAATGCTAACTTTAGTATTCGGTGATATATCTTTACACTTCAGGATCAGACTTGAGATGGGTTGTTGATAACAGGTTGTCTTTGAGGCCTCTTATTTGTAGGGTCGCCGTCAGTCAAAGCTGACTTGATGGTCATTAACAACAACGGCAACTTTGTAACTTACAGAACTGAACTTGCTCAGTCTTTTAGGCTGTTTCCGCACTGGACTGTTATAGCGCTATAAACTGCAAACCCCAGGATTCCATAGGAGGTTGCAAGTGGAATAATAGCGCTATAACAGTCTAGTGCGGAAATGGCCTCAGTAACAGAATCTCACCATCAGCTCTTGGAAGGAAGTAAACTACCCTAAGGTCATGACATGTTAATAAAACATCCCAATCTAATATGCTAAATCTCTGCAGGGAGGAAAAGCAGAAGGACAATCCATCATTCTAGGAAAGAATCATACAGGATCGGCGAAGATGGATTACGGGATAGTACCATAATTACAAAGTTCTTTTTTATTAAGTAGCACTGTTCATTTTCATTCATTATACTGCTTTATTATAAGCCTCTCAATATGGTTGTAAATGATTTATAGTCTCTTTTGAACACTGCAGCTCATTTGGTGGTTCCTCTTGATTCATTTTCACTTAGATATGAATATCTAAATTCATTTTTAAAAAGATCTGCACAAACTGGACGTAAAGGCAAGAGAAGGAAACAATAAATGAAGGAAGGAAGGAAAGAAATTGCATTTAGGCTGCAGTCTTATAGATACTTGACTGGCAGTCAGTCCCATTGAATTCTCTGGGGTCTACTTAGAACCACAGAGCTGGAAGAGACCACAAGGGCCATCCAGTCCAACCCCATTCTGCCATGCAGGAATACGCCATCAAAGCAGTCCCAACAGATGGCTGTCCGGACGCTGTTCAAAAGCCTCCAAAGAAGGAGAGTCCCCCAGACTGACTGTATTCCACTGTCAAACAGCTCTTACCTTCAGGAAGTTCTTCGTAATGTTTAGATGGAATCTCTTTCCCTGAAGTTTGAAGCCAGTGCTCCATGTCCTAGTCTCTGGAGCAGCAGCAAACAGGCTTGTTCCATCCTTCATATGACATCCCTTCAAATATTTAAATATAGCTATCATGTTGCCTCTTAACTTTCTTTTCTCCAGGCTAAACATACCAGCTCCCTAAGCCATTCCTCACATAGCATGGTTTCCAGGCCTTCCACCATTTTGGTCACCCTGCTTTTGATATGTTCCAACTTGTCAGTATCCTTCCTGAACTGTGGTGAACAAGACAAAGGATTCCAGGTGGGGTCTGCCTAGAACACAACAGAGTGGTACTATCATTCCCCTTGACCTAGACATTATACTCCTATTGATGCAGCCCAGAATCGCATTGCCTATCTTAGCTGCTGCATCACACTACTGACTCATATTCACCTTGTGGTCTACTAAGACGCCTAGATCCTTTTCACATGTACTGTGGTCAAATTGGGTGTCACCCGTCTTGTATCTGTGCATTTCATTTTTTCTGCCCAAGTGCTTCTTTGAGTAGAGATGCACAGGATTGAACTGTTAGATTTACAGAGAATATTGTTCCAACCAAGGAATGGAGGGGGAGCAAGGCACCTCACATCTATCATTGACTTAGATGATGGGAATCCTTATCAAGTCTGCAGATAATAAAAAATTGGGAGTGGTAGCTTAGCACATTGGATGATAGGAACAGAAAGTAGAAATTGGGCTGAAACTAATAGAACAAAATTCAACAGGGAAAAATGTAAAATTCTACATTTAGAGCACAAAAACCAAATGCACACTTACAGGATGGGGAATAATTGGATTAGGGGAGCAGGGTTGGAGAAGCTTCTGCCAATGTGCCCATAGATAGGCCCAGACTGACAACATCATCCAATGAGATCTACTTGGTTTCTCCAGAGGTCTCGGCAGATGATGTAATTGTTTCACATTTGGGTACCGGGACAATGTCAGGTGCATCTCCAGTTCCCCCAGGATTCCATACCATGGACCCAAGGCTGGATAATGTGCTATCCAAGTGAGATAATTCTGTGGTGTGGATGCAACCACCGTGCCTAACCACAGGGCTGCTCCTGCTGGCCCTGAGCCATCAGGCAAAGCAGAAGACATGTTAACAAAGTCTCCTCGATAGCCGAAGGTCCCTCTGCAAGCTTTCCTTCAGTAAACAGTCGCACCTCTGTTCTCATGAATATTTTATGCCTTGTGGTTTATAAAATATTTCAGAGTTTTCACCCTCTCAGACAGCACAGCACACTTAAAATTACTTTAATGTGCATCCCGGGTGCATATTATTATGCATTCTTCTGTCCAAGGGACACAGTTTTCTGGATGCTGCCATCATTCAGAAGGGTTGCCATGGCAATTGGTTCATTCCCCCCCGCATTAAACTGCTCAAAAAGATGGATTTCTGATTACTCCAAAATAAAATAAAAACAGAGGGACTGAAATTCTGGCTTTGGAAAGTTACCTATTCGAAGGAATTTCAAGCGGACAGTTTCTCTGAGCGTGGTGTCGTTCGACTTTACTAAGAGTTACCGTCATTAGAGTTAGGATGGCTTGCTCAAGATGCATTTATTTCCCAGTCACTGTTATTTAGCTTATGTGGTTGTTTGGCATGTGGAAAACATTGTATTTTAAACTGATTTGCCTATTTTGGGGGAGCTTCACAACACACTTGCTAATTAAAATGCTTTCATCAGGTGGTTTTTAGTGGTTTGGGCATTGGGCTACAACTCTGAATACCAGGATGTGATTCCCTCCTTGGTCGTGGGAACTCACTGACTGACCTTGGGCACATCACATACTCTCAGCCCCAGAAAACCCCATGATAGGTTCACCTTCGGGTTACTGTAAGTCAGAAATGATTTGAAGGAACACAACAACAACAATTTTTATCATTATCTATGAAAACCTTTCCCCTTGGAAACCGCTTTTTTCAGTGACTGATGCCCAAAACCTTCTGCCTGCCCCCCATCTTTTTGTTTTCCCCTGCCCCTAGTGAAAATAATCTCAATGCACCCCAGACCAGAAAGGGCAGCTTTGTAGGGCTTAGAAACCTTATGGTATGCAAACACGATGTAGGCTCATGGCCAAAGAGAGACATTGATTCATACAAAAGCTGCTTTTGATTTCCCTGGTCATCCAACATTGGAACTGTCAGGCAAGGATACAACTAATAACATTTTGATGATGTGAGAACAGCACAAATGGCACTCACGCACAGACTGCCTGCCTTTGATTGCTTATGGGAACATTTTACCACTGAAGTGTAATTTCATTTATTAGAGGGAGGCAGCATATAAAAATATATGAAACACAACAGGTACGAATGGAGAAGGAAAGCTTGGGAGACTAATGAGCCATGGGCTGAGAGTAAGAAACACAAAGGCTTACGCTGATGCCATTTGTTTTCCACTGTGTGTAAATCAATCACAACATGCAAAGCAAGTTATCCCAGGGTGTCAAGCCATTTCATCTGATGTTATTGGTGGACTGTAACTGGAAGAAGCAGAATGTGGACAGCAGAAATCCAAAGAGTGGGACCAGCAACTGACTGTCACTGAGCCAAATTCATCACTTGGAGGGAGGATGACATCTAGAACAGGGGTTCTTAATCTTTTCTTTACCACAAATCTCCTTTAAATATCTTTTGTTGCACAACCACATTTCTCGGAATTTTTTTTTCATGATGGCAGAATTAACCCTGTAGATATCTTCTTGATGTACACTTGGAATACTGAGAGTTATTCAATAAAGCAATTTAAACAAACCAATAAACTCATTTGTATAACAGAAATAAATGAAGCTATTGATACATTAAAATTAAGAAAGGCTCTGGGACCCGATGGGGTTTCTGATGAATTATTGTGACTGATTTAAGAATCAACTATTGAAACCCGTTCATCTTAGTATCTATATCCACATATTTTTGGATGGTTGAACTTGTGTAGATTTATATGTAAATTCAGTTGCATAGCAACAGGGGGGCAATGAGCACGGTTTGCCCCGGCGGCAATGTTTTTGGGGTGTCCGGGCTCATAGCCATGCCCTCACACACTGTGGCCACACACCCCACAGCCTGGCCCCTACATACTGTGGCTACGCCCCGTGCACCATGGCCACACCCCCACGCACTGTGGCCACCCCCCTTCCCACCCACACCTACACACTCCAAGCTGCACCACTGTGTAAACTGGGCTTGGATTGGACAGCCTTTTAGAGCAATGGTGCTCAACCTTTGGTCTTTGAGGTGTTTTGGACATCAGCTCCCAGAAATCCCCAGCTAGCACAGCCAATGGTCAGGGATTCTGGGAAATGATGTCACAAACATCTTGAAGACCAGAGGTTGAGAACCACTGTGTAGAGAATGCCTCAAATAGAAAACTGTACACATGGCCACCCTGCATACCTTTGATAGCATCAAACAGTGGTGGCGGGTAGTATCCATGTCAGTGTTGTTACCCTAAAAGGTGGGGAACCTTGGGGTCCACTTGCAATGCCAGCATGTCCTTAGAAATAGGGAGAATTGTAGCTCAAAGGAGGCTGCAAGAGGAGGGTAACAGCAAGATCTTTTTACCTGAGTATACCAGTATTAGCTGTAGAGAGGACTCCAGCTAAAAGTTAAACAGAATGTTTTATTTGGGGTTAGCAAACACACAAGAAATCAGACATTTTCAAGAACCATACAAGGCTATTGGAAAGTGAGGCAAGAAAGGTTGGATAGAGACAGATTGGGTGGAAGGGCAATAATTACCAGTCCTGAAGAAGAAGGTTGAAGCTGAATGGCTCAGACAGAGTGTCTGAGGGTAGCACAAAGGAACAGAGATCTGGATGCTACATCCTACATCCAAAGTACTACAAGTTACTGGGGCTGGAGCTAGGGTTTTCATACCCTATTTCCTACCTTGAAGGAGGATGCCTGGACAAAGCAGTAATGGCTTTCTCATATGGTTGACAAAGGAGTCCGGAAAGGGCTGATAGTCTTAATTTTAGGTGACAAAGCCTTGATGGGAGTCCTGACAATCTCTTAAAGTTTTGGTCAGGTAATGTGAATAGGGATGGTCTCTGTAGGATATGCTCATGATAGGAGTCCCTAATTGTTTCACCTGGGCAGTTTCACCTGCTATTGTTTCCAGGAGTGATCACAACTTATAGTTTTAGAAAGGATTATCACAAACCCATCAGCAATCAGCTTTCCCACCCAATCCTCTTTGAGCTTATGACCTGACCATGTCTGAGGTCATCCTGACCTGGTATATGCTTACAGCCAGCACACTTTCAAACATATATTCCAGCATAAAATATGGCCAATTATAAAAATAGCACACCCCGCAGAGTGGTGTGTGTGTGTGTGTGTGTGGTAAGAGTGTTCAGAACTGAACAATGTTCAGAACTGAACATCCATTCATTGATGTGGCAAGGTCTGGGAATGAAAGACCAGTCATCCACGGGGATATTGGAGGCATGAAAGGACTCTGCTCCCAGATTATTCAGTGATTTAACAGCAAGATTTGAACCTGCGTCCTCCTAACTGAGTTAATCAGCCAACGATCAGTGGTAACTGCCAGATCCCATCTCAATAGGGTGGTGGATATGCCTGGGGTTTGTTTGGCCAAAGGCAACTTGTTTTTTGAATATGGTAGTAAAGAAACATGCTAGTGGTGGAAGGTTTAACCACTTTATTAAATTACCAGGAACAAACTCCAGACATTATAAAAACAATCCCTTTATTCTAGCTGTAATCCCTTTATTCTAGATGCAAACAGAATTCCCCTATATAAAGTACATAAAACCAACAAAGCAAATTCACAATAAGAACACTGGAGAAGCAACAGTACACCTCTCAGTGAGCAATGCCTTGTCTACCCTTCTGATGCGTACTGAACTCACTTTATGTAAGATAATGCCCCCCTCTTGATCTATCACACCTGCGCTTCCTTGGATGCAGCCATCTAATTACTTACACCTGCACTTCATAAATCCTAACGAGTTAATTGAGAGTAGCTGTCCCAATTGCTAACTTTCTATGTTTACGTTTAACTGGATGGAAGAGGAACTACAGCAACTAATGGGTACCGATATTTTCCTTTCTTCAAGGCTGTACCAGTCTTACGCTAAAGATAAACCTGAGTAAATATTACCTAAGCTTACTGAGAGCCAAAACCAATGCAGCACGGGCTTCTGAGAGAAGATAGCTAAAGCACAGTGGCATAGATAGAGCTTTTGCTGCCTGGGGGCGGTCCCTATTTTTGCCGCCTCTCTCAGGGGAGGGAGGACCTATCCAAAATACCACATAAAAACCACTCAATTGGCATTGGGTAATTGAGCTCTGGGCGCATGCACACAGGGGGGGTGCTCTGGATGCTCTCAGAGGCATGCTCGCATTCCTGCAGCTGTGAGGGCCCCCATCTCTCCCTCCCTCCTTGGAGGCTGGGCTGGGCTTGGCTTGTCCCCTGTCTTGGTGGTGGGGTGGGAGGGAAGGCGGGCACCTCTCTCTACCTCTTTGGGGCTCCTCTTCTCCTCCTTTTCTCCCTCCCTCCCTCTCTGACAGACCTGAAGGTCTACCTTGGCTGGAAATAGGTTTGACTCCAGATTGAGACGGGGAGGGGGAGGGAGATGGACAGTCCCTTTCCTGGGGTGGAATACCCCCTCCAGCAGACCTCTCTGGGAGGCCCCAGTGCCCATCTAGCCACTGGTTATCTGCCAGCATGCAGAAGGTGGCTCAGTGCCACCCCCAAAAATGTGCCACCTGGGATGCACTACCTCCCTGTCTCAGTACGCCACTGCTAAAGCGGTCAGCCTGATGGAACAATTGACACATGCAGGGACAGCTCCATCATGCCCAGGCCCAGAAGGAGGTGGAAAGGCCCTCCCTCCATCCCAGCTGCCACAACTGTGGCCTCAGAAGGGGAGAAGAGACAGTATCTGCTGAACTCAACCCCCTCCTTCACTGCCATCCCCCTTTCCTTTTGTGTCACGTCTTAGGCCATTTCCGCACTAGCCTGTTATGGCGCTATGATTCCACTTGCAACATCCGATGGATTCCTGGGGTTTGCAGTTTTGGGAGGGGCCGGCTGGCCCCTCCCGAAACTGCAAACCCCAGGAATCCATCGGATGTTGCAAGTGGAATCATAGCGCCATAACAGGCTAGTGCGGAAATGGCCTTAATTAAGTTGTAAGTCCAAAGGCAGGGAAGTGTTCTTATTCTTTTGCTTGTGGAGTGCCATACATAGAGACGGAGCTATATAAATAAATGATGACAATGACAACAGCAGCAGCAACAACAACAACTTGTCATCCTAATCCACTTCAAGCAAACTTCTTTCGGGATATTGCCACTACAGGGTTTTAGCGTGCGCTTAAAAGAGCTGCCCAAAGTGCTGAACCTATTTTTCAGATAGGGCCCAGAACTATGGATAGTCTCCTATAAAGTTCAGACTAAAATCCACAGCAGATTCATTTTCTGACCGAGCTGGCGGCGGCCGCTGTCAGCAACTACATTACACTATCTCACACACGCACACACACACACACACCGAGGAGAGAAAGGGCAAAAGCTGAACATCCCTGGTAGAAAGCCACTGAAATTTGCTTGGAAGATGCTCTGCTGCTAAACTTTACATATTTATTTTTTACAGGAAATGAATTCTTTATGAAGATGATAATGCAAGTCACCAGATACCAGGAAAGAAATGAACGACAAATACCGGTGGCGTAGTTCTCAATCCAGGAAAAAAATGCACACACACAAAACATACCTTGAATTTCCAAACCTTAACATTAGCTAGGGTTTTTTATTCTTGGAAGCTGAAGTGGCTATTCAGTTATGTTTCCTGGAATGTTTAACAAAGCTTACAATTTTCATGCTAAACCAACAAGGTATGCACATTTGCTGAGTGGAATAAGGGATTTCAGAAAGAGCAGCTTTGGATTCCTGCAAGAGGAAAGAAAACTTTACCTCTGTCCTCTTTGGACCAATTTATAAAACTCTCTTTGCACAGTCAAACCATTGGCCTGTATATCCGAGATATTTTGCTGCTCGCGGGAAAGGAAACAAGATAACACTTCCCATTTGAGAAAGAGAAGCTGACTGGATTGGTGATTCAGGTTTTTTTTTAAATATTTTTATTAACAAAACACATATGCCTTGTATCAGTTATAATATAAGACATATACCAGTTAAAATATAGAACAAGAAACAAAATCTGTATAGACACATAACCAAACAACAATATGAAAGAAAAAGGGTAAGGGAAGGATAAAACATAGGAAAAAGCAACTTTGACAACAATTACACAACAATTACTACAAAATTATACAACAATACAGAATGATTACGATGAAAACACACGAATTTCCACCTGGGATGAGGTAACTGCCTTAATAAAATCTCAATACAGAAAAAAGTATTAACCTCTCTATAGAATCATAGAATCATAGAAATGTAGAGTTGGAAGAGACCCCAGGGGCCATCCAGTCCAACCCCCTGCCATGCAGGAACACCCTCAAAGCACTCCCGACAGATGGCCATCCAGCCTCTGCTTAAAAACCTCCAAGGAAGGAGACTCCACTACACTCCGAGGCAGCAGATTCCACTGCCGGACAGCCCTGACCATCAGGAAGTTCTTCCTGAGGTTCAGGTGGAATCTCCTTTCCTGCAGCTTGAATCCATTGCTCCTTGTCCTGGTCTCTGGAGCAGCAGAAAACAAGCCCTCTCCTTCCTCTACATGGCATCCCTTCAAATATTTAAACATGGCTATCGTGTCCCCTCTTAACCTTCTCTTCTGCAGACTAAACATCCCCAGCTCTCTAAGTCTATCCTCATAGGGCATGGCTTCCAGCCCTTCACCATTTTGGTCGCCCTCCTCTGGACTTGCTCCAGCTTGACCATGTCCTTCTTGAATTGGGGTGCCCAGAACTGGACACAGGATTCAAGATGAGGTCTAACCAAAACAGAGTAGAGTGGTACTAGTACCCCCTCGATCTAGACGCCATACTCCTATTGATGCAGCCGAGAATTGCATTGGCTTTCTTGGCTGCCGCATCACACTGCTGACTCATGTTCAGCTTCTAGTCTATGAAGACTCCTAGATCCCTTTCACATGTACTGCTATCCAGCCACATGTCCCCCATCCTATATTTCTGTATTCCATTTTTTCTAACCAAGTGTAGGACCTTACACTTCTCTCTGTTGAATTTCATTTTGTTAGCCTTGGCCCAGCTCTCCAATCTATCCAGGTCATTTTGAATTTTGATCCTGTCCTCTGGCGTATTAGCAACCCCTCCCAATTTGGTGTCATCTGCAAATTTGATGAGCATGCCCTCTGTTCCTTCATCCAAGTTGTTGATAAAAATATTGAACAGCACTGGGCCCAGGACAGAACCCTGTGGCACCCCGCCAGTCCCTTCTCTCCAGGATGAGAAGCAGCCATTCGTGATCACCCTTTAGGTTCGGTCGGTCAACCAATTAGAAATCCAACTAACAGTATCATCAGAAAAGGGCAAATACTACTTAGCCAAAGTTATATAACCTTAAATCCACACGAACAATCCATACATTCCATTATCAACTCTCATTATCAGCAAATTAGTCTTGAAACTGTTCCCATTAATAACCTATAACCTTTTCCCTATAGACTACAATGAGAACAGTGTTATTGTAATTCCCTAGTCCTTCTATGGAAAAAAAAAAGGCAACAAATGACTTGTCCTCTGTTACTTCATCCTCCCACTGCAATGGTATTTGGGAAGTATTGTAATAGTAAATACAATACAGACTGATAATTCAGTTTTATTGTCACACTGCCAAAGTCAGGATGAAACTGGTGAGGGCAAAAGTTACCTTAGGACACAGAACCAGTTCCACACTGGGGTGTTAGTATGAGGGTGGGATGAGTGCATTGCCTCTTCCAATAAGATTTCCACCAGCCCCACCCATGATATTTCCCTTCAGTCCTCAAATTTCTAGCATTGCAGTAGCTTAAAGCATTAGTTGAGAATTTAAGAATACACTTTAGACATCCAAGGAAAGGGGACAGACAAATTTCCTAAAGGAGTGTGAGCTCAGCTAATGTAAGAGTTCTATATGTGAATGGTTTTTAGTATCTCTCTGCAATGCTATAAAGCTGGGGGCTGAAGAAAAAATTCATTGGGGTGCGTGGAATTCTTACGTGGGTGCAAATGTCCCCCAGAGCTACACAGCTGGGCCCCCATAGCTTTCAAAACTACCAGGCTCCAAACTCAGGACCATTTCTGCACTAGGTTGTTATAGTGCTATTATTCCACTTTCAACATCCTATGGAATCCTGGGGTTTTCAGTTTACGGAGGGACCTCAAAGGCCCCTCCCTAAACTGCAAACTCCAGGATTTCATAGGATGCTGAAAGTGGAATAATAGCACTATAACAGCCTAGTGAGGAAGGCTTCACACATCAAACTATGAGGCCTCACACTACAAATCCAGCCTGAAATCAATAAATCATATTAGAAATAAAACTCATTAGTTCCAAATATCTGTTAGGGAAAAAAATAACCCGTAGAGATAACCAGCTCACATAATGCTGATCTTTAATAAAGTCAGACAACCAAATCCCATCAAACCCCTCTGAGTAGAGGAACATTTTAACCCATGTCAAAAAGATGTGTCTCCTGGAGAGGTGATGGTGGTTATGAAAGATGTGATGATGCGTTCCTCCACTTTAAAATTTGCCACCACACTATTTTTAGCAAACATGAAAACAGAAGTATTTGTGTGCATTTTCCAAATAACAACCTCCCCTTACATTAAGAGAGAGTTGGTCATTAGACATCTTTTCAAAGAAAAGAACAGCCATCAACTAACATCAAGAAATTTACAGGAAATTGTATGTATGTTCTATATTTCTCTGCAAAATGCATTTTGACTCATCTCAGCAGCCTTAACAGCCTGTATATTTTGACAAATAAACAAAATTGTTCATTTGCTTCAGATGCAGGGGGAGAGCTTTCAGGGAGAGCTTTCATTCTTTGAGGCTAGGAAAAAAAATGGGGTGTTGAAGAAGCAGGATGATGGGGCTGGCTATCCTAGCCTATTCATTCTTCCTTAAATGGGCCATTGAAGGAAGAACCAAAATACACCATAGCATTAATTGTTTTCTGTTTTTAAAGGGAAAGCGATGGCACTTTTACAGGCCACTTATCTTCCCTTGCGTTGTTAGCTTAGCATTATTCCTTCGCTAGCGTGCCATTTCATAATTCAGTGTCCCTGATTGCTTATAAACCATGCTGTTTATTGAGTATTAGCAAAGGCAAGGTTGTTTATTACAGGAGTGGGTTGCTTAATGCTTGCAAAAAGCCATATAACTTAAATACACTTTGGGCTTTCGACGCCTCCTTCCCATTAGCTTGCTCTCAAACAGACTCCACCATGATGCAAATTACTCAGAAAAGAGAGGGACGGAGCACATTTAACTGGACTACATGAAAATACTTAAACAACAACACCTGTTTCTTTTGTAGTGGATCTGCCGATTTTTTTTTTTTTTTGATCCTATGATGTATCTTCAGGTAACACAGGCAAGAATCAGTGATCTCTGCTGATGTAACTGGTTATGCTAGTGTAACTACTTTTTCTGACATTGGCCTTTCTGTACCCTACCTTTTCATGGAGTCCTCTGGTGGGGATCCCGGCACTGGCTTTGCTGGAAGCCCCTCTGCCCTGGCTGGCTCTGTAGTGAAGGACGTCCAATGGCCACGCCAGGTACCTTCCCAGACTGTAGCCATTTCCGCACGAGGCTGTTATAGCGCGATGATTCCACTTTCAACAGCCTATGGAATCCTGGGGTTTGCCGTTTCGGGAGGGGCCGGCTGGGCTTCTGCAGGACAGGTAAGTTCACAACGGTGATGCAATTGTGGGTCATTGATGGGGAAAACGCATCAATGACTTAATGTGTGATTGCACTGCCTGGGGATGGGAGAAGGATGAGACTGCAACGACATCATGCAGAACCGTTGTCACGATCTCATCCTTCTCCCATTCCCATGGTAGGTGGAGAGGATAGTGCTGAAAGGGCCATTGAGTTTCAAGGTATCCATTACCTTCTTGCAGATCAGTTTTTTTCCCCATCCCAGGTTGCATTATAGCTGCTGAATGGCTCTCAGGAACAGTTCCATCCTCCTGATCCAAACAGCCATTGAGTGAACGCTTGGGTGCTCTGAGAGAGCACCCCCATACCACTAACTGCCTCGCCAATACTCTTCCTGTTATTATTATCATCATTACCCCCCTTTGCTCCAAAACTGGGACTCAAAGCAGCTGACAATTTAAAAAAAATAAAATTAAAAACATATAAAATATATCAAAGCATACAAAAAGTCAGTATTAAAATAGGATTAAACTAATTACAGTATTAAAACAACTCAGTAAAACACAAAAATGCAATTAAAAAAGATTAAAAGTTCCCAAAAGCAATTAAAACAATATAGCATCCCCTAACCTGTTGTTTAAAAATGTTCTGCTTGAAATCCTGTCTGAATATAAAGGTTTTAGCTTGCCACTGGAGGGACAAGGAGGGGACATTCTGGGCTCCCTGACAACAGAGTTCCAGAGTTAAGGGCAACCACTGAGAAGGCCCTCTCTTGCGTCCCCACGAGCTGTGCTTGCAATGGTGGTGGGAGTAAGGCCATTTCCGCACGAGGCTGCTATAGTGCTATTATTTCACTTTCAACATCCTATGGAATCCTGGGGTTTGCAGTTTAGGGAGGGGGCTCAAAGGGACTGCTCCCTAAACTGCAAACCCCAGGATTCCATAGGATGTTGAAAGTGGAATAATAGCACTATAACAGTCTAGTGCGGAAATGGCCTGAGAGAAGGGCCTCTGCTGATGATCTCAGAGCACAGGCTGGCTCATCTCACCCTCTTGGACCTTAACGAGAATATGCTGGTGGAACTTTTCACTCTGTCAGGTGTAAGATTGACTTATGCCTACATATGCCACTAACAAGACTGATTTGTATCCTGCCTTTTATCCATAGATCTCAGGTTAGCTTACGATAAAATCAACTTAAACAAAAGTTTACTAAAGATTAAAAATTCTTAAAATAGTTTCTCAGTTTAAACACAGATAATTTAAACCTGGTTAAAACAGTCTTGAATGATATAACCACAAAACATGTACGGCCCAGATGAAATCAGTTTGGCCTGAAAGCTTTAATTGAAAAGCCAGGTTTTAACCTGGCACCAAAATGATCCCAATGTTGGTGCCCATTGGACCTCCAGGGAGAGGGAGTTCCACACCCTGTGCGCCACCACTGAAAAGGCCACCGGTGCTAGCTGTAGTCTTTTGCCCAAGAGCCAAAAAGTACAGCTGGCTGTGTAAGGAGACTTGGGGTGTATGTGACAACAACAGGATTCCAACCAGTATATGGCTGCGACATAGATTTGTATTAAGGCATGATGATACCGGAAGCTGATTCTTTTTCTAATTATGATGGGCATGCAGTTTTTGGAGACACCCCCAGTGCCCTGGTAGAGGCCTGGTCTGGCAATCCCCTGGCTAAGCCCCTCAACCCATCATTTACCATTTTCTACGACACTGAAATGTCCCTGACAGAGATGTACTCTGGAGCTTTGCCCCAGGGTGTTCCAGATTAAACAGGAAAATCCCCTAGAAGAGAACACAGGAAGTCACCTTGCCTTTGGAGAACAGTCTGAGATGGGAAAAATTACTGTTCTCCCTCCTTGCCTGCAGCAGACATCAGGGTCCCTTTCACACATCACAGGCCATTTCCACACTAGCCCGTTATAGCGCGATGATTTCACTTTCAACATCCTCTGGAATCCTGGGGTTTGCAGTTTCGGGAGGGGGAAACTGCAAACTCCAGGATTCCAGAGGATGTCGAAAGTGGAATCATCGCGCTATAATGGGCTAGTGCGGAAATGGCCACAGTTACAGTGCTATGATTCCACTTGAACTGCCATGGCTTCATCCTGCAGAACCCTAGGATCTGCAGTTAGGGAGAATTAGTGAACATCAGTGCAGTTAGTGAACACCAGTGCCTTACCAAACTACAAGCCCGAGGATTCCATAGCATGCAGTCCGGACAGTTAAAGTGGAATCATGGTGCTATAACTGTGTAGTGTGAAAGGGCCTCAGGTAAGCCCATGTCTGGGAGAGTGCCAACATAGAAGGGAGCCAGAAGAAGATAAATTGTACAGTGTTCCCTCAGTTTAGAACCAACTAAGCTGCTCTACTGCATTTTGAAGGCATGGTGTTGGCACCCTCAGCATTGCAGTTCATATTAAAACAGGGGTGAGAAACATGTGGCCCTCCAGATGTTGCTGAATTGCGGCTCCCAGCAACTCCCAGCATTCTTCATCATGGGGTATGCTGGCTAGGGGTGCTGGAAGTTGCAGTCCAGGAAGATCTTGAGGGCCACCCATTTCCCATGTGTGGAGAGCACAGACCTTGTTTTTTGAGCTGAACAGTGCTTCAAAGACATTTCTGGCTATGCATCTCAGTTTAAATTAAAGTGGTCTCCTCCAGGCATATTTTTTAAACTGAAAATTGGGAGAGGGTGGATTTTTCTGCCCCTGCTGTGTCACCCAAGCCCAGTGGCATAATAGTAAATTTTACAGAAAGGTGTCTGCGGCCAGATAAAGGGCGATAGGTCACATTCAGCCCACAAGTTGCTTGTGGCCCACCTGAAACAAATGAATTACATCCCATGGAAAGAAATATTTGTCTGTCCTGGATCTGTTTCTTATACTATAGTCAGCCTTCTACATTTGTGGGTTTCACTTTCACAGATTTGATTATTTGCGTGTTTCTCCAACCCCTGGCCCCTCACCTTAAGTGCTTCTTTTTCGGGAAAACCTTCCCTCTTGGCGGCTCAATCAGGCCATGCAATCCTTTAAAAATCCACCTCTGGACCTCTTCTTCCTCCACCAGCTATTGAGGCCAGCCAAGGATGGCTCACAACCCAATTTCTCAGCACCCCAAACCCTCTCCCAATGCCCCCCCAATCCAAGGAACAAAATGGACGGAGAGAGGAAGTATAGAGTTACCATGCCCACTCACCCCCTTCCCTGACCTGATTTGGACCCTGGGTGCCTGCTCACCCCATTATGCCTCAGCTCCCTTCCCACAGACACACATATGCATTCTGATATTTGCATTTTTCAACTTTTTCAGGGGTTCTGGACTGCTAACCCCAGCAAATGTGGAGGGCCAGCTGTACAAGAAAAAGAAGGTTTTTGAGATCAATCCGCTGGCTGCTTTGTTAAAGAGCACTCTCTTCGAAACCTTCCACTCTGCTCTATAACAGAGAAGCTGCTCTGATTGTTGTTCCACGAGTAGATAAATTTTCTCCTGTATGTTGGCTCAATTAACAGGTCAGTGACCCAGTGAAGCATCAAGATTAAGTCAGGCTATTAAAATAAATGCAGTACTTTTCTACACTCGTTGAGTGCGATCCGTGTGTGTTATGTGCTGGCAGGATGAGCAAGAAGAACTCAAAACACAGGGAGGAATCTGCTGTTCTCAGCAACCTAACTCAACAATTCAGTCTAGCGCTGGAAGTGACACCTTCCATTATCCTGATTTGTGGAACCGGCAAGTTTCTGCTGCTGAATCATGGAGAGGTGGTGATTGCCTCTAGCCTCGATTCTTTGCCTGAAACCTGTTGGTGTTTTTGCACACACTCTCTTATCGTTCTCTTATGCATATGGATATACATTTTTGTACATAATGTAACACCTTTATTCTGTTGACAGTTGTGTAATCGATGTTCCACAAATATAACTGTTTCAAGTCATTTCTGACTCACGGCAACCCTAAGGTGAACCTATTATGGGTTTTCAGGGGGCTGAGAGGTGTGATGCACCCAAAGTCACCCAGTGGGTTTCCATGGCAGGGTGGGAAACTGAACCCTGCTCTCCAGGGTCGTCGTGCAATGCTCAAACCACTACACAAGGCTTTTCGTTCAGACTTACAGTTGCTGTCCAAGGTACTGGACCTATTTTGGGAATAGAGCCTGCTCTGCGTGCTGCTGAATCCACCCCGTGTTCTAATCCAAGCTTTAAAGGAACTGTCCCAAGTATCCTTGCAAGTATCCTTGAGTCCTCTCAAGTATGGACTCAGACTCAGAGCAGACGCTGACTGAGAGCCTCCCAACAGATTATGCTGATAGTTTGTGGCATTCCTTCCCAGACAAGAAACACATGGCTTTACCAGCTGAGCTTTCATTTATTTGCCATTAATGGGGCTAGAGAGCCATCTTGGTGTAGTGGCTGGAGGGCTGGACTATAACTCTGGAGACCAGGGTTAAAATCCCTGCTTGGCTGTGGAAACCCACTGGTTGTTCTTGGGCAAGTCACACTTTCTCACCCTCAGAGGAAGGCAGTGGCAAACCTCCTCTGAACAAATCTTGCCAAGAAAACCCCATGATAGATTGTTCACTTTAGGGTCACCGTAAGTCAGAAATGACCAGGAGCCACACAGCAACAAAAAATTGGGGATTTCTTCTAACTGGTGCCATTTGACTGGCAGAAGAGCTACAGATTTCTGACACTGCAACCTATGCATCTCCTGGTGGAATTCATAAGTTATCCCACTTCTGAAAGTGGGTTTCTGATTCCAATATATATATATATTTTAAGAACAGCTGTATCACTGAGAGTTGCTGAGTTGTATTACCGAGAATTATTTTCTTTGTCTCACTGTGAATGTGACTCCCAAACTAGCAGCTTGGTCAAAAGATAAGAAATGAGTTATTTTTCATTATTTTGGAAAAGAGAAGAAAGCATTTTATTTAAAGACTAAGTTTATGTGGCTCAACACCTAAGATGAAAAGTTTGCCTCAGGGTTTTTTTTTTAAAAAATAAGAATTTACCAAAATTGGCAGACTTTATATTAGGGATGGAAAGAACATGGGACTTAGAGAACAACATCTGAACCTGAATGTTAATCCATCCAGATTCAAGGCTCTAAGTCATTGGTTCTCAGCCTTCCTAATGCTGCGACCCTTTAATACAGTTCTTCATGTTGTGGTGACCCCCAACCATAAAATTATTTATTATTTACAATGCCTCCCCCCTGGCAAAGGCCACCTTGCCGGCCAGGAACGGGGGAGGGGCAGGGAGGAAAAGAGGAACCGCACGTCTCCCCTGGGAAAAAACTCCAAGAACCCCCCCAGGCTCTGCTTCTGCTTTGCTCTCGTTTCCACTGGGGGGGGGTAGTGTGAGAAAAATTTCCAGAGTGTTGACCCTGGCTGGGGAGGGAAGGAATCCCAGTGCCTTTGGCTTTTGCACTGGGCGCAGCTTGCCCCCTGGAAAAGCGCCACCTTGCAGCCCCCCGGCCCTTCCGCAGCGCCCCCCTCCATGGCGAGTGGGGCAGGGGCTGTGGCAAGAAGGGGGCCTGCCCCCGTGCTGCCGCCACCCCCCTAAGCTGGCCCGTCAGATGGGAGGTTCTCCTGGTAGTGGAGAAGGGGAGCGATTTCAGTCCCTTCTGAACAGGGGGCAGGAGGACGCGAGCACATGGCTCACGCTTGTGCACCACCACTCCCGGGCCTTTTGCGCATGTTATCTTATCACGGAGGTGGGGGTGTGCCAATCACGCAAGCAGGTTCTTGCATGAGGCGCTCTCTTCGCTGCTCCTTCGTCCTGCAGCTGGCTTCCTGGTCGCGCGACCGCCCTGCCCCTTCCTCCCCCAGCGCAGCCTACAGTTCCCAGGCTGCACTGCAGAAGGAAGGGGCGGGGCAGTTGCGTGACCAGGAAGCCAGCTGCAGGACGAAGGAGCAGCAAAGAGAGGGCACCCCCCACCTCCGTGATAAGGTAACGTGCGGAAAAGGCCCAGGAGTGGTGGTGCACAAGCGCAAGCCACGTGCTCACATCCTCCTGCCCCCTTTGGCGGGAGCGTGTGCGGCTGCTCGCGCTTGTGCACCACCACCGAGGAGGGAATGGAGCCTAAGACCATCAAAAATATGTATTTTCCAATGGTCTTAGGCCACCCCTGTGAAAGGGTCGTTCGACCCCCAAAGGTGTCACGACCCACAGGTTGAGAACCGCTGCTCTAAGTGCTTCACTCAAAATAGTCTAGGTTTAAATCCCATCAGTGTAGAATGATGCCATCTCTTTCTTCTGAGAACCTCATCCTCTTCTAAATAACCTCTCTACATTACTCCTCTTGTGAGGTTCGACTTTCTGCCAGAAGACTGCTTTCTGTTAAGTCAGCATTTGCAGGGATCACCTGGTTGATCCATGATCAAGTCATTGCAAACAATGACTGGTCAGTTTGACTTTACCTCTCTGGGTGTCACCCTGTGATGCATGTGAAACTGCATACCATGCTTTCTGCTTCATGTACACCATGGGAAGGTGGCAATATACCAGGACCTGAGGCCCATTTATCATTCCACCCCCTCCCCAATGAACTACATTGATGTTTTCCAAAACAGGCCAAAATAAAGGTAAATAAAAACCAGAAATGACTTCTAATTTGGATTTACCAATTTTTGGACAGTTTTTGGAGATTTCCCCCTATGGAGGCATTGGGGAGTTCATGAGGTCTTGGGACCACCACCTTGATTAGCCCTGCCCCACTGCCATGCTTTGGTTGGCTTTGGCAGCATCATGCATAACTCTGAGGCTATTTTTCTATTGAGGGGGACCATGGTGACTTTGGGATTGTCCTGGGAGGTTTATGGGGCACAAAAGAGGTTGGGGCCACATACAGCCATAGGGTGCACTTTCCCCACCCCTAATGTCCATGTTAATGTTCATATACATGCATTTATATGCAGGTGCTCACATACATGCCCTGGGGAATAATAGGTGAGCTTGCCAAGTTTTCCAAACACAAAAGAAACTGGAGACATAACTCAAGACGCTCAAAAGAGATTTCTGAACCCGGAACTCTCAACGAAAGAAGTGAAGACATGTCCAGTAAATTCCTGAACTTTGACTCTAAGTAGCACCTTGTAACTGCCAGGCTATAGAAAGGGTTAACTCAAGGGATATGAGCAAAGCTTCAGTGGGGAGAGACTAGACTGGCCCTGCCATCCTTTGGTCAATAGGAAGTGAGAAAAGGGAGAACTGAAGTCTTATGTGATGAAGAAGGGTGAGAGATCATGCGGTGGCTGATAATCCACCACCTTTGCATGGAGATATTTGCATTGCAGTTGGACCTCTCAGTCACCCATGTTTGGGGCTAACAACTGGATGGTCTTCAGTTTGTAAGGCCTGCCTCAAGTCTCACGAGAAGAAGGACTTCTCGTGAGAGTTCTGGGCTCCTGAGGAATTAAAGATCTCACATGAGCCTGGACCACTACTAAGAGGCCCTCTTCTTGCATCCCATAAGGAACAAGACTTTTGCCCCTCAAATATGGGATGTCCCATATGAAAATGGGGGGCCCCTGGAAGCCCTAATTATGGGTGATTCACAGAGAGAGCTTACAGTGAGCCACCAAAGGAAGAACCACAAGGAGATGACTTGCTAATGTGAGTTGCTCGGAGACTGTTCCAAACTCTCTGTATTCCTCAGTTGCTTGCCCACATATTTTATAAACTCGAATTGGAGAGAAAAGAACTGCTCTTGGAATCTGAAATTACCATACTGTTGTTTCTCCTGACTGTTTCTGTATCCGCTGCTGCACAATTTAATAAGATGTTCTGAATACTAACTGCTGGAACCATCTCTTGGAAAACTCTTCCACTCACAGCCAAGAAGGGGAAAAAAGTAATTTTCTCTAGAGGCCGTAATTAACAGCTTTCTCTTTCCTCCTGTCTTAACTAGGGTTTTCTTTCTGAAATTCTCATTGGCAGTTTCCCCAAGATTGGTGTGTGTCTGTATGTGTGTGTGTATATATATGTGTGTGTGTGTATGTGTTAAATTATTTGGTCTTTTTGCTGAAATGGAACTGGCAGAGATGGGATTCATGAGACCCTCTGGATCGGTGCTTCTCAGGCTACCTGATTTGGGGGACCAGCAATGTTTTTCTCCAAGGTGCAAGGGTTCAACTGGCACCGTGTTGGTGCTTATTGGCTGCAATTGCTTCTTTCTTTACTTGACAGGCAGCCAATGGCTCGAGGACCACCACTGGTCTAGGGACCTGTGACACTGTAGGTTTCTTTCCAGTCTCTTAAGTTGACTACCACCATGCAAGACTGGAAATTCCCTCCCAGCGTTTTACTGGGGTTCTTGCCAGCCTCCCAAAGCTGACTCCCACGCTTGGAAAGACTGGCAATCTCCCCAGCTCGATCAGGTATGCTGCCACCCCCCCCCCCCGAATTATGAATCACTTGGACAGAACAGGAGGGACTCTGCCCAATCTCTAAGCGTAAGGATCTTCCACCTCCCCTTCCCCCTGAGTGAGAGATCCTATGTAGCGTGTGCCAACCCTGGTGTGGAATGGAGAGAAACAGAGGTTTATAGAAGGTGTTTAATCAAGGCATGCAAATAAACAAAACAATATCACACTTGAGAGGCTCCCCCTCCCAGGTACGCTTAGTTACAAGAAGTTACAAAAACAGATATAAAAGCACAGATACATTCTTAAGATCAGCCAATTCCCCAAATAACAACATCCCTAACGCGACTAACTACTTATTTCTAGTTACTCACAATTAGGTTATAGGCGTAGATGGTTTGAAGGAGAAGAGTGGGGGGGGGGTCCAGGAGACATGGCATGCCTGCCAGCTCGACTGGCCCAGCTCTCCTATCTCTCTCTCTCTGTCTCTCTCTCTCTGGCCACATGGCCTCTCAGAAGTTTTATATTTTCCTCCTTGAAAGGATCTGAAAGCATCTCCAAGGTGCCCACCTCTTTTCCTTTTGGTTGGTCAATTCTCACCTTGTGACCTGTGATGCCCACCTCTTTTCCTTTTGGTTGGTCAACTCTCACCCTGTGACCCTTGATGTAATCCCAACACCTCATTAACCCTTGGTTTACCTGAAGAGGGAAGTATCTCCCTTTGATAAGCCTAGATAATGGGAAGCCCCATTATCACAGGACCACCACTTTGATTAGCCCTGCTCCAGGTGTTCTTGGGCTACATCTCCCACCACCCTCACACAGTATAGGAATGCTGAGAGCTGCAGTCCACCAACATCTGAAGAGCTGCATAATTTCCATCCCAGTATAAGTGATCTATGGTTTTAATGTCTATGTATTTCCAAGTTTTAAAGAATGCACACGGGCACAAAGCACAGTAGAGTCACATTTCAAAAAGAGCAAAACGCAGGTGGAGTGCTGTTCTTTGCTGCCTTTATTTAAATCTGCTTTCAAAGCCATCTAACTTTGTGGCTGTCACATCTTGCAGCAGTGAATTCCATAAACTCTGTGTTAACATTGTCGGAAGAAGTACTTCTGACACTAATTACCAATCATGTACATGTGCCCTAGAGAAAAGTAAAGCACGATTAACAGAACTATCAGATTTTATCTGTGCATCTGTGGCACAGCAGCAAGAACTAGTACAAGTAGAAATAATCCCTTTAGTATCATTGTGGTGTGCTTGTATCAATACCAGTAGCACTGAGTTTCTACTCCAATGCTGGGGAACATGTGGCACTCCAGATGTCTGTGGGCTCCATCAGCCCTAGTGGTTAGGGATAATGGGTGCTGTAGCTCCATCATCATCATCATCATCATCATCATCAGTTCCTTACTCTGAAAGATAGAGCATGCTAGTGTGTTACACTTAGGCAGAAAAAATGGAATGCACAAATATAGGATGGGGGACAATGCGGTTGGATAACCATATGTGTGAAAGGGATCTAGGAGTCTTGGTAGATCACAAGCTGAACATGAGTCAGCAGTGTGATGCAGCAGCCAAGAAAGCCAATGCAATTCTTGGTTGCATCAATAGGAGTATGGTGTCTAGATAAAGGGAGATAATGGTACCACTCTTTTCTGCATTGGTTAGGCTTCATTTGGAATCTTGTGTCCAGTTCTGGGCACCTCAATTCAAGAAGGATATCGACAAGCTGGAATGTGTCCAGAGGAGGGCGGCCAAAGAGGTGAAGGGTCTGGAAGCCATGAAGCCCTATGAGGAGCGGCTGAGGGAGCTGGGTATGTTTACTCTGCAGAAGAGAAGCTTAAGAGAGGACATGATAGCCATGTTTAAATATTTGAAGGGATGTCATGTTGAGGAGGGAGCAGAGATTAGGATGGATTCAATGGATTCAAGCTGCAGGAAAGGAAATTCCACTTGAACTTCAGGAAGAACTTCCTGATGGTCAGAGCTGTCTGGCAGTGGAATCTGCTGCCTCAGAGTGTGGTGGAGTCTCCTTCTTTGGAGGTTTTTTTTTTGTTGTTGTTAATATAATTTTATTAAAGTTTCAGCAAATAAACTTCTTTGGAGGTTTTTAAGCAGAGGCTGGATGGCCATCTGTTGGGAATGCTTTGATGAGTGTTCCTGCATAGCAGGGGGTTGGACTGGATGGCCCCTGGGGTCTCTTCCAACTCTCTGATTCTATAATCTTCCTAGATATCTCAGCAGTTTTGATCATGGCTCTTTACTGTACTGGCGTTGTTGTGTGGGAGTAGGAGACACTGTGTTGCAGTGATTCTGTTCGTATCTATGTACCAGAGAGTAGCATTTGGGGATTCCTGTTCAGCCTTATAGTCTTTAACCTGTGGAATGCCACAGGGTTCCATCTTGTCTCCCATCTGTTCACCATTTTTCTGAAGCCACTGGGGGAGGACATTAGGAGTGTGGAGGTGGAGCATCGTCAGTGTGCTGATGACATGCAGCTCTACTTCTCCTTGTTATCACAGTCAGCTGGGGCTTTGCAGGTGCCAGACAGATGCCTGGGTGCTGTAGTGGCCTGGATGAGGGCTAGTAAATGGAAGATGAATCCTGACAAGGCTCTGTGGACTGGTGTTTTTCACCTTCAGGAACAGGGTTAAGTGCCCTGCCCTGAGTGCTGTTGCACTCTCTCAAAGGGCAGCTCTAGCAAAAAAAGGGAATCCAAGGTTGTAGGCTTGTTAGTATCCTTTTAATCAGGGGTGTGCGTGTGTGTGTGTGTGTGTGTGGCTAATGGAGTTGTGGATTCATCTTGAATATTAGTCTAGAGCTGTCCAAGGGCTGAACTCAGTCTACCTGATAACTTCAGCATCTTGTATTATTCCTTCATAGTTTAAACTAGATTTCCTCCAGACAGCACAATTAGCTGCCTCTTTCCTTCTAGAATACCTACTTCAGAAGGAAAACCCAGAAGTGGTCTTCCAGCCTCTTCTACTTCCCTTTGGTGGTATGGTGGGTATTTTTCTCAAACTATATCACTACCTCCCCTCAAAACAATAAGGCCCAAGAGGAAAAATTAAACCCTGGCATTCCCACAGTTGCCCATCCCTGGTCTAACCAGATCCACCAAGAGATCAACAAGGATGGTCTGAAAGCAACAACCTGCTCTGTCCTTTCCATGTCAGCATTTAAATAAAAACTGCTCTTGAAGATGGAGGTTCCATATAGCTACACTGGGTAAATAGCTCATTTCAACACATCTTCTGCAGAACTTCCTGATCAGTTTGTACCTCCAGTTTCCACCAAACAGAGCAGATAAGACACAAGCAAGAAATACATATCCTTTGAGAGTCTTTATTAACAATTTGGTGTACAATTCTTCAAGTAAAAAGATTTCTATTCCTTTTCAAATAAAAATTAAAATATAACTCTGAATATAGATTCTCCCCTCCACCATTATTTATATGAAATCATATATACAGATACATATACACACCTACAGAATACAATCTTGTACATAAGAATTAACAAACATGCCTCATTGACCTCCATCCAGCAAATATTAGATGCCAGCCTTTCTCCCGGTCTTTCTTGATTTTCAACCTTACAAATGACCTCAAACTGTAATTTGCCATGCCGTGTGATCTTTTTTTTTTTTTTAAAAAAACAGGTTCAGTCTGGAATGGGAAGAAGTCAATGACTATGAGTGTTTTCATCCTCTTGCAATTAATAAGAAAAATAGGAGAACACTAGCACAATCATTCACTTACCCCGAACCAGAGAGACATACACAGACCTGACTTCTGTTGTTCATCCTGCTCAGAGTAGACCCATTAATTTCATGAGATTTACATAGGTATTGACTCACTATTTGACGATTGAATAGGTCTACTCATAGTCAGGAGTAACAGGATGTTAGCTTCACACCCCTAGCTGGAAGGGGAATAAAATCACTAACCATTGGATTTTGAGTTCAAAAAAGTAACTCCCCCAAATTCTGGGACCTGGTGGCTTTTGTGCCAATGGGCAATGAATTTGCTTTGGATTTTAATCCAAGCTTTCAAAGAGCAATCCAAGGTAATGAATGAGGAACGCCTTAGAGAGCTGGGTATGTTTAGTCTGCAGAAGAGAAGGTTAAGAGGGGACATGAGAGCCATGTTTTAATATTGGAAGGGATGTCATGTTGAGAAGTGAGCAGGCTTGTTCTCTACCACTCCAGAGACCAAGACAAGGAGCAATGGATTCAAGCTGCAGGAAAGGAGATTCCACTTGAACATCAGGAAGAACTTCCTGATGGTCAGAGCTGTCCAGCAGTGGAATCTGCTGCGTCGGAGTGTGGTGGAGTCTCCTACTTTGGAGGTTTTTAAGCAGAGGCTGGATGGCCATCTGTTGGGAATGGTTTGATGGGTGTTCCTGCATAGCAGGGGGTTGGACTGGATGGCCCCTGGGGTCTCTTCCAGCTGTATGATTCTATGATTCTAATAAGCCAATTTTGGGGATTGGTTTCAGCATTTGTATAGCTCCTATAAAGTTCAGAGTGAAATCTGGAGAGGATTTGTTGCACCATTAACGTGGAAACCACCAACCGCTAGTGCCCACAAGTGAATCTGGAAATTTTAAAACACAAAAGAAAAGACAAAAGGATCGGGTTCTGCCAACGAACTGACTTTTGTGTCAAGTGTCTTTTGTGTTCTTTGTGTTCTGCCAAGTGTCTTTTGTGTTCTTTGATTTGTGTTTGGACGCTGAGTTTTGTAGTCCCTCTGTAGACCTGCCCACAGCTGCATAAACACATGGACAATTTCAACAGGAAAGAAGAAACTCAGAAAGTAAACAAGATTTGGCTACCAGTACTGAAAAACGCTAAAATGAAGACTCAAAAATATGCCAGTGAACACCACCCAGACCCTGGAGGTCCCTCTACAGGGAACAATACAATGGTTTGCTAATGTACTTAACGCACTGTTATGCATATCCCCTGACTAACAATACACCCCACGGGGATATCCCATTTAAAAGTAGGACATCACACAGGCCAACTGTAACACATGTAAATTGCTCCCTCCCACCCGTGGACTACACAAGTATATATACTCTGTCTCACTTCCATGGCACTAGATCCTCTGAAGATGCCAGCCACAGATGCAGGTGAAACGTCAGGAGAAAATACTAATAGAACACAGCCTCAAAACCCGGAAAACCCACAACAACCCACTACAGTTGCTCACTCCAATTCTAGGGGGTGTGATAGACCACATGCCCTCCTCTGGCCTGTTTTAATTTTGGGGAGGGGCTATTTTATCAACTGGAAGTGACTATCCAGGCAGGCTTGTATATTCTTCAAAGTCCAGAGGGGCTGGATGTGTCTCCTGGACTTCTGTAAATGACCCATACCTCACCCAATGGGGGAAAAAAATGGCCCATTTTCTTATCCTGCTAAAGGTTCCCTTTCATCTTTGCTTTTAAAGTAGAATTATTCCACACTAGACATGCATTCCATGATTGTCCAGCCTCATTCACAACAAAGATGTCACCATGGAGTTCTAACCTTTCTGAATTTCCCAAGTTTTTGTCCCACCATTTATCAAAGGAAAAAAGATCTGTTAAAGCCAGAAAGCCAGAACAGCTTCATGGTAGCTTTTGATAGCACCAGCAGCCCTCAATCTGCATAACACCCAGCCAGCATATAAAAACTCATCACCAGAATATCCATCATAGAATCCTGAAAATTTTGTCTGGGACCTGAGAATTCTCTGCTTGATATTAATTTCTTACTTTTTTGGCCAAGTACACCCAAGCACCTTATAATAAAAAACCTTAACAACTGAACAAACATATAACTGAAACCATCAAACATTGAACCAAACACTCAAACAAATAACATATAACTCCTGTAAGAATACCTACTATCAGTATTATGCTTATTACAGACTGACACTGGTTTAACAGTAATGCTCACTGCAACCTCTAGCTTAGGACTGGGGGAAATCTTTCAGCAGAGAATCCTAAGCAATCTTCACCAAACTATATTTTCCAGGGTTCTCTGAAGGAAAGCTCAAAAATTAAAGAGATGTCAAATTAACATAACCCTCCAGGCCCAGTTCTACCATTAAAGAGAGTGAAGCAACTGACTCCAGAGGATGATGGGTGTGTGTGTGGGGGGGAGTGAAAAACTAGAAGGGGATGGAGCTTCTGTGTGCCATGTGTGTATTATGCTGGTGAATCTACTCCAAGTTTGAACTTTAAAAGAGCTATCTAAAGTGCTGAACTCTAACCCCATACAGGTTCAGCACTTGGGATAGCTCTTTCAATACTAACACCTGGAGCAGATTCAGTGTCCCACAGACACGGAAGCCACCAAGTGCCACTGGGTGTGGCCTTGTTGTCAAGTGTTGAAGCATAATTCAGCTGTTTATCTGGTCAGCTCCTGTAGGCGGCCCGGTGGGAGCAAAGGGACCCCTTGCCCCCCATCTCAGGTAACGAACATCTCCAACTGTCCACAAACATAGGTATCCCCAGAAATAAGAGTCCATATCATAGATTCCACACCAGGAGAGCAACAGAAACAGTCAACAGCTTGGGCTCTTGATCCACGGTTTATGGGCTGGCTATCCATCTCACATCTCTCTCTCTCTCCTTCTGTTCATACCATCTCTTTTGAGTCCTTCTTATAATTGTTATTCTTATGAACTCCAGCAATAATCTTGCAAGAAGAACTTTTGGTCCATTCAGCAACAGCCTAGGTACTTATTAGCTCTGTTCTGTTGTTGGAGAATGTGGAGCTGTGGTTGTCAGTCGGCAAACTGGGCGTAGAAGGCCAGCTTGACCCGTTCAATCTGGTGACACAGTTTGATGGCAGGGCCAAGCTTGAGGTCCATGCATTCCTGCACTGTTGGAAGGGTCAACAGGAGGAGAGCCTGGCCATCAATATCCTGCAGATAGGAAAAGAAACAGAAAAAAGGCCTTCATTTTAGAGACGCCATCATTCAAACCACTAGCTTCGAGGGGAGGGTTTTTTCACATATGTGTGTTTGATCTCCACTGAGAGTCTAGGATTTGGAGGGGAAAAAAAAGATTTTTATGGCTTGGTTGAAAACTCGTTGACTGAACATACACCAATTTTGTTTCATATTCTGAGCCAGAGAAGAATGTCTCTGTAAAATTAATTATCAATTTATTGTACATATGAATACTGTGATCATAGAATCATAGAGTCAGAAGAAACCATAAGGGCCAACCAGTCCAACCCCTTGCCATGCTGAATACCCAATCAAAGCACTCCTGACAGATGGTCATCCAGCCTCTGTTTAAAAAACAACAACAGTGTTCTAGTACTAATTATGTGCTTTGGAAATGTTACTGCTTTGTGGCTTTCTACAATACAATGTGAGAGATATTTATACTTCTCCCACTCACATGGGAATGGGCAGACTGGAATAATCCACAAAGGGGAAATACCTTTATAATAATGATACAGAACCCTGAATACAAACCTGGGGGCAATTTAGTCTTGGCTGCATTGATTATGACCCAGGAAGGCTTGGAATTCAAATCTTTACTCTTGACATAGAGAAACAGCAGTGAAATAAAATAGTGTACCTGTTCCTGGAATATTTTGGCAAGAGGAGCACAGTCCGTGAGCTTGATGAACCTCACCACATCTGACACAGTCCATCCCAAGGGGTTACTCTCCAGAACGAGTTTTTCACCTGGTTCTTGCTTTATTTCCTACGATGGCAAAAATGGCATTATTGAACTTGAAGGGGTCTTCTGTGTTATCTTGTCTAGCCTTATCCTATGATGGAATATACCATAATAACTTACAATATCTCCATCAGGTGTCCATCCAAGCAAAACGACTTTTGGAAAACCATATTCTCCATCGAACAGAAGTGGGGCCCCTGTCTGTCTCCAGATATTGATGCACTGCCATCAGCACTGGCCAGCCTAGCCAATGGTGAGGAATTTTGGGAGCTGAAGTCCAGCAGGATTCCCACCCTGTTCTAGACTTGTCCGCACTGCAGCAGTAAATTATTATGTTTTGGAAGTGCTCATTTGCGCTGGAGACAGAAAGTAGTTTTCACAGACTTGAAGATGGGATTCTGAAACCACTAGTGGGTTGGATCCAAAACTTCTTTTCTTCTGAAAGAAGACCCTTCGCACCAGATGAAGGACCCAATTGAATATCAGCAGTTCAACTGTTTATTTTTCTCCCCAGCCTTGCCATGTTTTCTGCTTCCCAGTTGTCTTGAGTGTTTTTAAAGCATTCTTGCACTTTAAAGCCTATCTCTGGGTTCAATGCACACACCTCCTAAGCACTGTCCCTCCATTCACACATATTTTTTGAGTTTCTTTCAGGCATGAAATTAACTAACCTAAGCCAAGTATCTGGGTCCAGTTAATTTCACTACATCTTTGATTTGCAAGGGTCTAGGATGCAGGTATAATCAATAATTAGCACAGCAAAGAATGGCCCAATCCATCTGCCACACAGTTACCAAGCCACTGAGCTGGGTTGTTAAGGAATAAAATATTCAAATGGCTTTTCAGCAAAATTTCAGAAATTACTGTCTGTATAATTATGACGTGGTTTTAATGGGACAATGAGATTTATTTGACAATGATCCCAATAGAACATAAACATAGTGAACAGTGTCTAGGGTCTGCATTACCCCCATGGGCTCTCACAGGTTGTGGAGATACTTAATTCACGCCCTTTTCCCTTCAACTCAAAAACTGCCTAGAGCTATGAATGTAAATCAATAGAGAACGGTCAGCGTTCTTCCTATTAATTGCTGCATCAATGTAAAGTAGCTATTATATTGTTAAATGGAGAGATTTAACCACATCGGGGTCATTTAGACCCCAGTAGCTTGGATGAATAGCTTCATTTCCTGCTAGTCACTTAATTGCAATATCAGTGTTAACCAAAACTGAAAACATACATAATGATGTGTGTCCGTGTGAGAGAAACAGAGAGAGAAAAAACCCCACACGCATAAGAGACCAAATGTCATAATGCATAACAGTGACAGAATATGACATAGAGTAAGTTAAGGGAAATATTAATGTATTCGTATATCTCTTTCAGGGAACAATATTGAAGTGGTGCTGATTTCCCTTTTCTGGAAATTTGGGGGCAGGAGGTGACAAGAAAATAGAGTAGCAGCACATAGAGTGATGATACAGGAGGGTGAGCAGCACACGTCTCCTGAGACAATGGGAAGCTTTGTGCGGCATCGCATGGAATCACGAGGGGTAGCTGGTAACTCCCACATCACTGGGTCAGTGAATTCATTGCAGCTTTTTGCTAGCTTTAAAGGCGCACTCTAAGGAGCTGAAGCTATTTAGGGTTCAGCTCCTTCACAACCTGGAATGGAATCGCTGCCCTACCAATCAAATTCCATCAAATTCCACAGGTTCTGTGTAGGCATTCAGCTTGCTTATGTGGGGCTATAACTGGTGAAGTGAGGAGGACCCACAAGAAAAAAACATCCCTCAGTGCTCCCATCCCTTCCAATCCTGACTTTCCCATGTTGATGGGGAAACTATGAAGGAGTGTTCACTTGAATAAAAGCAGAACTCTCCATATGTCAAGAAAGCCTAATAAAGCAGCACCCTCCCGTGGAAAAGGATTTATTTCCCATCTTTAACCCTGTAAGTAGCCTGAATTTGGTCTAGAGTAGAGATGGGCAGAGCAGCATCATGGTTTCAGCATTATACTACGACTGGTCAAGGGTGACCCTGACTTTGGGCAAATCACACTTTCTCAGCCTCAGGGGAAGGCAAAGGTAAACTCCCTCTGGACTAATATTACCAAGAAATCCCCATGATAGGTTTGCTTTGGGGTCACCAGAAGCTGGAAATGACTTGAAGATATACACAACAACAAGAGATGGGCAACAGCACAGGGGACAGGGACCATTCTGTACCTCCCAGCCCTGTGTCCACTTGGTGGGCTGCACCAGTGTATTATGGCATGCTTGAAGCGATATAATGTCACTGCTGGCCACTTTTTTGCCTTATTTTTGGCTTTTGTCTGTTTTATTTTGGAGATCTGAGGGGAAGTGTTGAGGGAGACTCCAGGAGGTTAAGGGAAGCAATCTGCCACATTACAGGTTGTTTTGGCAGCTCTGAGGGCAAAAAATTGCTATAAATCAGCCTGAAAATATTTTTTTAAATGGGCAGGGGAATCTGGAGGCTCTGGGAGGCTTCAGAGGCCATATACAAGAGTTCCAAAGGCCACATGCAACCTTTGCTCACCTCTGGTTGCTCTAAGAGACACTTTATGAGCACATGGGGAAGACTCCAACATAACCTCTGTCACCATTGCTTATGTTCATGACTAAAACTACTTATGATCTTAAATACAAAAGAGGTTTCTATCAGCTATGTTTGTTGAAGACATAGTTTGCAGTATGAAGCCAATTCCTGTGCAATCTCCTAGAATAACAATCTTAGGGTTCGAATGGACCACAAAGGCCCTTCAGTCTAACCTTCTGCCATGCAGGAATCCACAACCAAAGTACTCTGGAAAGATGCCCATCCAACCTGTTTAGAGACCTTCAAAGACTTCTAAGGGCTTTTCTGCACTACACTGTTATAGTGCTATTCCACTTTCAACATCTGTGGAATTCTGGGATTTGTAGTTTATTGAGGCCAAACAGCACTCTGGCTGAGAAGTCTAAAGGCCCCTCCCTAAACTGCAATGCCAGGATTCCATAGGATATTTAAAGTGGTATAATAGCACTATAACAGTGTAGTGTGGAAAGGCTCTTAGGCAGTTTAACCCACTGTCAAACAGCTCTTACAATAAAGATGCCACTTTTCTGCTTAAAGAGATCGGGAGGGAGAGAGCAGGTTCTCTGATGGATAATCTGATGGACAATGGAGCTTCATTTCCTGGCTAATCCTACCCACCAATGAAGAGAAGAAAACAAATCTATAAGGACAGTGTAATGTGTTACCAGTTGCTTCAATGACGCAGGGTCCAAAATCCATCTACTCCTGTGGGCAGAATGTGGGCTCCATTGGCAAAGAATTCACACCTTGGGGGAGTTCAGGAAGTTTTATCAAATTCACAACAGGGGCTCATCAGGACCAGAGCTTGGAAATGTAACTTTTTTGGACTATACTTCCCTGAATCCACCCAAAAAAAGTGTGTGGGGGGGTATCTGGAAAGCACAGTTCAAAAAAGTAATATTTCCAGATTTTAAACCAGAGCATGGAAATATGAAACGCTTCTGCTAGATGAGACACTCACGTGTTTAAACTGAGCCCTCTTCTCTCCTTTGGCATGTAAGAGAGTCAATGCCTTCTGTGGTCTCCTTCCCCTCTCAGAGCAAGTGACACGATCCACATCTGCACTGCTACGCAATTTCATTGTGCTTGTAGACTTGGTGGGAGGCAGATCTACAGAAGAGATGTCCATCTCGTTGGCATGCAAATCTGGGCTGGTCTCTTCACTCCAAGTCTCTTCGTCCAGGGCCTCTGACTCTTCTTCATCACTCTCCTACAATGAGGTCATGCCCATCACAAACTATGATAAAACAGTTTCAGTAACAAGGTGGATGTAGTGGAGGTCTCTAATTCTCTGTTCAAAATAGCCATGATTTCCGTCTAAGGGTTAACTGAACAAATTAGGAAGATTCACACAAGGGAAGAGTTTAATAGATTGACCATGTTTGTCGGCGTTCTGTGGGGCAAAATTTGGATATGCTTCCCACAACACCCACCCATCAGAACCCTCCCTATTGTTAAGCAGAAGAAAGCGGGTCAACACCTCTCCATCATTTCTGCCAAGTCCCCTAAGCTAGCCTCTTCTTGTAGAACGGAAAAGGGACTACCATCTTGTCTTCTGGTGCAGACAGGGGAAAAAAAAGTGAGTTTTGGGGGAGGGAAAGAGAAAGGGAGAGAGAGAAGCGTGTGTGAAGAAATCTGACTCAAAACTTACAACCAGCAAAGTAAAAGAGTTGGAAACAATATCGTTCCTGTACTTTGTCCTCAATACAAATAATAAAGCCCAGCTTGGAGGTTAACTATAAATACTTTAAATAAAATAATAATTTAAATAAATCTAGCATAAGGCTATCCACACTAAAAGGAAGCAAACATCAGTTCACAAAAAGGCTGGCTCTACATGACTTGTTGAAATTACACAAATAAAGCAGTTAACATGAGAGGCAAGCAGTCATATGCAGGTGGAAGTCAGCTGGGCATAAACCAGAACAACAAGAGACAACTGATAAGAAATTCTATGACCAAACCAGATGCGTTTCCATGTCTGCCATCTTCTTCAGTGGCCAGATAAGAAAGTCCCTTGTTAACTTTATCAAAAGTCAGAGTCAAATCAGCGACTGATGAGGCTGAGAAGCAAGGGTTATAGTTAAAAGAGGGAGGTTTTCCTGTGTGAGAAATTATTTCACCAATTGGTAAATTGATGTTAGTTTCCTTTTAGCACGCATATATTTTTGATCAGTTGAACTTGTGTAGATTAGTATATAAACTGGCCTTAGACTGGACAAGCATTTCAGCAAATGCTCTGAAAAAGAGAACTGTCTCTTGTAAAGTAGGACATGAAGCCATCCTGCACACTTTGAATAGCATCAAATGATGGTGACTGGTGATACCCATGTCAGTGTGATGTAGAGCTCTCCAGGCCTATTTAAATGGAGCTCTCTCTAGGATGCTGAACTCTGTCCCCAACAGAGTTTCAGCACTGTGGATGGTTTATTTGAAACTATCCAAAATCCAGGATAGGTTCACACCCTTTACATGGGAGCCACCAGGTACCACTGGCATCAGATGTGTAAAGGGCCAAATGGCCTCACAGAAGGCTCAGACCATTCCAGGCCCATTTCAGCTGGATACTAAACAGGTCTGCACAAAATGAAACTCCCCTGCTTGAGTCTGGTGAACTCTTTCCATAAATAATAGTTGTACTGGAAGCAAAGCAAGGCAGTATGAATGCTGTTCCGTTATTGTTTTTTAAGCTCTTATGCATGCTTCATACTCAAAAGCATTTAATTTAATATATGATATCTAATATATAGAGCCCTAAGATCTGCAGGGGAAGGCTTTCTCTTGGTCCTGCTACCATTCCAGGCTCTCCTGGCAAAGACACGGGAGAAAGCCTTCTCAGTGTCTGCTCCCACCCTGTGGAACATTCTTCCACGGGAGGCTAGGCTGGCCCCCTCCCTGTTTTCCTTTCCTAGGCAAAGATATTTCTTTTTAAGCAGGCCTCTAATGGGTGAGCAGGAGAGCTTTTCATTTATTTATTAGCAGTTTTTCAAACTTATTGTGAGTTTATAATTTTATGTTTTTAACTATTTCATCATTTTTAATGTTTTTAACTTCATCGAAGCCACCTGGAATCTCACTTTGGGAGAAAAAGCGGCATATACATTCAATAAATAAATAAAATAATTTATTTATTTAAAAATAAGTCCTGCCCTATCTTACTAAATCTCAGGGATGGACACAAATAAAATACATTTTAAATGATTTAAAACACAACAAGATACTTTTTGGGATTGTGTGATAATTCTGCTGCGGTTGCTTTGTGTCTGATATGTGTCATTTTAAAAGAAAACATCAAAAAAGAAGGATCACTACAATGTGATTATCTTCCATTTTACTATCTGCTTTACCATCTCAGGATTCTACCATCTGATTTCTGACTCATTCTTTTCTGTGTTGATCTTTTTCGGAGAAGGGAGATTGGAATCCAAATGTCACCTCTGCAGAATCTGTTGGGTTCAGATCTGTTGTAGAGGACTGTCTCTTCCTGTGTGCTAAAATGAGTTTTCGCCTCTTCTTACGTCTGGCGGGCTTGCCATGCCTATTCACCAGGTTCCGCAGATTGTTCCTCCCACTATCTGGAGGCTTAATGACTTTCCTCCTTCTTCCATCGTAGTAGGCTGGAATGAAACATGTACATCAAAACCAGGTTAGCTACCAATCAATCCAAAACCCCTGGGAAGCTAATCTAGGCAAAAACAACAGCAGCAGGATGGAAATACTTAAAAACAACAATATACAGGCAAATGTTGTTGTAATCGTTCCTAAAAAGTTGATCTGTGCTTAACAGTTACCAAACAGCTCATCTTTAGAGGAAAACATTGTTTTGGTCAAAGTGAACACCACTTTAATGTCATTTTAGGTAGCCTTTTTCATGTTCTTTGGCCCAGATATTTCCTCTCAACCTTTCTTGGAGTATTGCCCCATTAATAACATAAGAGCCATGCAGTGAAAGGCCATGTAGTGTAGTGGTTTGAATGTTGGACTGGCACTTGGACATCATGATATTGTTAACCCACAGTGAAACAGGCGGTAATAGGAGTGGCAGTGGGTGGGGTTACATTGGCCAGAGGTGAGGAAATTACTGGAGGTCAGGGAGATAGCAGTGAAAGCCATCTCTGTCATCAGAGAAAACTACTCTGTTGGCTCCTGAAGGGCTCGTGAGCCCTTTACTCTGGTGACAGGGATGATTGTCTCTTATGTCCTCCCACCACTGCTGTGCATGAATCTAAAACTACCTTATATTGACTTAACAGAGCATGTTCCTGGCATAAGTCATCAAGAATATTTTCTCCTGATCTAGATTCAAATTCTCATTCAATGGCATAACAATAGCAATAGCATGTGTATTTCTATACTGCTTATCAGCTAAGTGCTCTCGAAGCGGTTTACAATGTGTTAGCTAATTGCCCCCAACCAGCTGGGTACTCATTTTACTGACCTGTGGAAGGATGGAAGGCTGAGTCAACCTGGAGCCCGGCAGGATCGAACTCACAACCTTGTGGCTGCAGTACGAGCATTTAACCACTGCACCGCCGCGGCTCCTCAGCTATGAAATCTACTGGATGACCTTCAGATGGTCATTCCCTCCCCAACTTATTTCATACAGTTGTCGTGAAGATAAAGTGATAACACATTGTATGGATAAGCTCACTGGAGGAGACGGTTATATAAATGTAACAAACACATAATGCTAGAAGAGACCAAATGCCTATCCAGTCCAGCATTCTGTTCACAGAAGCAACCAACCAGCTGCTGGTGGAAACTCACAGGCAAGGGAACAGAACAACAGCATCCCTCTCTGACCAGATTCTCCCATTCTCCCATCAAGATAGTCTTGCCTATCTCAATTATTTCCCAGAGAGGAAAGGGAGAACCCAACAAATATCCCTTCTTGCTGAATCCCCTAAAGGGGAACTGGAAACAACATCCAGTCACCTCTTGATCGGCAGCTGACATCTACTCATTCTTCAGGTGACATACGCCATCTTACTGAATCTAGGAAGTGCTGATCAACCAAAGGAACATGGACAACTGACAGTCACCTTCCATAAAGCAAATGCCAATGTGTGATCACCATAAAACGGTTTTCAAATCATACTTACTGTACTTAGTTTTGGTATGAACAGAGCAGTTCTCCGGGCAGGCTTCAGTAACTGGAACAGGGCTGAATAAATTCGGACAGCATTCCAGCTTAGCACAAACCCTCCGGCAGAAATCCAGGACTTGATCGGATGTACGGACAATCTTGACTGTTGCTCTGTAGGTTTTCCCTCGGTATCTATTATGACAAATAGCAACATGGCAAACTTTACTGCGTTAGACAGGAAGTCAGAACACAACTGATGTTTCTGGGGTTCACAGATTCAGGATGTAAATCCGCAACAATTTGTTCACTGGTAGTCAGCGTGTGCTTCATGACTGAACTACTGTCCCTTGGACCAACACTTGGAAAAATTACTTATTTTGACTACACCTCCCAGAATCCCTCCGTGGCCATTCTGAGTAGTGTATTCACTGTTCTCATCTACTAATTAAAAAATGCTCGACAAACCTCCAGTGAATCCAGGAATATAACATGGACGTTTATTATTTAAAGAGTTTCTCTTTAAAGACTCCCCATGGAGGTTTTCAGCACATCACTGAGGACTGTAGTAGCTGTGGGTTAACAAGAGTGCTGGGCTGAATGATGTCAGCCTAAATATCCATATAATTAATAGCATAATCATTGTTCCACTGAGACTTACATTTTGCCAGCTATCTTTAAGCAATAAAAATACACGTCAGACACTATTAGCTGGGAGCACTGTAAGACTTTATAAAGTTCACTGGGTTTTGTGTCACTTACAGCATTAAAGATTCCACAAGTAAAATCCATTTTGCTTTTCTAATTAAATGCATTATAACTTTAGCTAAAGGGGCAGGGATCAAAGATCTCCAAAGTAATGGCATACATAAGAGAATATTTGAAGGGAAAACAAGCTTAGATATCTAAGAACATACAGTAAGTTTTGCTTTGATAAAAGAGGATGTATAATTAATTGGACCTGCTTGCTCATTCTTTGCACATCCCCTGTGTGATGCACACAACATGGAATTTCTACAGAGAAGCTGAAGTAGAAGGAAAAAGGAGGAGAAGAAAAAAAAATGTACCAATCCAATACATAAAATTCAAAGTTTGTATGTTTGTTTGATTGGCTGCCTGAGAAGATTCTATGGAATCCTGGGGCTTGCAGTTTAGGGAGTGATTTTTAGAACTCTCAGCGAGACACCTCTTGGGCCTGGCTGGCTGCTATGGAGACGAGGCCTAGCAGCAAGGAGGATGGCAGTATATTCTCTCAGGAACCCAACCTCTGTATGTCAATAACTGAATACAGATTGGATTGGGGAATATGGGGAATTAGACAAGACAGTTTGGGGAATTAGAGACACAGGATTTCAAATCTTTCTAACAAGTATTACCTATGAGAAAATAAAATCCCAGGCAACATCAGGTATATATGCTAGTCATATATATTTTTAGAAGTATGTTTCTAGACATCATGGTGGCAGAGATCAAAAGGACCCTGGTGTTATTCATCAATTAAAATGTATTACACACAATCAAGAAAGGCACATAAACTATATTTGTGTAGTTTGTGTGGTTTACAATTGTGTAAACTATACGGGCACATGTTTGTATGATTTATCCTTCGCCCACAAACTACCGAGTTGGGTTGTACACTTACTCTTTGGGAGTCAATAGAAAAGAGAGAACAAACATACTAAAATGAGATGTTCCACAGCAAACAGAGAATCCCAGCGGATTGGAATCCCAATCTGAACTGACTAATTTAATTTATATCCTGCCTGTCTCCCAGTATGGCACCCAAGGTGACTTGCAAGAAATTAAAACAAAGTGCAACTGAAATCTATTGGATTGAAACATTTGAAAAACATTACACAAACAATTCTATTAAAACACTAAATTAAAACAGTTTAAAAGTGCATTAAAAGACAGGAAAAAGGATAAAAGCAGAATACATTTCATTAAGAGACCCTTCTGCCACAGAAAAGATAAGCGTCAAAGACCTGCCTAAATAGAAAATGCCTGCAGACAACGGGCTAACTGAGCCTCCAGTAGGAGGGAGTTAGAAAACTTAGAAGCAGCCTCCAAGAAGGTTCTCTCCTATCCACACTTGTGATGGTGGTGGGGTGGAGAGAAACCCCTCCTTTGAATAGCTGGGCAGGCTTAGTTGGTTAATCAAAGAGGAGGCAACCAGATGGCATCCAGATTTTTGGACAAGTACTCCCATCATCCCTCACTGTTGGCCATGTTTGCTGGACCTGGGGAATTACCAGGATGTCTATCTTGGGTAACCATGTTTAATGTTTAAATATATGCAGGGATGGCATGTTGAAGATGGAGCAAACTTGTTTTCTGCTGCTCGAGAGACTAGGACACAGAGCAATGAATTCAAACTACAGGGAAAGAGATTTCATCAAAATATCAGGAAGAACTTCCTGATGGTTAGAGCTGTTTGGCAATGGAATATGCTGACTTGGAGTGTGGTGGAGTCACTGGAGGTTTTTAAACAGAGGATGGATGGCCACTTGCTGGGATAGCTCTGAGTATGTGTTCCCGCATGGCAGGGGGTTGGACTTGATGGCCAATGTGGTCCCTTCCAACTCTATGATTCTATGATCTGTTGCCCAAGCCTCTTGCAACAGCTGCTGGCCCATGAAACAGAGAACAGGGCTCCTGTACCTTTAACAGTGGTACAGAAAGGGAAATTTGAACCCATGTAGCGTTTTCATGAATGTTATACTTTCTGAAAGTCCTCTTCTACCCTGTTAAAAGTACAGGAGCCCCGCTTTCTTTTCCATGCAGCCACTCTAATTCCTAACTGCATGTTTGAGGGATAAAGAGGGAAAAGTGTGGTGGACAGGAGGCTTCAAGGAGTAAGTGGCAAAAGGGTGAAAGACCAGGCATGTCTATCCTGCAATTCCCCTGTCCACCATTCCTGTCCCCACGGCTGCAAAGCAATGACAATACAGAAGTTCCCTGCCTTCGGTTTTCTAGTCAAATCACCAGAGTCACTGTTATTCTGGCAGCCAAGGCAGAACAAGTGTGCCGGCTAGGCACAGCTTTGAGGCCCCATGTGATCAATGATACATCTCATTTAGACAGAAACCTGCAAAATGAATTGGAACAGAAATCAGGTACTAAGTTTATACCATTTCACATCAGTCTCAAAGATAGCTTTGTTCTCAAAGATCCCAAAATGTATTTTTTTTTAAAAAAAACACCAGAGCAAATGAAAGTAGCCCTTACTTTGCTTTGAGGGTCTCCTCTTGAAAATTCCACCTAGGGTCTTCCACAAGCTGCAGCTCCCTTAAAACACTCCCAGGCCTGTATGCAGAGTTGATTACCATGCTAAGGACCTGCCAGAAAAATAGCAGAGGACCCCGGTTTTAGGAGGATCCCGTACATATCTGAGGTTTTGAGAAAGGGAGGTTTTGCTCAGTGCAAGCAGATAAACCTGGGTTCAGCTCCTGTCACTTCAGCTGCTGAGGGCCAAGGGACAAAAAAGTAGGGAACCTTTGCCTGCCCTGATGGTGTGGCCTGGGTAGATTGATGGAAATGTTGATCTAGGTTGCGGCTGCTGTGATAAGGGCAAATTCCGTATTGGAGATATCTGTGCTAATAGAGCAGGGATATCAGTCTCCTGCCAGTCCCTCAAATACTCCCCACTCTGCCAAAATGAAATAAATAAAATAAAATAAAATAAAATAATCATTTTTTGTATAATTTTTAGCCATTTTTTTGTTCAAAAAGCTTCTAAAACATGCAAAAATACCCCCAGGCCCCCACAGAAAGCATCCCAGAAACCTCAAATATCTCTGTTTTCATCCTTCTCAAAATGTGTCACTTCCAATTGCCCTTTTGGGAAGGACTCAGATGAAGACAGAGGCATTTGGGAACACTGTTGGGTGGTGGCATGGCTTGTTATTGGGGTTGCAGGAGAAAATTGGTCCCGGTTCCTGTGCAGCTGACCAACCATTCCTTATGTAAATCTATGGCCATTCCCGCACCACACTCTGATAGCACGATTATTTCACTTTCAACATCCTATGGAATCCTGGGGTTTGCAGTTTCGGGAGGGGCCGGCTGGCCCATGCTGAAACTGCAAACCCCAGGATTCCATAGAACGTTGAAAGTGGAATAATTGCACTATCAGAGTGTAGTGCGGAAATGGCCTAGATGCAGTATCATTCAGCCATACAGGTGTTGTTGGACTGCAACTCACATTGGTCCTTAGTCAGCATAGCTAATGGTGAAGAATGCTAGGAGTTACAGTTCAACAATTTGAGCAAGGATTTGCCGTGTGTGGACTGTGAGATGCGTGTGACTCCCAAGGGTCATATTTGTGGACCCTAGGGGTAAATTCTCCTCCCATGTCTTCTAGCAGGCATTTGCAAGACGCTTTTGTCTTCAAGTCAATTTAAGCTTAGGAGGAACCTTGGAAGTCATTTTTTGTTACTTGAAAAAAGCATCTCCTGGGCTTAAAAAGGACCAGGGACCCAAAAATATGATGACAGTGTCCCTCAAACTTCCCCTATTAGATGTTCTGTGGCACCTGGGGGAAAATTTCTTTTCATTTTGTTTGGGGGGTGAGGACGGGGTGAGGAGGGGGTTCCAGTCTCCAGGGTCTCTTGGAAGCTAATGTGCTCCCCCTGGCCTCCCACAGTTGGCCACTTCTTAAGTAGAGGGCCCCGTGAAGGGCGAATTCTATTTCATTAAGTTATTGGGAGTCATATTCTAGAGATGGTAGGGCCAAATTGGAAAAAAAAAATTCTGGACACTTTTTTGTTTTTTTGACAAACATCACCGTCCTGGTGGCCCCAGTTCACCTTAAGAAAACACATCAGTTGCAAAGAAACTGGATTTTCCCTTAGCCTCAACGTGCGGTAGTTGATCACTGAAGAAATGGTGCTGTTGTCCTGTTTCAACTACTTTGCCCCTTGGACCGACAGATAATTGTATTTTAATCCAACAAAGATGTAAGCACTGAGGAGGAAATGAGGAAGGATAGCATCAGCTCTAGGGAGTGTTGTGTGACAGAGGCTGCCACATAATACAATTCTTACCTCTTTAAGAACTAGCACGCACTTCCCCGGACCAACAGACTGGGGTAGCTCTGCCAATCTTCCTTTGTTCAGGTGTGGTCCTGAGAAACAACGATGATTGATGAACAGTGCGGGACAACTGTATCTGCCATTGACGGTACCTGCAGAGATGATGCACACAGGTTCAAGTTCTTCCTACATCCTCACTTTGAACCACTTTCACTCCCCTAGCTACATCTACCTTCTCAGAAATGAGAGATAAGAGCAATTTGAAGATAGCTGCTCAGGATTACATTATGCAGAAGGAAAATTTCTCAAAGCAGTTGAACCATTCTTTCACCACCTCAGTATCTAGATGGTTAAAGAACTAAAAGATTTGTTCTCTTTTCTCCCACTGTTTCAAGATAAACTTCTGGACACAGCAGGAATTCTAGTCTTCATTAGTGGTTCAAGCAGGGTGCTGTAGTTACTTTGGAGTGCAATCCAGAATTTATTTTACTGATTCAAGACATATCTTTGGACTTTAACTTGTGCTATAAACCTCTCCATAACGATTAAGGACCAATTTTTCTGTCTTCATTGACTTAGGGATAATTTTTCTTAACCTTCTTTTCAGTTTTGCACACTCATTTATCTTGCTGCAAAGCATAGGAAACTTATTAATTCCTCATATAACAAAGAGCTATTAGTTCCAGGGAAAATATCTAAGAATGCTAATTCTGGCACTAAGTTTATACTGTGTTGGATAATCTATTCAATTTCCTGGAAGATCAGTTCCCAGAAGTAAGAGTTGGGAAGTTATGACCCCCATAGGTGAAAATATATCCCTGAACTTGTACAGCCTCTCCAACAAGTTTTTCCTGTGTTGTGGTCCATATGTGCTAAATGTACTGTGATATAACACCCTCCACTCAAAAGTTCTAGCCCACATTCTCTAATCTTTACAGAGATGGCCCACAATGGAATTTTACTCTATTGTTTTCCCTAGATTTTATCATCAACTGGTATAACCAAGTTCCAACCTGTGATCTGTAATTTGGGCCACATCTTAGGGAGATATTCCACCAAATAAATGACAAAAGATATAGTGACCCATTGTAACTCCACTAGCAGACCCCATCCTGGGGAGTTTATAATTTTAATATAAAAATACATCCAAGCTAGAGGTGACTGGGCTGGTGTGTAGACAATCAGGCTAGTGATCGGACAAAAGATCAAAGACCCCAAACTTCCCCTGTCATGTCTCCATAGGAAACCTCGGAAAGGCACGTAAGCACAGGTAATGGGCCATCAGCTACAACAATACTTTGGGGAGATTGCCTGATTCCCCCCGCCCGGAATGCTTGACACAAAGGGCTTTTCCTCACTTTGAGGGGGAAACGGGGCAGTCCGTTACTCACTGGACTGGCATGCTCCCCCATGACGATCTGGAGCAGTGCACGTCCGTGCTACACACTCTCTGGAGACAAAAATGGAGGCTTCCAGTTGGCGGAGGCTCTCCACCAACCGGAGAAGCTCGCCAGCTGGAAGCCCGCCCCCGGAAGATCTGTAGCCTCGCGCTGGCGCGAGCCTGCAAATATACACTAGGGCAGCGACGGACTGGGGCGTGCCGGGCTATTGAAAGTCCTCTTTTAATCGGTCTTTCAATAGCACAGGGAACCACCAGTTCTGGGCATTCCAGAGCGAGTTGAAGTCCGGACAAACATTAAGCAGTCCGGACCCAGGTTGCCCCCAAGTGTAAACATCCTCACTGGAGGACGTGCCATCTCGTTTTAAATATAAAATGCAGAAAAGGCTAAAGTGAGACATATCAAAGCAAGGTCCAGTTACATGGGTCTGCCCCCAAGGCATGTTTCACCCTATAACCAGACCCACCTTTTTGAGACCCCATTTCAGAGCTCTCCCATGCTTGACTAGCAGACCATCACTCTGTCAGGGGAGACTTCCCTCAGACCCCCTCCTTGTGCTGAGATTTTCTCCGCTTGTCTTTTGCCCCGGCCAAGACTTCTGGACAGGTACAGTATCACCCCTTTTACATTCCCTCCACTTTTCCCCTATCTATTTTCATCTCTTTCCATCTTGACAGTCCTTGTGTGCTTGTGAGAGAGATTGCCTCTGAGTGTGTGTGTGAAAATATTTTCTAATAAAATATCTTGATTGAACTTTTAGCCTGGTTCTTCCATGATCTGACTCCGTAGGCACTGGGTTAAAAGATTTCGCTAAGTGTTGCCCTGCCCACCGCATTGTTGAAAGCCAGTGTTCCACTAATTTCCCCCAACTTCGGCATTTTTGGAGCTAATCAAGGTGTCCCCAAGGGAAGCCCCAGAAGTCAGGGTAACACCATTCAAAGCACACAGTTATAGACTACAGTCCACCTTAAGTGCAATTGCAACGTCCTACATCCTACAACTAGGATGTAGTTGTACATTGGTGCTGTTGTGCAGTGGAGCATGAGCTACGTAGTGCTGATGAGCATCATTCTCCTATGTAATAATGTAACAGCAGGTCCTTACTGGACATTACAGAACTGAATATTGATATTATGGAACTGCCCAACTCTAATTGCCACAGATGCGAGTCCACATATGAAGATATAAATCTCAAAGTGGATTCTGGTTCTTTTTATTTTCTCAATAAAATACTCACCCATTGTGTCTATCTGTGGAATTACACAGGGGTCATGCATTATCTTTTCAACAGGCACTCCAGGTGGTAACCTATTTGGATGACAAAACTATGTGAAACCTGAGGACACTTGACTTAAGACAAGACACTCTATTTTTACTTCCTGGTTTAAGAAAGGCCTCTCCTGGGCCTAAAAGTTCTAGAGGATGTGTGTAAAAACACAGCGGAACTCCCACTCATGACACTTACAGGATGTGAGAGGCATTTTTTAGTGCAAAGTTTTTTTCAAACATTTTCTGCAGCGCTGTGGGGCTCCTGTAGCTTCACAAATAGGAAGAACCATATACAACCCATGGGCCACACTTTTCCCACTCTGACTTTAGTTTAGAGGGTTGTGATAAGAACTACAACAACACTGTATGTCTGAAGTGCTTTGAACACCTGAAAATGCTAGAGAAATATTATTTTTAACAGTGCAAACATACTATTCTGCAGTTAATCTTATTTATTTTAGTTGGGCTTACTCCAAGGTAAGTAGGTACAGGAATCTTTTTCTTGACCTAGGCCCTTTCTGCACCTTACCTTCTTCCGGCGCTGGGTGCAGGCGTTGCGCGAGCAGCCTCTGGCAAGAGGCTCCCATGTCTGGGATCCTTCAGCTACGCACGAGCTGCCTGCTTGCACGAGAGCCCTGCCTCTTCCTTTTGCAGCGCAGCCTGGGAGTTTCCCAGGCTGCACTGGGGCAGGAAGCACAACTGGCACGGCTTCAGAGGTTCCGCATGCCAGGCAAGTGTGCGCGGGGCCTGGGAGCAATGCACGATTGTGCATCATTTTCGGTTTCTAGCCGAAAATGAAAAGGTGTGCGATCGGCGCCTGCTGGCCCCTGGAGCATCGTAGATTCTGAGTGCATCGTGCAGATCGCTCCTCACAATCGTGCGACGCTCCAGTTGCCCTTTCGTATGGAAAATGCCATGCGGAAAGGGCCCTAGTGTCACCTAGGGATATAATTTTTCATTCATTTTCTTCCTGAAGGAAGCAAAGAATACTTTTTACTGATCTTCTTCTTGCTACAAGAAAGTCCAGGACTTATTCTGCACAAAATTTACATGTGGTAAATCCGAGAGTGCTCCCAAGAAATTATTATTTTTTGAGTAGAAAGTGCTGTTTCTTGAGCAGAATATGACTTTCCTCCACAGAAAATAATGTTTTCTCCATAAAAATACCATGTGTGAATATTGCACAGAATAAGTCTTCAACTATACTATGGTGTTTTTTGTGTGTGTGTTCATAGAACAGCACTATCTGTGCAGAAAATAATATTTCTTTGGAGAAATGTTAGTCATTGTTTTCTGTGCACAAATGCCATGTGCAAATTTTGTGCACAGTGGTCTCAGTTCAACATTCTCCCAATGTAGCATACCACATCCAGATACAGATCTGCCTCTGTGATGATCCATTTATCACCACCACCACCACCCCAGCTTACTTTAAAGCCCTGAAGGAATTTCATACAGATATTCAGTGCTTCAATATGAGCAGGCAGGATGGGAGAAAGTCTCATATCCGCTCAAAGCTGGATATGCAACAATAATGTCAGTGCTGAGACCCACAGAGTCCTCCACAGGTCTCAGTGCTTCTGTAATCTTTATGCATGTGACTGAGGTGGGATTGCCAAATGCTTCTTCAATCCTGCCTGTTCACATTGAAGCTCTGGGTGCAAGAGGGCTTTGCAGCTGTCAAGCAAGTTGGGAACAGGGTTTTGGGTGCTGCACAGAAAGGAAGGGAATACTAAATCCCACAGTTCCTGAAAAATCACATCCACAGGTGTAAGGAGCACATATGTGTGCAAATGTCCCAACTTGGCCAGTAAGTCCCAAACTGTGAAGATTTTTTTCACTACAGGATTTTGTCCTTCAGGGTTTCTTGTCAATCAGGAAACATATTTTCTGACTGTTTTTCAAATATGTTTGAACATTACTTGCTTTGCTTTGCCTTGACTGCCTTCCTGCAACCTGGTGACTTCCAGATGTGTTGATTACAACTCCTGCCACCTCAGGCAAGGGTGAAGGGAGTTGTATTCTGGAAGGACCAAATCAGGAAAAGCTGGCTTAGTGTGTCTCTGGTGACTAATCTTAAAAGGTTATCTGCATTGTCTGCACTGTTCCTGAGACAGGATGGAAAAGGAATGCATTTCCCCTCAATCCTGACAACAAATTTAAAATTGATGAAATTAAATTAATTTTGAATTAACAAGCTATTCCTTTAGGCTTGACACAGATATTTGCACACATGCAAAGAAATACATTAAGTTTGCTGATGCACATTATGTCCACGCTGGCCACATCATTTCCAGATGGTATCTCTGCATGTGCAAGCCGCAGAATGTCAACCATTTGGCTTAGCTGTTCTATGCCATTCTAGAATGTAAATCTTATTTATTTACATATTAAAGCTGCTTTGTTATTTACATTTTAAGTGCCTACTTACTGCTTTTCGGGTTGCACGACAGCAATCTTTCTCTTCCTTTGTACTGCAAAAATGAGAGAGAAAACAACAGCAATTTGGGTGATATATGTTTGCAAATGTCTTACAGATTCTATTCTCTGTGCTGGGGTAGGGATTTCAAACTCATAAGCAACATTAAAGACATTCTCCCTCTTTTATAAGACCATAAAAATTGCTTTGTTGGATTAGGCAAAGAGTATGTCCTCCCTCGAAACTAGTCACCACAGTTGCAGGTGGCAAATTTGGGGGAAAGGGTTTGCTGTAGCTTCTAGATATTTTAAGGAATTACTAGCTACATCATTCAGAGCAGGCTCTAAAATGTCCTAGCTAAGGTGATGCAACTGAGGTGGGGCAGCTGTCCTTGTGGGGTTTTTTTGCAATTTGCCTGAGAAAGTGTAACATTCTGGGGTATTCCGAAGACAGAAATGGCAGATACCAGTGGGGCCTATCACTGTAGGGGCAGCAGCAGTGTGATCAACAAGTATTTTTACTTCTGTCCCTTGTGAGTTAGGACAAGCCACAAGGCAGTCTTTGGCCCTTTCTGCACTTCATTTCTCCTTCCTTACCACAGCTGGCTTGCCGGTCGCACAAGTGCCACGCGAACGCCCCGCCCCTTCCTACCTGGGAATTGCAGGCTAGCGTTGAGGCAGGAAGCGCGACCAGCCCGGCTCCCGATGTACCGCAGAGCAGGTAAGTGCGCGCGGGCCCCGGGAGCCTTGCGCAACCGCGCACCATTTTCGGCTTGAAGCCGAAAATGAAAAGGTGTGCGCGCGGTTTGCGTTAGGCTCGTGAGTGTCGTGTAAATGGGAGTGCGTCGTACGGGCTCAAGGGGCCCTCTCGCAAAAGAAACTGTGTGCGAAAAGGGCCTTTGTCTATATACTTCAGAGATAACATCATGATTACTTTTTTCAGTAAGTCCAGTGTCCTGAAGATGAAAGAATCTAGGACTGGAAGCCACTAACTCGTACACCATACAGAAACCAGATAATACTGGTTTTAAAGGAATTGAACTGGCTACCAATGTACTTCCAGTCTGAACAAAAGAGGTTGGTGATAATATTTAATGCTTTAAATGTTTTGAAACCTGGATGTGCATTCCTTAAATGTTTTGAAACCTGGATGTGTGTCCAAGGTCTGACACGGGTCTCTTTAGCTGCCATGACTTCACCATATGAGTATCCAATGGGGGTGACACAATGGCCATTTCCACATGACTCTGTTATAGTGCTACTATTCCACCTACAGCATCCTATGGAATCCTATAATGGTGTAGTGCGGAAAGGCCTAAGTCTGACTGAACTCAGAAGGAATTCCTCCTGATAAGGCCTATGGAGGAGTGAATGGTAATTAACACGGCTTCCCCTGTGGTAACTGCATGGATATGGGTATTAGATGCGCTTAATTGCTCTTACACTACAATCTTGTCAGCTGATGTGCGTGTTTTAAACAGTTATGCTACTATTTCATTGAAACATTCCACTAAAAGGCTCGGCGGAGCACTTCATTTGTTTGCTCATCTCATTTTTATGGAATCTGTACTTAACCAAAATACTAAAACAATGGCAATATTCTCGCATTCAGCAGAACATGTTATGCAATTAAATTTTGCAAGCCTGATTACCCCGAGGCATATTTTTTGTTTCTTTTTTTACTCGCTGCATTAACAGTAAGCAAGGCTGAACAATTTTGCCTCTGCGGCATTCTCCCAAATTAGGTACGGCTCCTTGATTTGAAAGTCAAACATGTTTTGCTCTTAGAACAAAAGAAGAATAGCAATTTTTTTTTTTTAAAAAAAATCTATCCAGCAAATAATGCAAACAGAAAGAAGATACTCTTTAGAGCCGGGAACAAGTCCATCTATTATATATCCTTGGTGCTCTAAAGAAAGTGAGAATTAAATACAAAGTCATGGCTTACAGTTTATTATTCATATTCTGGTTTATTTGGAAGCCATGAGTCGTAGTTATGGCAGTCTGGATGTAATACAGGGCGGACAACTCTAAAGGGTGTGAACTCCAGTCCCTCTCATCTGTAATTTATCAGTGTGCTACATTGGCACAAAACGTGGTCAACATGAGCCAAAAACAGAATTAAAAGTGACTACTGATTTCTGCTTTTAGCCATCTGCAGACCATCAGACCCTAATCTCAACGGTTTGGAGAGGGTGTATTTTGGGGAGGGGGTTTCAACTAGTGGTAATTTGCTATTTTGGGGTCATGTTATAAAAAATGGGATTGTAGGGCTTGGGGAAGCTTTTGGGGAAGGGTCTGGTGTCGCTCTGGGGGTCCATTGAAATGCCCCTGGGTGGGCTATGTGTAGCTCACAGATTGTAATTACCCCACCCATAGTAATAGAAATCCATGATTACCGGTAGTTTTGGAGCTGGTTTCCTCACTTGCCTGAAGGAAGTAGTGAAGTAGCCACATGCAGCTACAGGATGCTCATTCCTATTGGCTCATTGGTCAAGTTTTGATTGCCCAAACACTACTTTCATTTTTCATGTAAAACAATTTCTCAGGAGTCTTGTAAGCCTTTTAAACTTTCTCAGAGGCCATCTCCGCACTACCCTGTTATAGTGCTATTATCCACTTTCAACATCCTGTGGAATTCTGGGGCTTGTAGTTTAGTGAGGCCAAAGAGCTCTCTGGATGAGAATTCTAAAGGCCCCTCCCTCAACTGCAAACCCCAGGATTCCATAGGATGCTGAGAGTGGAATAATAGCACTATAGCAGTGTAGTGCAGAAATGGCCAGAGTCTTCCACATTCACTCTGGGCTGCTCTTTTGGAAAATTCCCAAAGGGCAGCCAAAATATTTGTCCAACATGCTCCAGGTGAACTGTTTTTCGTTTTGGCTAAGAGAATGCAAGGTAGATTTCTCAGCTTTTTGAAGATGACTGATGTCAAAACATATTCAACATCTCTCTCAAACTTATCATACCTGGGCAATGTTATTTTCATTTATTTTATCCATCAGTTCCTGTTGTATGCCACCTTTTTCTTCCACAAAAGTTGGGGTGGCATGCATAGTTTTCCTCCTTTTATTTTATTTTCACCACAGCAACCCTGTGAGGTAGGGCAGGCTGAGAGAGAGTAGCTACATCAAGATCACCCAGCTCGATGGGGACAAGAAGCTGGATATCCCGTACCTCCTTATTATACAAAACAGCTCAAGTTTTAAGTTCTGCAAGGGAGGGCTTTCTCTCAGTTCTACTATCTTCACAAGCCCGTTTGGTGAGGATTTGGGAAACAGCCTTCTCAATGGTTGCTCCCAGGCTGTGAAATTCCCTTCTAAGGGGGGTCTGGTCGGCCACCTCTCTGCTCTCCTTCCACGAGCTGTGAAGATGTTTTTATTCAGGCAGGCCTTTGAATTTTAATTATGAATCATCAGTATGTGTGTGTGAAGTGGAGTGCTGCATCTTTAACCTTTTACTGGAAATTATATTTCAACTGTTTTAATCATTTTTTTAAAAAGTGTTTTCTAAAACTATTGTTTTAAATTCTTTTTAGGAAACTCTTTTCAGGAAATTCTTTTGGAAGCTTGATGCTTTTGCTTAATCTTTTTAAAATTATTGTAAGCCACCTTGGATCGTGTCCTGGGAGAAAGGTGGGCTATACAATCAATAAATATAAATAAATAAATAATCCAAGTCAAGGATTGATAAAACACTTGATCATGCTAGCTCTTGACTCTGGGGAGTCAACTTTCCTTTGTGGAGACTCCTTGGCTTTCAGAAAAGGGTGAGGGACAACCTGGAACTGATACCTGGACTTCTAGGACTTGTTTTATAGCAGGAGTGGCAACTGTGGGATGCTAACTGACTGCATTAGTCCTCCAGGAGACCTTGGAGGGTAACATCTTCCCTCCTGTACTCTTGGAAAAAAAAAATGGTCCCAGAATACTTTCTGTGCTCTGCTGAGGGCATGGGGACATTTTCACCATGTCTCTAGACTGTCCAGAGAAGGGTGACCAAAATGGTGCAAAGCAAGGAAGCCGTGCCTTACGAGGAGTGGCTTAGGGAGCTGGGTATGTTTAGCCTGGAGACGAGAAGGTTGAGAACTGACATGAAAGCTATATTTAATATTTGAAGGGATGTCATATGGAGAATGGAGGAAGCCTATTTTCTGCTGCTCCAGAGACCAAGACACGGAGCAATGACTCCAAATCTCAGGAAAAGAGATACCATCTAAACATTAGGAAGAATTTGCTGATGGTAAGAGCAGTTCATCAGTGGAATTGGCTGACTGGGAATTTGGTGGGGTCTCCTTCTTTGGAGGTTTTTAAGCAGAGGCTGGATGGCTATCTGTTGGGAATACTTTGATGGTGTATTCCTGCATGGCAGAATGGGGTTAGATTCGGTGGCCCTTGTGGTCTTTTCCAGTTCTATGACTCTATGCTTCTAGGCTCTCTGGGCCATTTTAGGCCCAGGAGAGGTCTTTTTAAACATGCTCACTTCCCAATTTTGTAAATAAGGCCTTTCCTAGACTTAAAAAGGCCAAGTTGGGGCAAACGCGGCAAACTGTCTCCCATGCCTTTTAGTTTTGTGGAGCAAAAACATTTTTTTTAAAAAAAATGACCCCCTCAGTGCCCCTGGGAGTCACAAAAATGATGCTGGGGCAAAACCTAGCCCATGGGCTGCACTTGCCCCCTCCTGTTTTATAGACCTACAGTCCTTCTGTGTGCCAGGCAGGAACCATGTCTCAAGCCACCATCAAGGCTGCTTTACAGAGTTTTGGCAAAATCTAATTCCCTTCTCCCAATCAAGCTGTAAATGCCGAAACACCACGGTGAAGGTTAGCAGTATAAATTCTGCTGTTTCATGTACTTACAAATTGCTTTATGTGGTGCCAAGAGCTTGTAAGCATTCGCTTCGCACCACCCAACTGGGAATATGTCCATCGATTCTACGTCAACTATGTATTCTGAAGTGGGCACCTGTAAACCTATAAACACAAATTTATAATGCAATTTTTAAACCGAAGGAAAGAGGCGACAGGAGACAAAGAAGCATGCTTTTCTCTAACACATAAAAAAAATAAATAAGATAAGACGTGCAGTAGCGGAGAAGGTGAATCATCGCTCTGCTCCAACAGCAAGCATCCTTCAGAATCTATGCTCCACACACTTGAAGAAAAGCAAGGATGCCTTGGTTTTTTTTAAAAAAGCAATAACATTCTGTTTGTTTGTTGTTCAAAGTAAGGGGGAAAGGGAAAAGGTGAGTGACAGATTTGAAATGGCAGGGCTCACCTGGAGAGGGAATCTGTCACAACTAGATTTAGCAAAATGTAATTTACTAGCAACTACAATAGCTGTTCAGTGTATTTGGTCCTTTTCATGGCATCTTACCATGAAACAATATTTTTAAAAGTAAAAAGCAATGGGAAAAAACAATGACCTAAACTTGATTGCTAGTCTCAGTTAGAGCAGACCCACTGAATCAATGAATGTTACCTAAGTATAGACATAACAAGTTTCTATTTACTGAATGGGTCTACTCTAGCTGAGCCTTTATCAAGGATGTAAAAGGACACTTCTTCACAGGAATGACAAACTGTGTCATCAATTGACAAAAGTGCTGAAATTTTAAAGGAATAAATCAGGCAATCATATCCCATCAAATGCAAGGGTATAGAGAAATGTCTTTAGCTGGTACTGAAAGGATAGTCAGATTAGCACCAGGGCAGATTGTTTCACTAAGGAGAAGGTTTTATAGATGAAGAGGAACCTCAATACAGAAGTTTCTTTCCTTTGTCACCACCCTTCATGCCTTGCTCAGAGGAGACACTTAGGCCATTTCCGCACTACACTCTTATAGCGCAATTATTCCAGTTTCAACATCCTATGGAATCCTGGGGTTTGCAGTTTCGCGGCCCCTCCCGAAACTGCAAACCCCAGGATTCCATAGGATGTTGAAAGTGGAATAATCGCGCTATAAGAGTGTAATGCAGAAATGGCCCTAGATGAAGATCTCAGATACTGATTAGGGTACAGCCAAGTTCATAATGGGAGAACCATCCTCTCAGGAACTGGACATGTGGGCTATACACACATTGTGGTGCTATCTTTATGTAGCCAGCTAAAAGGTACAAAATATATCACACTAGCTTTTGCAGAGCCCTGGTGGTGCAGTGGTTAAATGCTGGTACTGCTACCACAATGTTGTAAATTCAATCCTGCAGGGCTCCAGGTTGACTCAGCCATCCATCCTTCTGTAGGTCAGTAAAATGAGTACCCAGCTTGTTGGGGGCAATTAGATAAATACATGTAAACTGCTTAGGGAGTGCTTTGCACTGATAAGCGGTATAAAAACGTAACTGCTATAGCTATTGCTGCTATTGAAGCTGAAAAGATGGTTAAAAAATCCTTATTGCTGCCGTTGCTATTGTGTGCTTTCAAGTCATTTCTGACCTACAGCGACCCTGAGGTAAAGCTCTCACAAGGTTTCTTGGGTGGGATTTGTTCAGAAGAGGTTGGTTTCCTCTGAGGCTGAGAAAGTGTGGCTTGTCCAATGGGTTTCCACGGCCGAGGGGGGTTTTGAACGCTGGTTTCCTAGTCCGAGTCCAACACTCAAAGTGCTACATTACACTGGCATGATTGGTGTGGTGAGGTCAACGCACTGACCACACCACAGCCACCACACAGGGGAATTAAAAATGACAGAGTTAGAAAAACAGCTCTGCATCTCTTTTTAGGTCCTTGCTTGAGGCGGAATGGAGGGCAGGCCTCTGTAGACATAAAAGTTAGGCCACACACTTCAACAGCTTTGAGGTACAATTAAAAAAAAACTATTTCCATGCCATCAAGAAAGCATCTCTTTTCAGAACTTCATCTTTCTCTATCCTATTTGGGGCCCTAGGCCACTCTGTAGGCACCCATGTAAGGCTTTATAGCAAAGGTGGGCAATGGTAGCACATCCAGAGGCCATTTTGATGCCCTAGGATACTTTAGGGCTACATGGACTACCAAGAAAATTAAAGAAAACCAGCAGAGTGGTGAGACATCCTCTACTGGTTCTCAATAGATAGATAGATAGAGATAGATAGATAGATAGATGGGAAGCCTTGAAAACCTATTCAAAACAGGTAGTCACTTCTGGAGGATTTCTGGAGTAGCAATTCTCCTGCTTATGCTTTTTTTTTTTTTTTTGGCTACCAAAAAATCTATCTGGAGATTGTGGAGGTGTGAAATGCTACAAAAACAACCTTGGTGGACCACGTGTGGTCCCAGGGTCACATTTTCACCAACTCTGCTTTATAGGCTAAAACCCGCATTTTGATTTGGATGAAAAATGCATTGGCAGCCAATGCAGCTGCATCAGAAGAGCAGTTTTCTTCTCAAATTTTCTGCCCTCTCCCATCATTATGACCACTATATTCTGCTAGTTCCATCTTTTGAACCCTATCCAAAGGCAGCCTCATATATAGGACCTTACAGGAATCTCACCCGTTTCTCAGAATTTAGACAACTAAAAGTAGACATTATTTAGGTTATCTAATAATTTTGATGAAAAATGTCTTGATACCATACAAGAACAAATTATTTCACAATTGCTTCATTTAGAACTTAACATCTGGAAAGACAGCGATTATTATAGGAAACATATAAGCATATAACTGCTGGGCTTTCTTGCAGGGTGTCATTATTTCTTGTGCTTGCTTTATGGATTTCAAATCATCCAGAAAGAAGGGAGAAGCACTCCAAATCCAATGACGAGAACCAAAAGGCTGAAGAGAGAGTGGGTACGGTGAGAAGCAGAAGACAAAAATTGTAGAAATAAACTCCAGAGGAGTACGTCAGTTTGACAAATTAATGAAACATTTGCTTTTAGGAGTGATACGTGGGGACAGGTTTATGAACTGTATTCTACAAATTTACTAGGGTAGAACCAGATTTTTCTTCCTTTTTTTATTATACGCTTTTTCCTGAGTATGCAGGGGATTATATATTATTGCTTATGGAAATGCAAATCTTAAAACCCAGTATTAAATCCTAGCATGGACTAGTAAAAACTAACAATGTGGATCACAAGAGAGAAAGTAGCATAAAACAGCAACTGAGAAATGTAAAAAATGATAAATACTTCATTTTCTTGTTGGATGAAGTGTGTGCGGGGTGGGGTGGGGAGTCCACCAGGTGCTAGAGCTGTTGAGAGTTTGAGAAAGTTACATTTTTCTTACAAATTCCAGTCTCCCCCACTCACCAGGGCTACTAGCCATGTTTTCTATGGAAATTGGAGAGCTGTAGTCCACAAAAATACTTTTTCTGAGTGTTGAGCCAGGCTATGGACTACTTATCAGTTCTCCTACTCCCAACCGGTTCTTGCAGATAAAATGCACCATCTTTGTGGGCCTGATCCCACAAAGAAAATCTCAGAAAAAATTTGGGGAGATGGGGTGCAAAATTACTAGAACTTTGGGGGCAAATTGTTATAAGATGTGACGGCATGGAAAGACCCAAACAAAGCAAGTCTCCACCCCTAGACATTTACCACCTAAAGTCTGAAAGTGGGGAGACAGGAGCCTAGGCTGGACCCAGGCTATTCCAAGGACCATATCTCCCTATATAGAGGGGACTTGGAGGTTTCTCATGTATAGGGTGGTCATAAGTTGAAGTAGACTTATTGGCAATTAGCAACAACAATCTCCCTGCGTGAGTGTTTGAGGTCTAAGATCTTCATGAGAGGCTCTTCAATCTGTTTCATTGCATCCTCATGCTCATTTGATGGGAACAAGAGAGAAGGTGTTCTTGATGGCTGCTCCCAGACTTTAGAACTCCTTCCCTAGGAGAACTGCTTCCCCTGGCAAGTAATAATCTTCCTATTCCATCAAGCTTTTTGGAAAGGATTGCAATAGACTTCTAATACTTCTAATAGTGTGTTGTTTTAGGGGAGTGGTTGGAATGCAGTGCCTTTTTGGGAATGGCCTTGCATCTTATTCATTTGCTATTAGTGTGAGACATGAGGCTAGAGAGAGACCGAGGATCTGGGAAAAGGGGGAATCCAAGTGTGGTGCTCGGTGCAAATCCACACTTCCCACCATTTCACAGATCCTCAGTCTCTCTCCTTTTGCTGCCTGCCACCCACTCCCACCTTCGAGGTGGCAGCTATGGCGCTCCTACTTGTCTTATATCCTCAGTCTCTCTCTTTTTGCCACGAGCTGCCCATTGCTGCCTTTGCAGCAGTGGCTATGGTGCTCCCCAGATCTGAAGAGATGAATTAGCAGGAATGCTGACAGCTGAGTGACAGCAAAAAGAGAGAGACCGAGAATCTGAGAGATGAATGAGCATTGCTGCTGCAACCTTGATGGTGGAACCTGGCAATAGGTGGCAAAAAGTTTTGTTTTTTTGGAGGTTTTTGGATTCGCAGACAAGAGTGGCTCAGCCTGTATTGTCTTTTAATGAATTTTAAAAGGTTTCAACTTTATAGATTGCTTTAACTTTTAAAATAGATAAAAAGAAAACTGATGTTTTTAAATGCTTTTTAATCTGTATGGCAATAATAATAATAATAACAGTAATAATAACAGAGGCAAGGCTGTGAATATGAACAAATGCAGTTACATAGTTCAAGAAGGATATTGACAAACTGGAATGTGTCCAGAGGAGGGCAACCAAAATGGTGAAGCCATGAAGCCCTATGAAGACCAGCTTAGGGAGCTGGGGATGTTTAGACTTACAAAATGAAGGTTAAGAAGTTTAGCCATGATAAACATGATAGTCATGTTTAAATATCCGAAGGGATGCCATGTTGAAGATGGAGCAAGCTTCTTTTCTGCTGCTCCAGAGAGTAGGACACAGAGCAATGGATTCAAACTGTAGGAAAAGAGATTTCACCTAAACATCAGGAAGAACTTCCTGACAGTCAGAGCCATTCGACAGTGGAATACACTGCCCTGGAGCGTGGTAGAGTCACCTTCTTTGGAGGTTTTTAAACAGAGGCTGGATGGCTATTTGCTGGGGGTGCTCTGAGTGTATGTTCCTGCCTGGCAGGGGGTTGGACTCAATGGCCCTTGTGGTCTCTTCCAACTTTATGATTCTATGATTCTAGGACCAGCCCTCATAGGAGCCCATGTAGTCAGAAGCACCTGGCTAACTGCAGTAGCCATGGGTTCTAACAGCTGCTACAGTAACTGGTAGTAAGCCCTCTTTCATCAGCAATGCCAAATCCTCCATTTGCCTAAATCAATCTCCACTAGACCCTAGGTTGCTCTTGCAGAACCAGAGATCATCCTGACTTTTGTTTCAGAGTGACTCACATGTTCTTATTTCCCAGGGGCCCACTGGTACCAGAGGAGGAAGTGGGAGGTGAGGAATTGTGGTATGACACTCAAAGAGGGCTTTCCATGGGTGGTTGTGGCATCAGGGTTCTGAACCCACAGCTACTAAAGTCAGCTGGAGTCTTCTGACCACATGGCTTCCTTTGAGAGATTGGAAACCTTACTTTCCAAGCTAATGCCCTAGCATGACCATGAGTGAAATATACTTCCTACGTTCTTCTTGACTTTAAAAAGGTAATGTTTACTCAGTTACCATACTTTTAAATTAATTGTCTTCAAAAGAAATTAAGAAAGATTCACAAGCACCATATAAAAATAACAATTTGTACGATTTGCTGCTCAAAACTGTAATGCAGTAATGAGCGACAGAGCTTGGAGTTCAGGGGTGGGTGGGTGGGTGGGAGAGGGCGGAGCTATGGCATGGGGGCGTGGCCACAGTGTGTGGGGCCATGGCCACCATGTGTGGGGGCATAGCTACAAGCCGGGACAACCCAAAAACATTGCCATCAGGGGCAAACCACTCTCATCGCCCCGCTGTCCCTACGCGACTTGGAGTAATCTGAAAGAGGTCATGGCTGGCTGGCTGGTGCACAAAAGAGGACTATTCCATAACGGTTGTCTGCAGGTCCAAATAAATTAGGTATTTAAGACACCCATACTTATCAAATGTGACACAATAAAGAAAAAGCCCACTGTAGTGGAGTAGGAATAGTAACTTACCTTCAAAATGGAGCCACATTAACCTCCCTTTTACCGATGAAACAGATGCCACACGGATTTCAGCTCGATTCTTGGGGTTCATAGCTTCAAGCTTCATGTTTTTCGTAAAGCTTCGGCTGAAGGATACCTGAAAGAGGACAAGAATGTAGCTCTGTACAGTTTTCAGTCTTAATTTTGTACCTTACCTGCTGTGCAGACAAGTACAGAATATTCACAACTGCTTCATTTTTCTGTGATGAAAAAGGATGTTTTGTACAAGCTGCTTAAAGTTTCTCAAGTAATATTAGCCTAACCTTCACTACTCAAGTTATTTTCCAGTGTTGGTTCAATGGCTATTGTGAGCTACTTCAGATGCAAGTGAGGACACAAATATTTAAATGAATAATGGAAACTCAGCAGTTACTGTCTGCTCTTACATGCTGGTTAGGAAATATTGTTAAATGCTGAGGGCAGCAATTTCACCTTTGTAATGGACATTCAAGATTCAACATCACACAGAGTCACTGAAGGAGTGCAGACTAACGGGTGCTGATTTGCCAAGAGTGTCTTGCTGGCTACTAGTGGGAAAGGCTGAAGAGAACTGAATGGCATTAATTCAACATATTGGATTTGGCTCAAGTGATGTAAAATATATATTTTTAAAACAGACAGGCAGACTCTTGGAACAATGGCTTTTGCATTCATTGCAAATTCAGAAAATGCAGTGTCCACCTACACTGTGACAGTAAGCATGTTGTTACCAGGCCATACACCCCCACACCTTGATATGGTTTAATTGGTGAAATATGATTTAATTGGCAAATATATTAACTGGCTTTGGTATAAGATGTGCCCTGCTATGGTTGTACAGCCAAGCCAGACAAGAGGAAAAGACTGGCTGAACATGTACACTGCGAATTAGGTCAGAAAACACCTCTAGGCGTAGTCAGGTCAAGAAATCACCAGAAACCCCAGAGATAATAGGCTTCCAGCTAATCCTAACGACTCTGCCTTTTGGACAATAGCGACTGGGAGATTCCCACCAAACTGTTGATTGTCTTAACCCCTCTTCCCCTGACCATGCAAACCTCTCCTTTGTCTTAAAACCTGTCCAATAAGCACTGAACTATCAAGGCGACCATTTGTCATGTAATGCTAAGACCATTAGCACATTCCAGACATCATTGTCCATTCTGTGAACTCCATTGTTTACTTGGCTGGAGAGCCATTCACATCCTTGTCCTCCAGGCAGAAATTGGGTATAAAAACCCCTAGTTTTTGCCAGTCAGCTTGCAGTACACCAATTGCTGGTCGCCATTCTGCTACTCTGATTCCCAATTGTGTACTGTCCTTAGATGTGAGTCTAAGCCACATCACTGCTTCTTTGGCGCTCTTCTAGATCGGTAAGTATTACCCACCATGCCCTGAAATCTCGCTATCTAAAACTTTCTTCCTTTTTCTTCAGTTAGTCTTGTGTGATTGCATGGCTGTTTGGAATCTTGTGTGTGGGATTAATTCCCCCAATAAAACACAGTTAAGCTTACTTTTGGATCTCTGGCTGGTTCTTCCCTGCAGAAACACTGGTAAACACTGGTGTAAAAGATCTCGCTGGGTTATCTCACTCTTGCAGGCCTCTTAATTTGAACTAATAATTCCCCACCTTTGCATGGAGGTACTAGCATCATAGCTGGGTCCCTGAGTCACCCACGTTTTGTGGTAACAATGAGAAGCTATTCTTGTCATCATAATCATTATACATTAGGAATTGGGTTATGATGACAATGACAATGCCATTAATATGTCACACTTGATAAAAGTTTGGAAAAGTTATTTTTTGTATTACGGCTCCCAGAAACTCCCAAGCATCTCTGTATTTGATCATGTAAACTTACACATTTATACTCCAAGTTGCTTACTACCAAAAATTCAGAACAGGGGATACACTAGGGAGGGAAGTAGTGGCAGAGGAAACACAAGTATTGGACCAGCAACACAGTCAACAATAAATGTAACAGAATAAAAGGAAATCTTACATTTCTGAAGCATAACTGGGGAGCTGCTTCTGCTCCACACCGCTTTTGATAATCTGCCCAGTCAAAGTCCTGGCTAGAATACCCTAAGGAAAGACACAATGCAAAAGCTGTCACTAATTGCCAGTATAGCTATCTTAAATCTGTTGGACTGTAACTCACATCATCCCCAGCCAGAAATGATGGGGGTTGTAGCTCAACACATCCGGAAAGTGTCAGTTTTGGGAATGGTGTTCCACAAAACAAGCACTTTTGTTATTATTGTCTTTCAATGCCTTCAAGTCATTTCTGACTTATGGTGACCCTAAGGCAAGGCTATTACGGGGTTTACTGGGGATGAGTGCCTGTGAGACACCCAAGATCACCCAGTGGGTTTCCATGGCCAAGCAAGGAATTGAACCCTCATCCCAAGAGTCAAACCACTATACCACGCTAGCTCTCACATGCACATTTAGAAATAATCATTATACTATAATAAACCGAACTACAGTAAAGAAGATTGTGACCAGGTGACCTGTGAATCTAATTGCTGAGCTCATTGTCTACCTATTACCAATTGGCAAATTCAAGCCCAGCCCACTTGCTCTCCCTTCTTGGGGTTCTTTATTTTAAATCACCTTTGGACTGGTGATTTCTTCAAACAGAAAACACCTTTGAATAGAAAACTGTCCTTAGACCCTCCACTGAAAGAGAGGATTCTCCTAGTTAAGCCTAATATCTAATTGTTTTCGTGGTGGAACTACTAAAATTTAAGGAGCAGTCTGTGGGAGGGAGTGTATATATTCTGGATGGCACTGTAGCCCTGAGGAGAAACAGTATGTGTGACCAGTCTGCAATGACACAAGGCAGGGGTGTAGGAATAGTTGTGGTAACCAAAAAAAACGGTAGGGGCAATAGGTTTGCCCCCTGCCACTGGGTTTCAGTCTGAACTTGAAAGGAGCTAGCCAAAATGTTTAACCTTAGAAGTGGGTGGATAGGGTTCAGTACCTTGGGTAGCTCCTCTAAGGTTCAGAATGAAACCCAGAGTCACTGCTTCACTGACATGGAAACCATCAGTTGCCACTGGGCGGTGGGAAAGCTACAGAAAGCTCTTCAGAAAATGGCACTTCTAATAGATTGAGGGTCATTGTTTCACATTGCACTAAAACTCAACCTAAACTTTATTGATTTCAGTCGCATAGGGATGTGGGGGCGGGGGGCGATTTGCCCTGGGTGGCAATGTTTTTTGGGTGTCCTGGCCCATAGCCACACCCCCACATGCCCCCATGCCCCCTGGCCACGCCCCCACATGCCTTTCATGCTGTAGCCCTGCCCCCCTCCTGTCCACACACTCCAAGCCCCACCATTGATTGATTTCATTTCTACCTGCAAATCTTTAAGAAGCTCAGAGAAGCTCAGATGGAGCTTCAGGGAACGTTCGATCTAGAAAATATGATGTGTCCTCTGGCCATCGTTCTGGCTTTGAACATTCCCCCCCATACACTTTGCAATGGGGAGAATGCTTAACATTGACTGTATAGTCAACCCTTCTCTTGGCAGGAGCACCAAAATGTAGCCAATGTTTTTTTAAGCAGAAAGTTTACCTCTTGAGCAACCAGAACTACTATGGCATCAACACCCTATTTCTAACTTCAGTGCATTGATGATCCCTGATTATCCCACACCAACACTGCATCTTTGGATAGTGTTCATGCTCTCAAAGAGGGGTGGACAGTTGCATGGGGGCCTGGGACCCATTTCCCCCAAACTGCTGATGGACTACCCCTGACAGGACTCCCTAATAACTCTCACCCAAGTCCTACCCAAACTGGTGACTAGAAGTGATGTCATGTCACTTTCTGTTCCTACTTTGAGAAGGAGCCCGACAAAAACAGAGGTGTTCAGGGTTTCTGAGGGCATTCTGAGGTCTTTCTATGTGAGGCTGGGTATGTTTTGCATGTTTTGGGACTCTTTAAAAAAAGTTTTGGGGTGAAAATGTCCCCAAATCATTGGGAGTTGGGGACTTTGGGGAACTGGCAGGGGGCTATATTTTGCCCACCTCTCCTCCAAACTGCAGGCAAGACAGTCTCTTTTAAAAAAGGAAATAGTTTATTAAACATAAACAACCTCAAACCATGCAGTGTGTAAGATTTTCAGTTCCTGGCATTACGCTATAACCAAGACTTGCAAGACCACAGCAAAAGATGCACGTGAACATTCTGCAAAGTGCAAGCTTCTGTGAGCTGCTAATGGAAATGTGTTCTTCCCTTAACAGCTCATAAAACAGACAATCACTGTTAACACTTAAGGAAAGAAAAGAGGTCTATAAATCCAGCTTAATAAATATAAGCTGTGCCAAGTTAGTGCTTACATATGGTGGCAGCTAATGAACATTAATTTGCTGGCTGGCACCAAACAGCAAGTGTACAAGGGCTATTTCTGGCCTTGGGAAATCTACCCAGCTTTTTCCCTCTGTTTAATGTACATTTCATGTCTACTATTAATTTGACTTGGGAATGGCTTGAAATAAAAGTGAGACAGAGACTCTGACTCCCCCTTTCCAAACCTGGGTAGGGATTTTAAAGGGAATACAAGGTAAACCCTCAGGGTTTTAAAGGGAAAAAAATCAGAGAACCATGTGTCTTTGTGTCCGTCTACATGCACATTGCTGCTCATTGCATTCTACTAAATAACGTGATAAAAGAAATGAGCTTTCAACACCATGGGAAACCATGCCTCTGTGACATCAACTTCCACTGTTTCAGAACCTACAGGTCATCCTCAGTTTCCTAATCTGGAAGCAGCTAGTAAAATATATCAAAATTAGCCAGAGATCAAGAGAGGCTTTTACATGCAGATACAAACCTTTGGGAGGTGTAAGATGGACTCCATTTTTAAGGCACCACTGGACTGGCATGATCCCTAAGGAATCGGCATGGCAAAGTATCGTGGTGGGACTCACCTCCGGACGGAGGTCATCAATGGTTACTTGAACAAAATGGTTATTGAAAACCTGAAGGGAACCAAATCACTCAGTATTAATTCCAATGACAAAAGCCTCAACTTTTGTGGATTTTAGCACTTAAATCAAGATACGGGAGAAGCTTAAGCAATTAATTTATCAGGCGCATCAAATTCCAACGATGTCTTGAAAGATATTATAAACAGGAGAGAAACTATTGACTCCAATTAATGTTGCTGCTTGGGTATTTCATCAGTTCAGTTACCAGGGCCCCCATAAACCTTTGCAGCTCCCGTTCTCACACTTTTTGGCCTCTGATCCCCTTCAAATGTGCCAGGGTCCCTGTGGAGCTGCTCCAGGAAGGGAGTTGTGTACTCCCTGTAGCCAATAATACAGTAGTGATATGTGAAAACATACAAGTAGTGAACACTCACTTTCAAAAGTAAGTGTTCAGTTTTAATTAGGGATATGAAAATCTTTCACTCTCCATTTCACTGAACTTTTGAACCCACTAACACTTTTCTCTGTTCTTTTCATATCAATTTGCAGGACTTTGTGTTTTCTGCCCACATTAAAACCTGAGCAATTTTTAATGTTTTTTTTCTCATAATGTGTATCATTGTGTAATTCACCTAAATACTTCACCTTCTCCATATTGACTAAAGCATGTTTCTGTGCATTTTTTCCAATTATGTACTTTGTGACAGCTTGTGTTTAAAATATGTGCATTGTGTTGCATGAACTTAATTTCTTGGACACATCTGCTAAGGCTCACAAATATGTGAATGCTTGAGGTGAACCATGCTTTTTCTCACAACAAATTGCCTGTGTGAAAATGCTACTTTTGATGAGACTGTGGAGTCCAAATGAATTTCTTTCCATCTCTAGCTTTAACATACAAGAGCAAAATAACCATACATCACATCTGTATTATCAAAAACAACTGGTTTAATTGTGCCTTGACACATCATACATATTTAGTCAAGATTTTCCCTTCTTAACAGATCCATTCATACAATTCTCAAGATGGTTGTCTCTTCAGGAAATTTATATGGCACTTCTGGGTTGGCCATCATTGTCCTTATAGGCTCTATGTTGCCTCCACTCCCAACACCCATGATAGGCCACCAATTCCCCCAACTCTATCTGGATTTTTTTTTTCTTTTAGCCTGGCTAACAGGATACTTTGCAAAATCAAGCTCTAGCCTTCCAGACACTATCTTTGTTTTCCCAGAATACTTTTGGGTCTCATATAGGACCATGGACACATTCAAGAAATAAGGATAGAAGCTAGAAGCCAGTGCCTGGCTTTGAAGTATAAGTGTAAGGCTAAAAGAAAGAAAAATAAAGTCAAAAACTTCCTTCAACTCAGTACTAATAATTCCTTCTGTCTTCCTTAGCTTAGATTTCTCACCTTTGTCACTGTGGCAGGACAAATGTTGTATGGCTCTTTTATATCAACTGCTTCCAACTTCATTCCCACTGTGAATTGGTGATTCCTCAAATCAGCATGATCCTAAGAAATATAAGCCATGAGGTCCAGGTCATTGCCAACATCCTCTGAGAAATTCCAGTATTCTGGAACAAAATGGGTGTCACATTCCCAACCCTTGGGCTTGTTTCACTCTATGCCCACATTCCAGTATTTCAATGTGGGCAAACCTTTTTTTTTTTTCTAATTAGAGATGCTGGCAAAATTCTTCTAAAACCAACCTGGATATGAACATCTGGAGCTTGCAAAGCCTGAGCCAAGGTAAGCCTTTGCATTCTTCTCTAGTCCCAGCCAGAACTCCCAGCCTACTCTGTTCTGTCCAACCATTAAATAAACAGGTGCCTTCTCCCTTATTTTACCTGGCCACCTTAATTCAAATAAGCTGACAACCATCTCGGATTGAATCTATTAGCAGCTGGTGGCTCCCACATCAGCGGGGCAGTGAATTCTACCTAGGGGTTGTCTGAGCCTTAAAGAAGCTAACCAAAGTGCTGAACCTGTTAGTGGGAAAAGGGGTTCAGCACTTCAGATAGCTCCTTAAAAATCAAGAATAAAACCTACTCTGAACTTGTAGCTCCATTGACACGAACCTCACCACCCATAACTGGTTGGCTCCATTGGAACTGGGGCGGGGGGGGGACAACTGTTGTCCTTGGTAACTCTCAGCTTACTTATGGGGAACAACACTTAAATATGCCATTTTGGTAGATGTGAAAGTGGGTGTGGTTCTGTCTTAAGCATACTATGCTAGTAAACCGCAAAATTCCATTTCAAAATAAGCATAAATGTTTTCCATGCAGCCTTTTTTTGGTTGCCCAGGCTCCCGAGGAGAGTGTGAGACTCCAGTATATGTTTCCCTTTACATTTACACATTTTTTCTAAAGGAGATATTTTAGTGAAATGAAAGAAAACCTTCTAATTAATCCTAAATGCAAACCAACACACAAGAATGATTAATTGGTCTCTGTATTCCTTTGTGAATTTTTTCCATAGGAGATTTTTTAGGGAGAGGAGAAAAAGAAAGAAAGAAAAATGCTTATTATTACGATTTAACTTATCACGTTTTTCCTTATCTCAGCTTTTCTTCCAAGATGACCTTGCATTTTATGGGATATTTAACCTTGCTTACTACCTTGTGTTTCTGTAGTGTTTAGTGCTTCAAAATATACATGTGCGAGTTCCCCTATATATGTGGGTTGCACTTGTTCGGCCATTGTGTAGTGGATGTATTCAGTTCATGGCAGAGTAAGAGGAGTTCCACAAGGGGAACCACAGAATCATAGAGTTGGAAGAGACCACCGGGCCATCCAGTCCAGCCCCCTTCCGCCATGCAGGAACACATATCAAAGCACTCCCAACAGATGGCCATCCAGCCTTGGCTTAAAAACCTCCAAAGAAGGAGACTCCACCACATACCCAGGCAGCATATTCCACTGCTGGACAGCTCTGACCATCAGGAAGTTCCTCCCAAGGTTCAGGTGGAATCTCTTTTCCTGCAGTTTGAGTTCATTGCTCCTTGTCCTAGTCTCTGGAGCAAGGGAAAACAAGTCTGTTCCCTCCTCGACATGACATCCCTTCAAATATTTAAACATGGCTATCATGTCCCCTCTTAACCTTCTCTTCTGCAAACTAAACATACCCAGCTCCTTAAGCTGCTCTTCATAGGGCATGGCTTCCAGACCCTTCACCATTTTGGTTGCCCTCCTCTAGACACGCTCCAGCTTGTCAATATTCTTCTTGAAATGAGGTGCCCATTGCATAGGCACTAAAATCCTATTATTATTAGTCCTAACTAGAATAGAGTCATTGAATCAACTGGATGTACTCAAGCGTTGACTGATCATTCAACAACTGATTTAAGAGGGTCTACTCTAGCTGTGACTAATCAATAGATGCATGAAGATGTACCTTATTGGATGGTGCATAACAATTCATCAGTGCTTTCAATGAAGCATTTGATTTAATGGGATTGCTGTAACAGTCACTGTGTGTTTTCCACAGCACAATGGAAGAAGAAGCAGGTACTTTGGCTGATATATCAACAGCTGTACAATATTTATGTTCAGAAGGGTGATGTAGCACAACCACTGTGCAATTACGTAAATGCAGATTTACAATGTTGGATTTCAACCACCATATAATGACAGGTGAGGAGGAGCAAGAGAAGAAGGATTAAGTGTGCACATAGGCCAAGGTCCTACTGAAGCTGGCAGAGCATAACATTCCATGAGTGTAGTTATACAGAGAACCAGTAGCCAGAAATAGAGGGTGAAGGTTGCCAGCCCAGCAGGGTGGCATGAAAGAGCATTCCTGGCACGTCCCTGTGGCCAATCAATGGCTCTTTGCACTGTGACTGGACACTGTCTTGCACTCATTGTGCTGCTGAACAAATCCTTTGCATAAGGAAGTACTGGAGACCTCCTTTCACAACACTGGAAAAAGCAGATCTTGTAGAGTAACGCTCATTTTTTTTTTCCTGGAATAAAACCCCAACATGATTCTGGTCGTAGTCTTCTGTATGAGAGCAAAGCACTTGTGTAGCGACAATACACCAGAAGAATGTTCTACAAGTAAGATTAGGTGACATGTGCCAATTGTTCCATCATGCTGGTTACCTTGGTTGTTCTCCAGAAGCCTGTGCCGTATTGGCTTTAGTTAATAGTAGCCAATGCAAACTTGGCTTTTAAGTATGTTTATCTTTAGTGTAAAGCTAGTATGACCTTGAAGGAAATGGAGGCATCAATATCAATTATTTACTGCAATTCATCCTAGTCTACTTAACTATAGGAAGTTACTGATTGGAATATCAATGGTTAATAAGTTTGACAGAATTTAGCGCAGATGCAAGTAACTAGAAGACTACATCCAAGGAAATGCAGGTATGACAAATCAAAGGGGAATTTATTCACATAAAGGTCTGGGTGGACTTGTTGTGGGGAGCTTGTTGTCGGTCTGGCAAGCTGGCCAGAAAGCAATCTCCATTCTTGCTTCTCTAGGGCTCCCAACAAAGATGTGAGTTTCTTGTCTTTATAACGTCTAGGATACAGAAACTGCTTTTCTAACATTTAGAGAGCTCGTCTGCTAAATTAATAAAGTTGTTGAACCTTCCACCACCGATGTGTTCATTGTTTTCATATCTGGAAGAACCACCTGCCTCTGGCAAAACCACTTGGCTAGTCCTTTAAAAGCAAGCTGGGTTTTGAATATTCTGTGCAATGTCAAGGGCTTAGTTCCAGAGAGCACACAATTCATTGTACAAAGTACAATTGTCTCTGTACAGTATTCATGTGGACTTTTTCCCCTCAGTGTCAGCTGGAAAATTATTGCTGCCAACAGGCTGATTTTAATCAAGGAAGTGAGGTTATTCCAGCACCAATGGATGTTATAGCATTTTAATAACAGTAATTCCACTATCTGTTCTTCACTGGACTGAGTCTTTTTGAAAGCAGGGGCAACGAGCCCCTGCTAAGTGCTGTACTTTAAGACAGTCTGCACTTCTTTGCAATTCATCACTTTCTCCCTTTATTAAACCTGCAGAGTTTTCCATACAGATATATTCTCACTGCAGGGAGCCAGAATCCCCAAGTAAGCAGTATCAGCTCAAGAATATACTGCTTTGACCATCATAGCTGGCAAGAGACTGAAATCTAGGCAAGGACAAGAATGAGAGAAGGCATAAACCTCGGAAATGAGATTTAATTTGGAGGATACAGTCCCTGAAGAACAGAAACCATGAAATAAATATTAATTTTTAATTAATATTTGCGTATTTCAGTCCATTCCCTCTGCAAACGTATCAGGCCCTTAAAGAAACCATGAACATATTAAATGTTTAAATGTATTTTTAAAAACCTGCAATAGAACCAAAAGCAGCAACCAATTCTAATATATATAACAATATACATCTAAAATATCTTTTATTTTTTAAAAGGTTATTGGGTTGTTTTTTTAAGTCTCTTGTTAGGCCTTAGTGCCAATTATTACAGGACTGTTTAATCTTGATGTATATATTTACAACTGGGAGATGTTTCGCTGTTTAAGCTATTTATTAGGCTACAAAGTATGATAAATCTGTTATGAAGTGGTTTGGAAAGGCTGCATTTTATTATGTAAAACTTCCCCCCATAAGTATTTTATATCCACAATAAAGCAAAAAGCAGCAACCAATTCTTCAATCCATCCTAAAATATCTAGCAAAGATATCTGGTGGTGTTACATCCCTTAAGCCCACTCCAATTTATTGCAATCCTATCCTAGAGTGTTCTTGACAAGATTTCTTCAGCAAAGGTTTTGCCATTTCCTTCCTCTGAGGCTGAGAGGGTGTGACTCACCCAAGGTCACCCAGTGGATTTCCACAGCTGACCTGGGATTCTAACGCTGGTCTCCTGGAATTCTAGTTCAGTACTCAGACTTCTGCATGCTATTGGCTCTACAGCAAAAAATTCTTTTGCTACAATTTCATTTTTTTTAAAAATCTTTTTGTTAGGCCTCAGTGGCAATGGTAAATGAACTGTTTAATTTCAGAGTACATATTTCTTTTTGTAAGATGGGCAGCCTATTTGTATAACTGTTTTAAATCGGCTATTGAAAGATTTCGAAAGGCTGCATTTGATCATCTAAAACTCTGCTGATGTTTCTGTGCACTGCTGTGAGCATGGCTTTCCCACGGAAAAGCTGCATGGAAATAAATCAGTGACGAAGATGATCCCCCAAGAAAAGGTATTGGGCAGTTGCTCACAGTTCAGCAGCAGAGGACAAATTCTGCAAGTACATGGTCTCTTTTGGGTATTGTTGGTAACGGGTAGATGAATCTATCTGTACTGCTTTCTGTTCATTTCTCATTTTCCTATTCTTAACTTGATTTCTGTATCAGTCTGAGAAATGTTTTCAGGAAAATTCATATGCAATTTCAGGTAAGTTTCTCCTAACATACAACATTTTGTCTAATAAGCACATTTTTTTGCAACGATTTCCAGTAATATAGTTTATTTTTATATTACTTTGAACAACATTGGAATTTTTGCTTGCATCTTTTCCTACTGTATGCATCAACAATGTTTTGAATTTTTTTTTTTAAAGTGCAGTTTGATTTATGTCATGGTTCGAAAGGGTTAAATTAGGTAATTTTCCATTCAGATGTCAACAAAGTTCTCCTTCACCGTTAGCTATCTGAACTGGAAACAATCCTGCCTAAAACTTTGGAGAGATGCCGTGAAGTAGACTGGATAACGCTGGCCCAGATAAGACCAGGGATGGACATGGTGTACCCATTTGTGGGGGTACCCTATGAGTAAAAAAATCGTTTTGCCTCCAACTGCCCTCGAGGGAGCCTGAGGGCATTAGGCCATGTCTTTGCACCTCCCTAGGCTGTTTTTTCAAATTAAATAAAGAAAAATAAAGAAAGAAAAAAAGGAAATGAATACGATTTAAACAAATAAAAAAGAGTGAATTCCGGGTTGCAAGAACAGAGATTGAGTTCCAGGTCACTTTCGGTTGCAAAAGAGGACTCGCTTGAGCCTAGAATGACTTGAGGGAGCCCAGAGACATGACAAAAATATCCCGCACATCCTCTAGAGATAGGAATGATTTGAGGGCAAAATCATTGGGGGGCGGCAAAAATTCCCAGTTTGTGTGATGTGTGTGACACTACATGGTCTTCTGGGAAGCTAATGCAGTCCTCTAGCCTCCAACACTTGCTCTCCCCCAGAGAGATCAATGGACTGATTCATAGGCAGCGTTGTGTTTTTAATGTGTGATGTTTGGGCCGACGGAAATCCCAGTCACGCATTTAGGAATCAAGCCGAGCCTTCCCATTGTAAAAGATTAATAATAGGGACAGGCATTTCATCATGGGCAATTTTCCATTCTAATACACAAAGGCAAATTTGGATTCAACAGGCAGGGCAAGAAATATATTTGACTTGCCAAGCTTTCAAAATGGCAGCGGTGGGAGGGAGTATCAAGCAAGGAGTTGGGCAGCTTCCATAAAGATCAATTCCTATCCCCATTCTTTGTTCAAAACAGATCAAAATTTCATCAGCACTACACCACTAAACTCTACATTGGTAGCTTCCTTTGTGGTTTTTTAGTTGGAATAATAGGTATTTTTACCTTAAACACTTCCACTGGCAGGGGAAACTTTCCTGCTTCAATAAGGGATTTATCCAAAGCGGCTTGCCATTCCGGCACAGTCTTCAGAGAATAGATTTCTACAACAAAGAAGATCAGAAATGACATGGGCATTTAAGGAACACTCAGATATTCTGCAATACTTCATTAAAAGTGTCAGGTCAGTCAATAACAGTGTATCTCAAGTTCAAGCTAACCTCCAGAGCAGGGATGGAAAACATGTGGTGCTCCAGATGTTGTTAGGCTTAATTAATGCCCAACACTCCTCACTAGAGCTTTCCAAATGGTGTGTCATGACGCTTTAATGTGTCGCCTACAGTGTGTAGGTGTGTCGCACAAATGTAATGGGTGGAGGGGCTGCCTCTCCCATCACAACACATGCCAGGCCCAGGTGAAGGAGTTGCTTCTCCCACTCCCACCACCCTAGGCTGATGAAGACTCTGGTGAGGGTGGTGGTGCCGGGCCAAGTCCGGGGGGCGGCTACCTCTCCTGCCACCTGGGCCAAGGAAGACCCCAGCGAGGGCAGCAGGCTCAGATGGAGGGGCCACCTCCACTTATCGAATTACTGTGTTGCAAAATGATGCATGTCTAAAAAGTGTGTCACCACCATGAAAAGTTGGAAAAGCTCTGCTCCTCACTACTGGGTATGTTAGTTTGGACTGATGGAAGCTGCAGTCCAACAACACCTGGAGGGCTACACATTCCCTGCTTTTGCTCTAAATCATTTTTCAAAGGCCTTTTCTTTCCACTCGCAGGTTACTCCAACCAAGATTTGTCATGATGACCAAACTGGGTGAGTGATTATTACTGCTAACCCCCAAATCAAACCCATATCTAATTAAGAACTGAATGCAAGAGCTTATTATAGCATGCCTTGTATTGATATCACAATACTGTACAACTTACGGGACATTAGCCTACAACCGTAGGGGACCTGTGTGTGAGAAGGAAAGAGGGGGCAAATAAACACTTAGCTGTTAACAATTTGAGTCCTTTGCACCTCTGAATGTTTCTCTTCTTTCCCTTTTCATTCTCCTTTGAAGTAGTTTGTGTGACATCTAACCAAACTGAAACACTTTGAATCCCCTTGGTGTGACAGACAATGATGCCGTGACTGAGGAGCAACGGATTGTGCAGGGGGCCGAGTCAGGGAGTGAGCGAGTCAACCTGCGAACATCCCCTGCACTGGCAGGTCAAACAGAGACTGAGTTGCCCCAGCCAGCTCAGGACGGAGAGGGAACCAGCAGTGACGCAGAGGAGCTGCAGCCAGCTGTGCCCATCAGCCCTCCGTCACGCAGGAGGCTGAAACGGGCTGCGGAGAGGGAGGCTGCTTGGACTAGGCTGAGGAAACAATAACGGGCAGCACCTGCTCACGGGGGCTATTGAACTCTACCGGCGTGGCTGCTCCTTGCTTGCAGCAAATTATTAGCAAGCTCTCACAACCTTTATGTCTCCTGCTCCCTGAAACCCTCTGGATGGATCTCTTTGGACTGGACCTTTGGACTGGACCTTGACCTGGCTCGGCTTGTATTTTCCTGGTGTTTGGTATATTTGGACTCCCCAAGTGTTCCTGACCTCTCTCCTCTCTTGCTGGCTGCGGCCCAGCAGGGAGAGATTCCTGACACTTGGCTTTAATCATTTTAAGTGAAAGAGCTATAGCTCGAAGGAAGGGCCACGGCTTTAAGGAAAGGGCTGTGGCTCTGTACTAGCTTTGTATGTGAAAAGCCCCTAGGTTCAATCTATGGCATCTTCAGATATAGGTGGAAAGACTCCAATGTGAATCCCTGAAGAGCTGCTACCAATAGTTCTGGGCTAGATGGGGTTGGCTCAGTATAAGGTGACCTCCTGTGTTTCTAAGCACATATCTAAGTAGAGTTTGTGGCAGTGAGAGGCACGCAGGGCCTTCACTGGGATGGTACCACTTTATGAATTTGGGTTCCATATAAGACATGTTACCTCCTCACCAATTTTTGTCAGCAAGTGGATACCTTCTACTATTGCAAGGCTCCTTTTGCATTGTGACATAAGGAAGCCCCAGAAGAATGCAACCTTTTTTGTGGGGTGGGGGGGGAGTGGAGAAGAGGCTGATTATTTTTGTCATGTTATAAATTCAAGTTATGGTAAAATGGTAATATTTTATGGCTTTCAATAGGTTTGTGCAGAGTTGTAATTTTACAGAATTGTTCAGTTCCTTAACTACTGATTAAACTTTGTGTTTTAATATTAAATAATTACAATATTTAAGCTTCTAAAAAACAATATACTATACAGTACTATATTCGTTATTTTTCTCAACAACCCTATGGACCAGAAACTCATTTAGGTGTTATATTAAAACTAAAATGCAATGTTTTCATTATTCACAATCACATGAACACAGAGTTTTGAAGAGTCTTGTCAAATATGGTAGAAAGATTCTACATTTTAATAAATAAATAAATTATAATAAAGGTGTAAGGAAATGGATGCCGAAGTTGACGCTACAGTACAACCAAACCCATTAACTATGAACATATCTTTCCTTCCCTCTCGCAGCGCTGAATGATTTCTACAACTAAGGCCATTTCCGCACTAGACTGTTATAGCGCTATCATTCCACTTGCAACATCTTGCCATCTGGCCCCTCCCAAAACTGCAAACCCCAGGATTCCATAGGATGTTGCAAGTGGAATAATAGCGCTCTAACAGTCTAGTGTGGAAATGGCCTTGGTAATGAGGGGAAATTACTCTTGTCCCAGGTTCAGGTGGTTGCAAGTGGCGCTAAAGACCTCTGCCCAAGATCCTGAAGAGCTGCTGGCACTCAAAGTAGACGGTGTTGGGATAGATATATCAATGGATTGACTCAGTACAGGACAGTTCTACATATTCCTCTGTTGAGCTAACTGACAAGCAAAAAGAAGTCAAAAAGAGGTCAGTCTCATTTCACATAAAGGATGAGTGGAGACCACTGGTAGAGAAGATACAAGCAACTGCCACCACTTGTATTTTCAAAGCCTGTCTCTTTCCATCGGCAGTTGTTGGGTCAGTGCGTGATCTGTTCTGTACTTGGCATGAGAGGCGGGCAAGGGTAGCCTGTGAACTGCATACAATCTTCAATGCCTCTATTGTATCCCTTGTGACTCCACCAGTATTGGCAAAGAGATTGGCCGATCATGTCCCTCAGAACCCCCAGGGCAGCCATTTTGCAGGCCACTTTCAAGGAAGCAAGTCTGTTTTAACGGGTGTGTGTGTGTGTGTGTGTGTGTGTGTGTGTGTGTGAATTTTTTTCGAAAATAGATGCGGAGTCACTTCTGGTGTTAAAAAAAAGTTATCTGGGGCTAAATCAGGTACAGGAGTAGGGAGTGGGCAATATCTTGTACGGGAGAACTGGGGACACAGTATGGGCTTCCAGGTTCTGGGAAAGACTGAGTGGTTCCTCAAACCCTAGAAATGTGTGTTGAACTTTAGCACCCATGAACCCCAGCCAAGAAACACAACCATGCTGGATAGGATGACTGCAGTTTGTAGACCAACATCTCTAGAAGTTGCTTGGCTTGGGGAAATTGGCCTAAGCTAGTTAAGTCTACATAGCATCTTCCCGCCAGAGGTAGAGGGCATCTGAAAAACTCAAAGAGCTTATGTGATATTTTCTGACTTTATTTATTTATATTTTATTTGTGTGCTGCCTTTCTCCTAGAGTGGGTCTCAGAGCAGTTTCTAGAGTGTTGGTTAGAAGACTCTCACAATAAAATTTAAAACAATTAAAATCACCACATAAACAGTAGAAAATCATTTAAAAGACACATAGAAGTTTTAAAAAATAAAACATCTCAATGAGAAGCTGCCCTGCTTGCACATTAAAAGCCTTGTTGTAGTTGTGTGCCTTCAAGTAGTTTCTGACTTAAGGTGATCATCCTAAGGTGAACCTATCACAGGGGTTTCTGGGGCTGAGTGTGTGATGCGCCCAAGGACACCCAGTGGGTTTCCATGGCAGAGCGGGGAACTGAACCTTGGGCCACTTCCGCACTAGCCTGTTATAGCGCTACGATTTCACCTGCAACATCCTATGGAATCCTGGGGTTTGCAGTTTCGGGAGGGGCCGGCAGGCCCCTCCCGAAACTGCAAACCCCAGGATTCCATAGGATGTTGCAAGTGGAATCGTAGCGCTATAACAGGCTAGCGCGGAAGTGGCATTGGTCTCCAGGGTTGTAATCCAGTGTTCATGCTGCTACACCACAATGGCTCTCATTAGAAGCCCACTTAAACAAAAAAGTCTTTGCCTATCAGCAAAAAGGAATAAGGGAGGGGGTCAGCCTAGCCTCCCAGAGGGTGGGAACAGCCACAAAGAAGCTCTCAGGACATTGCGGTCCTAATAAAAAGAATTACTGTTTGGTGGCTTCTGGGTTTGGCCTAATGGGCTAACACAACCACCTGCAATTCCAAGAAGATTTTACACCATCCTTGTGGGCTCTGCTGGGTCACACTGGTGAAGTACGTTCACAAATCGACAAACAAAAACAGGTTTAGCCACGTTTGTTGTATGGCTCAAAGCTTTAAAGCAAGCCACGGTGGATTTTTTTAAAAGCCAATAAATCGTTTCAGAAAGGGAAATGAGATTAGAGTAAAACCTTTCTTTCTGGGGTGATCTGCCTTGCTTGCAGTCGCCAGCCCCTCAACCATGCCCAGAAGGCAACATGGCAGGAGAGGCAAGCAGTTCTTCCAATTCAATCTAGCTAGTCTCTGCAGATCAAGGTCAGTAAATCTGACTGCTAATAAAGTCGAAACAAGCAAGACTCTTGGGACACTGCTTTAAAGACATTACCCTGTGCTGTTTTTAACTGCAACTTGGCTGTAGGGAATACTGAGCTCACTTGCAACACAAACTTAGCGGCAATATTCTAGTATATGCTCTGGCTTTCAGAGAAAGGTGGCAAGTACCATGCTGGACTTTATGCTGGGGTGGTAACTCCCAAGGGTTGGGGGGGGTCACACTGGCCCTCCACTAGACCTTGGAGGACCATACCACCTTACCACTTGGAATTCTTTTTCTTTTCTCTCCTCAAATTGTTTTGGTCAAAATGACTCCTGTACCCCTTGCTAGGTATGGGATGCAATTTTGCCACATTAGTGGCACCTTGGTCATTTCGGTTCCAAAAGAGGCCTTTTGTTTTTGTTTTTGGCAAACAAGATGCAACCTGGAAAGTTGAAAAAGTAAACCCTCTTGAGCTCCAGAACAGCTTGTGGGGGGGTGGTTATTTTATAGTTTTTTTTTACAAGCAAGGTACTGTATGCAAGCCAGAAGCTGTGCTGTCTTCACCTCTGCTCTATGCTATGGACCTCACAGTGGTCTAACACTTTCCCTTTTCTCAACCAAGTCTTTGAATTGCAGCTACGTTCTAGGATGGGTAATACAATCCTAAACAGCCAGGTGGGGTGGAAATTCTCCTTATACTCCATTTTCCATGGAAAATGTGCCACATATGATGATATGATATGATGTGGGACATTTTCCATGGAAAATGGAGTATCAGAAAAATTTCCACCCCACTTGTCTGGTTAGGATTGCATTACCCATTACTGTCTGTCTGTCTGTCTGTCTGTCTCTCTCCATAGTTATCTGGGCTGTTGTGCTCCAGCCAATCATATTAAATGGGCTAAATATAGGGATATGAACGTCTAGTTATTCTTCTAAACAAACACTGACAGACCCTAGTGCTCAGAAGAATAGACTTACAAACGAATGCATTGCTAAGCTTGTTTCTATTTCATAAAATCTCTTGATTCTCAATCATTCACAAATACAGGTAGTCAAGATAAAATGCAGTACGTTGCCTGTAGCCACAGACTCACATCCATTCTTTATGGAAACAGAATGTTCAACTAGTCAGATTTTTTTCAGCTTGAAACAGTTAAGGAAACAAGTAGTGTAGAAAGTGACTGAAGCTGAAGACATTACAGTTATTCCTCAGCAAAAGAAAGTTAAACTGTTGGAATAAGATATTTCAGCTACAGCTCTTGTTAGCTATATGACCTTAAAAAATAGTGTTCTTTGGGATGTAGTCATTTTTGTTCAATATAAGTAAAGTATTTACTATTCTCTTTTCATTATTTCAAATATTCCAATGAAATAATTTTCACATAAAGTTTTAAATAGAATATTTAAACATATAACATTTAAACCAAGCATGCTAAAATACATAACATTCTTTAGAGCACCGGAATTCTTTTTCCATAAAAAATATCACTAGTGATGAGTGAGAATTTCATTTCAATCTCTCTTAAACGAGACTTAACCAGTGCTTCTAGATTCTTTCATATTCACGATGAAACATATTTGAGATTTAAATATTCAAAAATGGGAAAAACTGGAGAATTGGACTATGAAAGGAGAGGACTTTGAAGTCCTTAAAAAGGAATGTCTATCCACCTGTAATGTCGTCTTCTTTTCCTATCACCTTCCACTTGGCTTTTCCAGTGAGTCTATCATGTTAGTGGTGCTGAACTTTGACTGCCACCTTTTTATTTCTTTAAGATTCCTCATCTTTAACGCCTGTATGACTGGCTGAAAACAATATGGTCTCCTGCAAGCAAGGAATATATTCCTATCAAATTTGGCCAATACCGGGGGGAGGAGGATTTCGTTGCTCTCTAGTTTTGAAGAATTTTTTGAAGATACATTTTGAGGTTTAAAATAGGAGAAGGAACTGTGTCAGCCACACTCTGCAAGTGGCCTGCTGAGGTTTTTTGTATAGCTCCCACAGCATTCTCAAAGCTGGACCCCCAGCGCAGAAAACAAAAAAGAGAGAGAGAGAATGGAACTTTGCACGGTGCAATGAATAGTCGGGAAAAGAGAAATGAAATGTACTGGTGCAATTCTGCCACTAAATATCAGACACCCCTTTCTGGTTTCATCAAAATGGCTGGGTACAGCCCTTGAAAGACCAGTGGATTAAAAATGGACTGAGTAAAGCCTACAAATGAGCTAGCACCCACCTCTGCTTTGAGAAAAAATAATAAATGCAAGAGAAAAATAAACTGACAAATCCTACCCTCTTGACCTGGAAGAATGAAGGTCTCCCATTTCATAGCAGAACCATGGTCTGGCAAGTTACTTTTAGAAAGTAATCAATTACAGTTAAAGTAGTTTGTTATTCTTATTGTTACATTTTAAAAAAGAAACATTTACTTTCTCATTGTTCAATTGCAAATAAACCCTTTATATTTTAGGTTTTTTTTTTCTGTAAAACAGCAACACCAGAATGGATCAGAGTGCCGTAAGTTGCAGGTTTGCAGCACACAAGAAATGCGCCCGCGTCACTCATGTAACTACAATAGTGACTTAAAACAGTTGCTCTTACATAGCTAAAAGAGGGAGGTTACGTCTCGTTACATTACAATTGCAACGGGAGGTACGCTCGCTCTTTTAGTTATATAACAGCAACTGTTTAAGACACTGTTATAGTTATACATTACAACATAATGAAATAATGGAGATACAAAGAAAATATAACAGATAATGATGATATAACTGTTGCCTTACAACTGTACAGTGCACAATTGTACAGCCCTACTTGCGATCTCTACATGCATGATCTCCTGTTTGTGCAAAGCGTTGCGTGCCTATACCTAAAATGGTGGCAAAGTGAGTGTGGGCATGGCACACATACCATCATCGATGGCATTCATGAATCCTGTTCTTCATGGAGGTTCCTGAAATGAAATCCTCACCTATACTGCACTCACACTCACACTCACTGCAATGTAATGTAATGGTTATATCTTCATTAATTTTTTTGCGGGGGAGTGAATAATTACAAGTAACTCTGGAGTCCCTCAGACTGGCCTCAGGATTTGTCAGGAATTATAACCATACTTATGGGGGATGTTTCTGATATCCATACAACATTCTTCCTGATTTTCCAATTACCAGTTTGAATGTTTCTCCCCCACACATTCTTTTTAGAGCTACAGTGCTAAAATGGTACGCATTGGCCCTCCCTATTTGCAGATTCTGTACCCACGGATTCAACCAACCAAGGCTTGAAAATATTTTTTAAAAATCCAAAAAGCAAGCTTTGATTTTGCCATTTTAGAGAAAGGATGCCATTTTACACCATTGTTCATAATGACACTTGAGCATTGGTGAATTATGGTATGCGTGGTAGGTCCTGGAATAAAACCTTAGTGGATACTGAGGGCTCCCTGTAGGCTAATACTGCTTTTGAACAATGACTATACCAAAAAAAAAAAAACCTAAAAAAAAAACCTTTAAAAAAACCCTTAGAAAATAGAAATAATAGGTAAGATGGTGAGCGGCTTTTGGGGCAGAAGGTTTGAGTTCATGAACAGAAAACTATGGCCCAGCAGCACCACAGATTAAGGGACAGAAAAGAGTGGTCCAAAAGAAATGTGATGATCAGGGGGTTATATTACAACAAGCAACAAACCAGAACCCCAAACCTGGTATATTTAGGGGATGATTGGATGTAGGAGCAGAAAGAATTGTTGTAAGGCATGAGATCCTGGGAGAGAATGCATGGACATTTCTGGAATTATTAGGCCTGGAAGTGTTCTCAGTATTTCTAGTTTCCGAAAACTCTGGAGGAATTCTGGATCTGACCTGTGGTGTATGATCTCTGCCTTCAGTGACTCAGTGAGAACTTTCTCTATCCTCCAAGACTCAAGTTGTTTGTGTGTGGTCATTTTTGTCAGGATCCTGGCTTGGAAAGTAAGGGTTAAATTTCTCTTCTCCCCCACTACAGTCCTAATGAAATTAAACTGCACTAATATTTTAAGCTGGAAACCACTTTAAGGCACACAACAGCAACAAATATTTTACAACCCCAATGTATGGTGCATCACAGCATTCATTCAGCACTGCAGCTTTGACTCTGTCCTGCAAAAATTAATGTCAGAATGAGACCCAAGAGTAGAAAAGATAGACAGATGGTTGTGGATTAATTATACCGAACATGAACACTGAATCCTAGCTTTTATTTTCAGAGATGAATAGCTGTGGCTAGAATGAAATCCTACCAGCCATTGAGACTTATACCCAAATCTGCCATTGGAAACCAACATAATTCACACACCCTAGGCCTCTCCATGGGGGGAAGTCCTCTTCCATAGTGAATATATGAGATCCAGGCTGTTGCTAGAAATCCTCTTTGCTGCTTCATAACAGAATAATAAATCTGGGTTGTGGCTTCATAAAAGCACCAAACGACAAATCTGCCATTTGTTACTTTACAAGATTGCAGGTGCAAGAACACTAGTGGCAACTTCATTACTTCTGTTCTATATTTCTAGGTGGGAAAAAAAATGACAGGGAGAGAAGCAAGTGCACTTGTAATTGCATTGGTGTTCAAGCTGGAAGGCAATTTTACGTGATGCTTTGAGCAGATTGAAGAAGTTATGAAGCGAGGGTTTTGAGACTTGCTTATTTGAAGAGGCAGGTTTTATATATTCAGTATATCACTATACTTCATTGCCAGGCAAACATGATGAAGGGGTCTGTATGTGTGTGTTGACGCACATTTAAAGGGGGACATTCATCTTTTAAGGATACAATTACAATTGCTCACATTTATACTTCCTGGTTAAATAGTGACAATACAGGGATCTGGAGCCCTTTCACACTACATGGTTATAGTCTTATAATTCCACTTTAACTCCTATAGTTCTATCCAATGGGATCCTGGGACTTGTAGTTTGGGAGGGGCATTTAGAATTCTCAGCCAGACGCAGTGGTTCTCAAGCTGTGGGTCCCCAGATGTTTGTGGACTTCAGCTCCCAGAAGCCCCAACCATTATGGTCAACGCTCAGGGCTTCTGGGAGCTGAAGTCCACAAACATCTGGGGACCCACAGGTTGAGAACCACTGTTTGCCTCACCAAACTACAAACCCCAGGATTCCATGGGATGGAACCATGTCAATTAAAGCAGAATCATAGAGCTTATGGTTGTATGGTGTGAAAAGACCTCCAGTGTTTTCAGGCAGCTGCTGCTGCCTCAAAGTATCCAAGATCCTGTGCAAGCTCTTGAACCCATTTGAGTGATAGGAGTCAGCAACTTGGATGGCTCTTTTAAAACAAAACCCAGAGTGGATTCACCATCCTACTGACATGGAAACCATGGGGCACTATCACTCCAGCAGGCCTACTAACACCACTTGCTAGGGACCCATCCCCCAGGCTCACAGCCCGACTTCAGTTTTACTCAAACAGGTAGCTGAGAGAGTGCTAGCGTGGTATAGTGGTGTGAGTGTCAAATTAGGACGCTGGGAGACTAGGGCCATTTCCGCACTAGACTGTTATAGTGCTATCATTCCACTTGCAACATCCTATGGAATCCTGGGGTTCCAGCCGGCCCCTCCCGAAACTACAAACCCCAGGATTCCATAGGATGTTGCAAGTGGAATGATAGCACTATAACAGTCTAGTGCGGAAATGGCCTAGGATTCGAATTCCACTCGGCCATGGAAACCCACTGGGTGCCGGCTCCTCCCAAAACTGCAAACCCCAGGATTCCATAGGATGCTGAAAGTGGAATCATAGCGCTATAGCAGTCTAGTGCGGAAATGGCTTTAGTTTTAGTAAGCCTGTATTAGGATAGGGTGTTGGCACTGGTGAAGAATGGTAATGTCCTCAAAGTAATGACATTACTTGTTAACATCATTTGGGGAGGCAACAAAGGGGCAGAAAAATATTTTTGAAGTACAGTAGAGTCTCGGTTATCTGACCTGCGGTTATCCGGCCCTCCGGATTAACCAACGCCGTGGCTGCCTGGAGGCCTGGTTGTAGGCATTTCCGCGCCCCCAGACACGTCTCGACACGTCTCGACACACCCCAGGCCCGCCCCGACACGCCCCCGACACGCCCCCCAAATGGCGGCCGCCACGGGCATCCGGATCATCAGTCATTTCGGTTATCCGACCCTCCGCCCGCCCATTTAGGTCGGATAACCGAGACTCTACTGTAATGTAACAACTAGCAATAACAACTTTTCAACTGTAACAAGTAACATCTACCCACTACACCTAAAATGTTATTTCTGGGAGGCCGTTTTCTGGGAATAGAGGACATTTTTAATATTTTCGAAGTGCACTGAAACATCATAAGCTAAAAGACTTTGGTTCCCTCTGCTCTTTGGTCTTTGTTTCCTTTTATAACGAACATTAAACACATCTGACAATGGTTCTGTTTTTTTGCCTTTTTTAGTGTGCTGGCTTTGGTTTGATGTTGTATTTTACTTTTCAGCTTGTTGTAAACATGCTTTAAATTAGTGGATAAATAATCCCATTGGTCTTTTGGGGGCTGGCTGTATGTGAGGAAAGAGCTTCATTAGCGCGCTGCACATTTTTTTCATTTATTTCCAAGCTTTTCAATGGATACGCTTTAAATTGTTTTCAGTTCTATAGATGGTTAAATTACATTTTAACAATAACTTTTTGCATTTTTAAAAACCTATATATGTTTTTATCTGTGTCTATTTTAGTTGCTGCAAACTGCCTGCAGTCCTAGTTCTGGATGTAAGTAAACAAATGAATCATCGAACATGGTGCCAACAGTTTCACACATAAAATTGGCAGTCATTAAATGCTGAATGTTTCACATAAAGAGCTTATTATTTTATAGTGTGGAGATCTGCATGGTTAGAAGTTAGGAAAAGATGGAAAACACTGGGAGATCTCTCATTTTGACACATTTTGGACCATGTAGGAGGAGTTGCTCGTGTGGAAAAACTGGCCTACAACATGAACACCTGTAGGCCTGTTAATCGACAAGACAGCTAGTGTGGTGTAGTCGTTGGAGTGTTGGGGTGTTTCCGCACTACACTGTTATAGTGCTATTATTCCACTTTCAGCATCCTTTGGAATCCTGGGGTTTGCAGTTTAGGGAGGAGCATTTAGAATTCTCAGCCAGAGAGCTCTTGGCTCTCAGTAAACTACAAACCCCAGAATTCCACAGGAGATTGTAGTGTGGAAAGGCCCTTGGACGATGACCTTGGAGACCAGTGCTAAATTCCCCGCTTGGCCACGGAAACCCACTGGGCGACTTGTGTGCACCTCACACAGCCCCAGAAAACCCCATTATAGGTTCAAACGACTTCAAGGCACACAGCAACAACAATAATGTGGTGCTGGAAGAGAGTTCCATAAATATCTCAGACCACCAAAAAGACAAATAAATGGGTCTGAGAGTAAATTAAGCCTCAACTCTAATAGAAGTCAAAATTACTGCACTGAGGCCGTTTACTTTGGACATAACATGATTGGGGTCCAAGTTACCTACAGGATCGCCTCCTCCCATGCAATCCGGCCGTACACTCAGGTCCTCCAGGGGCCATGGACTTAAACCAGACGGCCAATGGCCAGCCAGAGGACCTTCTTGTCGGCCGCCTCTAGACTGTGGAATGACCTGCCGGAAGAGATTTGACAGCAAAATACGCTGTATGAATTTAATAACGTGCTAAAGACTCATCTCTTCCAGCAGGCCTACCCAGTCCATTTTTAATTATGATGTATTTTTAATTATGGTATTTTAATTATGATATATTTGTACTTTGAATGGTTTTATGTTTTTAGTGTATTTTAATCATAATGTGTTTTTAATTGTATTAAATTGTATTTAAATTGTATCTGTTTTACCCCACCTTGAGCCTTGAGGAGAGGCAGGTAACAAACAAATTTATCATCATCATCATCATGATGTTTGGTAAAGTGGAAATCTGTAGGAAAAGAGGGTGGACTGACTCAAGCAAGGAAGCCTCAATTGCCCTGACTTTGCAAGCCCTAAACAGAGCTGTTAACAACAGCATCTCTTGGAAATCTCTCATTTATAGGGTCTCTCTTAAGTCAAAGCCAACTTGGCAGCACATAATGAAAACAAGAATTCAAATGGCTAAAGAGGAACACAAAAAAGACACATTTGTTCCAGGCTGGTCTCATGAGGCCGCAGATGTTTCATCAACACCTAAGCAAGAATTGTTGCATGGTCCATAATCAAATCAATGAACATTTTGGTTCGCATCTTGCTAATACACTTAAGCAATTAAAAGGAATACCATATAATCACTTTTTTAGACAGAGTTCAACTTAAAAATGATGGATGTTGCTTGATCAGCAGTGTTTCTGGTTTTTTGTTCTGCTTTTGCTTTGTATCTTGTTTTTTTTTCTTTTCTATTTTTGGATCTATTGCCTTGTTGTTCGTGTTTGCTGTTACAGTCTAAAAAATTAAAATAAAAAAAAATCAAACCCTGAATAATCCTAACTTTGGAACATGCATGTGTGAGTGACCTCAAATGTAACGCAAGCATGAAGAAATGTGTTGTCTCTTGAGTCTGAGCAGGTGAAAATTAGCTGCCTTAATTCCTTCTCTCACAAGAAAGATAAAGACTTGTCTAATGAAATACTTGAGTGGGGGGAAAAAGCACTACAGAGCAGGCATTTCATTAGCCTGGGGCTGTTACGTTATGTTGGTAAACCTACAGATGATAAATTTATGATGCTGAAAGACTACTTTTCCTACTGAGAAATCGCTGTGCAAGTAATTTTGCCAAGTACATTCTGGTGTCAATTCATATTTAGGATAACAAGGGAGACAAAATTACAGCAGGAGCCTGTTTGTCAAGGACACTGATGTGAAATAAGGCTTTCCCTTCTGTCTGTGGTACAAATTTGGGAAGAGCTTCAATTGCTGGATGACAGACTAGCTTTCAGAGTGTGTGGGATCTGTGAAAACTTAAGTCACTACAAGCTTGCCAGTCAATGGATTTAGCAGGAGTACCTAGGGCTGCCAGCGGAAAGGAGGAATCATCTTAACTGGGGCCTTCTTTGATGTGCTTGGGTTGGTAGCAAGGATGGGTTGAAGTTTTGCTTCATGTCCTTGCCCAGTTAAGCGGTGTGACCTTGCAAAAAAAAAAAGGTCTATCTCTTGACTCCAGCCCACCCCACATCTCCCTCTCTCTTCTCTGCCTCAAATGTTCCTCATCTCCAAGACGAAAACAATAATGACATTGTTGTTCTGAAAGCGGATAAGAGAGAGGCTTCATTCCAGAGAAGTAAGGCAGCTATGGGTGATAACCCTGCAGTTTGTTACAAGAAGCACACAATTCCTTTGTTACAGCAATTCCACTGGCTGCAGGTTTGTTTCGAGTCACAATTATGCTGGTTATGACTTGTTACGGTTGTGTGCCTTCAAGTCATTTCCGACTTAGGGTGACCCTACGATGAATCTATCATGGAGTTTTCCGGGGCTGAGAGTGTGTGACATGTCCAAGGTCACCCAGTGGGTTTCCATGGCTGAAGCCAGGTCTCCAGGGTCAGTGTCCACTGCTCAAACCACTACACCTCTCTGACTCTGGTTATGATTTACAATAACCTGGACCCAATCCATACGAGAATCTGGTTATGACTTACAAACTCCTATGCAGATTGGATCCAGGTTATTTGAAGCACTGTACAGTCCCATATGAGCCTGCATGGGCTTTAAGATCTGCAGGGGAGGCCCTTCCCTTCATTTGATTGTCTCACAGGTATATCTGGTGGGAAAATAGGAGAGGGCCTCCCCAGTGATTTCTCCCAGTCTTTGGAACTCTCTTCCTAGAAAGGTCATACTGGGTCCTTCCCTCCCATCCTTCCAGAGTCAGGTGAAGAATTTTTGTTTGTTTCAACAGGGCTTTGTACCCTGTTTACAGGAAAGGGGCTTTTAATAACATGCTGCATTGCCTGTATTTCTTGCTTTTTAGAGGATATGTTTTAAAATTGTTTTCAATTTTATTGACAGACTATATTTTAGTATTTATATGTGAGCTTTCATCTGTATTTTTTCTACTTTTTTGTACACTGCCTTGAGTCTCATGGCTGGAAAAATGTGGAACATAAATAACTGTAGTAGTAGTGCTAATAATGGTGATGATAATAAGTTTGCTTTTTCCTGTAATTTTTTCCTAGAAAAATTATCTGCTCTTCTCTTGTCAACAATTTGTTTTTAACGTAAGTAATTTTAAAAGGCAACTTTTGATACACGCTACTGGTACAACCCAATAAGGTCCTTTTCCACACTACACTGTTATAGTGCTATTATTCCACTTTCAACATCCTGTGAAATGGTGGGATGTGTAGTTTACTGAGGCCAAAGAGCTCTCCGGCTGAGAATTCTAAAGGCCCCTTCCTAAACTACAAACTCTGCTCTTCTCTTGTCAACAATTCGTTTTTAATATAAGTAATTTTAAAGGCAACTTGTCATACAGGCTACTGGTACAACCCAACATGTAACGCTGGATGTAATGTACAAATGCAGATCCAATGGTGGAAACCTGTTTCCAGAGCATGTTAAAAGTGGAATAATACCACTATAACAGTGTAGTGCAGAAATGGGCAAAGTCAATGCATGTCCATATAGTTATGATCCATAGTTAATACTGGCAAAGGTATTTATAGTTGATGCAGTCGCCACAAACAGCAGGAGGTCAAGTGGTAGAGACCTCACTTTCAAACAGAGAGTGCTAGTTGCACCCACAACATTCTGTGGGGTAACCCAGGGGCAACCCATATGAAACAGCAGCCTAGAACATGTGAGCACCAAATTTACTAGCTCCCCTATTAACACATACCTTTAAGACATTTATAACATATCAATAACCATAAACAGAACAGAACAGAAGAGAATAGAATAGAACTTTATTAAGGTCAAAGACCAGCACAAGTACCAATAACCATAAAGAAAAACAATAGTTTACAAATTTCTCCTGCCTGGTCACCTAGAGGTGATTCTGACTTACTACGAATTATCATTCAAATGGCTCTTTAAAAGCCTACATTTCCAGTGTGCTGGATGTAACATAAGAAAACAGATCCAATGGTGGAAACCTATTTCTGCCCACAGATTACATTGACTAGACTGGTATGAAAGTGCTTATAAAATCGTAAAATTAATAGTAATCATAAAAGATGAGCTGGTATATGAATGACTTTATATACTAAAAGCAGGTCTGAAGTTTAAAATGTCTACCACTTTTCTCATATGTCACTGCTGGAGTAGAAATCCTGCAGTCCTCCAGATGTGCTAGAACTACTGCTCCCAGCATTTCTTATTATTGATGATGTTGACTAAGGCTGCTGGGAAATGCAGTCCAACAACATCCGGATAGCCACGTTACCCGTCATTATTAAAAAAGAAAGAAAGAAAAAGAAATCAATGTGGGACCTGTAGTTCTATAAAAGGGTTCTTTCTAAGTAAGAATATGTAGCATTAACACAAATCTACAGTGCTCAGAATGCTTTGGGGTAAGTCATGACATTTTGCCACTTGCTGATGGCATCTCATAATGGCTGCCTGACGTGGGATATCTCAGCCGATTTCACTGTGGCACTGGCTCTGTTTCTAGCGAAAACAGTTATTTCTTATGGACATGAAGCATTTATACCTTGCATCCCAATCCTAGGCATCAGAAATAATTCCTGTTGGTTTACTCCTAAGTATGCTTGCATATACAATAGTCCCTCCAGTGAGAGGGGATCAGTGGGAGTGGGAAAACGGGATCCATATTTTGACTAGTGTGGATGGGAAAAGTGGGCACCAGCTGTGCTCACAGCAGACAGACCCTTTGTCATTTGGTATGGAGCAAAAACAGCCTTACATTACACACCAGATGTAGTATGGGGAGTTTCCATCTGTTCTGAATGTGGCTGGTGATTATTCTTCTGCCTCTCCGCTCCGGTTCTGAGCAGTGAGCTTGATCACAGCACTAAATTCCAAACTCCCAACGGCTACTTGCCAGCCATCATGAGATTTTCGTGAGGTTTTGTGTTACTAGGATCTTGTGGGATACCCTCCTCTACACAGAAGTATATCTAGCATAAACAGCACCTAGGGCAAGCATGGAAGGTGCACCCCTACTTTTGGGGCAGCCACTTCCTCCTCCTCCTCCGCCTTTTTTGTGCCCTCCCAGCATTGGTGGCCACAGCATGTACCCTACTTGCCCCACCCTGGATACGCCTTTGCTCTTACATGACTTGGGGTGAGGCTTTTGAGCTGGCAACTGAGCAGGGAAGATGTCATTAGACCAGGCCTTCTCTCTCCTCTCCATGTTTCACCACACTGGCCATTTCCGCACTATACTCTTATAGCGCGATTATTCCACTTTCAACATCCTATGGAATCCTGGGGTTTGCAGTTTCGGGAGGGGCCAACCAGCAAACCCCAGGATTCCATAGGATGTTGAAAGTGGAATAATCGCGCTATAAGACTGTAGAGCGGAAATGGCCACCATCATGACTTGCTAGAAAACATGGCAACCCTACTTGGGGTAGGGCTTATTTCCAAACAGGAAATGACTATACTGTCACATCCTGTTTAAAAAAAACACAAGTCTGAACCAAAAGAAAAGTGATGAAGTGGTGAGAGGAGTTGGAAAAAGGCCTCCAAATACAGCAACATGTCCAGTATCAGCCCAGATAGGTTTTAGGAAGTGCTATTTACCATTTGGGAAAAAATCTTGCAGATTGGCAGGTCATGGGGACCCTTTGTGGGCACACAAAAAACAGCTTGAGGGTATCTGCATGCCATGTACACTTTTCTGGCCCCTGTTCTAAAGGAAGCCAGACCTGGGTAAAGAAGTCAAACAGTCCCTTGGAATATCTCACCATTCAAGAGATGTGAGGAAAGCATAATAATAGTGCTATTTCTAATCCAGCGAGCAGAGACTGGTTTCAACCCATTTTAAGCAGACACCGGTTCCAGATCACCAATACTGCTCTTTACTCTTAACACCAAAACCCAACTGAATAGAGATTCGAGCAAAGTAAAATTACAGCACTGTTTTCACAAACTGATAAATGAAACATGCATTGATTGCAAGCAAGGAGGCTATCTTTTAAAGTCAGATTAATAAAAATGAAATGCGCCCCCCCCCTCCAAGTTACCTGCAGGTGGATCCAGTCTGTGTTTGTTCTCTTGACACCAACCGACTGGTCGAAGTCTGTAATCCAAGTAAAACAACCACTGGTCATAGGATTCAGTCTCCTCCAGTCCCACATAGCGAAGGCGTAATCTTCCTCCAACATTCTCAAGTACACTAACTATCCAGTACTGAAAGGGATTCTGGGAATCCTGCAGCTCTATTAAGGAATCAACTGTAATGAGGTCTACAGGATTTTTCCCTCGCAGAGGCTGTTTGAATAGAAGCAAAACTCCTTATTTTAAACTTTATTTGAAGTCTTCTCACGGTAACAGACACAGCAGAAGATCATTAATTTCTTTCTTTTTTTTTTTGTAGATCGATGGAGATGATGCTTTTCTTCACCTTTATCCCAGCCACATCAGCAGTGTCTTTTTCCTCCTAATTTTAACCCAATTATGCATTCCAAGCACAAAAGCAAAAGAAAACAACTGGGCTTCACTTCTCAACCAATCATACATTTCAGATATGGCTCTCTGCTTTCTATTCCCAACTATCTGCTCGTTTGAAATTTTCTAGCTGTAGGCAGCTATGACAAGGAATTGTTTAGGGCTTCATGCCTGATAGACCATTTTTCAAAAACTAGAATCCATTAACCAGGCACCACGTACAGAAGATACACTCTGAGAATCAATGAATTCTGAGCCCAAGCTTTTGTTTTTCATGCCAGAACTGAAGGCCATTGACAGTCCTTCCAGATAAATAATTTTTTTTAAAAAAAAAATCCACTGCTGGGCATTATAACGTTCCTTCATTTCAGCAATATAATTGAGGTGAGCGGTGCTATTTTATTGCTGCTACTCTTACAGGGTTGAGATCTAGTGGAAATAATCTCAAGACGTAGGAGCAGATTCAAATCTATCTTCACAGCCCCACTTTGCAGGGGAGGATTGTCTTTTTTAGTTTTCAGTTTGCAAATTGATATTTAAGTATATGAATTCTAGGGGTTTCACTTCTAAATTAATGTCCATCTTTTGAGGTCAGCTTTGCAGAATGTTTGTGTAAGTGTGTTTCACATGTTATCACAACAATCATTCTTGAAATATAACTACTGTATATACTTTTGTGTATGTCTAGACATTTCAGCTAACCCCCCCTCCACAAAATCAGGGTCAATTTATCTATGGGTCAATGTAAGTACTGTACTTAACTCCTCAAAGGAGTGTTGAGAGAGTAGAGGGAGTTGGTGCTTGTTTTAGCTTCTGGGATGGACTAAGCCAGTGGTTCTCAACCCGTGGGTCCCCAGATGTTTTTGGACTTCAGCTCCCAGAAGCCCTGAGCATTGACCATAGTGGCTGGGGCTTCTGGGAGCTGAAGTCCACCAACATCTGGGGACCCACAGGTTGAGAACCACTGGACTAAGCTGTCACCTTTCGCCACTCTACTCCGGGATGGGGACGGTTCCTTTTTTGATAAGAGTGAATACTGCACCTTAACTTTTACCAAGAAAAGAATGATCTCCTTCTCTGAGCCGAGTGGTGAAAGGCCTTTCTGAATGCCTGACCAGCAAAATGGTGGTGGTGGTGGTGCTGGTGGCCACCAGCCATGCTGGTGCTTTCCTCTCTCCATGGAATGACCCTTGACTTATCCACAGGTCATACCAAAATCCATAATTTTGGCCTCAAAACCTGCCCTCGACTTATACATGAAGTCATCTTACACACAAGTATATAGGGTATTGTATCAGCGAAGTCTTAGATACGGAGTGTAACACATTTCGAAAAGGCACACTTTTTAAAAGCAATTCTCTGAAGGCATTTACGTGCACAAAACTCACAAGAAACTTTCACAACAGTAATCACACGTATTTAGAATCAATGTCTAGCACAGACTGGACACTGCAATTAGGATTATAATTTAGGATCATCTCAGGCTCTGAGGTTTCTGGCCTTCAACTTGAGACGCAGAGATGGTCCCTGGTGTTGTCATTTAGCATTATGTATGGAGCACTGGCTGCAGATGTTGGCAACTTTTCATTCTCTCTCACCCCCAAAAAACATATTTTCCCATTTGAAAATCAAGACACAAATCTCAGAGAAAAGGGTTGTTCCCAAATCACGATGAGACAAGAGAATTATTCCTTATCACTTACTTAGGGACACAGTATAAAGAACCTTTAATCTGGCCTACATGCTTCTCGCCAGAAGGTGCATACAGAGCAGACAAGAGGGTTAACTCTGATGCTACAAAGATTGGGAGGAAATGAGGATGGTAAGTAAAAAAAGCACAGAACCTCTGGAGAGTCTTTTCAAGCTGCAGCAAGAAATCAATTAAAGCCTTGCAATTTAGACCAAGCTGCTACAATTTATATTGTATTGGCTGAACTGGAGATTTGGCTGTATATTGGCTGAACTGGAGATCTGTGCATAGCACTTTCCTCTGCCTGAGGCCAAGTCCAATAAAAATGGAGAATCTGCACCCTCATTTCCTGCCAAGAGACGACCCATGAAAACTGGAGACTCAAGGGTAGGCTCTGAGATCGGGCAACCCTAATTGCAATGGCACTCTCTGTGCCTATGCATATTTATTCCAGATGGGCAAAGTGTGACCCTCCAGATCTTGCTGAACTGCAGTTCCTAGCATTCCTAACCATTGTCAATGCTGACTAGGTCTGATGAGAGTTGCAGTTCAGCGACATCCAAAGAGCCATGCTTTCCCTAACCCCTGTTTTAGGTGATTTTAAAAACATCTGCAAATGGCTACTCACTTCATGGGTTCATGATACAAACTCTCAAGTACTAATATTCATTTTCACCTAGAGTTTAAAACTATGTAAATATAAAGCATCTCTAGTCTAGTCACAGATAATAGGTACCACCACGATTATTTTTTTAAATTAATATTGACATTAGTATCGTTATATATGCCTTTTTCTCAGTCTAAGAGTCAAAGAGACTTTACAAACTTCAAACAGATACAGTTAAAAATCTGCATCATACAAAAGTTAAAGATGTACCAACTCAGCTTTTAATATACTTAAAAGTAGTTAAAAGCATGGCTGCTAAAGAGAAAAACAACATAGACAATACAGCACATTATGAAATGTCCTTTCCTCCTCAGCAATCCATCTTCAAAGGCCTACTGAAGCCTACAGAAGGATTAGCAAGGAGGTGCTAGTCCAACCTGTCTAGAAATGGAGTTCCAGAGCCAGGGAGCGAGGAGTCTTCTCTCATGCTTCCACCAGATGTACCTGTGAGGGTGGAGGGACAGAGAGAAGAGCCTCTCCAAAAGTTCTCAAACCACACGCAGGTTCATATGGGAGAATATGGTCCTTTAGTTAACCTGGACCTGAGCCATAGTGGGTGTTATGGATCATAACCAGCACTTTGAACTATGCCTAGAAACAGACTGGAAGCCAGTGGAGTTGTTGTAGCATAGGAATCGTGTGTTCTCTGTAGCTGCCTCCAGTTAACAATCTAGCTACAGCTCTTTGGACCAGCTGGCAGTTCCAAACACTTTTCAAAGGCAGCCCCAAATGGGCCATTTTATTGGAATCCAATGACTTCATTTTCAGAGAAGAATTTTGCCTACATTCAGCAGTTTGCCAGGGTAGCTACACTGTGAGTGAGACACTCATCTCATTACATCAATCAGAAACTAGCAGCCCCTGAATCAAAACTGCCCAAAAAGGAATCACACATAGTACCCTTTGTACTGTTGCTGGACAATGATGGAGGAGGAGGAGGAGGAGGAGGAGGAGGGATGATGGTGAATATTTTTCTTCCCTTTAACGGTTACTATTGTTGTGTGCCTTCAAGTTGTTCTCAACTTATGGCAATCCTACGGCAAACCTATCACGGTGTTTTCAGGGGCTGAGAATGTGTGATGTGCCCAAGGTCATTATCCCAATATTTGCCATCCAGGATGGGTAGTTTCACCCAGTTTTATCATACGACTGCCACTGCTTTAATAGCTAACTCCTGGAGTTTCCACCTTTTAATGTTTTAAGAGATGCTTCTTTCCATTTAATAAAAGACTTCCTGTTTCTTTTAACTTCCTCAGGTTTCCCCAAAGAATGGTAGAGGGAGGGAAACTGCCTCTAGTGTACATCTGCAAACACTTATAATATTGTTAGAGAAAGACTTTCAAACATTGCTAATCAGTTGAATACCAAATAGCTTTGTTTCTTCCAGTTGTGCAAGAGCCTGTACCAATGGAGGAGCTCCTTTGGTTTAATTTCTTTTCTTATACACTGCTCCACCATGAGATTTCTAAATGCAGCCTTTTTTGTAAGTGGAAGATGTCTTCTCCACACTGAATGGCAACCTTGGACCTAGACCCACCATCTCTAAGCTCAGAGCACTCTGGTACCTAATGGAAGGAGACTAATAGTTAACTCTGTGGAGGGCTTGTCAGGGATTCTGCTTGGTGACCATTCATGGTCCTCATGACCAGTCCAGTAGAATCTACTTGGACCAGAGCAGAAGAGAATTCTGTCATCTGCCAGCTGCATGGCACCAGAGCGCATGTGTGTTTTGTAAGTCATATTTTCAGGATTGACAAAAACAGGTATTGCCCTCTGATACCAGGACTGACAAATAAATGGGTCCAAGAGCTAAACAAGCCTAAACTCTCCTTAGAAGCCAAAATTAATCAAAGTGAGGCTATCATACTTTGGACACATCATGACATAACTAATTTGAAAAGACAACAATACTTGGTAACACTGAAGGCATCAGGAAAAGAAGATGACCAAATTACAGATTGAAAGATTCAACCAAGGACAGCAATTAATAACAACAAACTAGAGTTGAACATGCAGTAGCAAGTCAGCTTCTCCAAGCTGGCCACTCACAGTCCATCTGGGTGGTCTGATTGAGCTCCAAATGGGAAACATAACAGTGTTCAGTGAGATGGAAGGAAAGTAGGTCAACTGGTTCTAAAGCAGGGCTGGGCAACTGTGGAGGGGACGGGGCCCTTCCCCCACCCCATGCAGGTTCCAGGGATGACTGGAAGTGATGTCACGTCATTCCAGGTTCTGGAAGTTGACCTGATTACACCTGATGTTTACAGTCAGAGGGAAGTGGGATGGGGGGAGAGGGGACAATGAAAACTAGCTGCCATTTTTGTTTCAGTTCAAGTGGGAGTCTGTTGGATTTGTCCATTTTTGCCTGTTTTTTAAAGGATGTTGGGGACAAAAATGGATGCCACAAAAAGGAGTCCATAGACTTCACTTTCCCCGTCACTGTTCCACAGTCAGGATGAGCATCAATCAGCATCAAACTGTGAACACCCTGCGTCATCTGTCTGCATTTTGCCCATTCCAGTAGGGTGGGGAAACACTCCAGTCCCCTTTTAAGCCTCCCCATTCCAAAACCTAATTCTGACTCAGCCGATAAACTTGTGTACAGGATGTTATCATTCTTCCAGACCCTTTCCCCAAAAGCCTGTTTTCAAATCATTCCCTACCCATAGGACATTAATATGTCAGAGAGACAAATTCCAATTTAGGATTGATTTTGCTTATTCATTTTTTTCAGAACTTACATGCCAGCTGTCTGTCAAGGTGGCTAAAAGCATAACCAGAATGCTGCTGGATCCAACTAAAGACCTCTATGGTCTAGCATTCTCTTCACGGAGGGGCCAACCAAATGCCTTATGGGGAGCCTACCAGCACCCTCCAGCTGATACACAGAAGTATAATCTCTGGTACAGAAGGCAACGTATGTGTATTATAATACATGTATGAGTATTATTATGTGTATTATGACTGGCAGCCACGAACAGAATTATTTTCAATACCTATTCTCTCCGACATGCTAACTTTCAATGTGCAGGGGCTGTTTGTAGAGGAAAATCCGATCACCGGCAATCTAAAATCATAAGGCCAGAAAAAAACTGATGAAAACAGAAAAAAACTGACTCAAAGCGAAGGCCAAAGTCTTCAGCTGATATGTCACAACTCAAGAAGGAAAGTCTTGGACAAGCAATTCCAACAGCCTTTCCTCTTTGTCCACAATACAACTGATTCTCCTACAGGGTAGAAGGGGACGACCAAGTCCCAAATGCTCTCATACACAAATGCACTTCAATGACATCTGAATGTGCCCTGCGACACAGATCTCTTTTAAGATGCACACCTGCAAGAACATAGCACTAAAAGCTGCAAAGAGAACAAGACTGCTGCTATTAATAACCAACCGTCTGTGCCTTGAGTTAATTTTCAAAGCAAAGGGAGCCTTTCAAGAAGAGCTAGAGAAACCTGGACATCCTTACTGCTAAATCAATAAGTCATAAAATAACCATAATCCTTAACAAATGCCTGGCAGCAGCTGCAGCCAGCTGTAAAAGATTTTTAGATCTTCAATCCTGCCTATTGATTAAACAATGCAATGATTATCCTTGTAGAAAGGAACTGACAGACTCTGGCAGCCTATTGAAAAAGTCCTGGAACCGTAGGTTTTGTAGTGGTTGTGGTGATGGAGAGGCGCTGGAGACTAATATTGCTTGGACAAGTCAGGTATTTTGGAATTACAGCTCCAAGAACCAGCCAGTGGCCATGTTGGCTGGGGGATTCTGGGATTAGTAGTCCAAAACAGTAACTTTCCCAGCGCAACCACAACACAGACTAAAATTCAGGTGATTTGAATGTGCTATGAAAAGATTAAATGATTTAAGAAGGCCAAAATCAATCAGTCAATCAAACCAAAAGCTTTCTGATTAGAGGCTTCTCTTGGGGTGGAGAAAAGTGGTCCTTCACATGTAACTGGAATGCAATTCCCATCAACCCTAGCCAGCATAAACAGGAATAGGAGAAGATGGAGCTGCAATCCAAAACCTGCAAGAGGGGGGTACATTCACCAGCTGTGGTCTATTCAGAACATCATTCTCAACCTACAGTGGTCAACCTAAGCCTAAGGGAATCCCACAAGCCAAGAAAAATGTTTTTTTTACCATGCAAGATGAAAGAATTATATAACCAATAAAGACAAAGGGGGGAAAGCCTTGCAGAATTTACCAAAATGTTTGTTTACTTAATTTATATCTTGCCCTTCTCCCAGCATAGGATTCAAGGCAATGTACAACCTCTAAAAATATCTTTACACACACATACACACACAATTTTTATATATTATCATTTTTATATATTTCTTTCTTTAGGGGAAAAATCCTTAAACACAAATTATGATAAAAAGATTTAAAACACATTAATAACACAGAGAGAATGGAGAGATTCACCATAAAATTTGCAGGTGCTTGTCAGCTAACAAATACAGAAATGAACCAGCATCAAAATACTATAATTATGAACAGTACTTGTTGAAAGACAGCAAGGAAAACAAACAAACATTACATTATTACAGCTGACTACATTTTTGGTGTCCAAGAACAATCTATTATAGGTAAATACTATCATTTGCCACTCAGTTTTATTAATGTGTTTTACTGTCATAAATAAACAAACATTTTATTGTCATAAAGAAAAAGCAGGTATTGAGTACAATAGCATTTTCCTGCTTATATTTAATAAAATAAATTTGGAAGTCATTGGACAGAATAATACTGGGAGACAGAAGCAGGTTTGAGTCACATTGATCAACTGGTTAGAGTATTATCTCCATATTTCTCCTTATATCTCCATAAATGAAAAGGATAAGAACTTTTTTTAAAAAAAAAAGCAGAAGAAGACTCAGAAGATCCATTAGGATCAAAGTGAGTGTCTAGACTGCTGCTTCCAATATGTTGCACCACTGACCAAACTGGGTAAGGATGATGGAAAATGCAGTTCAACACCATCAAATGTTGTCCCCATCTTCAAGAAGGGAAAAAAAGAAGACCCAAATAATTATCGCTCAGTCAGCCTGACATCAGTACCCGGAAAGATCCTGGAGCAGATCATTAAGCAGTCAGTTGCTAATCACTTAGAAAGCAAGGCGGTAGTCACGAGAAGTCAACATGGATTTCTAAAATATAAGTCATGCCAGACTAATCTTATCTCTTTTTATGATAGAGTTACTAGCTTGATAGATGAAGGGAATGGATGTAGCATATCTCGATTTCAGTAAGGCCTTTGACAAAGTTCCCCATGACACCCTTGCAAAGAAACTAGTAAAATGCGGGCTGGACAGGGCTACTGTTAGTTGGATTTGTAATTGGTTGACCGACCGAACCCAAAGGGTGATCACGAATGGCTGCTTCTCATCCTGGAGAGAAGGGACTAGCGGGGTGCCACAGGGTTCTGTCCTGGGCCCAGTGCTGTTCAATATTTTTATCAACGACTTAGATGAAGGAATAGAGGGCATGCTCATCAAATTTGCAGATGACACCAAATTGGGAGGGGTTGCTAATACGCCAGAGGACAGGATCAAAATTCAAAATGACCTGGATAGATTGGAGAGCTGGGCCAAGGCTAACAAAATGAAATTCAACAGAGAGAAGTGTAAGGTCCCACACTTAGGTAGAAAAAATGGAATACAGAAATATAGAATGGGGGACATGTGGCTGGATAGCATTACATGTGAAAGGGATCTAGGAGTCTTCATAGACCACAAGCTGAACATGAGTCAGCAGTGTGATGCGGCAGCCAAGAAAGCCAATGCAATTCTCGGCTGCATCAATAGGAGTATGGTGTCCAGATCGAGGGAGGTACTGGTACCACTCTACTCTGCTTTGGTTAGACCTCATCTTGAATCCTGTGTCCAGTTCTGGGCACCCCAATTCAAGGAGGAGATGGTCAAGCTAGAGCAAGTCCAGAGGAGGGCGACCAAAATGGTGAGAGCCCTGGAAGCCATGCCCTATGAGGACAGACTTAGAGAGCTGGGTATGTTTAGTCTGCAGAAGAGAAGGTTAAGAGGGGACATGATAGCCATGTTTAAATATTTGAAGGGATGCCATGTAGAGGAAGGAGAGGGCTTGTTTTCTGCTGCTCCAGAGACCAAGACAAGGAGCAATGGATTCAAGCTGCAGGAGGGGAGATTCCATCTGAACCTCAGGAAGAACTTCCTGACGGTCAGGGCTGTCCGGCAATGGAATACGCTGCCTCGGAGTGTAGTGGACTCTCCTTCTTTGGAGGTCTTTAAGCAGAGGCTGGATGGCCATCTGTCGGGAGTGCTTTGAGGGTGTTCCTGCATGGTAGGGGGTTGGACTGGATGGCCCCTGGGGTCTCTTCCAACTCTACATTTCTATGATTCTATGATTCTGTGATCTTGAGGGAAAAAGGTTCTCCAGCCCCATATTAAAGGGTCCTCACGCCATGTGATCTTCTATCGCATAGCTTTGGCCTTCTACTGAAACATGTCAGAGAATATTTTCAGCAACTACCGCAGGTAACAAACTACTTTTCCCACAAGGTTTTGCCACTCCAGGAACTCTCCAAAAATTCTGCAGCAGTGCTGCCTATTCTGAGGTTGCACCAAACTAAGATACAACAGAGATGATCTTCAGGTGACCTTCAACGGACACAACCTGGGGCTGCCCTCAGAACGAACACACTGTGGACTAAGCTACACTGCTCGGTCTCGTGAAACTATCATTTCTAGTGATCTGGGTTATCTTCTGCGACCTACCAAAACAAGTCAAGGGGACCATGAGAACAGCTTACTAGTTTACAGCAGAACTTCATAAAGTTCAAAATTTCCACTACAAAAGTAAAATGTCTAAAATTATCACAAGGAGGGTACAGACTAAATCCGTAGTTCTTAACCTGTTCTTTAGCAGGGTCTCCCTGTAAATACAATTTCTTGCCAGGGACCCCCAAGAATCTAAATATTTAAATTTAGAATTAAATATTCAAATATTTATTTAAATATTTATTTAATAATTTAAACATTTATTTGAATATTCACACATTTATTTATTGAAGGCTTCTGTTGACTAGGATTCAAATCCCTGCTCAGACACTGGGTGACCTTAGGCAAGTCACATTCTCTCAGCTTCAGAGGGAGGCAAAGGCAAACAAATCTTGCCAAAATACAAAAACAAACAAACCTGAGATAGGTTCACTTTAGGGCTGCCATAAGTCAGAAATGATTTGAAAGCACACAGCAACAAAGTACTATCTAGCCATCACATCTTTCCCCTTTGAAAACGGACTTACAAAGACCCTAAGGTAAATCTATCATGGGGGGTTGGCAAGATTTGTTGCCTTTGCCTTCATCTGAAGTTGAGAGAATGTGACTTCTCTGAGGTAAGCCAGTGCATTTCCATGACTAAATGGGAATTGAAACCCTGGCTCAAGAGTCATAGGCCATTTCCGCACTACACTCTTATAGCGTGGTTATTCCACTTTCAACATCCTATGGAATCCTGGGGTTTGCAGTTTTGGGAGGGGCCAGCTGGCCCCTCCCGAAACTGCAAACCCCAGGATTCCATAGGATGTTGAAAGTGGAATAATCACACTATAAGAGTGTAGTGTGGAAATGGCCATAGTTTGCGTGTGCGCACACACCTGCTACCATTTGCAAATGAGAGAACAGACTGGGCAAATGCACATGCCTGCCACCATGTCCTTCAGCATCTACATGCCTTGCTGTTGCATCCCTGATGAAAGGGACATAGAGGCAGGATGTGTGTGTGTGTGCGTCCTCAAACTGCTCCCTCATTTGTACATGAGGTAGCAGTTTTGGCACCTGTACACATTCCTTCTGCTGGATCCCTTTTGTTGATGCTGCTGGTGGTATCCAGCAGCAGAGCTCTGCAGACCTCTGTGAGGGCTCTCCAGATCCCAGGTGAAGAACCACTGGACTAACTTACCACTGCTATCTCGTAAACAGAAATAGGCATGCAAAGACTATTTGCACATTTTTTTCATGTTGATACACCAAGGCACCTCATCCCAAAAGAAAAGAAAAGGAGACAGCGAGAGACAGAGAAAAGAAAAAAGGAAAAGAAAAGAATAGAATAGAAAGGGGGGGGAGAGTCATAGAATCATAGAAATGTAGAGTTGGAAGAGACCACAGGGGCCATCCAGTCCAACCCCCTGCCATGCAGGAACACCCTCAAAGCACTCCCGACAGATGGCCATCCAGCCTCTGCTTAAAAACCTCCAAGGAAGGAGACTCCACTACACTCCCAGGCAGCATGTTCCACTGCCGGACAGCCCTGACTGTCAGGAAGTTCTCCTGAGGTTCAGATGGAATCTCCTTTCCTGCAGCTTGAATCCGTTGCTCCTTGTCCTGGTCTCTGGAGCAGCAGAAAACAAGCCCTCTCCTTCCTCTACATGGCATCCCTTCAAATATTTAAACATGGCTATCGTGTCCCCTCTTAACCTTCTCTTCTGCAGACTAAACATCCCCAGCTCTCTAAGTCTATCCTCATAGGGCATGGCTTCCAGGCCCCTCACCATTTTGGTCGCCCTCCTCTGGACCTGCTCCAGCTTATCCATATCCTTCTTGAATTGGGGTGCCCAGAACTGGACACAGGATTCAAGATGAAGTCTAACCAAAGCAGAGTAGAGTGGTACCATACCTCCCTCGACCTAGACACCAGACTCCTGTTGATGCAGTAGAGAATTGCATTGGCTTTCTTGGCTGCCACATCACACTAATGACTCATGTTCAGCTTGTGGTCTATGAAGACTCCTAGATCCCTTTCACACGTACTGCTATCCAGCCATGTGTCCCCCATCCTATATTTCTGTATTCCATTTTTCTTCCCTAAGTGTGGGACCTTACACTTCTCACTGTTGAATTTCATTTCGTTAGCCTTGGCCCAGTTTTCCAATCTATCCAGGTCATTTTGAATTTTGATCCTGTCCTCTGGCATATTAGCAACCCCTCTCAATTTGGTGTCATCTGCAAGTTTGATGAGCATGCCCTCTTTTCCTTCATCCAAGTCGTTGATAAAAATATTGAACAGCATTGGGCCCAAGACAGAACCCTGTGGCACCCCGCTAGTCACTTCTCTCCAGAATGAAAAGCAGCCATTCGTGACCACCCTTTGGGTTCGGTCGGTCAACCAATTACAAATCCAACTAACAGTAGCCCTGTTCAGCCCGCATATTATTATTTTAGTCCATTATTAAAAAATTTTTGTAGCCCTCTGTAAAAAGGACAGCAATTACTCAATGTTTTCTTGGGTTTGGGAGATAAAAACTGAGGTATTGTGAGATAAAAAAAGTCTTCAATTCCATGTGAAATTTTCACCAAAAAAAATCATGAAATCTGAGAAATATCACAGACTGTACAAAAGCTCTTGGAATCTTGCCCAGTAGAGGAAGAACATTTCAGTTCTTGCATGTAAAAATGAAAAAAGGAGAGTTAGATCTTTAAAGAGAGGTTTCGCACCTGTCAACTACAAAAAATCCATTTAGCTAGCGTATGTATTTAGCCCCTGATAGCTCCACCCTTCACGGATCAGGAGAAGGTGTTATTAGGTTAAAACAAAATGGCATGAGCCTGTGTGTGTTTTGGATTTGTTTATATAGGGCATCTCTAGCTTGGGCAAAAGTTTTCAGAATGTGTATGTGTATGTATATCTCCAAACAACATTTCTGTTGTCCTGGATTAGTTTCTGGCAATTCCTAGCATCAGTTACAACATTTTATTCCCACCATTAATTGGGTTATTGTTTAATTTTGAGACATATTGGAACAATATGTCCTCTTTTAGTCATTTATTTATTTATTTTAAATGACAGTTATAATGCTAAAGCGCATCAGTGAAACAGCACTTTTACATTATCATTCTAAAACAAACCTCACCAAACCACAGCCCAGCTAAAAACAAAATAAAATAAAACTTTGAAAGAGCCTTATTGGCAAGAAATTGCTATAAACAGCTTTTTCCAAAAATGGAACAAATAGATATGGAGGCAAGAACATGTGAATCCTGGTGAAACCCAGGAAGCTATATCACTAGAACTGTATTTATTCATCATTTATTCAATTTATATCCCACCTTTCTCCTTACACAAGACCCAAGGCATCTTCTTTGATTGCTTCTTTCAGTCTATCAGGAACAGTCCAGTCTGATGTACTCATTACACTAGTTGCCTGCTTGGTAAAATTTGCTTCCCATCCCACTGAACCCAAAAGGCAAACATAGATCTGAATATGAGAGTTAGAAAGACCAAAACAGGACAATCGAAATTTCTGTTCTATTTATTTGAGAATAGGACAAGACAACAGTAAGTTGATCTCATGCCTTAAGCCCTTTCTGCTCCAGCCAGCTGTTCTGAACACTGGAACCCCATCATATTCAGCTTTCTGAACAGGTTGCAGACGATTCATATCCACACATTCAAGGAAACACACCAACCAAACTTCAGGAATAAAATCTTGCCAAGGTACCCACACTGCAAAATTCTAACAGTTTGATACCTCCCTTAACCACTATGGGTCTGTCCTATGAAATCCTGGAGTTTTTGGTTTGGTGGGGTACCTTCCTCCAAACTACAGCACTAGAGCTTTGGGGCAGTGAATTACAAGTACCTCTGATCAAACTATAAATCCCAGGATTCTATTGGAGGGAGCCATGGAAGTTAAAGTAGTATCAAAGCGCTATAGTGTAGTGAAGATTTACACACTGGGTCTGTTTCCCTCCTTCTCATTCATTCCATCAGCCTAAATTGTCGTCTGCTGAGAATGTGATGGTATTATAAAATAAATCATTATTTTCCAGTATTCAATAGATTCAATTATAGCGTTCAATAGGTTAAAAACAAAGGCAACCTTAAATCCTGGATTTTTCTTTTGAAAAGAAAAAATTCTATTATAAACACACAGCAGCACTCAGGAAGATGTAATAATTCAATACATACGCCTTCCAATAAATTTGCAGGTGCTGTTCGTGAACCAGTCAAATCACGTATGAGAAACTCTGTCCAGTCTGTGTATTTCTCTTTGATCGCTGAAAAATAAAATGAAGGCACGATTAGCTTAAGAACAACGATTCTGACGCATAAAAACATGCACCTCAAAGAAAGAAAGAAAAAGAAAGTAGATAAGTAATATCTGTCTTTACTAAGGGGCAGAACTCTGTGAAGGAAGCAATAATAAAATCAATTGCATTATAATTAAAACACAAAAAAATTAAAAACACAGTTAAAAATTCAGCAAAGAATGAACCACTCCAACCTGGGGAAGAGAGGAGCATCCAAGTCGGATTGCCAAAGGACTGCTTGAACAAAAAGGACTTTATCTCCTGGCCAAAAGGCAACATAGGAGGGAATCACCCTACTTTCCCTTGGCATGTAGTTCCACAGTCTATGCCTGGCCAGCTCCAAAGATCTCTTTCATGTCCCCAATACAGCCTTGTGAATTTGGCTCCTCTTTTAAGAGATGGAACACACGTTTGGTGCCTATGACAAACCAGGGCTGCACAAAAATTCTGGTTTGTTCTGAGCAAGAGAGAATGGCCAAACAAACAACAGGGCTTTACTAAGCAGATGGTTTATCGTAGAGTTTGGCAAGTTCTGGGGTCCAACATTCTGCCCTCGGGACCCACGATGCTATAGTATGGGCTGCACTAGTCCCTCAACTGTATGCATGCAGAAAGCCAATGTGGTGTAGAGTGTTGGACTAGGACTCTGACAGACCAAGGTTCAAATCCCGCCTTAGCCACGGAGACCCACTATGATAGGTTTGCCTTAGGGTTGTTGCAAGTCGAAAACAACTTGAAGAAACAAAACAACAATAAGTCAATGTCTATGTGTATATGCCTTCAAGTTACCTGTTGACTTCTGGTCACCCTATAAGTTAGCAGGCAAGAAATACTCAGAGGTGGTTTTGTCAGTTCCTTCTCGTGACATAAATACATAAGCACAAAGTGGCTGGGTGTCAATTTCTGGCTTTGTTACAAGGTTTTTTTTGTGAGGATGGAGGAAGTTACTGAAAAATTGTGGGAAATGATCTATTACAGTTAATTTCTTTCTCCAGTGGGAGGCTTTGGGGAAGTTTCCAGGTTGTATCTCAAAAAGGCTTGTGGGGACCACAAGAAGCATAGAGGTTCCATTTTGTCCATCCATAGTTCATCATGTCATCCGGCAGTGGGAAGTTTTGCATCTCTGGTTTTCAGTTCCAATCAGCAAGAGAAATAATCCAGGGGTTGTTCTTGGCTTCTCTCTCTCTCTTTTTTTGAGAGGCAACAACTGGGGGAGGAAAGCTGTTGGTTATTGGACAACACAATAAACCAGGAGTGGGAATCATGTAATCCTTCAGAGGTTGTTGGATTGTAACACCTAGTATTGAATGAGCATTATCAAGCTATTAAAACGTTAAAAATCAGTATGGCAGGTAGAAAGAGGTATCTTACCAGGTCAGGACTATTCCAGACTGTTACCATTTCCACACTACAGTGTTAAAGTGCTGCTATTCCACTATCAACCTCCTATGGAATTCTGGGGTTTGTAGTTTAGGGAAGGACACTTCGAATTCTCAGCCAAAGAGCTCTTTGGTCTCAGTAAACTACAAACCCCAGAATTCCACAGGGCGTTGAAGGTGGAATAGCAGCAGTTTAACACTGTAGTGCAGAAGTGACCTGTGAGATTTCAGCCTGAGACTTAGGGATGACCCCCTTGTAACGTCAAAGAGCGGGCCCTCATGATGTCATTGAGCATGGTGCATTAAGTATAAACCATTCAAGTGTGGCATTCAACCAATAAACATCACCTGTAACAAATTAGGAAAATCTGTACACATAGCACAGAGCCAGTGTGGTATTGTGGTTTGTATATTGGACGATGACTCTGGAGATCAGGGTCTGAATCCCGACTCAGCTGTGGAAAGCCACTGGGTGACCTTGGGCAAGTCACGCTCTCTCAGCCTCAGACGAATGCAAAGGCAACCCTCCTCTGAACAAATGTGACCAAGACAAGAACGTAATAGATTCACCTCTGGGTCACCATAAGTCAGAAATGACACACAACAACAATATTCACACACTTTTCAAGGCAGTGCTCTTGCCCTGAGATTCCTTCCCCTTGCTCCAAAGACTAAAGAAGGCCCATGCCCTAAGATCTTGGAAGACTTATCTATAGGGAATGTATGACAAAGCAAACAACCATTGGAGGTCTCTCCAAAATATCAGTGGTAAGAGGATCCTTTAAGAAAAGTCCACAAAAAAGAGACAAGATTTACAGTCCCCATCAAAGTTGAAATATTAATAACTAGCAGGAAATCCATCAATCAAACTTCAGATGACAAAGGCTGGAAACGTTACCAACAATGGGAATCAATAGCTCATATGATCTGCAGGCAGAAAAGGAAATAACAGGACCTAATGAAGCAGCAAGGTGGAACTATTACAATTTTTAGCTATTTAATTAAACTGTTGCACAGCTGTTTCTTAAGGCAGAAGTAAAATATGCCAAGTACCTGGAAGAATTAAGCCATGACCTGGGTTCAAATGGCTGTAGTTGTCCCTCTATTGCCAGAATAAATAACATGAAATTGCATTGCATCCGTCAGCCTTTTCAAACTGGAGAGGTGGTCACAATTAGCAACGGGACAACTAACTCTGCAGCACCTCCTTGACTGTAACATCCATTATGCTAAGGGCTAGTACGTGCGGCCTTTTTAGAGACACCGCTACCTCTGCTAAACACACCTTACAAATTGCATAGAGCAATATATCTGGGTTTCTTTGGCTCAAACAAGGAACTCTGAAGCCTGAGGCTGGTACGTAAAGCTAATAAGCTATCTGGGACATCAAGTTAAGAGCTGGGCCAAAATATTAGTACAAATAAGGCAAGCATCAAGTTAGGTTCACCAAAATTCCAGGAAAACTTTCCCTGTTGTCCATTTATTTAGAGAATTTCTACCGAGCATGGAAACATTCCTTTTTGGGATTACAGCCCCCAGAAATCCATAGGCAGCATGGCTAGTCTCCCAGACTCCGCGTTTATGTTCCCATTAAGCAGCTCCACTTCAGATGTTACCACTACCCCACTCCTGATCAGGACTTGAATATAACTCTCCATAATGCTAGGCCAACTATCTACCGTAATTGCTAGATAATTGCTAGTTTTTGTAGAGAGCGTGACTCTCTGCATTCTGGCATTTATCCACTTTTTCAGAGCACGCTTATGATTAAATAGGGTTCCCAGATCTCAGGGCCTGGTCTTTCTTCTCCAGTCCTCAGGGCAAGGGGGAGGAATCTCAGGGTGAGAATGTTGCCTTGAAAGGGTATGTGTGTGCATATGTATTTTCTTAATTTTTTAGACTTGCTGTTTTTGCTGTGTTCATTTAAATGACATACGCTGTGCACCTGTGGTTGATGCTTAATGACATCACTGATGCCTGCCTCTTATGACATCACAAGGGGTCACCCTAAGTCTCAAGTTTTGGCTTTTGAAATCTCATGCCTTGGAAAAGTTCTGACCTGGCAGCCCTATGGGTAAATAAGTTTCCTAGTATCCGGTTTATTTATTTTAATATTTCTGAACTTTCAGCACGCTCTCCATCTATCTGGATATTGGGATGTGTACAAAAATAATTAAATAAAATAATTAAAACAGTAAAATAATAAAAATTAACTCCAAATAAGACATCAGGAATTTGATAATACCATGGCACCCTTTGATGGAATCTTGGGATTTGCAGTTTAGGGAGGAGCACTTAGAATTCCCTGCTAGAAAGCTCTAGCAAAGTATAAATCCCGGGATTCTTTAGGATATAGCCATGGCAGTTAAAGAGGCATTGAAGTGCTCTAACTGGGTACTGCAAAAGAAACCCAAGACACAGAAGAACAGCAAAAGTAATAAAACAGAGACCATTTCTGCACGGGGTAAGTAGAACGGCGCGGTGCAACCTCTGACGGAGGTCGTCCGCATCTTGGGAGCGGACTGGGTTGGACTACTTGTCGAAGTTCTGCACCTCAGTCTGCTCCGGAGCGACCCGAAGTGGTCGCGCAGCGTGCTTTTTGAAAACCTGTTTTTACAGGTTTTTCAGAAGCACGGAGCGCGCCACTCCGTGCCACTCCGTTCCTGCGCTTTGGTGCAGATTTGCAGGCGTGCAGCAGTGTGAGCCTGCAGACCTGCCGAGTGCGGGCTTTAGGCTGGCGAGCTTCAGGGGTTGGTGGGGAGCCTTCACCAACCGGAAGCCGCCATTTTGGACGCCGGAGCAGTGCAGAGCGACGAGCTCACACTGCTCCTCGTCAGGACGGACCCAAAAGGACCCACCAAAAAGCCAGTGAGTAGTAGCAGGGAGCGTTTCCCTCGCCCTGTGCGGAAAGGGCCATTGTCAGCTTATCTTGAAGGCCTTTGGTTCTCTCTCTCTCTCTCTTAATCCCTTCTACTCACCTTGTTCTTTATTTTAGGCCACACCAACATTATGTGAGCTCAGCATATAAACAAGCACCTTTGGCCATTTCTGCACTATACTGTTATAGTGCTATTATTCCACTTTTAACATCCTATAGAATCCTGGGTTTGCAGTTTAGGGAGGGGCATTTAGAATTCTCAGCCAGAGAGCTCTTTGGTCTCAGTAAACTACAAGTCTCAGAATTCCTCAGAAGGTTGAAAGTGGAATAATAGCACTATAACAGTGTAGTGCAGAAATGGTCTTTGTACTAAGCCAGACTAGATTTCAACAGGTATATGGGATAAGTGATAGAGAAACAGTTTTTATGAGCATGAAGGTTCTAGAGTGGTAATCAATAGTTATTTGATACCATTTCCATGACCATACTCCCAAAATCATGGGGTTTGTGATTTGGTGGAAAGGTCTCTGTAGCGCCATAGCTCAGAGGAGTACATAGGAGCAAGTTCTCAACTTTTGGTTCTCCAGATGTTTTGGACTTCAGATCCCAGAATCCTTACCAGCATAGCCAATGGTCTCAAGTTCTGTGAATTGATGTCCTGAACATCTGGAGAACCAAAGTTCTAGAATCACTGCACTAGAGCTCTACAGGAAAGAATTATATTGACTTCACCAAACTACAAATTCCAGCATTCCAAAGAATGGTGCCATGAGAGTGCTATCAAACTGCTATAATGATTATAGCATAATGGTCGATCAGAATCTAATAAGCCATGGGAATGAATAACAAGCTCATTTGCTCATGTCTGTCTTTCCCAAATACATGCATCTCAGGTATATTGGACTACAATGCCCATTGTCCCCAGCCAATGGAAAATAGAGCCAATGGGATTTTTCCTGTCCTGGCCAATCCAAAAGACAAGCTAGCTCTTCTCCTTTTCTGCAGCACACACACTGGCTCCCAGCTCAGATCTATTTAACACATGCTACTGATTAAATTAACCTTTTCAGAAATGTGTCTATTATTATTGTTATTACATTTCTGGTTTTATGACTTTGTGCAAATCTTATTTTAAACCACCAAAATTACAAGGCAACTGCTCTCAACGCTTGTTTAAAAAAAACTGAAACAACTAACCACTAAGTATTACCTAATGCTATCTTTGAATAACGTCTCTGGAGGAATTAGCAGATTTATGGTCCTTAAAATAAAGTGCAGCTGGAGGGTTCATATGGATAAATGGCTCATTTTCTTCCCCCTGCAGATTCAGTCTTGCTCCCTACGGCTTCTCCAAACCTATTTATCTTACTGATTTTTTTTAAATGGGAAGAAACATTTTATGTGTATCAACACACACACACGCACACACAGCTCATTATAACAACATTTGCAACTAGATAGGAATTTTCCTGAGTACCTCTAGTTAGCTAAACCTGATCTTAAAATCAGGAATCTTGCCAACTGCCATGACATGATGAGAATTCCAAATTGTTAACCTCACCATGGCACCAATCCTGGATAATACTCTCCCTCGATTTTATTCCTCTTAGACACTGAAATAAGACAAAGGATCTTGGCGTTAAAAAGTGGTGTGATGCTTTCATGTCAAATCTCTTAAACAAGGGGTCAGGAACCTCAAGCCCCGGTGCCAAATCCAGCCCTTTGAGATCTTCTATCCATGAGCTCTCTGTAATACCGTAATTTTGTGTTCTCTCAAGTTTTGTACGGCCTGCTCCTCCTCCACATTCCAAAAAGCTGAAATGGATCTCACTAAGGTCTAGTTACCGGCAGTAGAGGTTTCAGCTAAAATATGCTAATCTCTAGCGGAAGTGGAAGGCGGCAGGAAAAGAGAAGGACCACTCTACAGGTGGATAGACTTAGGGCCTTTCCGCACTACACTTATATTGTTATACTACTATTATTCCACTTTTAACGTACCACGGAATTCTTGGGTTCATAGTTTACTGAGGCCCAAGAGCTCTCTGGCTGAGAATTCTAAATGCCCCTCCCTAAACTGCAAACTCCAGGATTCCATAGGAGGTTGGAAGTAGAATAATAGCACTATAACACTGCAGTGCAGAAAGGCCCTAAGACTTGCAAAGGCAGCCATGAAGGAACTAGAAGAGATCCACAAGTGTAAAGACATATTAAATGCCAAAGTCGGAATCATTCAGGCCATAGTTCTTCTGATTTCTATGTATGAGTGTGAAAGCTGGACAGCGAAGAAAATTGACAGGAAGAAAATCAAGTCATTTGAAATGTGATGGTGGAGAAGAGCTCTAGGGATCCCGTGGATTGCTAAAAAGACAAAATAATGGGTCTTATCAAGCTTGGACTCTCACTAGAAGTGAGGATGACTAAACTGAGGCTATTGTTCTTTGAACATATCATAATATGGCTGCCTGGAAAAGACAAGAATGCTTGGTTAAATTGGAAGGCAGCGGGAAAAGGGAAAGACTGGACTCCATGCGGACTGATTCGATCAAGGAAGCTACAGCCCTGAGTCTGCAAGACCTGAGCCGGTCAGTGAATGACCACGGCTCCTGTTCAATGCAGGATTTCCAGCTAAAGCAGTGGTTCTCAACCTGTGGGTCCCCAGATGTTTTTGGACTTCAGCTCCCAGAAGCCCTGAGCATTGACCATAGTGGCTGGGGCTTCTGGGAGCTGAAGTCCACAAACATCTGGGGACCCACAGGTTGAGAACCACTGAGCTAAAGTATCCTCAGCAGGTGGCTGTCCAGAGAATCAGAGGCTCCTCGTTCTCTGAGTCAGGAGACCACACCACTGCTAGCGGCTGAAGCTCAGTGCCTCCATGGCACTGGTTCAGAGCCAAAAGAAAAGCTCACAGCTTTTTTCCTTCGCAGGTTGTAGAGCCAAAACCAACAGACAGGGAGAGAAGGTGGTGTCAGAACGTAGGAGAAAACGAGATATCAAGAGAGAAAAGGGGTATCAGAAAGAGCAAAAAGGGTAGGTGTCAGAGAAAGAAAGGGGATGCCAGAAAGGAGGAGAAAAACAAGGAATACCAAAAGGGAGAGAGAGAATAGGGAGCCAAAAAGAAGGGTGCAAAGGGCCCTTTGAGGCCCCTCCCTAAGCTGCAAACTGCAAACCTCAGGATTCCGTAGGATGTTGAAAGTGGAATTATAGCACTATAACAGTCTAGTGCAGAAATAGCCATTGAGAGGAGAAGAAGAGAGGGAGACGGTAGCAGAATGAGAGAGAAAAAGGAGGCACCAGAAAATAGCAGAAACAACTGAGGTATTATAATGGAGTATTAGAGAGGAAAGAGACAGTGTGGTTTAATGACTTGAGCACTGGATTATGGCCATGGAAACCCACTGGGTAACCTTGAGCGCATGACACACTTTCAGCCCCAGAAAAGCCCATGATAGGGCCGCCACAAGTCAGAAACAACTTGAAGGCACACAAGAACAACTGGAGAAGGAGGGAGAGAGAAGTGACCTTACATCCTAAGAGGAAGAGAGAACGTATTTTATTTATTTACATCCAGCTTTACAACTGGAGTGGGACCAAAGGGGGCTTAACACATCAGGGGGTGCCAGAAGGAAGGCGAGAAGAGGAATGAGAAAGGGGGTGAGCAAGAGAATGAGAGATGCCAGGAAAGAAGGAAAGCGCGTCAGAATGAGATAGAAAAGGCAGTGTCGATAATGTTGATAAAAGGAAAACCTTTGGAAAAATTTGTCAAAAACTGGGATCCATTAATCCTAGAATCCTAGAATCATAGAAATGTAGAGTTGGAAGAGACCACACAGGCCATCCAGTCCAATCCCCTGCCATGCATGTTAATAACTTACTTAAAAGGCAGATGGGGACTGCTAGCAATAGCAAGTTTTTCAGATTGATGAAATAAAAGTACTAGTATAAATATTGATATTAATTAATTTTCAGGAAACAACAGAATAGCATAGAAATAATGGAACTGAAGTAATTAAGGAATTAATAGAGTCAAGATAATTATATCATGTAAGGACAATGAATCTTTGTTTAATAAGGAAGAAAATACAAAGTAAACCTGGAGGGGGGGGAGTAAGTGAATGGAAAGTGTGTAAGAAGAAGTGAATAACTTAGGAGAAGGAGAAGGTGGTAAACTCGTTGTGTTACTATCCTAGAAGGTATGATGTTATGATGTTTACTTTGGAATCTATGATGTTATAGGTGTCGATATGTAAGTGAATGTAAGCACGTATGAATAGGTGTATCGTTTCCGTTTCTCTTTCGAAAGTGTTTAACTTTGTGTTAAAACTTTGTTCATCCGTTGGTTCTGTTTTATTTGTGTTAGTAAAATTTTAATTAAAAAAAATTAAAAAAGAAAAGAAAAGGCAGTGTCAGAAAGAAAGAGAAAGCAAAGGGCTGTGGTGCAGCCTTGGATCAGAACTTCTGGAGCGAAGGAGACCCATGACAGAAAGAAAGCTGTCCATGCTGATTTACCCTATAAAGCAGCATTTATTTATCTTTATACAGTCACCTGCTGCCTTTGCCCATCATTGATATATATGTTGCCTCCAGTATGTTGAGATGGCACCGCAAATCTCCCTCACGGTTACAGCCACCATCACGACTCTGCTTGACTCCTTCATTTCATCCAGAAGTAACTTCCCACTTATAATAAAGGTGGTACTGGTTGGATAGATATTTCCATAAATATAACGTAGGGTCGTTTCATTAAAAAGGCTTTCACACCATCCCGGTGTGACACTTATTCATTCTTAGCAGCCCATAAATCCCAGCCTTTTTATTTTACTACAGATAACCGTCCATCTGTATCCTGCTGTGAGGCTGACAATTCAAAATGAAGGTGGTTTCTCATAGCAAGAAGATAAAGGTTTGCCAGACTAAGGCCATTTCTGCACTACACTCTTATAGCGCGATTATTCCACTTTCAACATCCTATGGAATCCTGGGGTTTGCAGTTTCAGGAGGGGCCGAAACTGCAAACCCCAGGATTCCATAGGATGTTGAAAGTGGAATAATCGCGCTATAAGAGTGTAGTGCGGAAATGGCCTAAAAACTGGAGATGGCTTCTATACCTTTAATGGTTGCATACATAATTTGTGGAGAAAATTATCAGTTGCCAGGCATAAGCTTTGGACGCACTCTTTTTAGAATCCCTGCACTTTAGTTTTAAAGTTACAATCCCCTGAAGACGAGCATAAAAATATTTCCAGTCTGAAATGCATGGGGTTATTTTTAAGAATAAAATCCTTTTTTTTTTTTAATATTGTGAGATTTTGTCTCTTTTCCACATCACATCTATTGGGTGTTACTTTTTGCTTCTTGCTGCTTGTCACAGAATAACGTAACAAGCAACACTTGCTGAAATCTCCTCTTTTGCACAAACATAAAGGTACAGGACCGATCTCTAGTTTTCATTCTGACAGCGCTAAGAGGTTAGGGTGTGTGAAGCTCCCAGGATTGCCAATTTTGTTCACAGAGAAGTTACGACGTATGGAGTCATGCCAATAACCCAGTTTGGTGGTTCTTAACCTTTTCTTTATTAGGAACTCCTTGCAAATATAATTTGTCACCAGCGACCCCCAAGGCTTCACTGGAGATTTAAATATCCAAATATATAAATTTTCAAATATTTATTTATTTATTAAAGGCTTCTTGACTGGGTGACTTTGGGTATGTCACATTCTCTCAGCCTCAGAGGAAGGGAACGGTAAACCCCCTCTGAACAAATATTGCAAAAATAAATAAATAAATAAATGTGATAGGTTCACTTTAGGGTTGCCATAACTCAGAAGTGACTTGAAAGCACACAATGACAAAGTGCCATTGACAGGGGGAGGTTCTTTCTAACCATCATTTCTCCCTTTTGAAAACTGGCTAACGGCAACCCTAAGGTGAACACAGCATGAGGATTTTCTTGGCCAGATTTGTTGCCTTTGTCTATCTCTGTGGCTAAGAGAAGGTGACTTGTCTGAGGTCACTCAGTGGGTGGGGATTCAAACCCTGGTCTCTAGAGACATATTTTGGCTGCACAGAGACACTTGCTAACAAAATGAGTTTCAACAGAGAGAAATGTAAGGTCCGACACCAAGGCAGGAAAAATGAAATGCACAAATATAGGATGGGAGACACCAGGCTGGACAACAGTACGGGTGAAAGGGATCTAGGAATTTTAGTAGACCATAAATTGAACATGAGTCAGCAGTCTGATGTGGCAGTCAAGAAAGCCAACACAATTCTTGTTTGCATCAATAGCAGTATGGCGTCTAGACAGAGGAAAGTAATAGTACCACTCTGTTCTGCTTTGGTTAGACCTCTTCTGGAATACTGTGTCCAGTTCTGGGCACTTCATTTCAAAATGGATATCGACAAGCTGGAATGGGTCCAGAGGAGGGCAACCAAAATGGTGAAGGGTCCGGAAGCCATGCCCTATGAGGAGTGGCTTAGGGAGCTAGGGATGTTTAGTCCGCAGAAGAGAAGGTTAAGAGGGGACATGATAGCCATGTTCAAATATTTGAAAGGCTGTCATATTGAAGAGGGAATAGGCTTGTTTTCCACTGCTCCAAAAACTAGGACAAGGAGCAATGGATTCAAGCTACAGGAAAAGAGATTCCACCTGAACCCCAGGAAGAACTTCCTGACGGTCAGAGCTGTCTGGCAGTGGGATCTGCTGCCTCAATGGAGTGTGCTGGAGTCTCCTTCATTGAAGGTTTTTAAACAGAGGCTGGATGGCCATCTGTTGGGAGTGCTTTGATGTGGGTTCCTGCATAGCAGGGGGTTGGACTGGATGGCCCCTGGGGTCTCTTCCAGCTCTATGATTCTGTGTCCTTTTTATCAGGGATGCAGCAGCAGGGGGTGTGTGTGTGTGCCCAAACTGATCTCTTGTTTCCAAACCATGGTCTATGGTCAGAGATTCTGGGAACTGAAGTCCAAGATATCTGGGGTGCAGTTAAAAGCTTAAGAAACACAGAGCTATGGGGACTGAACAGGTGCACCATCTTTATAATGCCATCCTTAGATGTTTTAGGTAGGTTAATGGTTCCAAACCTTTGGCCCTCTAGACAGTTTGGACTTTAACTTCCGGAGCCCTTTAGTCATTGGCCACATTAGATGGGGCTTCTTCTTCCAGAAGTCCAAAACATCTGGAGAGCAAGAGGCTGAGAACCACTGTGCTAGGTCACAGCCCCAATGTCTTTTGGATACCATATGGAGCCCTTTTCATTTACCTTGGAAAGGTTCTCTTTTTCCCACTGCAACTAAGTGATCCAATCAATTTCCTCAGCAGACTTCATCCTACTATAATCAAAAATTGATCTCCAAAGGCAGCAAACTCACTCCGGGAAAAGCAATTAGATGAACAATGTTTCCAAGCTCTCCAAACATTTTAAAAACTCAAACACAAGCCCTGCATTATTATTTAAAACCTGAAAGAGGAGAGGGAGAACGCCTCCTTCCACAACAAGCTTTGAATACAGTGCAGCATAGAGAAATAAACCAATATCAAGCTTGACTGCAGGAGTTGATTAAATTAGTTTAATTTAAAGCCTAAACAAACCCTGAAGGTGGCTCTTTTGTTTATTGCTTTCTGCCTGAATCACAAACGGCTAGAGAAGCATCATGTCGGCACAAAATAGTTATTCATTAAATCTTCCATAAATTTCTGCTCTGCATTTTGCTGCAGACACAATATTTTTTAGAAGTCATTATGTGCCATCCATTTGGGTCACACAGTTTGACACCATTCATATACTTCCAGACTTTCCTTTATCCACAAGTCGTTTAGGAGTTGTTATAATAAAAGGCAAATTTCTCTTAGGGACTGGGTGTTTACCAAGCAACTAGGGGGCTGCAGCACATGCAAGGCACCTACCACATATAATTTGAATTCTGTGCCTAAAACAGGATTGCCAGGTTGTCCACACATCTATATGGGACAGGTCCCCTGGTTTTTACGAGTAGCATTATTAACTTTACTTATATCCTGACCATTTCCGAAGATTGGTACTTGAGGCAATTTACAAATTAAAATGTTACAATATAATTAAAAACATACAAAACAAGTTAATATTAAGACCAAATTAAACTATTAAGCATATTAACTCCCTAGTTAAAACAGTTTGACATAATTTACCAGTTCGTTTCTAAGGCACAATTCAAAGGCCATTTCCGCACTAGTCTGTTATAGCGGTATCTTTCCACTTTCAACATCCTATGGAATCCAGGGATTTGTAGTTTAGAGAGGAACCTCAAAGGCCCCTGAAAGATTATCTCCCTATATAAACCTGCCAGAATCTTGAGGCTATAGGAGAAGGCTTTCTCTTGCTTCCACCATAATCACAGGCCCACTTGGTGAGGACATAGGAGAGAGTCTTCTCATTGGCTGCTCCCACCCTCTGGAACTCTCTTCCGCAGGAATCTAGTCTGGTCCCCTCCCTCCTCTCCTTTTGCCATTAGGCAAATACTTTTTTTGTTGTTGTTCTTTAAGTAGGTTTTTAATAAATACAGTGGGCCCTTCTTAGCCACTACCTCCAGATCCACAATTTTCAGTGACTCCAGATCATCTGGGGATGTGCCTTCAGACTTACTGATGTCTGAAACAGTTTGCATTTCAATAAGGATAGCTCACAATGCTATATTGTTGTTAAGAAGAACCATATTTCCCACGCCAACAATGAAGAGTTCAGCTAAGGTCAGAGGAAATAGGGACACTGAATGGTACCAGAGTATATCATTGATCCTGCTGATAGCAAAAGTCATGGTGTTGCAACTTTGTGAGTCCTGGTTCCACTACACCACTGCTGAAAAAGCAACCAAGGAAACAAAAACACCCTACGAACCCAGGATCAGTAACCTTCATTACCACTCCAGTAATATGAAAAAGCCATATTTCATGCAATAATTTTTTCCAACCTATTTAAATTGCAGAAATTAATAAAAATTTCTATCATTTTGCTTTCTTTTATCCTGTTTCTTCTGGCTACCTAATGAACCAGCTAAGAGATTATACTGTGCATTGGAACTTTACACCTGACAACTAGAAAATTCTAGGCTGCCTCATTCACCTTTCAGCAAATCAGAGTCCTCATGAGGACTAAAAACATAAATAAAAATGGAAATTCTCAGAATCTTAAATCCTAGGTATAGGCAAGATTACAAAATATTCACAATCATACAGCAGGGATGGGTGGTACAACCCTTTCTACAGTCCCATCATTTCAGAGGTCCCACAAAGGTCTCTGCCACCCCAAAATGACCCACACTGCCCTCCAAACCTCCAGGTGGCCACTAAGAGTCACATTGCCAAATTTTCAGCCACTTTTAAGCTGGATAGGACTTTTTCCAAACAAAACGGAGACATGCAGAATTTTGGGCAGGGGGCTGGGATAGGGACTAGAATTGAGATGCAGTTCCCCAGGGTCCCAGTATGCAATGCAATACCCTGAGAGTTACCCTCCCCCATTGTATATTCTAGTACCTTTCCTGGATCTCATAGAACACTAGAATGAACTTATTTTAAAAATATGTCCCATCTCTATCTCTGCAGCTCCTACTGCTAGAAAAGCTGTACAATGAATGTACATATTAAACCTAGCTGTGCACTCAACTGTCATCAGCAAAAGAAAATCAACAGAGGGTGGGAAGCAAAGGGACAAGAGCATTTTTCTTTCCATGTTAAGCAAATTACTAGGAACTGAAAATTCAGCCAGCCATGAACTGTATTCTGGCAGTCAGCATGTTAAGAGCAGAAAGTTTAATTGCCCACCCAGAAGCACCAACTAAGCTCAAGAAAACTTTGATGCACAGAAGCAACTGGTATGCTTTCCCCAGCTGTTAGTGTATCGTGCAGATAGGGATGCTGTTTCCATCAGATCTGTCAGTTTTGGACTGTGGGCAACAGATTGAAATGAGCCAGGAACCAAATGAAACTATGAGACAAGCCAGAAGTCAGGTTCAAAGAACAACCACAGATGGAGGAACACGTCAGGTCTTAGGATCACCTTATTACTTAAGCACAGAATCATAGTACAGAGTCCACTATTCTCTAAAACAGTCCATTTCACTGTCAAACTGTTCTTACAATCAAGAAGTTCTTCCCCTTTTTAGAATCTCTTTTCTTGTAATTTGAATCAACTGGTACACATTTTAGTCTCTGAAGAATCAGAAAAACAAGCTTGTTCCATCTTCTGCAGGACATCCCTTCTGATACTTAAAAACGGCCATCATATCACCTTTCAATCTTCTGTTTTCCAAGCTAAACATACCCAGCTCCTTAAGTCATTCCTACAGGGCCTGGTTTCCACACCTTTGATCTACTTAGCCAACTTGCTTTGGACATATCCAGGTTGTAACTATTGGAAAATACAACTCAATCAAGCATTCTCTTTACACCTCCTTCTCCCCTTTGTTATTAAAGCAAGGGTGCTTTAGGCTGCATAGGGCATTCCAGTGTGCCTCCATCCTATTCACATGGTCTTTCAAGCTTCCCCATTTGCTCAACCATCAACTGTAATGCATGGTCATCAATGGTCTATGCATACAAGTAACCAAACCATGTGACTACAGAAACTCCTATATGAGTTTGTGGTCATGTAAAGACACCTCCTTCCTCACCCCCACTCTTCTTCTTGGTTCGAGATAGTGAGTCCCAGCTTTCCTGAGCTGCTCCATTTACCAGATACTTTCTTCAGATAGCCAGGATTTAAGTAGTAAATGTATATTTCAAAGTAAGTAGTGCTGTTTTTAGTTATGAAACTTGAATACTACCTGTCTGCTTTACTTTGCTGGAGTTAATCTCAGAGAGGGATATACTAGAATTTCAGCACATTCCTCTACAAATTCTGCTGAAGGAGACCACCCAGTCTTCATCTCCACCTCTAGAAGAAGCTAAAACCCTGGGAATCTACCTGTTGGATTTGTCAGTATTCTTCTTGAACTTGTGGTTCAAGGCTCAGCTGGAACAGGAAACCCTTTTATACTCCTTCTTGCTCAGAAGGAGCCAATAACCAAAACTGCTCCAGGATGGGTATTTCAATGAGAAGCTGCCACCTGCAATTCAGTGGCTCACCACATGACTCAACTCCTGTATTTAGTATTGTCAGTTTCTGACAATATTAAAACTTAGGGCCATAAAGATACTAATCTTCTCACCAACCAACTCCTCCAAAGATGTGGAGAGTTTAGGTTTGAATAGGAATGAAATTCTTCACTAAGTTTCTTCTCAAAGGTAGCAATGAGTATTTTCAGCAATTTTCTTCCCAGTGTGAGAAAGTCGTAAGGCGATTTGCAACTGAGGACTTACTCTGTGCAAAATTCACACGTGGTTGCTTTGCACACAAAACAGCGTTTTCTGCAGAGGAAGCAGCCTTTTCTGTATGGAAAATAATGTCTAAATACAGAGGAAGCAGCCTTTTCTGTATGGAAAATAATGTTTCAATACAGAAATATCAACTCCTGTGCAGAAAATGCTGCTTTAAGCACAGAAAAATGATGCCTTCTATGCAAATCAACAGAGTATAGACTAAATCCCCAATTATAACATTTTCTGCAAAGAAAACAGCATTTTTTTGTGCAGGAATCTATATTTCTGCATTGAAGTATTATTTTTCCATGCAGAAAATGCTGCTTTCCATTCAGAAAATGATGTTTTCTGCACAAAACAATCATGCGCAAATTTTGCAGAGTAAGTCCCAAACTGCAAAGATTCTCATTAGTCCAGGAGTCTTCTCTTCAGAATTTCTCAACCCCCAAAATCATGTGGGATTTTTTTTTTTTAAAAAAAATCTTTCCACCCCCAGGTTTGATGGATCAGTTTGGCTGGTGGGCGGTTAGTTTTTACTACAGCCTTGAAGCTCTGACCTACCCTTCCTGAAACTTCCCGAATCAACTTCCATCTCTCTTCTGAGTAACAGACTAGACTGATGCCTGACACTCTTGATTTCTGTGTGCCTGTTAGATTTTTTTCCTATCTGTTATATGCCCAACTGCCTCAAAGCTCTTACTTTTGTGACCCTCCTTCAGTCACCGAGTTTAAAAACGTTTCAGTTTTTGAATTCAGAGTTCTGCCACCTTCAAGGTGGGGATACACATCAGTGAGAATATGGCCATTTCCACCCTACACAGTTATAGTGCTATTATTCCACTTTCAACCTCCGGTGGAATTCTGAAGTTCGTAGTTTCCTGAGGACAAAGAGCTCTCTGGCTGAGAATTCTCAAGGTCCCCTCCCCTAAAACTGCAAACCCCAGGATTCCAAAGGATGTTGAAAGTGGAATAATAGCACTATAACAGTGTTGTGCAGAAATGGCCTTTGTTAGCCATAAGATGATTCAAAGCTTTATGATTCTGGACAGTCTGGCCTTCAACCCAGAAACACTAGCATGTGTAACTCCACAGTCAGTAGGGTGGTCAATCTGCTCACTGGGCTTTAGTACAAATTTGAAAGGTGCTGTCCAAGATGCTGGACTTTTCTCCGAACAAGCACCTTGAACAACTCTTTTAACATTCAAATGAAAGTCCAAATCAGAATTCATCATTCCACTAACATGAGGATCACCAGTGGCCACAGTCCATGAGGATATCTTCACATTTTAGCACTGCAAGTTTTAATAATCAGCATCTTTCCTCTGAAATGAGTAGCATACTACCTCATTTAAATAAACTTCATTTGGCACTGAACAGTAAACAAATCTGCTCACCCAGAGAGCAGGCGTTTGCAATTCAAATGACACCAATTTGTAATAGGAACTATATATAATTAAAGGCAAGATTACAAGCAATGACATCTGCATATCTTTGATTTTTCTTCTCTGAGAGATGGAGACGCACCACCCATACTCAATTACCTGCGCACACAAACTTTTTTTTTCAGCAGCCGGTGTTGCTCACTGCAGAATGGGGCATGCTCAGGCCATTTCCACACGGGATGCGGGAATCGCCCCGTGCCACTGCTTACCGGACCTTCTGGCTCCCCGGTCCGGTCTAGGCTGCTCCGGAGCAGTGCGTACTCGTCACTCTACACTGCTCTGGCGTCAAAAATGGCAGCTTCCAGTTGGTCAAGGGTCTTGACCAACCACTGAAGCTCGCCAGCCTAAAGCCCTCCCCTGGCAGATTGCAGGCTCACATTGGAGTGAGCCTGCGAATCTGCACAAGGGAGCAGGCTCGCAGTGGCGCGCTCCGTGCTTTTGAAAAACCTGATTTTTCCGGTCTTTCAAAAGCACGCTGGACGACCACTTGAGGTCGTTCCAGAGCAGGCTGAGGTGCGGATCTACATTAAGTAGTCCGGACCCAGTCCGCTCCCAGGTGCAGACGTCCTCCCTGGAGGACGGACTGCACCGTTTCAAATACCCCGTGTGGAAATGGCCTCAGAATGACCAAATGCAGAATACAAAAGTGTTCCTCAACCTTTACTTTTTGTTTTTAGTACTTTGGCAGATGCAGCTTGGCAGATGCAGTTTCTGTGGAAACTCCTTTTCTACTCCAAATTTTCAAACACAGGAGTATGCTTTCCTCCCCCTCAAAATTCAGAAAATTACTTTTAAGAGTGAATTAACCACACTTAGAGACCTAAGGGCCCAAGAAGCTGTTGTTGCTGTGTGCCTTTGAGTCATTTCTGACTTACAACAACAATAAGGCAACACTATCATGGGGTTTTCTTGGCAAGATTTGTACAGAGGGGGTTTTGTCTTAGCCTTCCTCTGAGGCTGAGAGTGTGTGACTTGCCCACGGTTACCCAGTGGGTTTCAATGGCTGAGCAGGGATTCGATTCCTGGTCTCCAGAGTCATCATTCAGTGTTTAAACCACTATATCACACTGTCTGGTTTTTTTCTAAGATGGAGTTAGAGTTATAGGTGTTTATGATACTACAGTAGTCAGTTGCTTTGGTGATTCCATTTGAAAATTACTTCTTCTGTACTACACTGTCACTGCATTTGCTCTTCCATGGCATTGGTTCTTCTGTTTGCTTTCCCACGCTACAAATACGACAATACTACCTTGTTCACTCAGTCTTCTGCTTCATAATAGGTGATTTTTGCAAAGCCATAATTGTGCAGTGATGCAACTGCACATTTACATAATGATGCTATTATGGAACCACCTCCATTTGGCATCATGATGAGGAAGACAGAGGCCATTTCTGCACTAGCCTGTTATAGCGCTATGATTCCACTTCCAACATCCTATGGAATCCTGGAGTTTGCAGTTTTGGGAGGGGCCCACTGGCCTCAGAGGAAGGCAAAGGCAAAGCCCCCTCTGCCCGCTGGCCCTCCCGAAACTGCAAACTCCAGGATTCCATAGGATGTTGGAAGTGGAATCACAGCACTATAACAGGCTAGTGTGGAAATGGCCAGAAACACAATACACCCGCCATTTTAAACATGTTCTTCCCGTTAAACCAACACTTACTGGATTCTGTTTTTGTACATAATTCTTTAAACATCTGTATTTTTATTCTTCATTTACTCCTTAAATTTCTCCTGAATCCTGTGGTTTCTCTGAGCATTAATGCTCAATAGGATCTCATTCAAACAGCACTATCGTCCTTGTTGTTACTGCATGCCTTCAACCCGTTTCCAACTTAAGACAACCCTAAGGTGAATGTATCATGGGGTTTTCTTGTTCAGAGGGGGCTTGCCTTTGGTTTCTTGTGATGCTGAAAAGAGTGCGACTTGCTCAAGGCCAAATTTCATTAGGGAGGCAGAATTCTTATTCCCTTCATACTCCTGCTCCCCTTCAAGTCCTGACTACATCTTGTGATAGCTTTTTAATAATGCCCTTAGGACCCCATCGAGTTCAACAGAATCAGCACATATGCAGAGTTTTAAGTCATCTTACGTGATTTTAACCTGTTTTAAACCATCATCTTTTACTTTGTTAACCTGTTTAATATGCTTTTAGTCTTTTGGACTTATTCTTATCATTTTTAAATATTGCAAACTGCATAAACTGAATTTTCCTTTAATTTAATTTGAAATACATTTCTTGCACATCACCCTGAAGTCCTGGGATAATGAATGCGATGTAGAATTTTAAATAAAGACATGTGTTTATGTGTCTTCAAGCCACCTGTCAACTTATGGCAAGCACATTAATTTCCTAGGGTTTTCTTAGGCAATGAATACTCAGAGATGGTTTCCCCAGCTCCTTCTTCTGAAATATACCTATTTTCCGCACTGGACTGTTATAGTGCGATTATTCCACTTTCAACATCCTATGGAATCCTGGGGTTTGCAGTTTAGGGAGGGGCCGCCGGATTCCACAGGAAACCCCAGGATTCCATAGGATGTTGAAAGTGGAATAATTGCACTATAACAGTCTAGTGCAGAAATGGCCATAGTCTACAGCACCTGGCTATTTGCTGGTGGTTTCCTATTCAAGCACTAACCAGGGCTGACCCTGCTTAGCATCCAAGATCAGATGGGATTTGGTGCCTTTTATGGTATTTAGGCATTTGTTTTTGTTGTTGCTGTGCCTTTAAGTCATTTCTGACTTACGGCAATCTTAAGGGGACCCTATCATGGGGTTTTCTGGCGCTGACAGTGTGTGATGGGTTTCCATGGCCAAGAGGGGAATTAAACCCTGGTCTCTAGGCTCACAGTCTAATGCTCAAACTGCTACACCATCCTGACTCTCATTTAGGTATTTAGGCATCTTTTAAACCTCCAAACTCTTGTCATCTGAGGATAGGCAATAAGCTGACCCTGTTACTGCCATATTGGCCCACTCAATAACGAGAATCAGCAAGTTAAATGACTATATTTTATAGAGACTGTATAATGTGGTTATTTGGCAGCTGCCTCTTGAAAGCTAAAGACTAAATCAAACCGCATCGATCTGCTAGCAGAAAAAAACCAAACCCTGCTCCCTGTGGTCATTCTCCCTTCTCTAATGAAATCTGTAATGTGTGCTCACTGTTCCACAGTGCAGGTGATATACTGTGTTTTGTTAACTTTACCTGTTTCACTTTAAAGGGGGACGGATCAGCTGTCATTATGCAGCTGGACCGGGAAGTGTTGGGAGAGGGTTTGGCTGCATCCTTGCACGGTTATTTTTCAAGTTAAACTGGAACTACTCTGCTCCAGACATGCTTACCAAAACAGAGGTTTTATTGTTCAAAGAGAAATCGAATTTTCTAGGAAGGGGAGGAAGCGGCAAAAGATGCAGGAGAAGCTACACTTCACTTAGGGCAAAAGACTGATCCCAGGTTGACTGGAATGACACTTCAGAGAGGTTATCAACACCCAAAATTATAGAATTAATGAGCGGGACGAGACCACAAGGACCATCTCGCCAACCCTCTGCCATGCAGGAATACCCAACTAAAGCCAAAATCCACAAAACAGGAATATCTTTATTGGCTAACTGAAATGCATTAAGGTACAGCATGCAAGCTTTCAAAACTCTGCTAGTTTCTTTGTCATGCAAAAGGTGTTTAAAAAATCACACAAGAGAAGAAAAGTGACAAAAGTCACAGGCCTATATTTTTTATCAGCAGTGACAAATTTTAAAGACCTTTAAATCTTTATGGACTTTTTGTGGGAAAAAAAAGAAAGAAAATGATTTGGTAACTTTTGGATTTGGTGATTAGAAAGAATAGGTTACTAAAAGAAGGGAACATGCTGTAATTTTGGATATAGGGGTATGAATAATCATATGCATATATAACCACTTGAAGAATGATCCAAAGTCATTTTTTTCCTCTTTCTTTTCTTTTTTTCTCATTTTTTTTTAAATTTTTTTCTCTTGCATTAAAAAAAATGTATTATGTTGTATTTGTTTTCTGTCTTTTCTTTTTTTCTCTAACCTTTGTGTATGTAATATATTAAATACAAAAACTACATTAAGTACATTAAGTACACTACACTGAATATAATGTACTTAATGTATTTTTGAAAAAAAAATCTTAATAAAAATTACTTTTTTAAAAAAAGAAAAACCCCTTTTCCCACTATAACTCCCAGAATCCACAGTCAGCCTGCCCACCTTCACAGCACTCCAGCCAGTCCCAGCCCAGCCTTATTTTCAACCAGTCAGGTGGGACATGGCTACACAGAATCCTGCTACAATGGTCCACAGCTCCGATGCCAGGGAGGCAGTGAATGCACTCCGGGTTTTAGTCAGAACTTTAAAGGCACTATCCAACTTGCTGACCTCTACCCCCGACATGTTCAGCACCTTGGGCATGTCCTTTAAAGCTTGGAATAAAACCCCGAGTGGATCTACCATCCCACTTTCATGGAAGGCACCAGCCAAATTGGTTTCACACAGTCCAGAACACTAATGTATACAGTTGACCCTCCTTGTTTGTAGGTTTAAATTTTATGGACTTGATTATTTGCAATTTTCTCCACCTCAGGTGTTTCTTTTCCAGGGGAACTTTCCCTTTTGGTAGCGGCAATCAGGCCTGATCTGTTTGAAAACAGATTCCCCCATGCATACATGTATTTGGGTTTCTAAAACCAAGACTAACTGCAGTAAGAGTTACCATGTGAGCGTTATCAGAGAATTTGTTGTCTGAATGATAATAAATCCAGTAGATTCACATCGAGTTGTTAAATGTACACACATACACACACACAGAGGAGCTAACAAATTAAAATGAAGTTATGAATTAAGTTGGAAATTTTCCAAGGGAAAGAAGCAACGTGATTAATTTTTTAAAAGAAAGTGGTTGACTAAAGCTGGAATTTCAGCATTAACATTTCTCCAGAATTAAGTTCTTAATTAATTTAATGAGCCATGGTGCTAAAGAGGCAATAAATTGTCCATTATCCCATTGATTCTTTGCCCGAAGTGAACTTCTCTTGGATTTTCTTTTTAAAAAATACTACCCACTTTTAGTAGTATTCATGTCAAGGAATTACAAGATTTAGGTTATAAGTAGTAAGGACAGCTTGGAAATGGAGTAATGTAGAATCTGGCTTAGACAACCCTTTCTTTTCTGTACCTGGCATTCAATCTGGGCTATTTCTCCCAGGAAACTAGAAACTTAATGCTATACGTTTCTGAGATCCACATGGAAGACATTTAGCTAAAAAAGACCGGGAAAGTTTATAACAGAATGAAAAAGGGAAAGCAGGATAACTGTGGGTTTTTTGTTTGTTTTTTTGCAGGGGGAGGTAAGAAGCTTTTCAAAAATACATGCAAACTCAAAACAAGGAAATAGTGTTAAAATCATGGGTGGATTGATTATTTATTTATTTGTAGCATTCAGTCTATTAAGGCTTTCTAATGTAGTGTAATAAAATTTAAACACTCACTTAAAATTAACTTAAACACTCCCTTTCAATATTAAAACAAATGAATTAGTGTTGTTGTTTTTTTTAAAAAAAGCGTATTAACATCAAGTGTTAGCCCCTTCCCATTGACTTTCCCATCTCTGTGTTACTGCAATTGTCTAGCCTAAGCCCGAGGTCTACAATTTCGTATTGGTTATGGTTAATATTTCCACGTGGCACTCCATAAGATGAACTCCACGTGTCTGAAAGGGTCACAGAGAGCCTGTGTAGGCAGGCACGGCCGCACGGCCTCAATTATGCGAGCTAGGTTTAGGCCAGTAAACAACTTTTGCTGCACAGTCAGTAGTAACCTCCAGACACAACCGACCATCAAGCAAATGCAGGGGCTCTCAGCCCCGAACTGCTTGCTCTATACAAATGCTAAGCGCTCCTCATCTGCATACTGTTCTAACAATTGGCAGCGCTGGCTAAATCTCATCAGTTCTGATTTTGACCTTCCGGAGGCTTTGTCTCCATTCAAATCCCTATTGTTCTCCTCGGAAGAGGGCGAGCCTCCAGGTACAATCTTCCCTATAAAAACCCCAAGTTTGAACTTCTTGTCGGAACGCGCGCGCCTTGCATCCCGAACTGCTGCCGCTCTGTCTGGGGAGCCTCCCCTCAGCCTCCACGTGCTGAGCTACTACGAACCCCAGCATCGCTCTCTATCCCTCTGTTCCCGGACTGCAGGATCAAGTGGAGTATCACCCCAGAAATCCTCTCGAAACCCCTATCAATTTCCCTCACTTTCTGCTTCTATAGTTCTTGGATGAGTGCGTGAGTGCGTCTGTCTGTGTGTGCTGAATTGTGGACATTACAATAAAATCTTTAAATTGAACAACCTGCCTAGTTCTTGGCATGGCCCGACCCCGTATACATAGGGTTCCAAGATTCTGCCGAGTTACCCTGCCTTTCGCATTGCCAACCAGTGCTCTGAGCTAATTCCTAATTCCCCATATTTTGAGCACATTGAGGTGTCCCCTCCCTGGGACCCCCAGAAATCAGGGTAACATCTGTTTTTACTGTGGGTTTTTTCTTTCTCATGAATCTTGCCAAGAACTGGGAGCAGGGATTTTATACAGTGTAGGAAAATGGATTGCAGCAATCTGAGGTCAAAAAGGGAAGAGAAGCCACTGAGTGCCGTAACAGAGAGGAATGATTGATTTGCAGCCAGCGGCTTCATGGAGATGTTGAGCGCTGTGTAGCATGAGCAGAGAAAGTGTGCTGCCAGACAAAGAATACAAGGCACTTCCCAAATACCTCCCTGATATAATATACAGTTGCCTCTCCACATCTACTAGGATTAAGGGCACTGGACCCCCACAAAAGTTAAAAAAAAAATCACCATGTGGGGCCGGCCGGCCCCTCCCTAAACTGCAAACCCCAGGATTCCATAGGAGGTTGAAAGTGGAATCATCGCGCTATAACAGCCTACTGCGGAAATGGCCTGAGTCAAGGAAAGGAGAGGGGGAAAAAGTGGGTCGGCACAGCGGTCTTACTTCCTCTCTCACACCCATCCTCTTCCATGGGTTTGAGATGGAATGAGCAGAAGGACTGTGCTGCTGAGAAATCAGGTTGCAAGCTGTCTTTAACTGATCAGGTAGCAGATGGTGGAGGAAGAAGAGAACTGGAGGTGGTTTTTTAAAGGGACGTGTGGCTCCATTGCAGCTACTGAGAGGAAAGGTTCCCCCAGAAAAGAAGCATCTGAGGTGGGGGTGCTGGGGTTGGAGAAACTTGCAAATAATCAAATCTGTGAAAGTGAAACCTGTAAATGTGGAGGGGCTGTTACCGTACCCTAGACCCACATCCTGCTAGACATGCTATTTTCATAACTGAACATATTTATGACTGACAAACATGATCGAAGGCATGCTGACTGAAGGGAGTGTGGCCAAGTCAAGCTGACTTGAGACACAGTCAGCTCATAAGTTCAGAGAGAATTAGGCAGAAAAACTCAAGGCTAATGGTTTTATGATAATCCTCTCAACATGTCAGGCTCTGTGCACACTCAAATACAATGGAAGGCGAAACTGCCCAAGTGGAGCAATCGAGGACTGTCCCCTGATCTCACCCTATGGAAATCTTCCCTATACCCCTTGCCTGAGCAGACATTAAGAGATTGTCATGACTCCCATCAATGTTTTGTCACCGACAGTTAAGCCATCACCGCTTTGCACTTCCTTCAGGGTAGGAAATAGGGTGTATAAGCCCTAGCTTCAGCCCTAGAAAACTGTAGTACTTGAATGTAATACGTGGCACCTAAATCTCTGATGTTCATCCCTGCTACCTTCAGAAGCTGTTTGAGCCCCTCTGTTTCAACCTTCTGCTTCAGGAATGGTAACTGTCACCCTCTTCACCCCTAATCTCTCTTTATCCAACCTTTCACGCCTTGCTTTCCAATGGCCTTGTATGGTTCTTGAGGGTATCTTATTTCCTGTGTGATTATGAATTCAAATAAAATACTCTGTTTAACTTTTAACTGGAGTCTTCCTGACAGTTAGTACTGTATACACAGATAAAAAGATCCTGCTGTTACCCTCCTCTCACAGGCCTCCTTTGAGCTATAATTCCCCCAAATTCTAAGGAGATGCTGGCATTGTGGGTAGACCCTCAACATCCCCCATCTCTGGGTAAGAGGCCAACTGTTTTTTCATTCTGAATAAACTGTAAATTATAAATTGATGAACTTGGCGCATCCTGATTTGTGATTCAGCTATGAGATATGGAACCCAGAATTGATTATAAATCCTTAACAGCTCTTTCTACCCACTAAGTTAATCACAGTTCACACCTGACAATGCACACATGCTTCACAATAGGAAGTGACCAGGCTTTCTACAAAGAAAAGAATTTAAGACATGAAAAAAGCCAACCAACCAAACAAGCATAAGCTTAGACTCCTATAATAAGTTCTCCAGATATCTGGGCATTTGTTCACAATCTCCAATGGACAATCCTGAAAAAAAATGCATTTTTTGCTCTGTGGGACTTCATTCTCAAGTTCCAGGACCCCTTGCAAATAGCAAAAAATGCAAACGATTGTGTCCTATATTATTAAGTGGCAGCGATGTATACACAGATACTTCAGTGCATCCGTGTTCATGTTGCTGCCATGGAGTGATGCTCCATGGTCACTGGAGACTGCAGATCTGGAGTTGCATAGACAGATAGTCCACTTTTATTCTTTAAAACAGCTGAAATTAATGGGGAAGGGTTGGATTAGGAATATTGCAAGCTGCCTTATACTGAGTCAGACCTCCTGACTTAGGAGCACATGTAGCTTATTACTACCTGAGCTATTTTCAAGTAAGAGTATAATTGCTGATAGCTTAGTATCATATGAGCTAACTTCCAGACTGTAAACAGGAGTCCTTCCTAGTCCTGTTTGGAGAGGCTAGATATACATGCAGAACAGGCATAATATCACCGAAATACAGACATTCTGGAGAGATTTTTTGTTTGTTTGTTGAGCACAGTTTTCTAGTTCATCAGTAACCCATGGCCGTCCAGACTTTAGACTGCCGCTTTCATTAGCCCTAGCCAGAATATGATGGTTGATGAGACCATAATGGCTAATGGCTTCCATATCAGTGAGATGGTGGATCAGCTCCAGGGTTTGCTATAAATTTTAAAGGAGCTGTCCAAAGTGCTAAACTCTATCCTCACAATAGCTTCACAGCTTTGGATAGTTTCTTTAAAGGTTAGATTGTAAACCAGAATGGATTTACCACCCCACTGACATGGCAGAAAATAGCTACTACTAGTCGGAAGTAGCAATCCAAAAACATCAGGAAGCTCACAAATTGCATCCCCCCAATCAACCTGTTAGAAATAAAATCTGCTTCTCAAAAAATCAAATTTGCAAGTGGAATGAAGACAGAATACCACTCCAGAAGATCTTGGGAATTTTGCTGTTATCTGAAAAGGAATGCACTGGGCTTACCATTGGGAGGCATCAGTACTTTGTTGTTCTGGGTGCACCAACCCACTGGGTGGAGATCTGCGGTCATCACATCGCACCAGAAATCAGCTCGACGGTCATCTTCATAGCCACAGTAACGCAGCAGCAAGAGCTGTCCACATGTCGTAATGATAGTGGCCACCCAGTAAGTGTCTGAGTCATGCTTGTTGGCCACTTCAAGCTTCATGCCTGGTTGGAAGCTGCTCTGAAGGCTGATTTCAACCTTACAAAAATGGAGATGTACAATTATTTGTTTAAGTTACCTCCCACCTTTCTCCCAGGGCTGGGATGAAAAGCAACAGAAAACCTTCCTGTTAAGACAGCATCGATAAAAACACAGTGGCTGAGGTTCTACGTCACAGCAGTGTAGTGTAAATCAATGCTGCAACTATCTGCAGGGAGGACCAGTAGTTGCTTTTCCCCAAAGGGCCAGGGACTGGTACCATATTTGTTCCCATAGCCTACAATTGTTGCTTTTTTTCCTGGAAATTCCCCAGATTCTGGTGGCCAACAGCTCTGGGACCAGCACTAGTCTGGATCACCACTTTGAGAAGCACTGTCATAAGTAACCACCATCAGAGTTACTTTCCATTTACATTACGGAATCCTTATACAGTACTCACTCCTTAGCTCCGGTTTAGCTTTCCATGGTTTCCGCTATCTGCAGTCAACCTCTTTCCTCACTGACCTACCTTCTTCCCTCCCACTCTTTGCCTTCAGCATCTCTCAGCATCCCGACAACTGCATCCACATTGCCTGTTCAGGATCTTGCCACCTGTACCCTGCCTGCCCACCCACCCACCCAGGCTCTTTAAGCACCCCTCTGCCAACACCACCAAAAGAAATGGCTCTACAGTCAGCCCTCCATTCTCTGTGGTGGAGTCCTGGACAAAAGGCGAGCACTGCCGCCTAGTCCTCCACTGGCATTCACCTCCCTTCTGCTGGGCGGCAGAGACAGGCAGCAGGGCCCGGACAAGAACGGGAGAGGTAAAGCAACCGCTACATCCACTCTTGGCGCGCTAAGCTCAATCTGCCCAGCAGACCTCCCGACCGTGGCTCTGCCTGTGAGGACGGGGCTTATATAGACTCCCATCCCGGGGTGGGGCCACGGCCCCAGGGGAGGAGGGAAGGAGAAGAGATTTAGGACTGGGTAGGGGGCTGGATGCAGGTGAGTGTCGGATTTGTCCTGTTGGAGACACTTTGGTATCCAGAGGTCATTAAAAAGTAATGAGTTAGGGACAATGGCTATTTCCTGACTACACTGCTATAGCACTATTACAGTCAGCCCTCCACATTTGCAGGTTTCACTTTTGCGGATTGGATTATTCACGGATTATTTGCTGTCACCTCTACTGCCTCCCTGTGCCATTTCTAACAGGGACTGCAAGCCTCATGAGACTGAGAAACTGCAAAGGAGGCTTGTAAGTCCTTATTAAAAATGGTGTGGGGCAGCTGTGGAAGTGGTAGTCAGCCCCACCAGCCCCCCACTTCTGCCTTGTGAAGGAACCCTGACGCCTCAAAGGAATCCATGGTGGATTGAATATGGTGATCACACTTTTTTGTGTGTTAAATATGGTTTGGGAGAACCTAGAGTTATTCATGGTTTTCCCACTTTCACAGGGGTCCTGTGCCCCTAACCCTGGTGAATGTGGAGGGAAGAATGTAGTGCCATCAGATGTAGCCCTCTAGCTTTGCATAGACTATACTTTAATTGTCATTTGTATGCTATTTTTAATAGGTATTTAATATGTATTTTAATATTGTTTTAATCATTATAATTGTTTAATGTGTGTTTTAACTTTTCTATACTATAGCTTTAACTATGTTTTCTTTTAAGCTTTGTAAGCCACTTTGAGTTCTCTTGAGAAGAAAAGTGGGGTAGAAATAAAGGTAACAACAACAGAGAGGCTTCATATTATTTGGTAGTATGAAGCTTCTCTATGGCTCCTGCGAAGCTAGAGGGCTCCTTCCAGTGATGGTATATGGCTCGGTACTATCTGTGGTTTCAGGCATCCATGGGGTGTGCGTCTTGGAATGTACCCCCAACAGATAAGGAGGAACTACTGTACTGATTATGGCTGCAGTACAATATACTCGTACATGGACCTCTTCTAAATGTGCATAACTGACAGCCCCTTGTGCAATGTGCAATGACAATGAAGAATGCCAGGCAAATCAGTACATGTTCTAAACGTTCTCTGTGCGCTCCACAGTGTCTCAGAGTCTCAGGCCTCATGATAAGACATGCAGAGACCCACCACAGATTGCATGCAACCTGCCCATTGCATATTCATGGGTGTTTGGCATGTAGCCCTCAGCTTCATTCTCTGTCAGGTGAATACAGCCATTGCACGACAGCCAATAAAAACACTCTGCTTTCGTAACACAACTTATGCCCGGGTATGTTATTAACAGGATGCTGAGCAATAATTAGTGCACACAAAAAATATGAATGAAAATGTTTACACTCTGAAAACACAAATGGATACAGTTTAAAAATATTCTACTCATAATAAAAAAGCAGAAAAATATTGAAAAGTCTAGCACATCTATTCAAAAACTTATGACCGTAACAGGCAGGCTGTTGCTGAAGGCCTATCTGCTTTGCTCCTCTTGCTGCAACCAACAGAAAAAAAGGAACATGAGTTCCTTGGAACAGTCTATGCTGGATTACAGTGCCCATCATTCCCAGCACACAGGGCACTGAGCAAGATGCCTTTATTGGGACCCCTGTCTGAGCGGACCCCACTCCTTCTGAGGTCTTGGCTGCAAGACTACATGCAGATATCCAGGTGTAAAACACCTAGAATGCAACAGAAATTACTTCTAAACAGACAGACAGAAGATTGCACATTGGCCATAAACACTAGTCTCCTCATTTTCGGTCCTGCAATGAGGACTAGAAACCTCAGTTAAAGTACATACATGTTTAAATGAAGAATGAGGGGCAGCAGTAGATCCTGTTTCTTCCAAGTATTCATCCCAGTTGAAATCAACATCCTCCAAATTTGAACTTTCATCTGCTTGAAAAATGAAAAACAAACAGTGTAAGTTAATGTCTATCCTTGAGCGAGAAAATCAAAAACAGCAATGCTCATTTAAAAACACATTTGGATTGCTGTGCTAAGCTGTATCTAAACAACTTCCTGTGAATGTCTAATATGTTTAGTGACATGATTTCAGAACCTGATTAATTCTAAATGTAAGGTGGCTCTACATACATATTGTGTTGGGTCACACAGGTGGTTCTGCAAGAATGAGGAGGTGGTTAGGTTATTCCTAGAAAAGATCAAGTCATGTGGGGATATTTATACCTCTAAAAAGAACAGTCAGCTCCTGGAATATTATGTGTGGGGAGAAAGACCTCATTGCTCTGTACGAAAACAGTCTGCTGCAAGGGTGATCCCTTTTTTCAAAAAAGGAAATATTCTAACTGCACAAATCATCCCAAATTCTTAAAAAAACAAAACAAAAAAACAAGACGACACACAATGCCTGGTTTGCCCCTTGTATATACTTGTATTATTGGCAATTCAACCACAGCAATCATAGAATCATAGAATCATAGAAATGTAGAGTTGGAAGAGACCACAAGGGCCATCCAGTCCAACCCCCTGCCATGCAGGAAAACCCTCAAAGCACTCCCAACAAGTGGCCATCCAGCCTCCGCTTAAAAACCTCCAAGGAAGGAGACTCCACCACACTCCGTGGCAGCACATTCCACTGCCGGACAGCCCTGACTGTCAGGAAGTTCTTCCTGAGGTTCAGGTGGAATCTCCCCTCCTGCAGCTTGTATCCATTCCTCCTTGTCCTGGTCTCAAGAGCAGGAGAAAACAAGCCCACTCCCTCCTCAACATGACATCCCTTCAAATATTTAAACATGGCTATCATGTCCCCTCTCAACCTTCTCTTCTGCAGACTAAACACACCCAGCTCTCTAAGTCTGTCCTCATAGGGCATGACTTCCAGGCCCCTCACCATTTTGGTTGCCCTCCTCTGGACCTGCTCCAGCTTATCAATAGCTGTTATCTACTATAAAGCAACAATTCATTGATGAATCTGATTCAATTCATTCCCAAACAGACTCTGTGCATGACATAATTATGGCAAAAATCCTGCTGGGGATGTAGGTCTGCAGGAATTAGAACTGGGCAGTTCCATAACATCCACATTCTCTAGAGGGCTATTGTTATGTTACTATATAGGGGACCCAGTAAAGTGACCAATGCACATTGGGACTGATGTATAACAGAACCAATGGGCATCTGTCCCAATATACACTAAGACACCGACTATCCTGCTTTGGTCAGACCCCACCTGGAATACTGTATTCAGTTCTGGGCAACACAGTTCAGGAAGAATATTGACAAGCTGGAATGTGTCCAAAGAGGGGTAACCCAAATGGCTGAAGGCCTGGAAGCCATGCCTTATGAAGAGCAGCTTAGGGAGCTGGGTATGTTTAGTCTACAGAAGAGAAGGTTAAGAGGGGATACGACAGTCCTATTTGAACATTTGAATGGATGTCAAATGGAAGACAGGGCAGGCTTGTTTTTTGCTGATCCAGAGACAAGGACACACAGAGCAATGGCTTCAAACTTCAGGGAAAGAGATTCCACCTAAACATTAGAAGGAACTTCCTGATCGTGAGAGCTGTATGATGTGGCATGTGTTGCCTCGGTATGTGAGTCTCCTTCATTGGTAATTTTTAAAGAGAGGCTGGATGGCCATCTGCTGGGAGTGCTTTGATTGTGTCTTCCTTCATGGCAGGGGGCTGGGCTGAGTGGCCCTCATGATCTCTTCCAACTCTAGGGCCATTTCCACCCTACACTGTCATAGTACTATTATTCCATGTTCAACATCCCGTGGAATTCTGGGGTTTGTAGTTTAATGAGGCCAAAGAGCTCTCTGGCTGAGAATTCTGAATGTTGCTCTCTAAACTGCAAACCCCAGGATTCCACAGGATGTTCAAAGTGGAACAATGGCACTATAACAGCGTAGTGCGGAAATGGTCTAGGATCCTATGACTAGGGAGTGCCAATATGCATCAGGACACTCTTGGAATTCAGTAACAGGATTTCTTAGTACCTCTGCTACATAGCTTAGTATACATATAGTTATACATACATAAAGTTGTACAAAGAAGACCATGATAGAGGATTCTGGCCTATAATGCTAAGATTCCAGCTCCAACTTTCACCCAACTCCAACTTCCATACAAAATACCTTCCAACTTCAGCTCCATGATTCTGACTCTGAATCCACAGCCCTGCTAATAAAAACTTAATGAATCTCATTTCCCTTCCATTTTTTCAACTGCAAATCACCAGTTTTCCAGTTTTTTTCAACTGCACATTTTTTGTCCAATAGCACAATTAAAAAAAAATCTCTGGCATACTGGAGAGCAGTTCTGTCCTGGGCCCAGTGCTGTTCAATATTTTTATCAACGACTTGGATGAAGGAATAGAGGGCATGCTCATCAAATTTGCAGATGACACCAAATTGGGAGGGGTTGCTAATACGCCAGAGGATAGGATCAAAATTCAAAATGACCTGGACAGATTGGAAAGCTGGGCCAAGGCTAACGAAACGAAATTCAACAGAGAGAAGTGTAAGGTCCTACACTTACGTAGAAAAAATGGAGTACAGAAATATAGGATGGGGGACACGTGGCTGGATAGCAGTGCATGTGAAAGGGATCTAGGAGTCTTCATAGACCACAAGCTGAACATGAGTCAGCAGTGTGATGCGGCAGCCAAGAAAGCCAATGCAATTCTTGGCTGCATCAATAGGAGTATGGTGTCTAGATCGAGGGCAGTACTGGTACCAGTCTACTCTGCTTTGGTTAGACCTCATCTTGAATCCTGTGTCCAGTTCTGGGCACCCCAGTTCAAAAAGGACATGGTCAAGCTGGAGCAAGTCCAGAGGAGGGCGACCAAAATGGTGAGGGGCCTGGAAGCCATGCCCTATGAGGATAGACTTAGAGAGCTGGGGATGTTTAGTCTGCAGAAGAGAAGGTTAAGAGGGGACATGATAGCCATGTTTAAATATTTGAAGGGATGTCATGTTGAGGAGGGAGCAGGCTTGTTCTCTACCACTCCGGAGACTAGGACAAGGATTCAAGCTGCAGGAAAGGATTCAAGCTGCAGGAAAGGAGATTCCACCTGAACCTCAGGAAGAACTTCCTGATGGTCAGGGCTGTCTGGCAGTGGAATATGCTGCCTCGGAGTGTGGTGGAGTCTCCTTCCCTGGAGGTTTTTCAGCAGAGGCTGAATGGCTATCTGTCGGGAGTGCTTTGAGGGTGTTCCTGCATTGCAGGGTGTTGGACTGGATGGCCCTGGGGTCTCTTCCAACTCTACATTTCTATGATTCTATTATTCTATGAGTTGTACAATGGTATATATTTAGAAGCACAGGTACTTATCACAATAGTTGTGACCAAGAAGAGTCCAAAACATGGGTAGCTTTGCTCATCTATATTAATAAGCCAGATCTAGTGGTATTCATCTGTACCAGAGGTAAATCTTTTTGTAAAGCTAATGGTTTTAACTCTTATTCTAGACCAAGCTAACTCAACAATGCATTCTTCCTGAGACAATACACTGTCCCCTAGCTACTGTGAGGACTGAAACTAAGCTTGGAGAAAGTAGAGAAATATAGTAGGAAGGGAGGCTGGAATGACATGGAATCATCCCTTTTAATTAAAAAGTCCCAGCATCTCAGCACTGCAAACCCTGACTCCATTATACCAGTGTCAGAGACCTAGTAATAAATTGTTCATGTTCAACTGAACAGAGCAGGATGAGCAAATGAGCAAGGAATCACATGGGTAGGCAGGAGAAGAGGCAAACTCATAGATGTCTTAGGGGGCATCAGCATTGAAGTTAGGAGGTTTCTTTTTTCCAAAATACAAATTACATTAACAGAATTGGAAAAGCGTTAGAAGCAGAATTTAACCATTTCCTCCCCTGGTGCACTCCCAAGAAAACTCCCCTTAACTTTTGCTTTGGGCGTTGAAACCCCACTGGCATGTGTTACGAAGGCAAAGATGAATTTATTCTCCGCCAGCTTAACAAAATGTTTGGACTGGACCTCAAACTCCCATATAAGCCCTAGCTCTCTTTTTACAAGTGGAAGGTTTTTAAAAAGGCTCTTTCTGCTGCCAGAAACGAAAAGGAAAAGAAAGAAAAAACCCAACCAACCATTTTTACTGCTTGCCTTTTGATCCTAAAAGTCTCTTGAGGCAGTCTCAGATCAGCTTTAGCTGTGTATTGAATGGCTAGCGCCAAGCCTTTAAAGTGCATATTTGTCACGGCAACTTCAAGGAGACCTTTGCCTGCAAAAGCATCCGTCATCTTGGCTACCAGCTGATTAAAAGGACTTGCCGGCACCCAAACCCTATTAAAGGAACGTTGGCAGATAGTTTTATGAACTGTCATGCAATTATGGTTGCAGAGCGGATTCTTTTTTTAAAGAGAAACAGGGAAAAGTTATTTTGCAAGCATTCAGATGAAAAGAGATACTTAAGGGAAAGGAATGGAACTGTATGATTCATGCAGCCAGGGAAAGGACTTTTGTACGGTCCCTGAGGATTCTGCCTTTCTCAATAGCACCCTTCCAAAATGCTTAAAAACAGAGAATCGCTCCTCCAGAGGCCCCAAAGGTGTGATTTTCTCTTTAAATGCTCTAAATGCCCTCCTTGCAACCAAAAAGACATTAGAGTGCAAAATTTAAAAATCCCAAATGATCAGCGCTTCACTTTTAGTTTTAGAAAAATTATGGGTGCAATAAGAAACTGGGAAGTAATAATGGGGTGAGAGTGGCCCTTGGAGCCTCTGTAGTGCCCACTCCTGTTTCAGGGTACACCCAGAAAACAATGGGAACTGGTGAAATGGTATTACAATTCCAGCAGACCAGGGTTCAAATCTCTGCTCAGACATGGAAACCAACTGACTGAGTGCCCTTGGGCAAGTTATGCTCTCTCTGTCTCAGTGGAAAACAATGGCAAACCACTTCTGAACAAATCAGGCAAAGAAAACCCTGTGACAGGTTCACTTTAGGGGCACCATGAGTCTGAAATGACTTGAAGGAACACAACAAGAAGAAAACCATATAGCATCTCACATTCCCCATTTCCCCATGAAACGGCAAATCTCAGTGATGAGCTCAGAATCCACGCTAGGGGCCTTTCCGTACTACACTGTTGTAGTGCTATTATCCCATCTTCAACAGCTTCTGGAATCCTGGGGTTTGCAGTTTAGGGAGAGGCATTTGGAATTCTCAGCCAGAGAACTCTTTGGCCTCAGTAAACTACAAACCCCAGAAATCCACAGGACGTTGAAAGTAGAATAATAGCACTATAACGGTATAGGGCGGAAAGGACCTAGGTTTCATTCTGAAGCTATCCATGGCGCTGAACACTATCTCCCATGAAGGAGCACATATCAGTGATGAGCTGAGAATCCACTCTGAGGCCATTTCCGCACTACACTCTTATAGCGCGATAATTCCACTGTCAACATCCTATGGAATCCTGGGGTTTGCAGTTTCGGGAGGGGCCAGCCAGCCCCTCCTGAAACTGCAAACCCCAGGATTCCATAGGATGTTGACAGTGGAATAATTGCGCTATAAGAATGTAGTGCGGAAATGGCCTGAGTTTCAGTTTGAAGATATCCAATGTGCTGAATTCTATTCCTCAAACAGAATCAGCACATTAGACAACAGCTTTAAAGTTTGGACTAAAACTTAGAGTGGATTCGTCACCTTACTCACCTGAGAGTGGGGATGTTAATCCTTTATTATTTTGTCCTTACATACAAAGACAAATAAGTGCTGGAGTCTTCTCCTTGCTGCCAGAAAACACAGTGGTTTCTTTGCAGGATTCTCTTTGCATTTCAAGACCGAAAGTGTTTCAGGGGAATTATTCTGTGGAGCAATACGCATGCCTTTTTAAATCTCATCATCTCTCCCACAGGGGAGAAAACTTTTGAAATATTTAATTCTTATGTGGGAGACCTCAGCAATGTTTTGCATCTCCTTGGGGGAACCCTGGAACTCTTTGACACTGCAGAATTACAGCGCTATGATTCCACTGCAACTGTTGTAGATCTGACCTATGGAATCCTGGGATATGGAGTTTAGGGAGCTTAGACTTTTCAGCCAGAAAGCTCTAGTGTCTCACCAAACTAAAAATTCCAAGGTTCCACAGGATGCAGCTCTGGGGGTTCAAGTGGAATCATAGTGCTATAACTGTGCAGCATCAAAGGGCACCAGACCTCACTTTGGCATGTAGACAGCTTAGGGAACAAATCTGATCAGTAACTGGGGATAACACTGAACCTATCTCTCTGCACTAGCCTCCAGGGCATGGGATTGGAGTCTAACCACTACACCACACACCGGCTCATAATACCATTGTGTGGAAAAATCAACACACCTGAATCAAACTGCTCTGTATTTCCATTGGCTGTGCTTGGATTCTTCTCTGCAGAGGGATGCTGAGTCTCTTGCATGTTGAAGATCACGGACCCCCTTGTCTCCATCACTCAGATAAAGGGCTTCACTGTCTCCTAATTCATCCTGGAGAGTGGATTTCCTAGAAGTGGAAGGCACACAGACTGAAAAGACCTTTATTAATAATATATGGTTTTCCTCCCCAAGCTCTTTTTCATATTACCTAAGTCTCTTTCACATTACAGTCAGCCCTTCACATTTGCGGGTTTCACTTTTGCGGATTTGATTATGCACAGATTATTTGCTGTCACCTCTGCTGCCTCCCTATGCAAGTTTTAACTGGGACTGTAAGCCGGGTGAGACTGACAAACTGCAAACGAGGCTTGTAAAAATGGTGTGGGGCAGCCGTGGAGGTGGCCATAAGCCCCACCAGCCCCCTACTTCTGCCTTGTGAAGGAGCCCTGATGCCTCAAAGGAATCCACGGTGGGTTGAATATGCTGATCATACTTTTTGTGTGTGTTAAATATGGCTTGGGAAGGCCTGGAGTTATTTACGGTTTTTCTACTTCCACGGGGGTCCTGTGCCTCTAACCCTAGTGAATGTGGAGGGACAACTACATAATTATAGCACTCCGATACCACTTTAACTTCTACAGTTCCATCCTATGGCACCCTGAGATCTATAGTTTTGTGGGTTTTTTTAAAAATAAATGATCTTCTATTGTTTTATTATGGTTTTAAAAAACTTTTTAATAATTAAAATTTAAGATTAAGATAATTAAGGGTTTTAGACGCACCTTGTTTTAATTCATTTTGTGAGCCACCTTAGGGCCCATGTTGAGAAAAAGGTAGGATACATATAAAATAAATTTTTAAAAAGTAAAATAATTTAGAATTCTCTGCCAGAGAGCTCAGTGCACCAACAAACTACAAATTCCAGAATTCCACAGGCTATAGCCACGTCAGCTAAAGTGATGTTAAACTGTTGTAATTGTGGAGAATTAAAAAAGACCCTTGCCAGATTACTCCAAAGGTCCCTGGGCCACTGCACAGCAGAGGGGTTTGGACAGAACCTGAAGATGCTACTTTTTGGACTACAATTCCCACAATCCCCCAGGCAATACGCAGAAATTTTGACTGGGGGTTCTGAAAGCTGTAGTCTTAAAAAATAACTTTTCCAAGCTCTGGGTCTGGAGAAAAAAACTTCCAATTAGAAGCACATCCCTGCTTTGGATTAAGTGTAAAAGAGCCAAAACTGAGCCAGGGGAATAGGAGGCCCACTAATTCCAGCTGAGTAGCCAACTTCAAATTTGTGATTGTCATGAGTCTATCCCTCCCCCATGGGTGTGATTCTCACTCATGACCTTCACTGGGCTTTCAAATTGCTTGTTCTACCACGTCTTGGGCCTCTCACCAGTCCTATAAGGTTAGGATGCCTTGAACTCACAGAATTTCTAAAAGCTATACTTTTCAGACTGCCACAAATCCAACAACCACATATTTTTAACATTTTGTAAGCTGGTCCTGGAACAAGCTAAGCCTGAACTCCCTCTAGAAACCAAAATGACCAAAACAAGTCTAGTGTACTTTGGATATATCTTGAGACAAGGTAAGTCATTAGAAAAGACAATAATGCTTGGTAAAGTGCATAGCAGTAGGAAAAGAGGAAGACTGCATTAAGATGGATAGACTCAGTCAAGGAAACTGCGGCAGTTCTGAGTTTCCAGGACCTGAACAGGGCTGCTGATGACAAGGTGTCTTGGAGATCTCTCATCCCCAGGGTCACCATTAATGAAAACTGACATAAGAGCAAATAACAACAAACTATTAAAGGAATGGATTTGATAGTTTCAGAACAGGCGTAAGTCAAAGTTGTCAGAGTCCAACTCTCTGTCTACGCCTCTCTGCCAACAACGGAAGGGAGGCAAGAGTACTTGCCCAAGAGGAGGAGGCGGTGGCGAGTGTCCAATGCAAACAAACAAGTGGAAACACTGAGCTGAGCCAAGTCAAAGTCAAATCCAAAGGGTCCAGAAAGCCAAAGGTCCATCCAAAGGGATTGAGGGAGCTGGAACACAAGGGTTGAGAGAGCTTGTGTAGTGATTTGCTACAAGCAAACAGCAAGCGGCACCGACGGACTTAAATAGCTGATGAAACAGGTGTTACTTATCATTGTTCTGTTTTCCTAATCTTGCTCAAACGGCTTCCCTTTTTGCTGCTCGTTTCTGACTTCTCTGTGATTGCAGGCTGGGGGGCAAAGGTGAATCTAATTCCTCTAAATCATCGCTGGTTCCTTCTCCTTCTGGGGCTGGCTGCAACTGCTCTGCTTCCGCCTGTCTTTCAACTGATGGGGGTGTTTGCAAGGTCTATCATTGGCTCTGTTCCTGGCACCATCAATTGCTCATCGACCTCTGAGCCGTCATCTATCACAAAAGTCAACCACAACAAGAACAACAAGATATCTTGAGTGCCATTATTAAGAAAAGGGTGGAACAGAGCATGAGGGCAGGGAACAGTCAAAGTAACAATTTGTAAGCTGCTCTGGGAACCTTTCGGGTCGACGGACAGGTTATAAATAGTCTAAATAAATAAATATCTTAAATGAATGAAAATAAATAGGAATGTGCAGCTGCAAGGCCTACATACCCTAAAGGCATCAGATCTTCTCTGATTTTGAAAGGTAAGCAGGATCAGCCATGGTTAGTACTTGTATGGGACACCACCAACAAATACCAGGTGCTGTAGGCTATAGTTCAGAGTAAGGAACTGGCAAAACCACTTCTGAGTATTCCTTGAGTAAGAAAACCCTCTGAAATTCAAGGGGTTGCTCTAAGTTGACAGGCAGTTTAAAGGCACAAACACACATATGTTTAGGTGCAAAGCGGTTTCAACCCACCCTGAACAAGATTCACACTGAACAATTATTTCCATGCTGAGCAAGAACTTTAAATGTGCTGTCCAGGTTGCTGAACTCTGTTTCTCAAGTAGGTTCAGCACCTTGGACAATCCCTTTAACTATTTTTCTTAAAAGAAAAAAAATCAAAAGCATGTTTCTTTGCAGGAGTCTTCTTTGGCTCATCAAACTTCAGGTTTTTAAAAAGTATTTTAGTCAGATGCACTTTTAAAGAGTCATTCTTGTCTTCCTTGAACACAGGTGAGACATCTGTTCTGAGTCAGTACCTACTCTGACACTTTCATCCATTCTCTGGGGGGGGGAAATCTTTCTTTGGATCTCTCTTTCTATTCGTGTGTGTGTGTGTGTGTGTGTGTGTGTGTTATTTTTAAAATGCATATCCTGCCTTTCTCCCATCCCATGGGAGCCATTATGCAAACTTATGCAATCTATTATTGTAATGCACTGGCACTTCAGATAGCCACTTTCTCAGAACTTCATTATAGGGTGGAAAAAAATCCATTGGGACTACCTATGGTCCATGGCCCACCCTTTCAACCCTTTTGTTTTTCAGGTCCTGATGGCCTGGGGCAGATGGGAGTTGCAGTCCCACACGACTGAAAGACATCAGATTGGGGAAGCCTGTTTCACAAAATCCTTCTGCCCACCCCACCAGCCCTGGCCTGTCTTTCATTTTCAGTTTAGACAAACAGAGTAGTGTAATGGTTCGAGTCTTGGGTTAGGACTCTGGGAGGCAAGAGCTCAAATCCCTATTTAGATATGGCAAAAAACTGACTTTGGGCAATTCACATTTTTTAGCCTAAGAGAAGACCACAGCACATCTCCTAAGAAGAAATCTTGCAAAGAAAACACTGTGAGAGGGTCACCCTAAGGGCCTTTCCGCACTACACTGTTATTGTGCTATTATTCCACTTTCAACATCCTATAGAATCCTGGGGTTTGCAATTTAGGGAGGGGCATTGAGAATTCTCAGCCAAAAAGCTCTTTGGCCTCAGTAAACTACAAACCCCAGAATTCCACATGAAGTTGAAAGTGGAACAATAGCACTATAGCAGTGTTGCATGGAAATGGTCCTAAGCTGGAGCTGACGTTTTCCCCTTTATTTTTACAAAAGAAAAATGTTACATAATAGAATACTACTAAATCCAGATCAGAGTATCAACACACAACATCTATAAATACAAAAAAGAAAGATATGAAAGAAAAGGAGACTAAAAATCTATATCGAAATAGGTTTCTATGTCAAAATTAATAAAACAGAAAATATATTTTAAAAATTGACCAACCTGAAACAAGATTAACTAGAAAAACAATTATACAAATAATTTTAAAAACACCCCCCAAAAAAGTGACTCCCTTTTCAAACAGTGATAAGTGCTCCCTTATAAATATCTTCTCTTGAAATAACCCAGGTGAGCTTATCAAGGTCTCTACAACAAAAATTACTGTAATTGCTGCATAGATATATAATAGTTATCAAATAAGTTTCTGGACTTACTCTTGGAAATGTGCTATAGATAATTTCCTAAGTTGGAGCTGACTTGAAAGTCTATCATAACAAAGAAGTGAAGTGTGAACAACAAAGTGTGGAATGCAGCAGATATTATTTGGTGTATTTGGTGAAAATTAGGTGGCTTTCCCAAGAAATGGAAAGACGCTGTTATTCACCAGCAGCACTAGGTCCTCGCAGAAGACATGTGAAAACAAATCGCCCAAATTTGGAATCAGCATCATTTAAAAAACTTATCCTTACAGATAAAAGAGAATTATTATAAATTGATTTGGAGATGGTACCTAACTCTAGTAAGGTTCAATCACATAGATAAGAATTATTCAAGGTTGTGTTAGAAGGGCTGTCAAGAAATTGGTACTTATATTCATATGTGGTGGAGTTGTGAATGTGTACAGAAATTTTGGCAAATGGTGTTTACAGAGATAAAAGAGATAGTAGAAATTGATTTAGAAATACGTCCCAGTATAGTACTGTTATCTATATATGATACAGTTAATTGTACCCAGGCAATGAAGGATCTAATTACAAATTTATTAACTGCAGAAAGGTTAATTATATCAAGAAAATGGAAAATTCAAGGAGATTTTCAAATAGAAGATTGGTATAAAAAAGAGTGGAAAATCGCAATTAATGATAAGTTAACATGTGGAATTAAGGCCAAAAAAGGAACAATGAAAGGGAGTGATTTTGATGCAATATGGAAAGTATTTGTGGAAAAAGTGTTAGTAAAAGAGGAATGTATCACACCTCCACAAGAAGAGTTACAATTTTGGAAGGTGGAGTAATTTGAGATATAATTTTCTCTGGGGATGGGGTACACTTAGCAATAGTAATAGGTTTAATTTAGTTTGAAAAGGATAGAAATAAGAATGAAGTTACTAATTCTATATTTTTCAAATGTTAATTATGGGAATAAATAATAACAATGGGTATAATGAGATATATATATAACCAAAATATATAACCAGTATGATTTATAATACATTGAATAAGTAATATTATGTAAATAGATTTGGAGAGAAATAGAAATGTAAGCATTTTTTGGAAACTTTTTTCTTCACTTCTATGTTTATCGCGTTATGTATTTTTTCTTATGATTAATCAAAAAAAATTAAAAAGAAAAAAGAAAACAAATTGCCCCCCAATCCTCCCCCCCAAATCTACACTACCGAAGCTTTCTGCGTTGTCCTCTCTAAAGCCAACCACTGTGTCGAGTGAAGAGTCTTTAAAAAGATAGTTCCAGCAGGCCCTCATTAAAAAGAAAATCAGTAAGTAAATCCCCCCACCAGCTAAAAGCTTTAAATTGCTGTAACTTGCAGCTGTTTTATTACTGTCATGTTGAGAGCCAGTTTTCAGTGAAATCCTAGAAAGCCTGGCTTGCTTGCTGAGAAGTCTTTGTTGCGATTCCAACTTCCCCCAAGGCTATGGCAGGATCGGCCAGAATTTGAACAGGGAACCTTGTGCCAAATTCCCCGAGGCAGCGTGGAGTATGGGGAGAAGGAGGAATTTCTCCTGGCAGTGGTCCCATTTGCTTTTATCAGAATTTCTCAGATGGAGGGGAACTTTCTGGACTCATCTGGTAGCGGCTGTCCACGATTTCTGCACCAGGGGAAAAAGGGGAGAGTACTAGAAAGCCTCGAGGAATCCAGAGGAACTCCCTAGGAATGATTTGTTCAGAGGAGGTTTGCTTTTGCTTTCCTCTGAGGTTGAGAGAATGTGACCTGCCCAAGGTTACTCAGTGTCTGAGCAGAGATTGGAATCCCAATCTCCTTTAACAAATAAATATTTGAATATTTAAATATAAATGTAAATATTTAAATCTTGAGTTAAGTCTTGGGGAACAAACAGGGGGCCCCCAGTAAAGAAAAGATTAAGAACCACTGATTTACAGTATTTATTTATTGAGTTTATATACCCTGCCTTTCTCCCACCTGTGATTCAAAGGAGCTTCCCAATATTTAAAACAAAGTCTCACTAAGATCTTCTTTTACCAAAGTTGAAAAACAATTAAACAAACAATTCTATTAAAAGAGTACAGTCAGCCCTCCACATTCACTAAGGTTAGGGGCACAGGACCTCCACAGAAGTGGAAAAATCGCAAATATCAAAAATATCACTTCTGTGCATCACATACTCTCAGCCACAGAAAGTCTGTGACAGCTTTGTGTTAGGGTCACCGTAAGTCAGAAAGAAATTGAAGGCACCCAACAAAACAATTGTCTGAATTAACTGCACTGTTTACTTACCAAATGTGGTAATTTTTGCTGGAAAAATTATAGCTAATATATTTTGTCTTTCCGATTTTCAATCTGTAAAGGGTGCTACTAACCACATTTTTAAGTTCTTTGAAGAAATAAATCATCCACCACCACCAGAAAGAGGGGGGAAAATTCCCCATGGTATCAACATATCCGGAAATGTTACATCTGTACTTCCAAACCACTTCTGCTCTCTTTGCATCTGAAGATAAGAACGGCAGCATACTAAAGCTCTTGCAGGCAAACTTCATAAGTCTATTTGGCCTTGCAGGTGCCACTGGTCTCTTACAGTGGACAAACACTTCTTCTTGGCCATTTCTGCAATAGCCTGTTATAGTGCTGTTATTCCATTTTCAACATCCTACGGAATCCTGGGGTTTGCAGTTTAGAGAGAGGCCTCAAAAGCCCCTCAAATGCCTCTCCGTAAACTGCAAGCCCCAGGATTCCATAGGACGCTGAAAGTGGGATAACAGCACTACAACAGGCTAGTGCGGAAATGGCTCTTGTTTGTTGTTCGTGGGCTTCTTCAAGTCATTTTCCAATTATAATGACCCAAATGCTACCCTATCATGGCGTTTTCACGGCAGAAATTATTCCGAGGGAGGTTACCCCTGCCTTCCTCTGAGGCTGAGAGGGTGTGACCTGCCCAATGCCAACCAGTGGCTTTCTGTGGCTGAGCCGGCATTAGAACCCCAGTCCCCCAGAGACCTAGCGCAACATTCAAGCCACTAGATCACACTGTGTCCTGCTTTTGTATCCTGCTTTTGTTATTAAGTGCTATCCAGTCCACTTCAATTTATGGTGATCCTATGAAAGAGAAACCTTCTAGAGGTCAGATCATCAATAGTGTAACACTGTATAGGTACCCTTACTGAGTCACTGCTACCCTCTTGGGAACTGCTACAGTCCATGGGCCACAGAAGAAGAGAAGGGGTTGATTTTACCCCACAAGACCAAGCTAGGGCTGAGGCCCGCTTCCCTTGATCTGGTAAGATCTTGCACAGTTAGGTCCCCCTCCAGAATGACCACTCAGAACTAAACATGAGCACGCACTGGGAAAACATCAGCCCACAGTCACACAAATTCAGACCGCAGTTGTACTTCAGTCCTACTAGAGAAGGAAGGAAGGTCTAAATCCTATTGTTAGTTCTGCCTATGGTAGGCTCATCAGGACAACTGGATTTACCGACGTGTCGCCTCACCATTCATCTGCGGATTCAATTATTCTGCTCTAGATGGAATGAACCAACAGGATTCCGGTTTAAATTTGAAGTCATCTTATTGGTTTAAGCCATTAAAAACCATTTCCGCACTAGACTGTTATAGTACTATTATCCCGCTTTCAATCTCCTATGGAATCCTGGGGTTTGCAATTTAGGGAAGGGCCTTTAGAATTCTCAGCCAGAGAACTCTTTGGCCTCAGTAAACTACAAACCCCAGAATTTCTTTTTTTTTCTTTTTTCTTTTTCCCCCTTTTTTATATTTTTTTAATAAAAGACAAACAAACACAAACACAAACATTCAACTGTAAAACAAATTATCCAGATAAAATACCAAAAGTACAATACAGTATAAAACAAACGGACAACTACATGTAATCAAACTATACAAAATTATAAAACGACATTAAGGGAAATTCCAAAAGCTTTTGAAAGTGAGAAGTGAGAAGGTTTTCACTGAGCTTTAAAAATAACAGGGGAAGGAGCAGTCTGCAAATGTTCAGGAAGGCTGAATGGCAACTCATCACTTATGTGTTTTTTTCATTTATTTCATTTACTGTATTTTTCCCCCTCCCCAGTGGTTTGCTGTAAGCTGCTCAGAGAACTTTGCTTATGAGTTGGCATTAAAATGAGATTCACTCATACATATATTAATACTCAGGGCTTAGAAATAAGGGATTAAAAGTATCTTTATTTTAACCTTTTAGATTACAATAACAACTTTGGGTTAGTTATTGAAAGTGGAATAATAGCACTATAACAGTGTAGAGTGGAAATGGCCAAAGTCAATGGCAAAACACTCATCAAAAAGGCAAGATTCTCCAAGGCCCGTCTGCTTGCCGGTCTAATTGCTGCCACCACCAAAAAAGTCCTCTTAGAAACAAATTTGGGGACCCCTGGAGGAATCCAGACCTCAACAGGGCAATCCTGGGCACCTTTCCCACAACAAGCCAACTTTCCACCTTCCTTGGATCTTTCCATCCCCTGAGACAGTCAGTTTCCTTCTTTCAAAAGGATGCTTTTCTCAGTGGGGGTGGGGGGTGGGGGTGGAGATTACTGTCCCAGAGCAGAAGCGACAAAAACTGGAGCCCACCCTGCAGAATTCACAGTAAAAAGAGAGACAGAGAAAGAGATGTCTCCAAGGGCTGAATGGATGCCAAGGGCTGAAGGGATGCCATATAGAGGAAGGAGGGGGCTTGTTTTCTGCTGCTCCAGAGACCAGGACAAGGAGCAATGGATTCAAGCTGCAGGAAAGGAGATTCCACCTGAGCCTCAGGAAGAACTTCCTGACGGTCAGGGCTGTCCGACAGTGGAATCTGCTGCCTTGGAGTGTAGTGGAGTCTCCTTCCTTGGAGGTTTTTAAGCAGAGGCTGGAGGGCCATCTGTCCGGAATGTTTTGAGGGTGTTCCTGCATAGCAGGGGGTTGGACTTGATGGCCCGTGTGGTCTCTTCCAACTCTACATTTCTATGATTCTATGATCCTAATACTCTACTGCAGTGGTGCTTAACCTGGGGTCCAGGGACCCCTGGGGATCCACAGAGCCCTCACAGGGGATCCCCAAAGCCCTGCTGCTGGATGCCCAAAGTCACCCCGCCTCGGAGGCCATTCCCACACTACACTGCGATTGTGCTATTATTCCACTTTCAACATCCTGCGCAATTCTGAGGCCAAAGAGCTCTCTGGCTGAGAATTCTAAACGCCCTTCCCTAAGCTACAAACCCCAGAAATTCAACAGGAAGTTGAAAGTGGAATAATAGCACTATAACAGTGTAGTGCAGAAACGTCCTAAGTAGCGATTTGAAACCTTGACTTCAGAAGCCTTGACTAAAGAAATAAATATTTGAATATCTTGAGGAACCCTGGCAACAAATTATATTTACAGGCAGTCCCCAGGGAAAAGAAAAGGCTAAGAACCACTGATCTATCGGGAAAAGCCCAACGCGTTTCGGACTATGTATATTGGACAGGCCATTGAAATGTACAGGCGAAACGCGTGGGGCTTTTCCCAAAATGAAACAGTCATTCCTTGAGCGCTTGGACCCTACATTCTTGCTCCCACAGCGCCTGCGCAATAAACGATGAGCTACCCGGCCCCTTCTTTCCCTCTCTTGCCCCCACCGGGGTCTCTCCTTGCGCAGGCGTAGTTCACACAACTCAAAAGTTCCGCATGGGTTTTCCAGCAGGCTTTTGTCCGGCGGTGCCCGATGGCAATCAAACGCCTTCTGGATGTGGAACTTGGTCAGTGTTTTTTTTTGGGGGGGGGCAATTCCCAGAATCCCCAAGCCAGCCACGGTGGCCGGAGAAATCTGACACTAGTTGCAGCATTCCTAGGACTTGTAGTCCAAAGGCAACTCGGTTGCTGGAGGAGTCTGGGGCTTCGAGTCCTAGAAGAACGTGATGACTTAAGGATTCAGGGACATATAGTCCAAAAGGAACTTGATTGCTAGAGGACGCTGGGACTTCTAGTTCAAAAGGAACGTGGCTGACGGGTTCTGGGACGTGTAGTCCAAAAGGAACTTAGTTCCTCGAGAAGTTTGGGACTCCCAGTCTAAAAGACACTAGGGTGCTGAAGGATGCTGGGACTTGTCCTCCAGAAAAGGTATTTAGCCAACCTCTGCCTCGCTGCCCCATCACGTCGTCGGTTTGTTCACACGCTAAGAGGAAGACCTGGCGGAGTAAATTCCGCGCAGCTTCCGCCCCTTTTTTTGCGCTCGATTCTCTGCTCGTCAGAAAGGGGCGTCTCAGGGGGCTTTTGCTCCCGAGGAAGCGCGTGCCCAGGATCGTAGAGGCCAACTCGGAATAGCTGCGGGGGGGGGGATGTCGGAAGCTTCCACGCGGGGAACCTTCGCGCGAGGCCACGGGTGGCGGCGAGTTCTGGCGTTGCGCGCATCCTTGGCAGCAACCGGTTAAAGGCTGCCGCGACGCTACTCAGCAGGGCTTGCTCGGGAGTAACCTCCCCCAACTCAGTCGGGTCCATAATCCGGCCCACCCGTGGCCCCCGAGGCTTACGACAGAGTAAAACGGCCTGGGTTAAAAGGCGAAGAAGGTGAAAGGAGTGCTGTGGAATCTGTAAGACTAACCGATTTATTTCAGCACAATTTTTCGGAGATACCTTTGCACCTGAAGAAAGGAACCGCAGCCAACAAAAGCTTATGCTGAAATAAACTGGCGTCCGGAGGGGGCCGTGAGATTCCTCTCCTTTCTTTCTTTTCGTAGCAAGACAGGCTGACAGGCATAGGATCCCGTTTATCACCCAGCAAACCACAGGATTGCAGCCGTCCTCGGAGTGGGTTCCCCTCAGCTCGAGAGGTTGCAGTCCTAGGCCCGCACCCCTCACCCAACGCAGCAGCAACGCTTTTATGAGACCAGCTCCAAAACTACTAATCTGAGGAAGAGACCTTATGATTCTGAAAACTTGGACGATTGTTGTGTGTATCCACACTGTCCAATTAGGGCAGTTCGATACCAGTTTAGCAGCCTTGCTTCTATGCCATGGAATGCTGGCATTTGCGCTTAGAATTCCTTCCCAAACAATATCGTTTATGACTTATGGCGACCCTAAAGTGATCCTGTCTTGGAGTTTTCTTGGCTAGATTTGTTGAGGAGGGGGTTGCTTTTGCCTTCGTCTGAGGCTGAGAGTGTGTGACGTGCCCAAAGTCAACCACTGGGTTTCCACGGCTGAGCAAGGATTTGAATCCTGGTTTCCCGAAGTCTTGAGCCATTTCCGCACTAGACTTTTATAGCGCTATGATTCCACTTGAAACATCCTATGGAATCCTGGCCCCTCCGACTGGCCCCTCCCGAAACTGCAAACTCCAGGATTCCATAGGATGTTTCAAGTGGAATCATAGCGCTATAAAAGTCTGGTGCGGAAATGACTCTAGTGCAACACTCAAACCACTAAACCACATTGGCTCAATACCATTATAGTCTCCTGGCAAAGAAATCTAAGTCCCTCACCAAACTACAAATCCCAGCAGTGTATAGGATAGAGGGCTGTTAAAGCGGTATTGAACTACTATAATTGTGTAGTGTGGATACACCAGGCATATAGTCCCAAGACTGGGTCTGCTGTGAAAGCATCCCATCGAGTTTCCTCTGTCACTTCCTAATGTTACTTCCGAGTAACCACGAAGCGAGACTGACTTCCTTTTTTCCGCGACTCGTGGAACGCAAACTCGTCACCCCTGTTTCCCCGCGGTCGTGGGAATGCGCTGTTTGCGTGTCAAGGGGTTCTTTTGCGTCTCGAAACGCGTTGCCAGCTGAGAGAGGGCAGCCAGCCTCTTTTCTCAAAGCCTCGAAGCCGCCGTTTAAGTCATCTGGCTATTTCCTCATTGGACTGTTATAGCGTTATCATTCCACTTTCAGCCTCCTATGGAATCCTGGGGTTTGCAGTTTAGGGAGGGGCCTTTGAGACTCCTCCCTAAACTGCAAACCCAGGATTGCATAGGAGATTGAAAGCGGAATGATAGCGGTATAACAGTCCAGTGTGGGAATGGCCGTTAAGACGCGCGTTTATTGTTCCACCTCCCTCGGCCGTCTGGCTTCGCAAACAAACCGGCGGAGGAGGATTCAAAGTCCGCTAAACGCCCCTTCCGCCTCCCCTCTCCCGGGTCCGCTCCGTACTTTGCTCTCTTTGCAGACAGTGAACGAGCTTGCGCGTCCGTGAAACGCCTTCACACCCAGAAGATATGGGCGATCCTATCCATATGCCTGCGCGCAGTATATACATCAGGTGGAAGATATTTTACTGTCGTTTCCCAGCCAGAGTGTAAAACGAAGATCCGCGCTGCTTGGTTTGGACTAAGGTCCCTCAGCTGTGTGCAAGTTTTCCGGTTCCACAGAACTCTTCGCCAGTCCGGATGTTAAAACAGGGAGGAAGGACAAAAGGGTAGAATATCCAAGGACTGGAATTATGCAGTCTTTCTCGATAAAAGATAAAATGCAGGTTTGTACTATTCTGGTTTCAAGAGGGGATCCTATGCACACGCGTGGAGCATGTCACTGTTGTGTGCCTTCAACTCATTTCTGACTTAAGGAGACCCTAATGCGAACCTATCAGGGGGTTTTCTTGGCAGAATTTGGTCAGAAGGGATTTGCTTTTGCCTTCCTTTGAGGTTGAGAGAGTGTAACTTGGTCAAGGTCACCCAGTAAGTTTCAATGGCCAAGAAGGGATTCGAACCCTGAGCTCTCAGTGTCCTAGTCCAAGGCTCTAACCACTACATCACGCTGCCTCCCTAAAGCAGAGCTTACTTCGAAGGAAGGAAGCGAAGAAAAATCGGACTATCAATCCATTTCTTCCACAATAGTTAGCCCAAGAACAGCCCAAAACCAGATCCTCTCTTGCGCGCTTTTATCCTTCTCTCCCACGCAAGACTCCACAGACAACTTGCAAACCCACGCAGATTCGTGAGGTCTACCTCGTAGTTTTAATATACTTCAAATCAGTCTGAGGGCTGATTTAGCATCAGCTGCCTGCCTTCGTCCCAGCCTGATCCTAAGCCATGCTTTTTCAGGTTGCGTTTAAGATGGCGCAAAGCCTATCATATTCCTTGGCTTCTTGCTTGCGCATCTTTAGGGGAGAAAAATGAACCTATTTTCGGTTTATGGAGATGCGCGGACCCGACATGTTGAAAGGGTGGCCAAACCTCTTTAAATATCCATTTAGTGCAGTTAACGGGAATGGAACTAAAACAAGGAACGGGAACGGTGGGGGGAATTACTTCACGCCACTTTAGAGTTTGGGAAAGTCGACGGATTAATAAACAGACCTATAATAGAATACGTTTCGCTATTCTATTGATCTTTCTAAGCTCTCCCTCTGCAGTCTTACAAGAAAATGTCTCAAAAGACGTATTATTCCGGTAAAGTCGCATCGAAGGTCATAACTGATTATAAAACATATGGAAAGGACTTCCTTTCTCAAACAACGGGAAAGTCTTGCGCGTTCCCAGCTCCGAGTCGATCTATTCTAGAGAATCACTAAATGTGAGCATTAGGTTCTGACTCGCGTGTATGGACATGCAAAAAATGGCAACGCATACACACGTAACAACACGCTGCAGCAAAGGCAGAGGCAGATGCTCAACCGCCGATCCTAGGCATTTAGACTCAGAATCTCAGCGTGGGCAGCCATCCGTCCTCCCTGGCGAGGTAAGCGAGGACGTATAGGATCGTGCGCAAAGCGCTAACCGAAGTTAGGCGCCGTTCCAACTCGTAGCGTGCCAAAAACCTGCGTTCTCTAAGGGAAAACGATTTGGGGGTAACCCCCGTCCCACCCCGAATGGGATTTTGACAATGCATGCAAGAGGGTTGCCATCCAAACCTGAGAGCCGAAGGGCAACCTGAGAAAACGTAGACAAGCCGGATCGGGTGGCGAGGGGGGGTGGAATAAACATTTTTTTTTAAAAAAAAAGAGAAAGCAACAGAGTTCTGGATAGGGACGAAAAAGGCACATCCTCAGGTCCACAAAATCATGAAACCCACTTTGCAACAACTTGACAGCGATCATTTTTTGTGTCCTTGCCAGAAATGCACCTTCCCCCCGCCGTGCAATTGACACACACACTGCGCAGGCACACACATACTCCGATCGGCTCACAGACCCGCCGAAAGAAAAAACAGAAAACCCCAAATCTTGCCCAATCCATCCTTTTTTTCCCTCCTCCCGCAAGAAAAAATAAAACCACACATATCCTCGGTCCGATCCAGCCTAGATCAGCCTGAGGTCTTACCTGCATGAAGTTTTTTTTTTCCTCCCCCTTCCTTTTCCACCCCACTGATCCTCCCCCCACCACGAAACGGCGCGGCCCCCTCCGGCGCGACTCCGCTTCCGAACCAGATCCGCTCTGGGCTCTCCCTCCTCCGTTACTACTACGCTCGTTCCAATATGGCATCCGCGCACTGCGCATGCCTCGCACTCTTTTGACTTTTTTTCTTTTTGCCTCTGGGATTGTGTGTGTGTGTGTGTGTGTGTGTGTGCATACGCGCGCGCTCTGCCCCTTCAAATCTTTTTATTATTTTTTTTTCCAAAACTCCTCAGCGGTTGCAAAGGAAAATACATACATATATTTGTATATATTCTTCCAGCCCGCTTCAGGGTGTTTTAATCGGAAGCCAGTCCCACTGAGTTAAAATTGCGCTTTACTCCCGAGGAAGTTGCAGATTGTTGCAGTTTTGGGGCCGCCCGAGAAACTCCGGTAGCAATCTCTCCGGCCTCTATTTACACCTGTAAATGTGCTTTGTGTGTGGTTGTTGTTTGATTTATGAAACTATTTTTTTTTCTTTTGCTGAAATGTGGCAAAACGTGTTACATCACATTCCTCTTCCCCTCCTCCATGGGAATCCAGGGGACTTCGCAATCACTTCCAATAAAATGAATTTGGGGGGGAATTTGGTAGACCAAGGGAATCAATAGGAGTTACCTGTTAACTCCCCATTCAACCACTGCTTCAGTAGGTCTACTCTAATTAGGTGCTAACAAATAAGATTCAGGCTGCACCTTGTATATGTGTAAAAAGAAACAAAAACTTAAAAGGGAATTTAAAAAGCAGGTAAGCCTCCAGAACCTGGATTAAAACAACATTTCTCATGGTGTTAAATGAGTGCTATTTTATGATTGCAATGAGGATTCCCACATACAGGTATACTCCAGTTAATGAAGCAGAAGTATTCCTGGACATTCCTTTTTTTAACAGAAAATTTGGTACAGAGAATAGGGACAGTTCCCTACACCACAAAAATGAACATTTCCCCACGGCACTCTTATAGCGTGATGATTCCACTTTCAACCTCCTATGGAATCCTATGGAATCCGGCCGGCCCCTCCCAGAACTGCAAACCCCAGGATTCCATAGGAGGTTGAAAATGGAATCATCATGCTATAAGAGTGTGGTGCGGAAATGGCCTTGGTCAACATGTTTCGAGAGCCAGCGTGGAGCCCTGGTGGCACAGTGGTTAAATGCCAGTACTGCAACCACAAGGTTGTGAGTTCGATCCTGCCGGGCTCCAAGGCTGACTCAGCCTTCCATCCTTTCGTAGGTCGGTAAAATGAGTACCCAGCTTGTTGGGGGCAATTAGCTAAAATACATTGTAAACCGCTTAGATAACACTAGTTGATAGGCGGTATAGAAATAAATGCTATTGCTATTAGTGGTGCGAATGTTGCACTACGATTCTGGAGGCCAGAATACGATTCCCCGCTCGGCCACAGAAACCCACTGGGGGACCTTGGATGCATCACATACTCTCAGCCCCAGAAAACCCTATGATAGGTTCTCGTTGGGGTTGCCACAAGCCAGAAAAGAGTTGAAGGTACCCAAGAAGAATAACATGCTTCAGCAAACTTTTTTATCCACAACTAACAACACACCCATGCGAAATGAAACAACCAGGTTAGGGAAGTTTTGTATATGTAAACAAAAGCATCCCAACCTTCTAAAGACCCTTTGAAAGCTTCTTCCCAAAATTCCCAGGGATCTCCCGCTCTACTTTTCTTATGATTTCTCTTTTGGTGGCCAAATCTATAGATCTATTTTTTTTTTTTCCACATGCTAGAGGTAGTGGGCAAGACAACCCTTTATCTGCTCTCTCCTTTTCTCTTTGGGCCTTTCCACATTATAGTGTTATAGTGCTATTATTCCACTTTCAACATCCTGTGGAATGCTGGGGTTTGTAGTTTATGGAGGCCCAAGAGCTCTCTGGCTGAGAATTCTAAAGGCCCCTCCCTAAACTGGAAACCCCAGGATTCCACAGGATGTTGAAAGTGGAATGATAGCACTATAACAGTGTAGTGCAGAAAGGCCCTTTGTTTTGCTAGTCAAGCAAGCTCGGTAAGGGATTCTGAAGGCAACTGCTATTTACCTTGCCCGTTGTTGGCAGGCACACACACCTATAGCATTAGTGGCGAGAGTAGAATTTCATTCTTTCTCTGCTCAAGCTTTATTTTGCCTTGTCCACTGCAGACACACTGCTGCAACGAAGTGCCAAAAAGCCTGTTTTTACAGCTGTCCTCCATCATCCTCCCAAGGAAATGCCACTTTTAAAAAACTCTCCAGCTGGAAAGGGGACAAGGAGGAAGTTGGGCAGGCATAGGAGCTTCTTTGTCAGAACGTTTGTCAACTGAGGTGCGCCTGTAATACAGGGTATGAAAATGTCTCCTATTCAAAGAACCCTTTCTGGATGCAGAATCAGGTGATATTCCACCCAAACACCTAGGGCTTTTCCACCCTACACGGTCATAGTGCTATTATTCCACTTTCAACGTCCTGTGGGATTCTGGGGTTTGTAGTTTGCTGAGGCCCAAGAGTTCTCTGGCTGGCAATTCTAAATGCCCCCGCCTACACGGCAGACCCCAGGATTCCACAGGATGTTGAAAGTGGAACAATAGCACTATAAGAGGATAGTGAGGAAAGGCGCCCGATGTCTGAAAATATAATAAAATACAATAAAAGTCAGGAAAAATAAAATATAAGCTGACAGTTTTTGTCGTGTGGGGTGTTTTCTGACCCAAATGTAATCCAGAGTCCATCAGCTTATTACATTGGCTGGAACACAAGAATGCCCCCCCCAATTTTTTTTTTTTTTTAAAAATCCTCAGACAATTTTCATTCCAGTTTATTAGAATGGGGGGACTTGAACATGGAAAATCAATGAAAGTTGGGGAAAATTGTAATGTTGAAGGCTTTCTCGGGCCGGAATCCATAGATTGTTGTGGGTTTTCCGGGCTTTGAGGCCGTGTTCTATTAGTATTTTCTCCTGACGTTTCGCCTGCATCTGTGGCTGGCATCTTCAGAAGATTTGGTGGCATGGAAGTGAGACAGAGTATATATACTTGTGTGGTCCCCGGGTGGGAGGGCGCAATTTGCATGTGTTACAGTTGGCCTGTGTGATGGCCTATTTTTAAATGGGATACCCCCCAGAGTTGTGTTGTTAGTCAGGGGATATGCATAACAGTGCATTAAGTATATTAGCAACCCCACCCAGACTCTGGAGGTCCCTCTGCAGGGAACAATACAATGGGTTGCTAATGCACTTAATGTGCTCTGCGTGGCAACATGCCCAGCACATCTATCTACTATATAAAAGTCAACATTTGTCTGTGAGTTGGCTTGTCTGTGTCAGGCAGGGAAAGGCCTCAAATGATTGGCTGTGTGAGGCAAGAAGACCTCATATGACTGGCTGACTGTGAAGGTTCTATGGAATCCTGGAGTTGGCAGCTTTGGGAGGGACTTTTAGAATTCTCAGCCGCGAGCTCTTGGGCCTCAGGCCGATTGCTATGGAGATGAGGCCTGCCAGCAAGAAGAAGGGCAGTGTATTCTCTCAGAAACCAAACCCTCTTTATGTTAACAGCTCTAAATACAGATTGGACTGGGGGAATATGGGGATAAGTCACAGGTGCTGGAATAGGCCAGTTGCTATGGAGATGAGGCCTAGCAGCAAGGAGGAGGGCAGTGCCTTCCCTCAGGAACCCAGCCTCTGTATGTTAACAACTCTGAATACAGATTGCATTGGGGAATATAGGGAAAAGTTACAGGTACTGGAATAGGCTGGTTGCTATGGAGATGAAGCCTTGCAGCAAGGAGGAGGACAGTGTATTCTATCGGGAACCCAAACTGTGTATGTAAATAACTCTGAACATAGATTACGCAGGGAAATATGGGGAAAAGTTACAGGTACTGGACAAGACAGTTTGGTGAGCTTTTAAGAGGAAAATTAAATCCTGGGCAACGGCAGGTAAATACACCAGTTGACAATAATGGCACATGAGACTTTGTACCACCTCACATTTGTGTGAAGGTTGCGCCAGCAAAGGGCGCACTGTAAAATGCACCCACTGAGCCTTCTTTCCTCTATTTTCTTTTCTAAATCTTGTCTTCTTTTAGACAGTAAGCTTGCAGGCAGGAACTGTTTTTTTTGTTTGTTTGTTTTTGAATGGAAGCGGGCCCAATTTGTCACTAAAGAGTCGGGGGAAAACACTATAAATAAAACTAATCAATATTACACTAAATTGTGTAGGATCTGTAAAGCAACAGCCACATTTTCATTCAGAGAAGAGGTTTTGCTCTCACTAGATACACAGTATTTCTCAATCAGAACCATGTTTAATCTTTGAGGATGCAATCCTATGCTCACTTTGTCGTTGTGTGCCTTTAAGTCATTTCCGACTTAGGGCACCCCAAGGAAAATCTCGGGCGGGCTGTTCTTGACAAGATTTGTTCAGAGGAGCTTTCCCTTTGCCTTCCTCTGAGGCTGAGACAGCATGACATGACCAAGGTCACCCACTGTGTTTCCATGGCTGTGCAGGGATTTGAACCCTGGTCTTCAGAATCATAGGCCATTTCCGCACTGGACTGTTATTGTGCTATCATTCCACTTTCAACATCCTATGGAATCCTGGGGTTTGCAGTTGCAGCCGGCCGGTCCCTCCCTAAAGTGCAAACCCCAGGATTCCATAGGATGTTGAAAGTGGAATAATAGCACGATAACAGTCCAGGGCGGAAATGGCCATAGTCTGATGCTCAAAACAATACACCATGCTGCCTCTCCTACTTGAGAGTTATTTCAACCCTTGTGAGAAATTTATATTGAAGAAAGACATGTGGAAATGTGTTACGAATAGACCTGGATTTGGTAGCGCCTGGTGGTAGCAAATCCCTTCAGGATTTAGCAGTTGCTGAAGCCCACTGCTAAAATACAGGAAGCCCCCACCTTTTGATGTGCTGTTATCTGACGACTCGCTCTTCTGATGCTTCCTAAGGACAAGCTCCATTAATTCCATTCCATTAATTCAGTGGGGGTTCTGCTCTTCCACCAGTTCTTCTTGTCTGCAGAGACTCGACTGCCACCGCTCTCATGCACATGTGTGGCTTGCAAAGCAAGCTGAGTGAAGAGGGAAAGGCACCAAGTCAGTGAGAGGCTTTGCAAGCAGCACCTGAGCAGTCAGGCACAAGTGAGCCTCCATAAGTCCTTCATGCTCCCTACAGTACAGTACATGGGTTCCGCTTTTCAACCAATTCCATTTTCTGACAGTGCTCTGGACCCTCAACTGTCAGATAAATGGAGGAAGCCTTATGTTCAGCAGCCTTGGATCAGCAACTGACTCTGCAGCAAATAACCACCGGGGCAAGAGCAGCAAACCCTGGATAGCTCCTTTCAAGTCCAGACCAAACCTCAGAGCAGATTCACGGCCCCAGTCACACAGGCGCCAGCAGCCACTTCTATACAGTTCTGATCTGGGCTTGTAAGGGCCAAGTTTCTCTTTTTTTTTTTCTGTTTTATATAATGTTTATTATGAAGAAATATTGTGAATGGAGGGAAGAGCATCACTTATTTTTATTTTTATTATTTTTAATAATCTTTATTCAACTTTATATAAAACATTAAAATTCCAATACCTCATATTAAAATCACTCATCCCACCTTACATCCCCTCTTTCACTTCATTTGTACATTTTTCTCCGTAATGTTTGTATTTATGTTCTTAAATACATCCATCCTGTCCTCGTGACTTACCATTATATTACATGCCATAACATATCATAACATATATTACATCACTCTTACTGTCTTACCTACTTAGTTCTCTTCTCTTCACTTCGTTCGTTCTTTCTTTTCATTCCTCTCTTTCGTTTCTTGCTCTCTACATCTTTTTCTAAGAAATAAGATTTCCTACTTTTACTTCCTAGGTTTCACCTAGTTCCATTCTTCGCATATTTTTCTTAGTTTCTCTTCTTTTCCGCCCCATCTGGGGTGTACCCTTTATTTATTTATTTATACTCTATAATCTTCGACATAAATTCTTATGCATTTACTTACGTTATGTTTTCTTTCCACCCTGTCCTTTTGCCTTATTCTTTCCTCAACTCCTATCGTCTCTTTTTTTTACTCTTGTACTGTCTCCGTCCTTAATCTTAAGTTGTAAGAACCCCTTTCCCTTGTTCATCAGTCTGTATAGTCCTCTGTCTCCATATATTTATCTATTAATTTCCAACTCTCTTCATGTCTACCTTGCATTCTTCCTTGAATCATCCCAGTTGATCTGTCCATTTCCTTCATCTCTGCCACTTTTATCAACCATTCGCCTATTTGAGGTGTATGTTTGTTTTTCCATTTCTGAGCGTAGATCAATCTTGCTGCCGTTATCATACAGAGAATCACTCTCCAATGTTTTCTTTTGGCTTCTTTTTCTATTTTATGTGTAAGGGCCAAGTTTCACATGCACTGACTAGGAAGCAAAAGCCACAGTGGGACTGGGATCCTTTCACACATAGCAAAGATAGCACCACAATTCCACTTTGACTGCCATGACCCCATCCTCTGGAATTCTGGGATTTGTAGTCTGGTAGAACACTGGAGATCTCTAGCTGAGAATTCTGAATGCTTCTCCCTAAATTGGAAATCCAAGGATTCTACCGGATGTTGCCCGGGCAGTCAAAGTGGAATCGTAGAGCTATAATTGTGTAGCGTGGCAGGTTCTCTGTTCTCTTCTTCCCCCACCACCCGGAAGGGTGCATAGTACTTAGTTTTCCTTCACAAGCATGGTACAATAAAGCACCATGGAAGTCCATGGCACTTACTACCTCAAAACAAAGTTGGGGTACAAGCATTCAGGGTTTCTTTTAAATAGTGGAATTTTTTTTTTAATTAGCACATTAGCAGTGCACATATCAGCCACACTTCTCTATGGCATTTGTGTTTGTTGTGTATGGAAGGTGAGTGAAGCAGAGCTTGGACAAGTTACTTTTTGGCTATGGGGATTCTGGGAACTCTAGTGTAAGAAAATGACTTGTCCATGCTCTGCATTGCATCATAGCCATGTGTTTTCTCCACCCTCTTCCCTCAGTGACCAGGCCATACACCCCCACACCTTGATATGGTTTGATTGGCAAAATATGATTCACTTGTAAAATACATTAATTGGTTTTAATACAAAATATACCCTGATGTGACTGAGTGGTCATGCTGGGCAGGAGGAAGAAGCTGGCTGAACACATGTGCTACAAACTAGGTCAGTAACCCCCTCTAGATGTATCCAGGTCATAGTCAGGAAATCAGCAGATAATTCCAGAGATAATGGACTTAAGGTAGCCTTAATGATTCTGCCTTTTCGGACAATAGTGACCAGGAGATTCCCACCAAATTGCTGATTATATTACCTCCTATTCCTTTGACCTGGTGACTTCCCTGTCATCATCAAACCTGTCCAAAAAGCACCAAGCCATCCAACAACCATTAGCCCTTTGTCACCTAACGTTAAGAGCATTAGCCCGTCCAGACTCCATTGTCCACTCTGTGAGCTCCATTATTTACTCATCTGGAAAGCCATTCACACTCCTGCCCTCCAGGCAAAAATCGTGTATAATCCCCCCACCCGTTTTGGCTTGCTCGCTCGCAGTACACCAATTGCTGGTTGCCATTCTGCTACTCTGATTCCTGATTTGTATGCCACCCTTAGACGTGAGTCTAAGCCATACTGCTGCTACTTCACTGCTCTTTGAGACCTGTAAATATCACGCATGATGCCTTGAAATCTCACTGCCTTAAAACTTCCCTCCTTTTTCCCTTGGTTAGCATTGTGTGTTTGTGTGACTGTTTGAGATCTTGTGTGTATGATCAATTCCCCCAATAAAACACAATTTAGTTTACTCTTGAATCTCTGGCTGGTTCTTCCCTGCACAGACCCTGTAAACATTGGTGTCAGAGATCTCATTAGGTTACCCCCCTCTCGCAGGCTTCCTAATTGAGCTAATGATTCCTCACCTTTGCATGGAGGTACTGGCACTGAGGGTGGACCCCTCAGTCATGCACATTTTGGGGTAAAAAGATGCTAGAAAACATAAGCGGACAGGTGCTTGGTCCCTGAGGGAAGAAAGGGGTCGTACTGGGCTTTTACTGCTAGGTCTTTCAACCTTCTGAAAGAGGAATGTGTTGGCAGCTTTTAAGTTTTTCACTGGCGCCTTGGACTAAGGCAGACTGTACCGCTGAAATAAACATGTGAATTTTCTGTAACACTCCCCCATCACTGGCTTGTGGCCACTGACCAGCTCCTCCCTCTGCCTCACACATACAGAGCAGGTTTTGCTCGCTGCTCATAATGGTGACAGCAGCAGTGGGCTAAGGATGTTTTCAGTCAGCACCTCATTCCCAGTTTTGGTTCATGGAACAGCTGGAATGCACCAGTGCCATTTCAGAACTCAGGAAAGTTGCCTTTTGCACTACAGATCCCAGAATCCCCCTCAGTTGGCTGGGGGAAATCTGGGAATTATAGTCAAAAAAGCAAATTTTCCCAAGCTCTGAAACTTCTGGCTTTCTCCTCTGTGCATTGTGCACACACTTAGGCTGTGATCATGGCAAATCGAATGCACTCTTTGATACGCTGACATCACATCGCCACCTGCTGGGTAGGAAGAACTCATTTTAAAGCAGAATGAAACACGCAACAGAAGATTTTAACCTACAAAGCTCCCTAGTCGTCCATAGCTTTCTCCACAATGCTCTATTCTGCTTTTGCTCTGAAACAGTTTCACCTCCCCGTTTCACTCGTGGAAAATGACAAATCAATACTCTTGTAAAAGGCATAGACCCTTAGCCTTGTACCCCTGAAAACTCTCTTTCTCTTTTTGTCCTGGTAGCAGTCGTGTAGGGACGTGGGGATGGGATGTGTGTGATTTGCCCTGGGCGGCAATGTCTTTGGGGCATCCCAGCCCATAGCCACACCCCCGCAGACCCTGGCCATGCTCCCATGCACCACAGCTACGCCTTCACGCACAGTGTCCACGCCCCTCGTGCCGTAGCCGCGGCCCACCTCCTCCCACCCACGCCCTCCACACCATCCAAGCTCCGCCACTGCCTGGTAGTACGGTGGGTCCCCCGTAACCTCATGATTGGTATCCACAGTTTCACTCACCCACAATCCACTCCAGTGCCAGGGCTACCATCACCAGCCAAGGTCCTTGATCTGTGCACCTGGGCTGAGAGAGATGCATGGAAAGTTGCAGCTGGCCTTCTTGTGCCTTGCTCAGTCGAAGGGGGAGATGGACACCCCTTCCTCAGCCGAGAGAGGCACAAGAAGCTTGGATCTGCAAAATCACACGACAGAAGAAAGAGACAGACACTTCCTCCTTGGCCCAGAGAAGCACACGACTCTGAGCAGCCAGGCCTCCAACTGGATTTGGCTCCCAGGGAAGTGGCTGCTCACCAAGCCCCACCAGGAAGGAAGGCAGGAAGAAAGGAGGAGATGGGCGGTGGACGACCTCCCTCTCCATTTCGCTAGCCTAGGAGTCAAAATATAGCATTCAGTATTATCCACACTTTTCACCATCCCTTGTTGTTACGGGGGACCTACTGTATTGCAAAATTTCTCCAGCCTCCTTATAAATGGGTGATAATATTTGGCTACGTAAGCAGTGATGCAAAGAGACTAGGACACAGAGCAATAGCTTTAACTTCAGGAAAAGAGAGTGCATCCGAACATAAAGAAGAACTTCCTGATGGTAAGAGCAGTTTGACAGTGGAATGCGCTGCCTGGGAATGTGGTGGAGTTTCCTTCAGAGGTTTTTAAACAGATGGATGGCTATCTGTCAGGAATGCTTTGATGTTGTATTCCTGCAGGACAAATGGGGTTGGACTGGATGACCCTCGTAGTCTTTTCCAGCTCTGTGGTTCGTTTGTCTGTGTCAGGCAGGCGAAGAACTCATACGATTGGCTGCTTAGAAGATTCTATGGAATCCTGGGGTTTGCAGTTTAGGGAGGGGCCTTTAGAATTCTCAGCCAGAGAGCTGTGAATAGGCTGGTTGCTATGGAGACAGGGCCTAGCAGCAAGGAGGAGGGCAGTGTATTTCTCTCAAGAAACCAGCCTCTCTATGTTAATAACTCTGAATACAGATTGGATTGGGGAACATAGGGAAACGTTACAGGTGCTCGACCAGGCCGTTTGGGGAATTAGAGATCTTTCTAACAAGTATTGCTGATGCGAAAATAATATCCCAGTAGTGTTATAAATGTGTAGTATGAAAAGGACTCTGGAGAAAATCACTTCTCCTCCCCATACCTCAGCTGGAGGACCAATTCGCCCTGAAGTTTAAAGGCATGTCTTCGAAACAGATTGTATAAAATGGTCTGTTTGTCAAGTCCAGCAATGGACATGGAACTATTTCTGGGGCTTGGGGGAGGTTTTTGAGCAGCCACCTGTTGTGGTTTCTTAAAATGGCCTTAGAACCACAGATCTTTGACTCATAAATGTGAGTGGAAGGGTGGGAAGCAGTCTTCCTGTTGTTAGCTCACGCAGACCTCTGAGGCAACTGAATCACACGGCTGGTTTCTAAGCAACCCAAGACCCACTTTTCATTCATTTTATTTCATATTTAAGCTACGATATGCAACTTGCTTTTTTAGAAGCCTTGAAAACATCCCACTTGACCCTACCTGGCTTCATGAGTTTGTGGACACACCAAGCTTACCCCAATAAACTTTGCTGCCTGAGGCAGAGTATAATAGCACCCCTCTGTCCAAAACCAGTGCTCAGACCCAACCAAATTATTTTGGCATCTGGGGTAGGAAATCCCACAAGTACCTTGATCCTTCTCCTTGGCAGTAAAAATACAATGGGGAAAAATTTTGCAGCTTACGAGCCTTTGCTTTTCCTTGACATTACAAATCGGCTGCTTAAGGCAGCTGTTTCACTCTGCCTAAGGGTAGGGCAGACCCTCCAACTACCCTGATTTGGCAGGGATAGCTACAAATAAGGCAACCAAAATGGTGGAAGGCCTGGCAACCATGCCCTATGAGGAGCGGCTTAGGGAGCTGGAGATGTTTAGCCTGGAGAAGAGAAGATTAAGAGGCAATGTGATGGCTATGTTTAAATATTTGAAGGGAGGTCACATGGAGGCTGGAGCAAGCCTATTTTCTGCTGCTCCAGAGACTAGGACATGGAGCAATGACTTCAAACTACAAGACAAGAGATTCCATCTAAACATGAGGAAGAACTTCCTGATGGCAAGAGCAGTTTGACAGTGGAATACACTGCCTGGGAGCGTGGTGGAGTCTCCGTCTTTGGCGGTTTTTAAATAGAAGCTGGATGGCCTTCTGTCAGGAATGCTTTGATGGTATATTCCTGTTTGGCAGGGGGTTGGACTCAGTGGCCCTTGCGGTCTCTTTCAACTTTATGATTCTATGATTAAACCTCTGTCTTCTTTCTTTTTCAGCTGCTGTTTAGATGTCCTGGTTTCTCTCTCCTCCCTTTCCCCATCTCAGGCCTTTTCCGCACTAGCCTGTTATAGCGCGATGATTCCACTTTCAACATCCTATGGAATTCTGGGGTGCGCAGTTTCGGGAGAGGCCAGCCGGATTCCATAGGATGTTGAAAGTGGAATCATCGCGCTATAACAGGCTAGTGCGGAAAAGGCCTCAGTTCTCAGGTTACTTCAGTTGCTAAAAACTGAGTTCAAAGTGCAGAGGTAGTTTGCGCTCAATTAATTCAACAGGAAGGAGGTGAAAGGAAGGGGCAGAATCTTTCCCTTTCCAGTAGGCTCAGGCAAAAGCAAATTGCTCCAGCCTTTCCTAGCTTGTCTGTTCTTCTTCATAAATAACTTTTGCCATCTTGACCACACTCTGATGTTGATTGGTGTTATGTGTCCTGATTTTCATCTGAGAAATGTTGGAGGGTATGGCAGGGCTGAGAGCAAGCCTGGTGCAGTGGTTTGAGCATCAGATTGCAATGCTGGAGACCAGGGTTCAATTCCCCACTCAGCCATGGAAACCCACTAGGTGACTTTGGGCATGTCACACACTCTCAGCCCCAGAAAACCCTGTGAGTTGCCGTAAGTCAGAAACAACTTGAAGGCACCCAACAACACCCTGCCTGCCCTGTTATTTTGATATCTAAGGCAAAAATAGGCCACCCACACCTCTTCCCATCCCATTCCTGGCAGCAAAACAATAGCAATTAAAACCATGAACAATTTAGTGCTCTTTACTGAACAACCAAAACTAGCTGTGCCCAGTGATAGGACTGGCCCTGGGGCACAGAGGACAGTTATCAGTGGCGAAGGTTTTCAAGCAGTTTTTTGTGACATACCCATAAAGCAGGGAGTGGGAAACAAGCAGCCCTTGGAATGTTGTTAGACTGCAACTCTCAGCAGCCCTTGCCGGCATCATCAATGGTGAGGAATGCTGGGGGTTGCAGTCCAACAACCTCTGGGAGGGTACATAGTTTCCACCACTGCCATAAAGGAATATAGTGAGGAAGCGTTCTGCAAAGAAGGAAACTGGAATCATTTGACTGCAGTACAAAGAATGCTGAAGAGCCCTTGGTCTTTTTTCTCGCCCATCATGGCATGTGATGGCGTTGGGAGGTTACCTGCATCCTCATAAAGGTGGTGAAAATTATTTATTTGGATGACAGCTCCCAGAATCCCTCTATGCTGGTAGGGGGATTTTGGGAGCTGCAGTCTAAAAGAAGGAGACCTATGCCAAAAAGTTCCCCCCAAAAGAGAGAAACTTTTGCGTGCCCTGCAAATTGATGCCAGGCCTTGGAAAGTTAGTTTTCAGCGGTAATTCTTTCATTAGAGTGTTTTAAAAGTAACCCGCTCCTGTTGCTCCTTATGTTCATGAGAAAGTCGACTCTTTGGATTACTTACTACACTACTCCTTACCTCCCATTACTTCCTGCTCTTTTCTTAATGGGGGAATGCCTCAGCCTTGATCAGGAAATTAGCCTAAAACTCAAAAACATACCATCAAAATGATCTTCAACTGTTAAAAGTAATGTCTGAAATGTAAAAAAAAAAAAAAGTTCCTCGTTAATCCAGTAATACATTTTTGCTCTTGGCGCCTTTCTGCATTACACAACGATTGCACTATAATTCCACTTTAACTATCATGGCTGCCACCTATAGAATCCTGGGTGTGGAGTCTTGGGAGGTACTAGAGCTCTTGGGCTGGGAATTCTAAATACCCCTCCCTAAGCTGCAAATCCCACAATTCTACAGAACAGAATGGTGGCAGTTAAAGTGAAATCATAGTGCAACAGTTGCATAGTGTGGAAAGGCCTTTCCTTATTCCTTTGAGTTTTAACTGTAGAATTGCCCCACTCCAGAATAACGAGATGCCACCGGCCACATGGGGCCTTTCTGCCCTACACTCTTATAGTGTTATTATTCCACTTTCAACCTCCTATGGAATCCTGGGCTTTGTAGTTTCCTGAAGCCAAAGAGCTCTCTGGCTGAGAATTCTAAACGCCCTTCCCTAAATTGCAAAGCCCAGGATCTCACAGGTTAAAAGTGGAATAATAGCACTATAACAGTGCCGTGCGGAAAGGCCTATCCATGCATACACAAAACAGAGGCTATTTCTGCCCTACACTGACCATTTCTGCACTACACTGCTATCCTGCTGTTATTCCACTTTCAACATCCTGTGGAATCCTGGGGTTTGTAGTTTACGGAGGGGCTTTAGAATTCTCAGCCAGAGGGGTCTTTGACCTCAGAAAACTACAAGCCCCAGAATTCCACAGGAGGTTGAACGTGGAATAATAACACTATAACAGTGCAGTGTGGAAATGGCCACTGTTCTAGTGCTATTGTTCCACTTCCAACCTCCTATGGGCTTTGCAGTTTCCTGAGGCCAAAGGGCTCTCTGGCTGAGAATTCTAAACGCCCCTCCCTAAACTGCAAAGCCCAGGACTCCACAGGATGTTGGGAGTGGGATCCTATCGCTGTAGCAGTGTAGGGTCTCTGACTCGTTACTTTTCAACGACCTCCGGATACCAAAGTGCCTCCAGCAGCGGGAGTCAGACGCCCACCAGCTCCGTATCTCTCCCCCCTCCCTTGAGGGGCGTGGCCACCTCCCCCTGTGTGGCCCCGCCCTAGGGGGAGTCTATATAAGCCCCCTCCTCGGAGGCAGCGCGGCTGCCGGGAGGTTTCCCGGGCGGGTGGTGGGAGCGCTCGCCTCGCCTCGCCTCGCCGGCTTTTGTCCGGCCCCCGCGGCCCGTCGGAAGGGAGAGGAGCGCCGGGGGGGCCGCTCGCCTCGTGCCCGGGACTCCGCCGCGGCCAATGGCCCTGCTCGCGGGGAACGCCAGCCTGGGGCCCTTCTCGGAGCAGCTCCCGGCCCCCGGGCTGACCCCGGGGAAGAGCCGCCCGCAGGGCTGCGACAACGGGGCGCTCCTCGACCGCTTCGGGGTGCTCGTCCAGGCGCTGCTGGCGGTGGTGGCCTTCAGCACCCTCATGCGTAAGGAGACGGGTGCTCCCTTGGCTTCTGCACCCCCCCCCCCGTTCCCTTTCCTCCGTCCCCTCTCCCCCTCGCCTTTCTCCTGCCTGGCTTCCCTTTGGAAATCCGCCTCGGGCAGCGAAGTAGTTGCGCTCCTGGACGTTGCTTCTTTGGCCGAAGACCGGGCACCGGAGGCAGAAGTCGGGTGGGCAGAGCCCAGGGTGAGGCTCATCTAATATAGAAAAGTCAAGGTTTGTTTGTCTGTGTCAGGCGGAGACCTCCTATGATTGGCCGTGGCTGGGAAAGGCCTCGTGCCATTGGCTGCCTGAGAAGATTCCGTGGAATCCTGGGGTTTGCCCTTTAGGATTCTGAGCCGGAGAGCTCTTGGGCCTAGCAGCAAGGAGGAGGGCAGCCTATTCCTTCAGGAACCCGACCCTTGCATGTTAATAACTCTGAAGACAGATTGGGTTGGGGACTGTGGGGACCAGTCACAGGTACTGGACAAGACAGTTTGGGGAATTAGGGACACAGGATCTCAAAGCTTTTAAACAAGTATTACCTATAAGAAAATGAAATCCTGGGTGAGGTTGGATATATATGTTAGTATAACATAAAAAAAAAGAGCAGTTCAACATGTTGTAGCAAATTTTTTATGCAAAAGTATTGCTACTGCTATTGTTTGTTTGTATAGCGCCAACACTGTACGTAGCGCCTTACAAGTCAAAGAGCAACAAACTTTAACGGCACAGGCCATTTCGACACTACACTGTTATAGTACTGTTATTCCACTTTCAACATCCTGTGGAACTCTGGAGTTTGCAGTGTAGGGAGGGGCATTTAGAATTCTCAACCAGCGTTCCTTGGCCTTAGTAAACTACAAATCCCAGGATGTTGAAAGTAGAATAATTGCACTCTTTACAGTGTAGGGCGGAGGTGGCCATAGATACGTGTAAAGAAATAACCAGGTCAGGTAAGCCTTGCATAAGTGAAGAAACACATTTTGGAACTTCTAGAAACCATCTGAAAGCTGCCTCCAAGATCTATCCAGGAATAACTAAGTTATTTTTCCCACCAGCTTCTGCTTTTCTTATGATTTCCTCTTTTTTTTTTTGTCGTGGCCAAACAAAGATTTATGCGTTTTTAATACATGTGTTACGTGCTTTCCTTAAAGTTGTTTGTCAAGTTTATGGTGGCCTCCATGAATTTCATAGGGTTTTCTTAGGGAAGGAATACTCAGAGCTGCTTTTTTGCCCATTCTTTCCTCTGAAATCAGCACCAGGTATTTGTTGGTGGATACCCATCCAGGTTCTAACCTGAGCTGACCCCTACTTGGCTTCCAAGATAAAATGGAATCTGGTGCTTTTAGATCATTTTTAGGCATTGCTTTTTAACATGCTGGGGATAAATGGTGAGGAAAACATATCTGTTCCTCCCTCTTTTCTGTCTGTTTTGAAAATGTATCTGATTTCTTCTTTTCTCCCTGTTTTGAAAATTTACCTGCTCTCCTGTTTTCTCTCTGTTTTGAAAATGTAGCTGTTCTTCCCTTTTCTCTCTGTTTTGCTGTTTGTGCATGCTCAGTAAAGGATTTTTGGGGCAGCGCTCTATATCTTGCCTGTTATAGCCCCGGACACAGGAGCAATAGCATTGGCTAGAGTAGAATCCCGCTCATACCCAGTTCAAGCTTTGTTGCATTGTTTCTTGCAGACCCACTGTCGCAACCCAACACTGAGTCTGTATTTCTCTAATCCTCTTTCACTCTCCCCGTCCTGATGCTACTAAAAAATTTCCACTAGACAAAGGACAAGGAGGAAAGGGAAGGTGCTTAGGCATAAAAACGAGACTTTCTTAACAGAGGTGTGCCTGTACTCTTTCTTCTCTTCTTTATATTTCTTACACAGACAGATGCCAACTGCAGTGGAAAAGTATTTGGCTTCTGTGATCTTGGCATTGTCTGATTCCCAACACCTGTATACACAACTTTGTTCAGCAAGCTGTAACCAGCAGGGGCCCTTTTGGATGGAGAAAACTGAACATAAGGGGGGGCAGATGGAACAGTATCTGTTTGATTCATGCTTTAAAACTAATGGGCAGAGAGTGGCTTGGCTCCAACCTCTTTTGGAGAGCCTGTGTCCCAACAGGATATCTTCAAAGCCCCAGGCCCAACAAAAATGGTAAATAATGGAAGAAAAATTGTCCCCAAATGGCCCCAGCCATTGCCAGAACTTGACAGTTTTGCGTAATTTCTCCCCTCCCAGCTCCTCCTCCAGTTTAAAGCTTAAAAGCAACATATTAATTCTGAGATGATGTTAATGCGAAGTTGGAAACAAGAACGACCTTCTGATTGATGTGCATATTCTTCATTTTTTTCTTGAGATTTCACTCAATTTATAGCAGTAGAGCCTTTCCCTGTCTTTGCAATGATATCTAAACTCCAACCCTTTCCGTATCTCCCCAGTGTCCCTCTCTCCCATTTCCAGTCCCCAACCCCAGGAAACAAAAAACAAAAAAACTCATGCCTTCCTGCCATCTCAATTCTTCCCAAAATCTTTGGTGACTTAAGGTTAATCATTTCATGTAACTGATTAGTAGACTAAATTTCAGCCATTAATCAGTCAGATGAAGCAATTAACAACTCTTACATCTGTTGAAAGGGACCCCTGATTAATCAAGCTCTCTTGTTTTTAAGAAAGATTTTTAAAAGACAAGTACTTGGAGGAACTGCAGGGGGTGTCTTCTTGCAGTATGTGACTCTGACATCTGAAAATAATGTGTTTTTTCTTTTAAAGCAATTGTTTTATATGCACTGCTGATTAAATCCATCAGTGGATTGCTGATTGAGTCAATCAGTGTGTTGAGTAATTAATTTCTCTCTCTGTACGCAGATGAAAAACAGCCCCAAGAACAAAACCAAAACCCAAATCTACAAGTGAACGGTATTTTTATAAAGGCCAACTGCACAATTGTGTGTCAGCTTCCAAGTCCTCCAGAACTCTTCATCAGGCTAGTTGGTCCGAAAAAAGTATGTGGGGAGGGCAAGAGGCATGAGAGTCCAAACATTTGGGTAAATGCTGTAAAAAGTCATGGGAACAGCAGTTAAAAACACATTCCTCGTGTTTAAAAAGAGGATAGCTCATCAGTTCTTTTCATCAGGTTACAACCTACTGTACTTTGGGGGCTCAGTTAATGAAGTAGATGTCTTTGTGGGCATTACTTCTTTAACAGAAAATCTTTTGTTTCTGCTTTCCTTATGCTTTCCATTTTAGTGGCCAGAGTTACAGACCTGTGCTTCTTTCGTATGCTGAAGACAGTTGCTGTTTTCCTTGCCTGCTGTAGGCATGCACACAGAGCTACAGCAGAATCAGCTAGAGTAAAATCCTGCTCTATCCTAGCTCAGATTTTGTTGCATTATTGGCTGCAGACGCACTGATGTGACCCAGTGCCAACAGTCTGTTTTTATAGCAGCCCTCCATAATCCTCCCAAGCCAATGTTGCTTAAAAAAAATCTCCAGCTGGACAGAGGACAAGGAGGCGGTTAGGTGGATATAAGAGTTTGCAAACAGGCTCTTCTTTGTCAGAGGCTTTGTTAACTGAGGAACACCCTATGTTATTGCTGAATTGCTTGGCGCCTAAGTGGTGGTGGGAGTTGCAACCTTGCAGTGCAAGGTTAACCTAGGTTGCTTAGAAACAAGTTCTGAGGGACCTCAGGTAAGGAAGGCTGCAGTCCTGTGGTTTACTTGATAATAAACCTAAACCTGTGCCTTTTTCAAGGTGATAGCTCTGTGTTTTGGAATTCAAAGATAGGAAGGACAAGAGTCTTATGGCACCCTTAAAACTAAGCAGTTTATTTCAGCATAAGATTTTGTGAGCTGCCACCTCACTTTCTTCAGATACTAGTTGGTTACTGTCCTTGAAAATTTATTCAGAAATATTGATTTATTTTTATTTGATTGCTATCCTGCCTTTCTCCCAAAATGGGACTCCAGGTGTAATGTAACAACATAAAACAAGTCAGCTAAAACAATAGATGGGGTACAAAAGTTTCAAAAGCATTAAACAATCCAAGTAAAAACGTGGGCCAGGATCTAACATCACAGTCTATGTTTGGTAACATTACAAAAATTACAAAAACATCGAGTTTACACCTCAACCCATTTAACCCACCGTTCATAAACACCAGAAAAATGCTAAGAAGCAAGTCTGTCTTCACGGCGTTCAATAGCTCTAACTGGAGTGATTTCATAGTCATGCAATTCCAGCCAACTGCCCCCGCCCCGTCACTCCAAACAGATTCTGAGAAATGTAGGGTCCTGCACTTGGGCAGAAAAATGAAAGTCACAAGTATAGGATGGGATACGTGTGGCTGGATAGGAGTACATGTGAATAGGATCTAGGAGTCTTGGTAGATCACAAACTGAACATGAGTCAGCAGTGTGACGCGGCAACCAAGAAAGCCAACGTGATTCTTGGTTGCATCAATAGGAGTATGGTGTCTAGATCAAGGGAGGTAATGGTACCACTCTATTCTGCATTGGTTAGGCCTCATTTGGAATACTGTGTCCAGTTCTGGGCACCTCAATTCACGAAGGATGTCGACAAGCTGGAACGTGTCCAGAGGAGGGTGACCAAAACGGTGAAGGGTCTGGAAGCCATGCCCTATGAAGAACGCCTTAGGGAGCTGGGTATGTTTATTCTGCAGAAGAGAAAGTTAAGAGGGGACATGATAGCCATGTTTAAATACTTGAAGGGATGTCATGTTGAGGAGGGAGCAGGCTTGTTCTCTGCCGCTCCAGAGACTAGGACAAGGTGCAATGGGTTCAAGCTGCAGGAAAGGAGATTCCACTTGAACCTCAGGAAGAACTTCCTGATGATCAGAGCTGTCTGGCAGTGGAATGGCTGCCTGGGAGTGTGGTGCTGTTTCCTTTTTTTGAAGGTTTTTAAGCAGAGGCTGGATGGTCATCTGTTAGGAATGCTTTGATGTGTGTTCCTGCATGGCAGGGGGTTGGACTCGATGGCCCCGGGGGTCTCTTCCAACTCTATGATTCTGTGATTCTCCAAACAGAGATTCTCCAAGTGTTGCCTGGGGGATCCTGGGAGTTACAGTCCAACGCATCTGGAGCCATTGCAGCTGAATTCGTTAGCCTAAACATAATCTTTATTATTTATCTTTATAAGCTTTATAATCTTTATTCTTTATTTTTCCCTTTTTTAGATACTAAAACAGACTAATATGAATGTTTCTGGGAGCATTCTTTATCTTTAGTTATTGAAAGTGTTTCTACGATATACGGTTTATTAGCTATTTGGACCCACTTTGTCATGGCTCCATTGGAAGAAATCCTGGGATATGTAGTTTGAGGAGTTCTTAGAATTCCCTGCTAGAGAACTCTGGCTCATTCCCTTGAACTACAGCGCTAAACTGTTCTAGGAAAGAATCCTGAGCACTTTCCCAAACTACATATCCCAGGATTCACTACGAGAGAGCCATAAATGTTAAAGTGGGACCATGCCATTATAACTCTGTAATGTGGGTGTACTCTAAGAACCAGCAGCCCTCATGTTCTCCAGGTGACACCTGTTACTGGGACACTGCCTCATTCCCTAGTTCTGTTATCATCCTAGACATATCAGGAAACCCCGGACTATTCCATGCCATTACCCGAAGCTTGACCTCCAGAGATTAGCAGATGAAGTTTTCCAGAGTCCAGTAGAAAACGTGATAATCTACTAATATCTGGAGATTACTCTCTGAAAGACAGTGGCGTAGGAGCTGGTAAAAAGTTGACATCCCTAAATCCCATTGCAGTTTTCACAGTGGGCCTCTTCATATACCAGAGTTTGCAAAAATGAGCCCTCTGTTCTTCCAACCTGCCCTTCACAGTTGGGTAGGAGTACCTTATAGTTGGAGACTTCCCAAACTCTGAGCTTAACCATCTGTAGACCCTTTTTTTTTGTTGGAGCAGTTAAGGTTGTTCTGGTGCATGGGTTGGAATTTTTAGGTTGCATTTTAGACTTACTGAATTGCAAAATGTTTATTATTGCTTGCAAAGATTTTTGAAACATGTTCTGATCGTTCTGTTCTTAGCCATCAGAAATAAGAAATCTACCATTCTTAATCTATTATAATTTCTGTTAGGTCTGTCCTCTGTAGACCTGGATAGTGCTCCTCGAACTTGAATTTGATACTGAAAGCTAGTGTAGTGGAATCTTTTGGGATTATTAGTCCAATCGCCATGACTTATTTGTTGAAACTTATTCTGTCTCTTCTCTAATACTTTGTTTAAACAGAAGTCTGGACTTAAAACAGGTTTATCTCAGGGATCATGGGATCTGTGAGAGAGTGTGTCCAGTTTTCCCACCTCTGCAGTGGTTGCTGTGAGGGCAGCAGCTTAGGGCTCGTTCACACCACACAGTTCTAGTGCTGCGATTCCACTTTATCCACCATGGCAACATCCTGTGGAATGCTGGGTTTGTAGTTTGTTGAAGCCTTTTTGCTCTCTGGCTGAGAATTCTGAAAGCCCCTCTCCCAAGCGTCAGTCTCAAGATTCAGTGGAATGTTACCATGGCAGCTAAAGTGGAACTGTAGCGCTATAACTGTGTAGTGTGAAAGGCCCCTTAGATTAAATCACAAACTTTCCTCTTATCCTAGTATCTCTTCCTCCAAGGAAGCAGGAGGTGATAGCCATGTTTGTTGCAGGAAAAACAAAGTCTCTTGTAACCCTCTTAAAGATTAGCTAGTTTTACTTGACATAAGCGTTCATTTGCCCCAGCCTGCTTTTTCTTTTCCAATACCTCTCTCCCCATTGCATCACAGAGTCCCCTCCAGCACCCCATAGTTATTCCCCACTCTGCTCTTGCCAGGTGTCCCAGCTTGGCTTGGAAAGGGGCCACCCTTTATTCTGGTAAAGCTGTTCTTCTGTGGACTTGGATAACACAGCTGTTCAGTTATCCCCTTCCATTGTTTTCCGGATCAAGCCATCTGGATAAGCAGCGTTGGCGAAGCTAAGAATGTGAAGGCAGGCATGGGCTCGGACTTGTGTGTGTGTGTGTGTGTGTGTGTGTGTGTGTGTGTTAGGCCATTGGCTGTGCTGGCCAGGGCCTCGCAGGCAAAATCTGTGTATGGGAGTGCTTTTGTACCATCCATTCCTTTTTTTTTTTTTTGGTATAATTTTTATTGAAAGTTTGTCTCGAAAATACACCCCCTTTCACACTTCCATGCTTAAATCTTCCAGTTGAGACTGCTTATTTCCATTCCATGACAAACGTAATTTCCATCTTACAGAGAGATGAACAGTTACATTATTTCTTCTTTGATTTCTTATACATTGATATCCTTACCCAATCCAATACTCTTTTCCATTCTTTCTCAAAGTTCTGGATAGATTTATTCTCCAAAGAAAATGCTAACTTTTGCATCTCTATCATATCCAGAACTTTTAACTTCCATTCTTCTATATCAATATGCTTCTTTTCTTTCCAGTGCTGCGCATGTCAATCTTGCCACAGTTATTAAATATAATAATATCTTCTGATGATTTCTTATTTCTCTTTATTGCTGCAGCATATTTAACAAATAAAGCTCTGGTTTCATTTCAAAATTCAGCTTACAAATTCTTTGGATTTCATCATGTACCCCCTTCCAATTTTTTTTTTGCTATCTTATATATCCACCACATACGGAAAAAAGACCCTGTGTACCATCCATTCCTGATGGACTGTGATGTCAGTAAATACTAGGGATGTAAAGACTACTTGCACATTTTCTTGTTTTCCTTGGTACAGCAAGACTTCCATTTAAATGGCAACATTTCTATTCTGAGAAAACAGTGGTTTTTGTACAGAATGCATGTCTTTTATGCAAAATTTGTTTTTGCGTGAAAAATGTCATTTTTGCACAAACTTTTTTTTTAAAAAGTCCCAGCTTGTAAAAATAAAACCACCAAAAACCCTCATCATCTCACTCAGCATATTCTTCATCCTTCTGCGTGTCAGTGAAATAAGTGAAGATTTACATCAGTAGTGAATGCACAAACTAAACTTATATATCTGTTCCTTTTGTCTGTAAGATGAGAAGGGCTTTGGTGCATCAGACAAAAGGCGTTTTTTGTCCTTCATCCTGTTTCCCACAGTGGCCGACTGGTTCTGCGTGGGAAATCCACTAGGAAGGTGGGAGTGCAGCAATGCACACGCACGCGCACATTTCCGGTTCCACAGCAACTGTTACTTAAAAGCGCACTGTCTGCGAGTGAAAATCATAAGTATTCATCATGACTCTCCAATGCAGGAACGCAGGTTAGCTTTGACTGAGGCAAAAACCCTGGGGTGAAGTAGCTCTCTTTATGCTCGTTGCCGAGATTGTGTAAGTCCCTAGTCTCCCAACTGCTTTTGCATTGGCCATCTGTGATACTATAACTCAGTGGAAGAGGAAGAGAATTTGATAAAAATGTTACTTAAGAACTCCTGGATACGAGAATGTGGAGCGAATAACTGGGAATGGCCAGTCCCAGCATAAAGAACTCTGTGAGGAGAGGAAGGAGGATTTTTTGAAAAAAAGAAGAGAGTTTTGTTGGTTACAGTTGGAAACGGGCTGTTAAAGGAATCGGTGGTAAGAGTCCGAGGGGAGCGTATGATTTCTGGGTGTCTTGAGTGGATTTAAGGATCTGACATGACTTAATTTGGACGGTGTTCATTGTTTGGAACTAAGAGCTGGAACCTGAAAGCAATTGTTCTGTCTGTTATTGAATAAAGTTGAACTATTTTGTTATTTTGTAAAACTGACTCTGGACAGCATCATTTAGCCTCAAACGGAAAGCAGAAAAAACAGAAAGCATATCTAACGCACACTAATCCACAGTGTGGTCACCTGAAGGCTTAGGACTCCAGATCCAAAGAGAGATTTTAAAAGGAGACCGGAGGGCAAGCTGACAATGACAGATTTACAAAGCTAGGAATTGCGGGACCAGCCTGAGAAGGAACACCTTCCACTCATTAGGATTGGCTCAGTGGTTTTGCTCCATGCTCTCAGCTAGAAGCATCAGGTGACAGGAAAGACCTGAGATCCTGGAGAACTGTTGCAAACCACAGCAATAGAACTAGCGTAGGGGTTGGCATTGTTGGGCATCTCCTGAAGGCTCCACCTTGGGTGGGGAGGATGACCCTTTGCCAACCTCCAAAGCTCTGTAATATTACTACTTACTGTTGCAGCTTTTTTTTTTTTAATGCCTTCCCCGAGTGACAATAAGTGATGGGAGCAACAGCTGCCTTCTCTCAGTAGTAATGTCTTCTCTTTGTGGTAGTGGTCTGGGATGTATCAAGAAGGTGGGTCTATTGATATTGCACATAATGTCCTTGCTGAGAGCTGGCAATAGATTTGTTTTCTGGCCACAATTCAGCACTGGACCTAAAAAGCTGTACACAGATTAGGTCCATACTGTCTGAAACAGTGGTTCTCAACCTGTGGGACCCCAGATGTTTGTAGACTTCAGCTCCCAGAAGCCCCAGCCGCTATGGTCAATGCTCAGGACTTCTGGGAGCTGAAGTCCAAAAACATCTGGGGACCCACAGGTTGAGAACCACTGATCTGAAAGATCCTCTCTCCCTCTTTGAACTTCTCAGAGTCTTAAGATCCTAAGGGATGGCTTTCTCTTGGTCTCATCACCATTACAGATCTGTCAGGTGAGGTCAAAGGAGAGAACCGTCTCAGAGGTTTCTCCTAGGTTGTGGAATTCCCTTCCAGGAGATGCAAGACTAGCCCGGTCTTGGTTCACCTCTTGTAGACAGGCAAAGACCTTTCTGTTCAGAGAGGGATTTTGTGATTATTTGATGGGAGGGAGCCACTTGAAGGGGGGGGTTGCTCTATTTTTAACTTTTAGTTAACGCTTTTATCACAGTGTTTTTAAATGTTTTAAAATTTAATGGCATTTTAGTGTGATAATTTGATTTATTGTTTCTTTAACCTTTTTTATTATCAAGTTTTTAGTTTTTTCTTGTTGTAGCATTTTTGTAACCAGCCTTGAGTTACAAAAGAAAGAAAGGCAGGAGACTAGTAAACTTTGCTTGGAGGTTTTTAAACTGAGGCTGGATGGCCATTTGCTGGGGGTACTTTGTGTGCAGGGGGTTGGACTCAATAGCCTTTGTGGTCTCTTCCAGTTCTGTGAAGATCTTTTGCATAAAATCACACAGTCCATCTTAACCCAGCTCCTTGACAGAGTTGTAAAGTTTCCACAAACGCTCAAAGAAGGAAGGAGCCTTGTGCTGTCTCTGAAAAGTACCACGGATGTTGAAGTGAAACAGTAACCGGAGTGTAACTAGGACGTCTTAGCACAGATAAGCAGATTAACACGTATATGGTGTTGAAAAGCCTTTGTCTGTTTCAAGCACAAGGGTGAGAGAGTTGTACTGTCTTCGTCTTGTTGTGTGCTTTCACGTTATTTCCAACTTAAAGTGACTGTAAAATGAACTTGTCAGGATTTGTTCAGAGGAGGGCTGCAGTGGCCTTCCTCTGAGGCTGAGAGTGTGTGATGTGCCCAAAATCTTCCCATGGATTTCTGTGGCCAAGCAGGGATTTGAACCCTGGTCTTCCAGTGCCCTAGTTCAACATTCAAACCACTGCACCATACTGGGCCTCATACTGTATTGTGTTTTCTTCAGATCTAGTCTATGAAAGCTTTTGCTACAATCCTCTTTCAGTGAGTCTCAAAGGTGCTGCAAGATCCCTTTGCATCCTGATACGGACTAACGTGATTATGCCTTTGAATGCTTGGTTCAAAAAAGGGCTTTTATCACCAGATGCTCCTTAATCTGCTTATTTGTGATAGGATGTCCTTGTTACTGCCCAGCTATTGTTTGTTTCTTTTAGATTTTTCATTTATCTTGAGCACTGTTGAGATGATCGGTTAGGTGTCTGTGTATTTTGCATTTTTTCCTCTCCACACCCCTTTCCAACCTCCCGGTTGTGTCTACATGTCTGGCAGCTGACTTAACACTCCATGGATTGGCTGATTAAGCTTTAGGCCAAATAAAAGGTGATATTTTTTCAAGTGCCACTAAACTCTTTGACTGTTGCTTGTGAAGCTCATTGGGTGACCTTGGGCCAGTCACTCCCTTTTTTTCAGTCTGACCTACCTCACAAGGTTGTTGTGAGGACAAAATCAAGAGGAAGAGAGCCGCGTGGGCTGACTTGAGCTCACTGGAAGAGAGGTGGAACAAAAGTGTAACGTAATAGCTGTAAGTTTTTCAGCAGCATTGTCATTTGGGGGGATACTGAATTGTTGTGATGTTGTGTGCCTTCAAGTTGTTTTCTTGCCGTATGGTGAGCCAAAGGCAAACCTATTATGGGTTTTCTGGGGGCCAAGAATGTGTGATGCGCCCAAAGACACCCAGTGGGTTTCCATGGCTGCAGGGAATTGACCTCTGGTCTCCAGGGTCACAGTCTAATGCTCAAACCACCACACCATGTGGGCTTTCACCAAGAATTAATGTTTCAAATAATGTCAGTGGGTCTTTGCCAGCCTTCAGGAAGAGAGTGGCAGTGATGCTCTTTGAATGGTCTTCCTGGACTTTTTATATTGAACAGATGTAGGGATCAGCATTTTGTTAGCAAACAAATGTGCAGAAGTTTAACAGGTTTGGCGTGGAGGAACCAGATTTTTAGCTCAAATCGTACGTTTTCTCTTCTCTTGACTTTTCTAAAGCACAGAGCAGAATTATTGTTCCTATTTTCCCCCTTTTATTCTTGCCACGTAAGTTCATTGCATGTTAAGTTTCTCCCATAAGCAACTTGCCATTGCTGCATCCTGACTACTGATATATTTATGGCTTCACCAGCTGCTGTGACATGAAACAAAGCCTTTCTTATTAGCGAGTGAAATTTCCATCCCATCCTGTGATCCCTTTCTTCTTCCTCAGCAGCCCAGAGCAAAGTTTTCTCACAAAAGAGGTCTCCTTTTCTCTTCAAAAGTCCCTTTAACTCCTAAACAGCTTTTGTATAGAAGAAAAAAAAAACTTTATACAGATCTGGAGTTTTGAGTAGCTGTCTTCCATTTTTAGTTCATTTTTGGTTGCTTTGGAGTTCCCTCAGTCCAGTGAGTTTTTTGGACCCAAAAGGACAAATGACCAGGACTGACAACGAGATCCAGTTTAAGGCAGCCTCTGATACTCCTATGAGAAAGTAGCATTGAAAGAAAGGATAAATGTTGTTGTAGTTCTGTGCCTTCAAGTCACTTCTGACTTATGGTGATCCTAAGGCAAACCTATCACAAGATTTTCTGGGGCTGAGAGTGTGTGATGCACCCAGGATCACTCTGTGGGTTTCCAAGGCTGAGCAGGGAATTGAACTCTGGTCTCCAGGCTCATCGTCCAAAGCTCAAACTACTATACCATGCTAACTCTCTACTTATGATGGCTCAAGGTCTGCTTATTTCTTTGTCCTCCTTGCCAGCAACCTCTGGATCCACAATTTCAAGCAATCGTGGAATATCATTTCCTGTACCTAAAACAATGGTGATGTGTGAGCTAAAGTGGGGAAGTGAAGCCTTGTCTCCAGGGGTGGTAGTCCAGAGCTGAAACTATTATACCACTCTAGCTCTCTGGATTGATATTAGTAGAACTGAAATCTGCCTCCTTAAAATTATTAGCTCTTCTGTTTTCAGTGGAAAAAGTGAACTCCAACTTTGTTGCCGTTATTTGCTATCAAGACGGCTTTGACTTATGGCAATGCTATGAATGAGAGATCTGCAAGAGCCCCTGTCACGAACAGCTCTGCCCAGGTCTTGCAATCTCAAGGCAGTGGCTTTCTTGAACCAATCAACTCACCTGTAGTGTGGTCTTACTCTTTTTCTACAGCCTTCCAAGCATTATTGTCTTTTCCAATAAGCTACTTTGTCTCATATGTCTAAATTACAAGAGCTTCAGTTTCTTCATCTTCACTTCTGGTGAGAATTCAGACTTGATTTGCTTTAAGACTTTTGCCTTTTTGGCAGTTCATGATATCCTCTTCCTCCGCGTTACATTTCAAATGAGTTGATTTTCTTCCTGTCTGTCTTCTTCACTATCATCCATATGCTCTGATGTATTTGAATACAGTCCTGGGTAGTCATGAGTAGCATAAAGAGTTTGCAGCATAGATGTATTCTGTGAATCAGTTGTTTGCTTTGTGGTGAATGAAGGCTCTGCTAGAAATTATACAGCTAGAAATAGTTTGCTAGCAGTGGGAGGTTTTGAGGAATACTTTGCTTTAAAATGGTATTTAGCAGGATCCTTAATGCTGCCTGCTTCCTTTGATGGCTGCTTCTTCAGACCCATTCCCCTGGTACATATTGTCTGTGGTGTGTATTTTGATTTCACACACCTCTTCCTTCCTCCCTTTGGCTTGTTGCGACTGTCGTTCTTCTCAGCCAGCTTGTAGCTACAGAGGAGTTGAACAGGGGACATCAGTCTTCAGTTACATACTTCACAATGCTGTGGATCCCTTAAATCATTACAAGACTAAGCTTCATTTAGGGCAGTGGTTCTCAACCTGTGGGTCCCCAGATGTTTGTGGACTTCAGCCCCCAGAAGCCCCAGCCACTATGATCAGTGCTCAGGGCTTCTGGGAGCTGAAGTCCACGAACATCTGGGGACCCACGGGTTGAGAACCACTGATTTAGGGCGAAGTGATACGCTTCCTTTTAAGGAGAGCAAGACATTTAGTTGATGTTCTATCAAAGTGTATCTCTGTCCATTCTTCTTGTTACAGTTAATAGAGTATAGTTAAAAAGGACAGTCAGCCCTCCACATCTGCAGTGTTAATGTTCACGTTTGATTGCCCCATATTCATTTGATTACCCCATATTTGCTGGCGTATAAGATGCACCTGTGTATAAGACACACTCCATTTATACACAGGCAAATACTGTTTGCTGGCACATAAGACACACTGGCATATAAGACACACCCCATTTTCAAACAGTATTTTTCAGGAAAAAAGTGATATGCCAGCAAATATATTTGTGATTTTCTCCAAACCAAGCCTCCCCACCTCAGATGCTGCTTTTCCAAGGGAGCTTTCCTTCTTGAGGGCTCCAGTCAGGCCATGAAGGCATTTAAAAACCTGCCTCTGGTCCTCCTCCTCCTCCTCCATTGGCCACTGCTTGGCCAGCTGAGGATGGCTCACAGCCCATTTTCTCAGCACCACAAACCCTCTCCTGATGCCCACCTGCAGCCCCAAGGAAGGAGATGGGTAAGAGAAGGGAAGCATAGGGCCACCATACAGACCCACCCCCTTTCCTTTTCCTTTTCCTGACCTTGTTTGGACCCTGGGTGCCCCCTCTTTCCACCATGACTTGGCCCCCTTCCCCCAGACACACCTATTTGCAATTTTTACACTTTCATGGGGGTGTTGTATCTCTAACCCTCATGAATGTGGAAGGCTGACTGTACTACGGAATAATACAAATAATATAAAAATGAATCACAGACCTCCCACCACCTTTTATTTGATCCTTTTAAATGGAGATGTTGAAGAGTGAGTAATGGGACCTCCTACAGGCCAGGCAGGTATTCTGCTGCTGAGCTGTGGCCTGTCCTGTGTAACAGTAGTTATGCTAGTCAGAACTGTATTTCAAATTTAAAAAGTCCCACATCTTTAACGGCTGTTATTTATTGTCAGGTTTGACTTCAGCTTAGAGTGACCCGATTGACAAGAGACCAGCAAGGGCCCTGGTCATCAACTTGCTGAGATCTTTCAGCATCAGCTTTTACAGACTCCAGTCCACTGCTTTGGATGCAAAAGATGAAAACTTATACAGTCATCTCTCCGCATTTGCTAGGGTTAGGGGCACAGGACCCTCATGAAAGTGGAAAATGTGAATAACTCTAGGCCCTCTCAAACTGTATTCAACACACACACAAAAGTATGATCATCCTATTCAACCTACTGTGGATTCCTTTGAGGCATCAGGGTTCCTCCACAAGGCAGAAGTGGGTGGCTGGTGGGGCTTACTGCTGTCTCCACTGCTGCCCCACACCATCTTTAATAGGGACTTACAAGCCTTGTTCACAGTTTCTCAGTCTCACAAGGCTTACAGTCCCTATTAAAAATGGCAGAAGGAGGCAGCATAGGTGACAGCAAATAATCCATGAATAATCTAGTCCGCAAAAGTGAAGCCCGCACACGTGGAGGGCTGACTGCAGTTAAAAATCCACAAAATACAAAAGTTAAAAGGTGATTTAACTGTTTGAAAAAAAAAAGATTAAAAAAAGTGCAACAAAACTTGGACAGGTAGATAATGGAGATTTACCATGCAGAGTGAGTGTTGAAAGAATCTTTTTAAAACACAGAGGCTATAATCTAGTGCCTACTTACCTGGACAAAGATTCCATTAACAGTGTGCTATGAATAGTCAAGTAAACATACATTGTGCCAGGCTGAATGGCAACAGTCCCTGAGCAAAATAAGGTAGAAGTCTTATGTGTTTTAGCACTCCTCTTTAAAAATATTCTGTGGGAGACTCCCAGAAAAGGCTGCAGGTTGAGGAATGACTCCCAGGAAAGTTCTGTTCAGTGCCAGCCTTTTAAAAATGACAGGCAGGGCTCCTCTTCCTCAGGGGCTCTTGGAGTCCTGGAGCCATGGAACAGGTTATTTTGATAATATTTTTTCTTGACTGATGCTGTGTTTCTTCCTCAAACAGTGACCCACAAGCTGATGTCTTTGGCACTGTGTGTAGAGAAACATGGCTACTTGCATATTCTTTGCAGCAGCGTCCACATTCCTTTTTTCCTGTGCACAGTGGCCCAGCCGGCCCCTCCCAAAACTGCAAACCCCAGGATTCCGTAGGATGTTGAAAGTGGAATAATCGCGCTATAAGAGTGTAGTGCGGAAACGGCCAATGTCTTGACGGTAAACAACCACCACCACCACCACATAGTGAAAACTGATAAATTTTTTTAAAAATATATGCAAGGGTTGCTATCTGTTGCAGGCTCCAAAGACCTAGTGACTGCTCTTGGACAACTTATGATGGCTTATTGTTGTGTATCTTCAAATTGCATGGGGTTTTATGGGGGCTGAGAGTGTGTGATGTGCCCAGGGTGACCCACTGAGTTTCCATGGGTGAGCAGGGAATTGAACCCTGGTCTCTAGGTCATAGTCCAAAGCTCAAACCACTATGTCACACCGATTCTGTACTATGATGGCTCAGGGTCTGCTTATTTCAGAGTACAGCAGGCTCTCCTTACCTGCAGCCTCCAGATCCATGATTTCAAGTGACCATGGAGTGTCATGTCCTATACCTAAAATCATCGTGTTGTGCGTGCTGAAACATTCACTCACACATTGCTGCCATTTAGTATTATCAGATGTGAGCATTCACAATTTTCCTTATTCAGAGGAGATCCAGGAACGGAACCTGTGCAGATACAGAGAGTCTACTGTCACTATGCATAGAGTCAGACTTGTTACGATGGTTATTTACTGTAAAGTAGACTTTGACCTGTTATGGGGCTGGGAATTAAAGACCTCTAAAATCCCAAGTCATCAACTAACTTAAGACAGCCATGGCTTCCTTCGTTAAATTAATCCATCTGTTTCTACTGCCTTCCACTTTTCCAAGCCTTACCGTCTTTTTCACTGAGTCACGTTGTCTCACAATATGTCCAAAGTATGAGAGCCTCAGTTTGGTCATCGTCTCTTCTGAGGAGAGTTCAGACTTCACTTGCTTTGAGGCCCATTCATTTCTCTTTTAATAGTCCATGGTATCTGCAGAATTCTTCAGTACCACATTTAAAATACACTGATTTTCTTGCCAGTTTTCTTTATGGTTCAGCTTTTACAGTCATACGTAGAAATTAGGGCTAATTGGTATGGATAATTCTGGCTTTGGTATTTAATGATATGCCTTAACATTTAAACAGGGTCAGACAGCATAGTGTCTTGTCTTTATTAAAATGCATCTCTCTTTGCTTAACTCCAGACAGCAGCCCAAATAAAAAGTGTCTTGAAGCATTTCAGGAAATATGTCTGCATTCATAGGCCATTTCCGCACTAGCCTGTTACAGCACTATAATTCCACTTTCAACATCCTACGAAATCCTGAGGTTTGCGGTTTCAGGAGGGGCCAGCTGGCCCCTCTCGAAACTGCAAACCCCAGGATTCCATAGGATGCTGAAAGTGGAATCATAGCGCTATAACAGGCTAGTGCGGAAATGGCCAGAGTTCTGTGGATCTGCCAGAAGAGACTCGTCACTACGGTTATCTTTTTCTATGCTGACTATAAACTTGGCACAGATATGCAACACAGAAGTGAGGCTGATTATCAGGATTTCCATGGCAAATAGGAGCATGGAGTTGGAATCAATTTTGGGTGGTGTCAAAGTAGGTAGAAATGTACCCTGACTCCAGTTTCAAAATAAAAACTTATCACATTAGATGCCTAGTTTATTGTATATTTATTTTCATAGGAGTTTAGGAAAGTTATTTTGTTCAGAAATTTTAATTAAATAAATACATTATATGTTCTATCAAGCTGAACAGTCTGATGGTCTCCATGTTGTGTGTATTCAAGTTGTTTCCAACTTATGGTAACTCTAAGGTGAACTCATTACAGTGTTTTCTTAGCAAGATTTGGTTGGTGGGGAGGGTTCAATTGCGTTGCTCTGAAGCTGAGAGAATGTGACTTCCCTAAGGTCACCCAGTGGGTTTCCAGGGTCAAGCGAGGATTTGAACCCTGCTCTCCAGAGTTGTCGTCCAAAAATCCAACCACTGCACCGTGTTGGCTTTCATTACATAGTCCTGGTGATATGCCTTGTGTCATCATTTTACTACAGTAAATTTCATGTTGCTATTTAATATGCATTTGCCATTTATAAAGGCATTAAGCGTGGCACAATAGAAAAAGTAAGAGTCAGAACTGAAGGTTTTGCGTGCCAACTCCACAGCCTAGCTAGTAAATGAATGGAGCTCTACTTACTGGACTCTAGATTTTGGCTAACAGCTCATTTAATATATAAAAAACAAAGTTTGTTTGTCTGTGTCAGGTGAAGACCTCATATGATTGGCTGTCTAAGAAGATTCTATGGAATCCTATGGTTTGCAGTTTAGGAAAGGGCTTTAGAATTCTCAGCCAAAGAGCTCTTGGGCCTGGCTGGTTGCTGTGGAGATGAGGTCGAGCAGCAAGGAGGAGGACAGTATATTCCTTCAGGAACCCAATCTCTGTATGTTAATAACTCTGAATACAGATAGGATTGGGGAATATGGTGAAAAGTTACAGGTACTGGTACAGTTTGGGGAATTAGAGACACGGGATCTCAAAGCTTTCTATTATGGGAAAATAAAATCCCAGGCAATTAAAAACTGTAGGTAATGTTGTGGTTGTATTGACTTAGAAAGTTTTAGAATGGGTGTGTGTGTGTGACAGCTATCTGTCTGCAGTTTTCAGAGCCTTTCTGTGATGTTAGATTCAATGGCAGCTCGTTTGCTTCCTATTTTTTTCCATTTTTCTGTGATGGCAGCTTGCAGCTATAGTGTTTGCAGCGATTCATTGAAATGTTCAGATCCTTCCCTCTATCTGGAGATGTCAAAGTCTGCTTAATAGGGTGGGTCACAGAAAATAAAACAGCATTAAACAGTCTTATGGTAATTTAAAACAACTCAGTGAGACAAAAGAAATGCACAGCCTAGTAGGTTGGAATCATTCTGTGCTGATCAGTCAGAAGTGGTGCATTGCATACTGATATGTTAGAAGTTTGCTTGACAGTTGACTGCAACTTGTATCCGACCAAATTGTTCATAGTCTGTTGTGTCCTTTGGAATTAATGAGCAGAGCGTGTAAGGTATTATTTGAAGTGGTGCAAAAGAGACTCATCTGAGTCCCTTACCACTAAGTTCACAAGTGTCCCAGATAGATTTTGCAGCAGACTTGACAGGAGAGGGTTTCATCCAAGTGCTGCAATGAATCTGTTCTGGATTTTATTGTAGACTTTAAAGGATCTGTGCAAAGTGCTAAAGCCACTTTGAAGCCTGACCTTAAAACCTTAGTAAATTGACCACACCAAAGTCTTGGGGGACCATCAGCAAGTCAGACTGCAGGTATGCCTGTGATTCATCTCCTTGTACAGTCTTCCATAGAACTAAATGGGACTCACTTTTATGGGAGAGATTGAATAGACTGTCCAACATTTTGCTCAGAAAGTCAGGGAAGTTTGTCATTCTGGAAGGGTGGAACCGGCTTCTTAGCTTGGCAGGAGATCTGAGGATAATTTTTTTCTCCATAAATCTTCATTTTAATGGGAAATGACACATTGTGGAACCCCAGCAGACAAAGCTCAAAACACAGTTGTTGAGGGTGATAAGATGACAGCTTACAAAGGAAGCAAGTTAATGATGTGATGCCTTGTTGAGCAGGTCTTGTCAAGCCCCATTAGATTTAAGAGAGTTATCAGAGACAGTGTAATTATCACAGGCACTAAAACGACTGTATTAAAAGATAAAAGCGAATATGATGGAGAAATAATTAACTGCTTAATAGGGCATTAATTCAGAGATGGCTCTTGCGTTGCTGAGCTTCAGCAAGGATTATGGGGGCTTAAAGCAGCCATGGGATCAATTTCAGTTGGGGTGACCCAAAAAGTGGAAGAAGAGGAGGTTAGATCCACATCAAAGTAAATTGTGACTGTAGAATCAGCATCTTAAGAGTAATGAGGGCACTGTGAGGACACTGCACCCACAGATGTGGAGTCTGAGAAATTTCGGAGTTTCTCAAGTTTCAGAATTCTGAAATTTGAGCTAGTTTCAGTACCATTTTTTTTCAACCACAAGATCCATTCTGTCTGGAAGATTTGAAGTATGCGGTCCAGAACAGTATTATTTTTTCCAAGTTCTGCCTGATACTTGAAATAAATATGCAAGAGAAAGGGGTTGGAGCGCCAGTAACCACTAGGAGCTACAAAATATCAGAACTGGCAATGGTTTAGGATTACTTTATGGACGTAGCTTGAGAAAGAGTGACTAACAGAGTTGGTTTTCTTTGTAGCTATAAATTCTGCTAGCAAGTGGACACCTCTGAAGGCAATCGTAAATAGTCCCTGTTTATTTCCATAGAAATAGAAAAAGATTTGAGTGATGCATTATTGGCACTGATGGTTAAAACTGTCATTGGTATTCCACTTTTAACTTCTAAAATCAAGCATTATTGCTGTTTGCCTTCAAGTCATTTCTAGCCTATGATGACCCTAAAGCAAGCCTGTCACAAGGCTTTCTTGGAAATATTTGTTCAGAGGGGGTTTGCCATTGCCTTGCTTTGAGACAGAGAGAGTATGACTTCTTCAAGGTCAGCCAGGAGTTTTCCACAGCTGACTATGGATTCAAATCGTGCTCTCCAGGGTCATAGTCCAATGCTCAAACCACTATACCATGCCTCTTAAAATCAAGTATATTCTTTTTAAACAACAAGAATTGACATACAACAGAATGGTTTCACTCTTCTACTAGGGTGGTTCAACTGATATAAAAAGCACAGCTGGTGGGGAGACATCATGGAAGTTGTAGTCCTGTTGAGTCGCACACTCTCAGCTCCAGAAAACCCTCTTGATAGGTTTGCCTTTGGGTCACCATAAGTTGGAAATGATTTGAAGGCACACAACAACAATGCAATCCTGGTCTTATTTTGAGTAGCCTTTCTAAAACACTCTTGTCTTTTTACAGTAAAACGATTTAAGGAACCTAAAGAGGAGAGAAGACCCTGGAGGATATGGTAAGATGTTTGTTTGTTTTATTTCTTCTTCTTCTTCAGATCATGATTGAAACAAATCTATTTGAGGTTCATAGAGTTTGATTTCATACGGTGAAAGAAATCACTCATCTTTTTGAGGATGGAGTTGCACAGGATGAGGAAGCAGATTTCTGAGATAATAGAGAGGACTGTACCTTTTCAGACTGTACCACTTTAGACTGCAGGTTGGAATTACCACCTCTGCATGGCTTTCATACAAATGACTTCCTGAAAGTAAAAGCAGGGTGGGAGGACAAGCAAACTAACGTAGGTGGAACCTCCAGCTTCTCTTTTGTGTGCTTGGCTAGTTGAATATTTTCTGGGAGAGTTTAATATAGGAAAGCAATTGAAAATACTGTCAGTTCCAGTTTGAAGTGATGCAGTCCATTCCATCACCTAATTTTGTTACATGAGTGGGCCGGACCTGGATCTGGAGGGCTGCGCAATCATCTCCATATCGTGGTCCCATTCAGATGTTTTCTACGATGGATTAAAAATCAGTTGAGAATGTGTGGGGTCTTGCTTGCCATCAAGAACTCTCTATGGCCCAGTGCCCCAATCTTATAGACGGTTGATGTTATGTTTTTGGCTTTCAGCTTCTACAATTTACTAACCAGCACGGTCACTGGTCATGCTGGCTGGTAAACTTAGGAAGCTATAGTCTAAAATAAGACTTATATTCCCCAGGTTCTGGAGTTGCCCTAAATCTTATTAGAGTAGACTCATTGAATCAGTGGGATATATTTACAGTACTTACATATTGACTCACCATTCAACAGTTGATTAACCGGATGCACTGTAGGTGGGACTAACCAACAGAATTCCAGACTATGTGTGTAAAGGCTGTTTTGGGACTTCCTGCTGAATGTATGGATGTTGGAGAAGAAAGACCAGGAATCGTGTTCACTTTGTCCACACATTCAGTTTACACATGAAGGGGCAAATCTGAAACAGCTATTTCATTAAAGGCACCATTCTGAGAAGGGAAAGCAGTACCGAAATTAAAACGTAATAAAGTGATAACAGTGACAGGCAGGCTGGGGAGAAACAGGTGGGTCAGGTAAGCAGCAGAGCTTGGGAAAATTGCATTTTAAAATGGCAACCCCCAACCAACATGGCTCCTAGGAAAGTCAAGAAGGGAACTTTTCAAAATTCTGGGCGGCAGAATAAATGGTTCAGTAAATGGTTTGAGAATTCCTGGTCCAGGAATTTCTGACCTTTGATACTAAATAGATGTGTATAGATCATAGAGAGAGCCAGTGGTTTAAGGGCTAGATTATGACCCTGGAAACCAGGGTTCTGTTCTCTGCTCGGCTGTGGAAATCTACCAGTTGACCTTGGGTACATCACACTCTCTCAGCCCCAGAAAAGCCCCATGATAGTGTTGCCTTAGGGTCAACGTAATTAGTCAGAAACAACTTGAAGGCACATAATAACAACAACAGGTCATAGGCAATGTAACAGTATAATATACAGTCCAAAATGTGTTGTTCTTTTTTACTAAAAAAAAAAGAAAGAAAGAAAAAACCTTTTCAGCACCTTGAGGTGTGTCTACAATTCCCATTGTGGGAAACAGGCCTTTGTCAGAACTTGAGAAAAATGGAAAGCGAAAAGTGCTGTTTTCCCAAGCTGTGCCTGTGATTATTTGACCCAGCAGGGCTCTCTGCTCTTGGTTCTGTTGATTCTGCTGCATTACTCATTTCAAACTCTTTCAAGGTTTTATGATACTTCAAAGCAAGCCATAGGAGCACTGTTCATCCACTTCGCTAACGTCTTCCTGTCTGACCTTACAGAAGAAGATCCCTGCTCTCTGTGAGTTTGGTTTTGCACAGGAATTAATGGGTATGGTTGGGCTTCATTAATGGGACAATCCCCACTGAAATAAGGAGCTGATGTTGAATGTTGAGCTGTGAACTTGACAATTCTGACTAACTCTCAGCTCAAGGCATGAACTCATTGGGGCGGGGGGTTCTAGATGATTTTATTTATTCCTAGTAGCTAAATTGCAGTGTGATTGACATAAGCAAGCTTCAGGATCACACGGTCCTCCTGTGCCCCCCATTCTCCTCTTCTGTCTATGTTTCATTTCTCCAATTTCCTGGTTCATGACAAACCATAGTTTCCTGTTGCATCTAAACTGTCAGAAATGGGGGGAGGGTCTTCTCTAAGCCAGAACTGGCAACCTGTGTCAAACTGTGGCTGCAGTTTTCAGTTAAGAAGCGAAGCAAACACCAGCTTTCTTCACATTTGCCAAAACAAAAGGAGGGGTCATGGAACAGGTTGCAAGAGGGATGTCATACAGTAAGGGGAAGTGATGATGAACATTTGGCCTCACTCTCCATGTCAAGCATGCTGCTTAGCCTTGCTTACAGTTGTGCATGGATTAGCCATCTCCAAAAGGAAAGAGAGCCTTTATGCTCCTCACTTGGAAGCTGTCTGAGTGTGATTGGAATGCCTGATTGTGCCAGTTTGCTCAGTTGACACCCCAGGCTGGATTAGACAATGTGCATGAAGCTGTTGTGCAAGTATTCCCCTCCCCACTACTCACATGGTATCTCAAGCTCTGCAGATCACACATTCTTATCATTGGAGGATTGAAATCTCCCTTTTTTTTTGTCCCCTCCTTCTCCTCAGAAACGTTACTTTACTCAAAACATTCCAGGGACGTAGGGAGAATTTTGCATTTTTGCATTTTTTAAATGCCCCCTGGGCTGTTCATAGGCAAGCCTTTTTCTTGAAACAGAGAACAATTAGGGATAAAGTTTGCAAACTTGAAGGCATGTCCCCCGAGGACATGGGAGGGTAATGTTAGATTTTTTTCCCTGAATGCTAGAAAAGTCCAAATATTAGAGGAGGCAAGGTTTGGGGTGCCATATGTGGTTCATGGGCCACCCTTTCCCCAGTCCAGTTTATCTGATTTTGATATCATGACAAACTGAAACATTAAGAGTGGCAGGGGAAAGAATCAGGACATGGACAAGAAGAAAAGTGGGGAAGGGAGAGGTACAAATCTGCTCCTCAAATCCCACTTTCAACCTCTTCTGTAAGATGAGAGTGATAATTCTGATGTGGATTTGTGGATATTATAAGGCACGAGTGGGCAGCTTTGGAGGGTCCAGGTTCCAGTTTTTGCTTCCAGGATCTGACTGGGTCTGCATCACGCATTTCCGATGAAACCAGGTTAGCTCCGTGGTTTCAACCTCTATTTTTTTGTTGTTTGCTCAAACCAGGCATGCAGTGTTGTGCACTTTCCTTTGAAGATGAGCAGTGCTTTCTAGAGCAATGGTTCTTAACCTGGGGCCTGTGGACCCCTGTGGGACTGTGATGTCCACACAGAATGTCTGTAAAGGCTTGAAGAAGCGTTATGAGCTTTTACAGTTAAAACAGAAAGAAAGGAATGAAAGACAGATAGACAGCCATAGATTGATCTCAAAGAGCAGAAAGTTTTGGCCAGTAACAATCATTTGTACAAAGTTTCATTACATTATTTCAAACAATTCAGAAGTTATAAAACTCTTTGGGAGCAAAAAAATGTCCTCAGCACTTGCTACTTCTGCACACAATGTGAACATGCAAATGAATGACGCTGAGTGAAAACTTATGACATTTCTTGCTAGCACACATACAGCCAGAAGCTACCAGAATTAAATCTTGGTGGTCCGTGGCAACAAGAGATAGTTAAAGGGGGTCCATGAAAAAGAAAAGATTAGGAACTATTGTTCTAGACTGTATAAGACCACAGTTCTCCATTTTAATGTTAATTTCTTAAAGTGGAGGCTTTGTGGGGCTCAAAAATGGAGGTGGGGGGAATACAGCCTGCTGGCTGTGTGATACACAGCCTGTTATAAGGGAAGAGTCTGTTGGAACAAGAAGGGAGAGCATTTCATCATGAGCTATTAATGCCCACTATAGTCCTGATCCATACTCTCCAAGTGTCCCAATTTGCCATGGGCAATCCCAATTCATTTTCTGTCATTCCGTTTCTTCAGCTGTCTATAAAATACTGTTCCTGTTTCTCTCTCTTCCCCACTTTGCCCCATGTCCTCAGCTTATGTGAATCATTACAGACAGAGTTCACAGTTCAAAAGTAGTTTGCATTTAATTAACTCAGCATGGTGAGGGGAGAGGAGGGCAGGATCTTGCCTTCCCAGTGAGCTCAGGCCAAAGCAGACTGCTATTGCCTCTCCTAGCTTGTATGTTTTTTTTTCAGTAATAACTTTACAATCTTGAACACATTTTGATGTTGCTTGGCCAAATGTCATGGTTTTCATCTGTGAAACGTTGGAGGGTTGTGCTGATTCTCCTAGTATTATGGAGGCCTTTTTACATATTCCATCACCAGATGAGGTGATGGTGGAGCATGGGACAGGGCTTTCCCTCTATTAGCACCTCAACTTTTGAACTCCCTCCTGAAGGTGGTCAGGCTCCATCCCTTCTGAATTTCCAGTGGGCAGTGAAGACTGTGTTATTTCACTTGGCCCTTGGATATTAAAACTAGGGGTGTCAGTTCTGGCATCTTTAAAACTATTTGTCTGGTTTTACAGCTGTTTCTAAAGACAAGCCTGTAGTGTTCTATTTTTTTTTACCCATATATTTTTTTTAAATGGATTTTTACTCATTGGGCACTGCCGTGAGGACTCTAGTGGGAGAAGAGATGATACATAAATACTTGAAAGAATGAAGGCAAGCAAGCAGGCAGGCAGCCATTTAGCATAAAATGTCTTTGAACCCAAGAACCACCATCAGCATCCTGGATTGTTATAGTGATTTTTTTAATTTTTATTTGCCATAGGTACCTAATGAATTTCATCTTGGATGCCACTTTGGGAATGCTGCTAATCTGGCTAGGCGTTAAGGTGGTGTCCTGGATTGTGGAGCGGCAAAACTACACACATCTTGTCTTTGGAGAGTATGGTAAGTCAGGGCATGTTTGCCCTGAGGAGTATGTTTGGTTATCCACGTGCACTCCATAACAAGCGGTATATGCACTTGTAAAAATTATAATTGGGGTGAGACCAAACTCTTTGATTGCAACATAGAATACTGCCCTTATACCTCAGATCTTTGATCCATTTAGCCCAGCATTGTCAATTCTGAGTTGCAGAATTCAGGCAAGATCTTTGCCTAGTACTACCTGGAGATTCCTAGTTCTCCCTCTAAACAGCTTCCCATCCAAGAACTAGCTGAGCCGGATACTGTTTAGCCTGCCAAATCAGACAAGATCAAGTGTGCTCTTGCTTGTAAAAATCCTGTTCATTGAACAGGTTGGTGACATATTTCTACAACTTTTTTTTCTAGCTATAATGCAGAAATTAGAGAGTGGCTTTATACCAGATTAGACATGCTTCATCTAGCTCAGTATAGATACTTCCAACCAAATGCTGTCTTTTCTGAGTAGTTGGAAGGAGTTGATCTTCCTAGCTCAGTATTGTCATAGAATCGTAAAACTATGGAGTTGAGTGGTACCCCAACAGCTTAATTGTCCATGACAATTCAACCTATGTTTAAAAATCTCTTGCTCCAACAGTTTTTAGATGGTAGAGATTAAATGTGTTTAGAGCCAAAGACATGCTGAAAAATGTCAAACTTCAATTCAGGAGGAGGAAGGTTCTGTGTTGAGTGTGTTGAGTACATAATGCTGTGCACCACAGTCAGTGACTTCAGATTTTCCAGATGAATGGCTTTGGACTTCGGACATCCCAAAGCCATAGTCAGTGTGCTCAGTGGACAGGAATTCTGGGAGCTGGGGGTTGAGAACAGTTCAACATCAAGCAGTTGACACTCACAGCTCCAGATGTTCTTGCATTGTGAAGAATTGGGACCAGCTAACATAGCTGATGGTGATGAATGATGGGATTTGTTGTCAAAGAGCACATGGAGGGCACAGTGTCATTATTGTCCACTCTGTGGAAAGGATTCTTCAGGGGCTTGGACAAAGAAGCGTCATATTATATATCACTTGCTCCTTGGCCTCTTTTTGAAGGGGAAATGCTGGGGACTGGACTTGAGTCCTCTACGCAAAGCAAAGGTCTATCACCGCCTTTCATAATTTTTTTTCTTCTTTTTCCAGTTGTAGAGAAGGGAAAAGAGTTATAGTGGGCCCTGAAGGCTCTTTTAACCTCTTTTGACTTGTGTAGTTATTTCACATGCTTTTAGTCTGTTCAAATTATTTTTACTGTTTTTAATTCTGTGTTGTTTTAAATTGTTTAAAATGGGTCTGTGTTTGCATGCCACTCGGATCTCCAGATAAAAGGCAGGATATAAATCAGGTAATAAAATAGATAATTTGAAATGATAAAGAAGAACTAAAGTTTAAGCTGACAAGGACAACTAACCCTGAAGATTGCCAATATTTAACAGATTTCTCAGATAACAGAGGATAATCTTTCCTGCACTTCCGTTTGTTTTCCCGTTTGCCCTTTTTGGTGTTTTCTGTCCATTTGTTCCACTGGGTGGCAGTAGTGACTACCAAATGTGAATTTGGATTTCACTGATGCTACGCCTGGTTTGCCGGGTGTTAAGAGGAGTGGTGGAGAGCCAGCGTGATGTAGTGATCTGAATGTTGGACTATGATCCTGGAAACCAGAGTTTGATTTCCTGTTCGGCAGTAGAAACCCACTGAGTGACCCTGGGCATGTCACGCACACAGCCCCCAGAAAACCTAGTCAGAAATATCTTGAAGGCATGCAACAACAACAACAACAACAACAACAACAAGAGAAATGGTTTCTCATCATCTTCTGAAAGGTGTGCTTTTCTATATGTTTAAACTGCTAAGGATTCCCAGTATGTTTTTGGATTGGTATAAATAAACAGGGGTCACAGAATAAGCCATTATCTCCTTGGTTTTTTTTTTTTTAATGTTTGTGCAATGGTTACCAAAATATCCAAATATAGTTCAACTAATAATTACACTTTGGGTATGGAAACAGGAACTGTTTGTGTATGCAAAACATGATACAGGTCAGTAGGACCTGACATCCAGAAAATCTTGGAGCTTTGAATTTCTTCAAAAGGCAGTTTCTGGCTCTTAAGACTGCAACAAGAGGCTCGTTGAAGGTGTTTGGATACAGCTTGATCAAACTGCAGGAGCCAAAAAAGACCTTGAAGATGAAGAATATTGGAGTGGCGGGAGTATGTTTGTTTCACCTCCCTGCCTAGTAGCTGTTCGCCTGTACCCGTGCCAAGTAGAGTCAAAAGAGATTTTGCAAATAATTGAGGTAGACCTCAGTTTAAGGAAGGAGAGGTGTTTCAGAGCATGACATTCTTATGAGAAAATTTGGTACCAAAGGCTGAAATAACATGGAAAGAATAGGGATCGATTTCTGCACCACATCACAAAATGAAAGAGTAATTCAACACCTTTCAGCAAACTTTTTGTTCAGAATCGACAATATACGAACATGGAACAATCCAGTCAGGATAAGCCTTACATAAGTAAACTAAAACATTCTGAGCTTCCTAGCCTTCACTTGAAAGCTTCTTCCAAAATGCATCCAGCAATGATTTTTTTTAAACCCCTTTTACCAGTTTTCACTTTTATTGCTTCCATTTTGGTGGTAAAACTTGTAGATCCGTGCTTTTTTAATGTACTGGGAGTTGGTTGTGAAGCAGGCTAATCTGCTCTCTCCTTTTCTCTGTTTTGCTTTTCATACATGCTCTGTAAAGGATTCCAGAGGCAGCTGCTGTTAACCTTGCTAGTTTTAGGCAGGCACACACGGCTACGGTAGGATTGGCCGGAATAGAATCCCATTCTTTCCCAGCTCAAGCTTCATTGCATTGTTTACTGCAGAGATGCTGCTGCAACCCAATACTGAATATATGTGTTTATGTAACCCTAATTTGCTACCAGCAGCCGTGATGCAGCAGTGGCAAGTTGCTTGTGGGCAAAGGTCAACATGCAATGAACTTACGAAGAAGAAAAAGGGGAAAATGGGAACAATAATTCTGCTCTGTGCTTCAGAACAGTCAAGTAAACATAAAACATATAATCGAGCTAAAAATCAACTTCTTCCCTGCCGTACCTGTTAAACTTCTGCACATTTGTTTGCTAGCAAATGCTGATCCCCACCTCTGCTCCAGACCAAAAGTGCAGAAAGAAAACCATTCAAAGGGAATCATTGCCCCTCTCTTCCTGGAAGCTGGCAAAGGCCCACTGGCATTACTTTCAACTTTAAAATCCTTAGTGAGAACCAGGGTAGTGTAGTGGTTTGAACATTGGACTATGAATCTGGAGACTGGGGTTCAATTCCCCGCTCAGCCACAGAAACCCACTGGGTGGCCCTGGGCACATCACATACTCTCAACCCCAGAAGACTCTGTGATAGGTTTGCCATAAGGTGGAAGTGAAGGCACACAACTGCACAAAAATTCACTATCCTCCCAGTGACAGTGCTGCTGAAAAACTTCCAGCTAGACAAAGGATGAGGAGGAAAAGTGCTATTGGGTGGGTGTAAAAAGGAGCTTCTTTGCCAAAGCTTTGTTAATTAAAGTATGATTGTATTGACTTATTTAGATTGCAGAATGTGGCTTATCTGGGTGCGGAATTTGGGTTTTCCTCTTGCAGAGACAGCACAGATTTTAACCACAGGTAGCATGTTTGGGCAGTATGGAGCTAGAGAAGGGATGGGGAAAGTGACCCATGGGCTGCATGTGACTCCAGCACTACTTTGTGGCCTTCAGGTTTCATACTTCACTAGGGATTGAATCTAGATCCCCCAGTGCAACACTTCACCACATTGGCTTTCATAATCTTATGTACCTTTTTGGGTTTTTTTTAAAAAAACAAAATTAATATTTGCCTATTTGCCATTGTTGATATTTAGGGGCAGTGATGATAACAATAAAGTTAAAATTTGAAATTTAATCGTGTGCACAATCAAGTAATCATAAAAAGTTGCTATTGAAGCGCCCCAGAAAGCCACTGCCAAGTTGGATGTGGAGGGTCCCAGAGGAAAAAGTTCCTCAGGCTGAGCCTGAACTGAACAAGTTTTCTACAATGTTCTGTGACTTTCTTCCCATGTGGGCAGTAGAAATAAAGTTGTGGGAAATACAAGCCCTTTGTTTCAGATGCTGAAATTTTCAGCAAGGACCCTTGTGTGGGTTGATTCTGGACTGTTGTCATGGTGCTGATGAAACATTTCCATTACAACCCTTCCCGTTTCTCAGAGCAGCCAGCCAAACGAACTCCTACTTTTCTTTTGTTTTGCAAATAAGTAATTATCCCTACCTCACCTTCCCTCTCACTGCAGATTTTTGGAGCTTAAAAAGTTTTGATAAGGAAGCACCTGTGCCCCCCCTCGCATCATCATTTAACTAGGCTAAATTAAGTGGGAATTGCATCAGAGAGTTCAGCCCAGCTTGTGAATTTGCTAGATTGTGAGGTGCTTTAAATCTTGGTAAGAGATTTAGCCACACTACATATTCATAACAGTGTGATGCCACTTTAACAGTCAAGAATTTATTTTGTGGAATCCTGGGATTTGTAGTTTTTTAGTGGGTGCTTAGAATTCTCTGCAGGAGAGAATTCCAGAGAAGGGCACCAAAATGAGAGAAGGCCTGGAAGTCATGCCCTGTGAGGAGAGGCTTAGGGAGCTGGTTATGTTTAGCCTGGAGAAGAGAAGGTTAGGAGGCAACATAATAGCTATGTTTAAATATTTGAAGGGATGTCATATGGAGCAAGCCTGTTTTCTGCTGCTCCAGAGACTAGGACATGGAGCAGTGGCTTCAAACTGCAGGAAAAGAGATTTCATCTAAACATTAGGAAGAACTTCCTGGTGGTAAGAGCAGTTTAACGATGGAATAAGGTGCCTGGGAGTGCGGTGGAGTCGTCGTCTTTGGGGTTTTTTAAACAGAGGCTGGATAGCTATCTGTCAAAGAGAGTGCTTTGGTGGTGTATTCCTGCATGGCAGAGGGTTAGACTCAGTAGCCCTTGTGGTCTCTTCTAAGGCCCTTTCCACACGGGGTAATTAAACCGGTGTAGAGCGACCTCTAACAGAGGTCATCTACACCGTGGAGTACGCTGGGGCGTTTATAATTTTGAGGTTCTACACCTCAAACCGCCCTGAAGCGACCGGAAGTGGTGGCACCACGTGTTTTTGTGTTTTTTTTATAAAACACAAGCGTGCAGCCCCATACCACCCCGTCGCAGTGCCCCAGTGTAGATTTGCAGGTGCGCGCAAGTGCGTGCCTGCAGATCTGCCAGGGGGCAGGCTTCCGGCTGGCGAGCTTCTCCGGTTGGTGGAGAGCCTCCGGCAGTCGTAAGCCGCCATTTTGGACGCCGCCGGACGCCGCAGGAGTGTGGAGCAGTGAACTCGCGCTGCTCCTCGTGGCGACGGACTTACCCAGCTTCTGGTAAGCTCCATTTCTGCGCGTTTTACCCCGTTTCTCCCTCCATGTGTGGAAAGGACCTAAGTCTATGGCCATTTCCGCACTAGACTGTTACAGTGCTATTTATTCCACTTTCAACATCCTGTGGAATCCTGGGGTTTGCAGTTTAGGGATAGGCCTTAAAGGCCCCTTCCTCAACTGCAAACCCCAGGATTCCATAGGATGTTGAAAGTGGAATAATAGCACTATAATGGTCTAGTGTGGAAATGGCCTATATTTCACTGTCCTGAAGTGCAGCAGCAAAGTCTAAAGGACCGCATGAAATGACAGCTCCTGGGATTCCATAGGATGGAGCCATGACAGTTAAAGCGACATCAAAATGTTATATACTATGGAAACACTCCACACTTCAGCAGATGTACAGATGTACACTTAGGCAGAAAAAATGATATGCAGAAATATAGGATGGGGGACACGTGGCTGGCTAACAGCACGTGTGAAAGGGATCTAGGAGTCTTAATAGACTACAAGCTGAACATGAGTCAGCAGTGTGATGCGGCAGCCAAGAAAGCCAACGCAATTCTTGGTTGCATCAATAGGAGTATGGTGTCTAGATCGAGGGAAGTATTGGTACCACTATATTCTGCTTTGGTTAGACCTCATCTGGAATACTGTGTCCAGTTCTGGGCACCCCAGTTCAAGAAGGATATGGATAAGCTGGAGCAGGTGCAGAGGAGGGCAACCAAAATGGTGAGGGGGCTGGAAGCCATGCCCTATGAGGATAGACTTAGAGAGCTGGGGATGTTTAGTCTGCAGAAGAGAAGGTTGAGAGGGGACATGATAGCCATGTTTAAATATTTGAAGGGATGTCATGTCGAGGAGGGAGTGGGCTTGTTTTCTCCTGCTCTTGAGACCAGGACAAGGAGCAACGGATACAAGCTGCAGGAGGGGAGATTCCGCCTGAACCTCAGGAAGAATTTCCTGATGGTCAGGGCTGTCCGGCAGTGGAATGTACTGCCACGGAGTGTGGTGGAGTCTCCTTCTTCGGAGGTTTTTAAGCAGAGGCTGGATGGCCACTTGTCTGTTGGGAGGGCTTTGAGGGTTTTCCTGCATGGCAGGGGGTTGGACTGGATGGCCCTTGTGGTCTCTTCCAACTCTACATTTCTATGATTCTATGATTCTGCAGACCCCAGAAGGCCAAGTTAGATGAGGATACATTTCTGTGGAACTTAATGACTAGACTAGCTTGTCACACTACACTGTTACAGCACTATTTTCTACTTTAACTGCCATGGCAACATTCTGTGGAATTCTGAGATTTGTAGTTCAGTGGACCAAAGAGCTCTGAGAATTCTAAATGCCGTGTCCTAAACTTCAGATTCCAGGATTCCACAGGATGGTGTCATGGCAGTTAAAGTGGTGTATCACTTTATAAGAATGTAGTCGAGGGACCCCATGTGTGTTTCTTTTTGTGTGTTTATTTGTTTATTTCATTTGTATGTTCACAATTAAAATCACCGAATAAAACGGTATAAAATCATTTTAAAAACATACAAAAGTTACAGAAATGAAGATAAATAAAATGTTGCAGTAAGAAGCGTTCCCCCTTACAGATTAAAAGTCTGTTAATGTGGGTTACTGGGACTGAGAATTGGTTCCCAGAGAACTGTCTCCACTGTGCTCCCACCCCATTGCTTTTTTTTTTTAAAATTATTCCATTGCTGATTTCAATTCCCATTTACTAAAAGGGTTTCTAAAATAATCTGGAAGAACAAAAAGTATGACAAAATATGCCTCAGAGGGCATGAAGGAACATTGGGAGGTTTGTTTTTTTTTTAAAAAAAAGCCCTTTTAAACTCTTTTTTGGAGGCACTTTGGAGATCCCAGGAACAACCTTGGAAAGGGTTCCTGGTCTGGATTTTTCTCCATTCCTGGATGATTAGACTGGAATTTGGGAGACCTGTGTTCTAATCCCCCACAAGGCATATAAGTCACTGACAATTGTCAGGGCACCTTCTCTGTTGTGGCCAGAAAAGGAGCCATGTGAATGAGTCAAAGGCCAAACAAGGGGTCTTGCAGAGAGGGGTTATCTTCACAATTCCTAGACCATTTCCACACTACATTTATAGTACTATTTTTCCACTCTCAACCTCCTGTGGAATTCTGGGCTTTGTAGTTTACTGAGGCCAAAGAGCTCTCTGGCTGAGAAGTCTACCCCTCCCTAAACTCCAAACCCCAGAATTCCATAGGATGTTGAAAGTGGAACAATAGCACTATAACAGTGTAGTGCGGAAATGGCCCTAGTTTATCAGGAGTTGAATGGTGATCCTTAGCAACAGGGAGCCAACGTGATATAGTGGCTTTGGCGTTCATGAAGACGGAGGTGGGACTTGGGCTCATTGCCCCACTCCACCGTGAAGCAAGTGCTCTCTCATGCGCTGGCGCGGTTGCTGAGGTGGATGTAACTTATCCCACAAGACCATTGGATTGTTACCATGTGGACTTCCTAAACTGAAACTGTGACTGTAAACTGTACAAAGCCTGCATGGTGCTACAACTATAACTAATTACTTCTTTAAAAAGTAACTTTCCAGACTCTGGGTGCTGCCTTGTTTGATGTTTCTTTACCATCATCTTGCCTCAAATTTCAGCTGTGCAGAAAGCACGCACTCTTTCTGGCAAACCTTGGAATTTGACTTCCTTGTAAGGGAGTGCGGCTGTTGCTCCCAACCGTTCTTGTGTGCACTGGGATTATTTTTAATCCTTGTTGATTCCAAGGCACTGAGGAGGCAGCAGCTCTTAGACATTGCTCTCTGCTTTTTGGGGTCTTTGTGGAATTAGCAGGGAAGGAGGGTTGGAGGGGGTAGGATGTCAGACAGCAAGGCGGAAAAAGCCTACAAAGCCTGGAGAATGGTGCTTTCCCGACTGCACTGCTGAAATCATAAATGACAGGTTAAAAGTTTGTTTCCATTTAAAGAGAAATTTCAGTCCCACAGTAAAGGGTGAGTGGGGAATGGTTTAGAAGTGAATCATGTCCTTGTCTCCGATGAAGCTCAGGTATTTGATCAGAGATGGGCAAAGTGTGACCCTGGGGCCAGCTGTGGACCTCCTAAGGGTGTTTTTTGGAGTTTATTACTTCTCCAGATCCCCTGGATTTGTCTGGTTCTGCCCAAACAAAGAGTGAATTGTGTTTCCTGGGATGTATCCACACTGTACAATTATAGCACTTTGGTATCAAGTGCTAGACAAGGACTCTGGAAGACCAGGATTCAAATCTTCCACTCATCCACGGAAACCTACTGGGTAACTTTGAAAAAAATCACACTCTCAGCCTCAGTGGAAAGCAAAGACAGTCCTCTGCCCTGGAACAGATCTTGCCAAGAAAGCCCCATGATAGGGTCGTCAAAAGCTGGAAATAGCTGTATTTGCTGGCATATAAGGCTCACTTTTTTTCCTGAAAAGTACTATTTGAAAATGGGGTGGATCTTATATGCCATTGTGTTTTATACACTGGCAAATAGTACTTTCCGGTGTGTAAATGGGGTGCATCTTATACGCCAGTATGTCTTGTACGCCAGCAGATACGGTACTCGTAGGTACACAATAATGAGGAAGTTAGCATTTTTCTGTCAGGGAGCTCAGTTCAGGAGAGTACAATGGGAGAATTCTGTCTTCCCAAACTACAAATCCGACGATAGGATGGAGCGATGACAGTTGCAGTGTCATCTAACTCCTATAATTCTGCAGTGTTCACACAGCTGGAAGCATCCAGGAGGGGCAATTCACATTGCCCAAAGCTTGCAGGAGGGAGCTGTGCTATTAAACACCAGAAATATCTCTTTTTCAGTTCCAAAGTAGATTTTCTGGCTGCTTTTGCTTTTGTCTGGTTTTTAGTTTGTTCTTTTTGTTCATCCATGCAGCTGTTGGATGATTGCAGGGGTAGAACATAGATGCTTCACATACTTGCTGAAGTTAACGACCCTATATTAGGTGATTTGTCCAGTGTTCTGTCTGTGAGAGGAGTTCTTCATTCCAAATCATCTTATTTTTTATTTTATTCCATCAACCTTCCACTCTTCCTTCAAGGAGATCTGGGCAGGTTGAGTGGTTTTTCTCCTACTGTTTCACAACGACCCTGTGAGATTGATCAGGTGCTGGGAGGAGACCGGGGTTAGACCACACAAGCACATGCCCTGAACTAAGGATGTATAAGGATAATCAAGAGACTCCATGATCTAATTCCACCACAGTGTTCAGATTCTCCATACTGCATTTCCCCTTGTGTGGAAGAACTTGATGCATATCTAATGGATGTTGAATATGGGCAGGCCAAGTCCTCCCTTCAAGAAAGACTGGGTGGAGGTCCTGTGTTATTCCTCCTCCACAATTCAGTGATGCCATGACCCTTTAACTACAAAAGTAACTGAAAATTTATACTGCAAAAAGAAGGATGCTTTCTTTTGTTAGTTTATAATTGTAATACAATGTGATTATAATTTTCTTGTTGAGAAAAGGAGTCAATTAGAAGGACCTAGTTGTCTGTGACTAGTTAGTCCCAAACTCTGACATTGTCTTAGGTATTGAGCTGATAGTATTGAGTCTGCCAGACTGATTAAATTTGTTTGTGGTTGTAGAAATGCCTCCAAAGCTGGGTTGATGTTCCATCTTTCCATTTTGAGGACTGGACTAAACAATGCTTTTCTTACTGTAGAGTAGAAGTGGGATCATGAAGCCTTCCAGATATTGTTGAACTGCAGCTTCCAGCAGCCCCAGTCAGCATTGCCAATGGTGAGGAGCACTGTGAGTTTCTCTTCAGCAAAATCTGCAGGGATACATGACTCTCATTCCTATTCTGGACCATTCCTATTCTTGAGCAGCTCTCATTCCTATTCTTGGGCAGCTACAAATGCCTTGGATGGGAGACTGCAAAGAAATACCAGGTGCTGTAGGCTATATTTTAGAGGAAGGAAATAGCAAACCACTTCTTTGTATTCCTTGCCTAAGAAGACCCTATGAAATTAATGAGATTGCCCTAAGTTGACAAGAGACTTGAAGACACAGACACCCGCACGCTGCTGTCTGTGGTATCAGTTGTACCCTGTACCTATTCTGAAGTAAAAAAAAAAAGAGGTAGGTCTACAGCGAAGAGTATTCAAGGTAATTTTAGCATTTTTGTTACAAATGCAATTGGATTTGGCTTCTCTGAAGATGGTTGAGCAATGTTGATTTCCTATTAGGGCCTGAGTGTAAACAAGCCCTTTTGTCTGCCTGTGGTTCATAACCTTCCCAGTTGCCGCACGTGCAACCATTGAGAGAGATGAACTGTTCTGGCGTGCTTAGCCTGTTGAATGTGAAAAACATGAGCTTTGTTTCGGCTTCATTTTCAGGCTCAGCCAGATACTGTCATGTCTGCTTCCTCTCAGCATAACGGAATGAAAAAGGATGGGGTTGCATTTTGGCACTTTCAAGAGGCTTTTTGGCACTAAAATAACCACATGCATAATATACATAGTATGCAAGTGGCCCTAACTAACATCTTTGAAATGATTTGCTGAATCAAATTGGTTTCTCTTTTTCTAAACTGCAGGAATGGCTGAAGAAACTCTTGAAGGAAAAAAAATGGCTCCAAAACACTTTTATATCTTGTTTTTTTAGAACAGATAACACTCCTCAACTTTCCTGGTTTTCCAAATTTTTAATGGCTGGTGCCACTTTTTTTCCTGAATGCAGCCTTGTGCTGTCACGCTCACCAGGCACTTAATTGCGTTCTGCAAGCAGTTTAGGAAATTCTTAATTGCTGATTTCTAGAGGGGAAGTCATGTTAAATTTCTTCCAAAACAACAAAGAGCCCTATGAATCTGTGCAAATCAAACCTCCTCTGGAGTGCTGCGTTCAGTCCTAGGAGCCTATTTTAAGAAGGATATTGACTAAGTGGGAGCAGGTTCTGAGAAGGACAACAAGGATGTTAAGAAATATGGAGAACAAAACCTATGGGGAAAGATTGAAGGAGTAGGATATGTTTGACCTGGTAGAACATGAGGGACAAGCTGGAATGTGTCCAGAGGAGAGCAAACAAAATGGTAGAAGGCCTGGAAAGCATGAAGCCCTGTGAGGAGCAGCTTAGGGAGCTGGGTATGTTTAGCCTGGAGAAGAAAAGGTTAAGAGGTGACTTGATAGCTGTGTTTTGAAGGGATATCCTATGGAGAATGGAGCAAGCCTGTTTTCTGATGCCCCAGAGGCTAGGACACAAAGCAATGGCTGTAAACTTCAGGAAAATGATTCCATCTAAACATTCGGAAGAACTTTATGATGGTGAAAGTTTGAGAGTGGAATCTGCTGCTGCCTCGGAGTGTGGTGGAATCTCCTTCTTTGGAGGTTTTTAAACAGAGGCTGGACAGCCATCTCTCGGGAATGCTTTGATGGTATATTTCTGCATGGGAGGAGGTTGCACTTGATGGCCCTTGGGGTCTCTTCCAGCTCTATGATTCGATCATGAAGAGAAGACTGAAAGGTGACACGATTGCACTCCTTAAATATCTAAAGAACTTTCACAGGGAGGAGGGTGCAGATTTGTTCTCTCCTGCCCCAGAGTGTAAGACGATTTTAAGTTACAGGAGGTTAGATTTTGAGTGATCATTAGAAAGTACTTTCTGATGGTACGATCAGTTCAACAATGGAACCAATTAGCTGGGGAAGTGGTGGAGTCTCCTTCTTGGGACATCTTCAAAAAGAGGCTGGTGAGGCCTGACAGATTCCTGGTGGAGAAGCTCTGGATGGAGTTCTTATAGAGGAGCAGAGGTTGGACCTGTCCTGTGGGGCCAATTCTGTAATTTTGTGATACTTTCAATGCTAACAAGTTGAAGTGTGTGACAGCTTATGCCATAATATATGTGCTAGTTTTAGCAACGGCAAGATGCTGTTGCTAAGGTACAGAAGTTTGAAACGGAAGAATGAAAAGCATTTTTACAGTTTCTTATTCTCATGTCTGACATCTCTAATCAATAGGATCTCTGGAGGCAGGGGATGGGGAAAGAAGTCTTTGGGTTCTGCTGCCTCTGAGAACTGAAAGTTTGGAGCTAAGCAGAGGAATAGGAGACAGCCTTTTTTGTGATATACTGTAGGTAAAATGCAAGATAATGCGGAAGACAATGTGGACTTGCTCAGGATGCGTAATTAATACTCCTCGCGAACATCAGGTATTCTGGGGTTAGTAGTTGTTGGTTTTGCTGTTGTGTGTTGTTCCAGAGCTTGGGAAAGTGACCCTTTTGGATCACAACTCCTGGAATCTCCCAGCCAGAATGGTCAGTGAATAAACCTACCATTTGTCCACAAAATAAATTTTCCAGGCTTCCTTTTTGCATGGAGTGTATGCCTAACCCTAATTTTCTCCAAGGTTATTTAGGCTCAGATTGCGCATGAGATCTGGGCAGTTTCTGTTTTCCTCCAGAAGAATGTGAAGGATTAGCATGATTCATGTCTTGTGTACTTTAAGCTCCTTTTTAAGGCAGATCCAAAGAGTTGCAAACCCATGGGATATTTCTGTGTTTGGAATAGATCTTTTTGCCATACCACAGGCCATTTGGAGGAACCCCACAGATCAAAATAGGGCTTGTATTGAAGTTGGAGTCTGCTTCTGAGGAAATGCAAGCCAAAACTCCTCTGGAGCATGTTTGTTTATTTATTGATTTTACAGTCCATAGTTGCTTAGTTGTTTTGGATGCTGTCCTCTGTCTTGCCCCATAAACATTACGTTTGTAACATTTCTCCCTTGAAAGCCAGAAATATCTTTTCAAGATGTCTTAGCTGATACCTCTGATCTGTCTGTTCCTTGCTCTCTTGTTTAGATTCTCAGATCCATCTGTTCTTTACCCTGATTGATCCTTGCCTCCTAAGTTCTTGAATTCTTTTGCGGGGTGCAAAGCAACCATTTTGTTTGTGCTTGATACCATCGTAGGCAGTGAGAGAGAACTTGGCCGTATGTGCACTGTCTGTCCATGTCCCAACAATGCTCAGAATCAGAGAACCCATTGGCAGTAGCAAGTGGGTGGTTACAGTTTTTAAAGCAGCATATAATTTGCATCCAGACGGGGCTGCATCTGGAAATACTTAGTGGAGTTCGAGCAGCTGTGGGACATTTACAGGCTGCTGTGGTTCTGTTATGGGTTTTTTTATTCTCCCTCTTCGGTAACCTTCAAGGGTCATTGCACACCAGCTGGGAGTAGATTATGAGCACAAGAGGAAAGCAAAGTTCAAGTGCAGAGAGGAAATAATCCATTTGTTCCATCTCTCTGCCTCATGCAGAGATGGTAGACAGCCTTTTGCGCAAGAGTCTAAAAATGCCTTGGAGCTGCTTGCTCTATTTTTTGCAGTGTGTGAACACTTTTACAGAATCATGCTGCAAATGTGACTTATAACAGCCTGATTGGAAGCACTCAGCATTAGATCTCTAGCTCTTGATTTTGAATCAAGCTGTGACCTCCAGGTTTCCTTATTCCTCTGATCCTGACAATATGCATATCTCTTCTGTTGGTGTCAGCAGTGGATGATGGGTTTGGAAATATGCTGGAGCCCAAAGGCTTGAAAAACCCATCACTGATGGCCTCTTGCTAGTACCAAAGCATGGAAACCCCCCAACCAGCACAAGAAGAGCCGTGTTGAGTAAGACCAAAGGTCTCTCTGGTCCAGCATTCTCTTAGCAGTGGGGCTAATCAATTGCCCCAAGAAAGCCCATCAGCAGCGAATGAATGTAACTACATCTTCTGTCTCATAGTCCCTAATAACTGCTGCCTTTGGTATTTGAGATGGCATATGGCCAACCAAAATGTTGCCATTAATTGGTGCATCCTCTATGTCTTTAAAGCCATCCAAGTTTCTGTCTGTCCATCAGTCACTTTATTTATATTCTATTTTTTCCCCAAACCTGGGACTTAGGGCAGCTCAGGTTGGCTGCTGCAGCTACCTCTTATGGTAGTGAGTTTCACAGTTTAACTACTTGCTGTGTGAAGGAAGAGTGGGAGGAGGAGGAGGAGGAGATGAAGATGAAGAAGATGATAATGGATGGTGATTGATACTGAGGGTGATTATAGCCCTCCCCAAAAGGAGCATTTGTATTCTTGAGCTGTACTTTTCCATGGGGACTTCCTGCAGGAATCTAAGCAATAAATTCAGATGTTTACAAAATCCTTAAAAAAAATTCCCAGACATGGCCAAATGTAGGACAGAAGGTCTGCTCGGGGAGTCTTAGAACCACAAGAAACACCTGAAACTAATTTCAACCCAAGCCTCACCAATATGGGTCTGCTCCTCATCCTCCTGCCCAAATGATTCTTCAGAATTTTCTCCTTGGCCAGAGGACTGGTCCAAATGAGCTGCTGAAATGCTTCTAAATCTGCTTATGTAATTTTTGGAAATCTAGTAACCATTGTTGGATGCCCACGAGAGAACATCTGGATGTTGTTGGGTGGCTTATTTGTAAATGATGCTGGAAGTTTTGTTGAAGGGATGAGTTCAGAATGCATTGTCAACCAATGTAATAAATAATGCTTTCTTGTGAATTGCTTTCTAAGTCCCTCTTGCTAATCTTGCATTCTGTTTCATATTTAATGGTGCAGTGATGTTTCAGCTCTGGTTACGCAGCAGCTTGGAATAACAGTGGCGCTATCACACTTCTAGCATTTCATATCCTCAGACTCGTGGCGCTCTTCAGCTACTTAACAGATATTGAATAGGGTTCATACTGAGGAGGATGACATCTACCTTCTGTGCAAGCCAATGGTTGTATGTCCTTGGGTGGCTGCCTCCAGCAGCTAGCACAATGTCTTGCGTATTCCTAGGTATTTCAGCCTTTAGGCTGGTAAAGGTCATTGCTGTAACAGCCAGAACTGGTCTATCTTACACCATTTCTGCACTAGACTGTTATACGCTATTATTCCAGCTGGCCCCTCCCAAAACTGCAAACCCCAGGATTCCATAGGATGTTGAAAGTGGAATAATAGCTCTATAGCAGTCTAGTGTGAAAACGTCCCTAGAGGTATGGGATGGCTTCCCAGTTTATTTTGAGATCTGAGTTTGCCCTGTGTTTTAAAGGGTCTTTGCAGCAGGCCTGTGCACATGCATAGATACGCATACATGCTAGCAGGCAAGTTAATGTCTCATTTGAAGTCGGAGGTTAATGTAGAACCTAGAGATAAAGTTAGCTCTGTTTGTACTTACACAATATTCAGGAACACTTTAAGGTAGGGAGGACAGCTCCCATCTTGAATATTTTTTAAAAAAATACAGTGGAGATTCCAGACATGATAAACGCTGTCTGGCCAGCGGCTCTGTGCTTCCATCAGTGTGTCCTGCCTTCTCTTACCAGTGCATCCAACCAGCAGTGTGGAATGTGATGGGCCCCAAGCAAGGGCTTGAATTTCTTTCTGTTGAGTTTTTGGGGGTTAGATACAGCCTCCATTTCTGCTTTACTACAGTATATTGGTTGGAACCTTTTCATAAACACCGATGAGATATGATTGATCCAGTCAGGATATTCTAGCAGAGACACTGAACTTGGAGATTGTTTTGTATGTTTGTACCCTATCTATATCCAAACACTAAAGTCACATTTCTTTCACTTATATTAAAGTGTATTGGTGCAGCCAAGGAGGATTCTGGTTGTTAATTTCAGTTGTTCTATTAACCAGCTAGAAATGTCCAGTTTCATATGGGCTCTGTAAGGGTATACTTCTCTGGAGTGGAGAAGTAAAAGAACCCTCCTCCTCCTTGCTTGTTTCACTCACTCACTCTTAAGATATACCAGAGCTTGGCACATTAGTTGTAAGAGGTAATTCATTAGTGATAAAAGGATTTTTTTTTTGTAAAAAAACCAGTCTTACTTTAGAAGTAATGTGTAACTTTTTTGTGTGTTTTTCAGTACCGTTGAACCTTGACTTTCATAGGTTTAACTTTTGCCAATTTGATTAGTTGGAAGTTAGCTGTCAATAATTTCATGGCACCAGTTAACATCTGACTACATTTTCAGGTCTCCTTTCTCTCCTTGTCAGGGAACCACCTCCTGTGGTGCATATTCATGCCTTGATTTCTCTGCAGCATGAACCTCTCCTGATGTCCCCCACACCCAAGAAAGGGGAATGCTGACTCACTTCTTTCCCCTAACCCAGTTTGGACCCTGGGTGCCTACTCTCCTCACCATGCATTGGCCTCCCTCCCCCACACACAAACAAGTATTTACTGATGCAGTGTGCCGTTTTTTGGGGGGAGCAAGCATAGAGATATTTGAGGCTTTCCCACATTTGTGAGGGTCTTGCACCCCAAGAGTCAAGACATGGTCCCAATCTCTCAAATGACCCCTTGAAAGCCAGTGGTTCAGAAGTCATGAATAAGTATTCCTAAAAAGTTGTCTTGCATCACAAGAGTAGTATTGTTATCCCTTTATTGTCACCAAAAATACTGTATTACAGGTAATGTCAATTGTTTGAAAGTTCTGTGGTAGATCCATGAATTCTGCATTTACTTCTGTCCATGTTTATTTTTTTTTATTTTATAGCATTTATAGCCCGCCCTTTGGCCAAAAATGCTCAGAAAGTGACTCACAAATCATGTACTCAGGCTTGCAACCTAAATAAATCCTTGTTTGCTTCCAGGTGATCCTCCCCAGGCAGCTGCATGGATCGGTCAGTGCATCATCTATCTACTAATAATGGTGTTTGAGAAAACTACAATTGGCCTTGTCTTGCTCATTCCCGGTTGGACGAAGGTAAGGATGATGCAAACAAAGGTAGCGTTTTCACATCCAGGAATTTGCTGTCCTCAATGCAAACAACCGAGACTCATTGAAACTGCATTGTTTTGGAAAGCAGTTAAGGTTGTCCTAAAAAACAAAACAAAAAAACCCGTACCACTGTGCATGTAGAAAAAGCAGCAGAGAGAGGTGTTGCCCTGTGAATTGGGGGTCCCGGGAGGGGCGCCCAAATAACCAAAACTAACACAAGCAAGATGGGGAACTTAGCTGGAACACTCTCTTAAGCTAACGAGAGGCAGGGTAACTTAGTGGGAATCTTTTACCCTATGTATACAGGTTCAGGTCAGCGAGCAGTCAGACAGTTGAAATAGCAACAATGATATTTATTACCAAGCAGACAAATATTAAGAAAACACAACCACACAGCTAACTAGAAATAGGAAATGAGAGTTTTGAGGGAAATGGGTGATACGACACCTTTCTTGTAGTCCTGAAGAGGTCCAATTGGAGAGAAGAAGCTCAGCGTGGTGGCCGAGGGGAGCTCGCAGAACGAAGCGACGGCAAGGCTGGATAGCACTCCGGAGCGGTCTGAGGAAGCTCTCAGAACTGGGGGTTTTTATTAGGGAAAGTATGACCGTGGGCTAGTCTGGTCTTGGACGAAAACAATGAGTTTTGGGCTGGAGACAATGTCTCCGAAAGGTCAGAATTTACATGATTAAGTTAAGGTCCGAATTGACAATAGGGTAGCCGGTATGCAGATGCAGCTAGCTTGGCAGTTGAACACTCAGCGTGCCAGGGTGCCCGCTTGGGGCAGGGGTCTCTTTGTTTTGACGCGCATTTGTAATGAAAGTGTTTGTTTCAGGAGGTCTCCTAAAGCAAATCTGGCAGTTTCTGGCTTGCCTTGGTGTAAACAAGTATGAGTCAGCATATAACAGCCATGCCTAGCTCAGTGCTTGTACGGAGGCCTTTACAAACTCGTGGCTGCGGGTCGCGGAACAGGGCCGAATTGTGATATCAAAATGATATCTAAAGTTTACCAAAGGCCAGGCCAGTTCACGGTGATAACAGAGGGCTAATGATAGAACCATTATATCTGCCCAGTTTCTGTTCAAAAAGATGTGAATGAGGACTGGAAAATCTAAAATGGATTCTGTACTGTTGAGTGGCTCAGAACAGAAAGCGTTTTTGGGTTACGCTAAGTATGTGAGGTGTGGCATCCCTTTGCAGAGAAGGTCACTAGTGCTAAACAGAACTATTCCTTGCCCTGTCTCCCAATGGGGGTATGCTGCATCTTCTACTGTGCAACTTATATAAAGGAAATGCTGTACCATTGTCCGTACGCATTCATTAGGGTTAGGGGCACAGGACCCTTGCAAAAGTAGAAAAATCACAAATATAAAATGTGTGTGTCTGTGGGGCCAAGGTATGGTGGAGAGAACAGGCACCCAGGGTCCCAACCAGATCAGGGAAAAGAGAGGAAAGGGAGGGTCAGCATGGTGACCCTATAGTTCCTCTTTTTCACTCATCTCCTTCCTTGGGTGTGTGGGGGGAGCATTGGGAGAGTGTTTGTAGTGCTGGGAAAATGGGCTGTGAGCTGTCCTTAGCTGGCCAGGCAGTGGCTGGTGTAAGAGGAGGAGGAGGACCAGTGGCAGGTTTTGAAAGAGCTGCACAGCCTGAGTGGAGCTGCTGAGAGGTATGGTTCCCCTGGAAAAGAAGCATCTGAGGTGGGGGAACAGAGGGTAGAGAAACTTGCAAATAATTAAATCTGTGAAAGTCAAACCACAAATGTGGAGGGATGACTGTATTCCAAACACCTTGCAATGTCTCTCAGATAGATAAGAAGGGAAAAATAGATCTGCCTAAATGCAGAATGAAACATTTCTTTGCTCGGAATTCAAGCCAAAAGCTGTGGAACCCAGTGTAGCAACTCTCTGTGCATTTAGTGAGGATTCTTCTAGTTTCTGTTTAGTATGTGTGTCTGATAGATTTACTCTTTGTGAAAGAGGTATGGGATTTTCTTCTTCCAGCTTCAGGAAATCCTGTTGGACTACATCCCCGACCCTCAGCTGGAGCTGGTATTGGTGATGCTTGTGGTGCCTTTTGTTGTCAATGTGAGTAAAAACTGCTTCCTAATTGCGTCTTCCTAATTGTCAACCTTGCATGGCATGAATTTCAAGTGCAGGTATAGCTCAGTTAATCAGGTAGATGTGTTCCTGGACATTACTTCTTTAACAGAAAATTTGGTACCAGACCTACAAATAAAATGGAAAGAATAGAAATAGGTTCCTACACTACCTAAAGAGAAGAAGAGCAGTTCAGTATCTTTTCACCAATTTTTTTTAAAATCAAAACGAACAGTGTGCACATGTGAAATGAAAAAATCAGAACAGGTGAGCCTTGCATAAGTAAACAAAAACAATTTGAGCCTTCTGCAGGCCACTTGAAAGCAACTTCTAAAACGTATCCAGAGATGTCTCTTCTTTCACCAGCCCCTGCTTGGATTATGATTTTCATTTTGATGACCAGAATGTAGTTCTAGTTTTTTTTTAACGTACTGGGGGCAGCTGGTGAGGCATGCTAATTCACTCCCCCCACCTCTGTTTTGATGTTCATTCATGCTCTTTAAGGGATTCTAGAGGCAGCTATTCTTTGTCTTGCCGGTTGTAGGCAGGTGCGCACCTTGGGATTGTCCAGAGTAGAATCCCTTTCTTTCCTGGCATAAACTTTAGTGCTCTGTTTACTGCAGACATGCGGCTCCTACCCAGCAACTAAAAGTCTGTTTCTCCAGTCCTTCATCATCTTCTCAATTCCAGTGCTGTTTTAAAAACACTTCCAGATAGACGGAGAACAAGAAAGAAAGGAGGCCCGCTGGTTGGGCAGAAAAATACTTTGTAAAAGAGAGCTTCTTTCTCAGGGGCTTTGTTAACTGAGGTATGCCTTTATCCCCTATTGTTATTTTAACAGCAGGGAAATGCCCCCCTACTTTAGTGAGGATTCAGGACACAGAACCCTCACGAAAGTTAAAAAAACAACAACACCCCAAAAAACCCGCCCGCAAATAACCCCGTGCCCAAGTGAGCACTCTCCTTCCTGCTCCCTTCCTAGGCTCCTCCATCCCATTCCCTTTCCCTTTCCCTTTGCCTGGGGGCATGTGCCTTCTTTCCAGGCACCTGGGCAAAAATCAAGCAAATTGGAGGGGGTAGCTTCGCATTCATGTGGAGAAGGCGTGCTTGTGCCTCCCCCATTCTCCCTGTTCCATTCTCTTGCCTTTTTCCCAGGGATGTGTGCCTTTTTTCTACGTGCCTGGGCAAAATCAAGCCAATGGCAAGGGGCAACCTGTGCATGGAGAAGGTGTACATGTCCCCCCCATTCTCCCCTTCTTATTTGCTTGCCTTTTCCCAGGTGTGCCGAAGGAAGGCATGGTGCACCTGCGCAAAAGGAAAGGGAGTGCAAGGGTGAGAAAGGGAAAAGGCACACAGCCACCTTATGGAATAATGAAATCTGCAAAGGTTGGACCTTTGAATGTAGAGGGAGGGTTATATAATTGTTGAACAAATAATGCCTTCTGAGGCCCCTGGAATTTGTGCCAACAGTTTAGCTTTCTTTAGAAGATGGAAGAGTGGCTGAGGAGGAAGCCCCCTACTACTCAGAAAGAAATACCCTTTGAATATCATCCCAGAAGGAGGGTTGCAACCTGCCTTCTCTTTTGAATTAAAGCTTGGAGAGTGAGGGTGTAGGGTTAGAGTCTTGCTGGAACCTCACAAATACTAAAAATAAGCTACCCCTTACTCTTAGCCAGCAACCAAGAGAACTGCAAAACTAAAAGCTGAGTTCTGCAACTTCAGAAGCAGCAAAAAGAATTTCCGCAAGCCCGATGCTTGCAAAGGCATGAGGAGATGTAGAACACAACCAGTAGTAAGGCATTTCAGGCATCATGTTAGAGAGGAATCTTTTAGAGGTGAATGTTTGGATACTGGGCAATATTAGAAGTTGTTGCATTGGAATTTTTGAAGCTTACTTGAGGTAAAAACAGGAAACCTATACCCTAAATTGTCCTGTCAAATGAGCAGCCTTATAAAGAACGGGAAAATTCCGCTAGTGGGAAATCACTTAATCGGTTGTTAAAATAATTATAACCACACCATCTTGGGCAACAGTAGGAAACCATTAGATGGGAATTGTTTGGAAACTTCCTTTTAATAAGAATAACTAGAATGGCACGCTAAAGCCACCTATGACTCAGCAATGGCAGGATGATGCTCTAGATCTTATTTATTTAAGCTCAAGGTTACCACTATACAAAAAGTGGATCATTTTGGAAGCATGGCAGTCAAGTTATTAGTATGAAATAAAAATAAATGTTGAAAAAGATCTTGATAACTGTTGCTAACGTTTCTGAACATCTATGAATTGTAAGACCAGAAAATTTTGTTAGTGTAAATTTGTTTGCTTCTTGTATTTATATTCCACCTTTCCTCAAGAGAGCTTCTGTGGTTTATCCTGGCAACCTTGTGAGGTAGGTTAGGCTTGAGGGATAGAAACCAAGGCTGGGTTTTCCCGGAGGTAGACCTGTGCTTTGAACCAAGGGTTTGCAATGTGTGGCCCTCCAGCTGCAGTGGGATTGTGTCTCCCATCGGCCAGTAGACTTAAAGGGGGGGATTTGCAGGCCAACAATAACTGGACAGTCATCCTTGTTCTGACCACTCAACTGTATTGGCTGTGGGAAAAACAAATAAGAAGATCCCTGCTGGATTAGATAAAAGGTACAGGTAGCCTAGGGCCCTGGTTCGCATTATTGCCAACTCCAGAAACCAATAATTTTCCCTCGGTTGTGCTCTCATACTTGGTATCCAAAGGTAAACTTGCACTGAAACGTGGAGAATTAACTGATATAGCCCTTAAGAGGCAAATTTTGTGGAGGATAGGTCTAATCGCCTTTGAAGCAGGAATGGGAATTGCAAGTCCCTGCAGATGGTATACACTGTAAAACCAGCGATCCGTCCAACATAGCCAATGCGGAAGAATATCTGATAATATCTGGAAGGTCTCAGCTTTAAAGCCGCTAGCCCTCACTACATACACTGGCAAGGAATTCATTAAATGAGTTCTCTGTTGTATGAATATATTTGAATATTTGAAGGGATGTCATATGATGGATGGAGCAAGCTTGTTTTCTGCTGCTCCAGAGACTAGGATATGGAGTAATGACTTCAAACTTCAAGAAAAGAGATCACCTCTAAACATTAGGAAGAACTTCCTGATGGTAATTGCAGTTCAGTAGTGGAATATGCTGCTTTGGGGTGTGGCGGACTCTACAATTCTATGAAGGAACATTTTCTTCTGTCCATCCTGAATCTATATGATTCACTTTTAATTTTTGTTTTCAAGGGGTGGCCATGATGAGATAGTTAACCAGCATCTGAGGTTCATAATTTGGATGTTTTGCAGAAAAGCTTTTGTGGCCAAAAATTCAGATTTAATTCTTGTCACTCCATGTTAATTGCTTTGAGATTACAGTTGGGGAAAACCTAACAAGACATCATTGTCCATTGATTTTTTCCCCCAAGTCCTTTGATGTGTTTCTCATGTCAAAGACCCCAGGCCTAGGGCACATTTGGGTTTAAGTGCTTACCAGGAAACACAGCATGGCTTTGTTTCTGATGAAGTAGTCCTAAACTTATTGTAGATGGGCTCCTTGAAGACTTGCCAGGAAAGGAGAAATAGAACCGCCTTTCATCCCCCATCCTGGCTTTTGTGTAACAGCTCTGGGCTGATCTCTCTCTTTTACTCAAGCAGGCAATTTGAATGAAAATAATTTTATTGAGCATTGAAATGGTCCAGAATTGTCTGATGAATGTAGTGCAAATCAACATCTACCGGGCCTTTTGTGAAGAGTCTCAGGTTTTTTGCCTTACAAGTAGATAGGAAAAGTCTGTCTACCTTCTTTGCCTCAGTTTTCTCCCAAAAGGATAGAAGTACTCAACCTGGGGAGTGGGGAGCAGGTGAGGAGGGGGGAGGGAAATACACCACAGAATAAGTAGAGAAGTAGTACAGGAATATCTAGCTTAACTAGATGAATTCAAGTCTCCAGGGCCAGATGAATTACATCTAAGGATATGAAAACAACTGGCAGAAGTCATTTCAGAACCACTCACAATAATCTTTGAGAACACTTGGAGAACAGGAAAAGTCCCAGCAGACTAGAGGAGGGCAAATGTCGTCCCCATCTTCAAGAAGGGAAAAAAGAGGACCCAAATAATTATCGCCCAGTCAGCCTGACATCAATTCCAGGAAAGATCCGAGAGCAGATAATTAAACAGTCAGCTTGTAATTACTTAGCAATGCCATAATCACTAAAAGTCAACATAGATTTCTCAGAAATAAGTCATGCCAGACTAATCTTATATCCTTTTATGACAGTTACAAGCTTGATAGATGAAGGGAATGCTGTGGATGTAGTGTATCTTGATTTCAGTAAGGCCTTTGATAAAGTTCCCCATGACATTCTTGCAAAGAACCCAGTAAAATGTGGGCTGGACAGGGCTACTGCCAGGTGGATTTGTAATTGGTTGACCGACTGAACCCACAGGGTGCTCACCAATGGCTGCTTTTCATCTTGGAGAGGAGTGACTCTCCAGGGTGCCACAGGGTTCTGTCCTGGGCCCAACATCTTCATCAGTGACTTGGATGAAGGAGTGGAGGGCATGCTGATCAAATTTGCAGATGACACCAAATTGGGAGGGATTGCTAGTATGTTAGAAGATGGGATCAAAATTCAAAATGACCTTAACAGATTGGATTACTGAGCCAAAGCTAACAAAATGAATTTCAACAGAGAGAAATGTAAGGTCCTGGACTTAGGCAGAAAAAAATGGAATGCACAAATATAGGATGGGGGCCATGTGGCTGAATAACAGTATGTGTGAAAGGGACTAGGAGTCTTGGTAGATTACAAGCTGAACATGAGTCAGCAGTGTGATGCAGCAGCCAAGGAAACGAAAGCGATTCTTGGTTGCATCAATAGAAGTATGGAGTCTAGATCAAGGGAGGTGATGGTAAGTACCACTCTATTCTGCATTGGTTAGGCCTCATTTGGAATACTGTGTCCAGTTCTGGGCACCTCAATTCAAGAAGGATATCGACAAGCTGGAATGTGTCCAGAGGAGGGCAACCAAAGTGGCGAAGGGTCTGGAAGCCATGAAGCCCTATGAGGAGTGGCTTAGGGAGCTGGGGATAGTTAGTCTGCAGAAGAAAAGGTTAAGAGGGGATATGATAACCATGTTTAAATATTTGAAGAGATGTCATGTCGAGGAGGGAGTGGGCTTGTTTTCCGCCGCTCCAGAGACTAGGACAAGGAGCAATGGATTCAAGCTGCAGGGAAAGGAGATTCCACCTGAACCTCAGGAAGAATTTCCTGACGGTCAGAGCTGTCCGGCAGTGGAATATGCTGCCTGGGAGTGTGGTGGAGTCTCCTTCTTTGGAGGTTTCTAAGCAGAGGCCACATGGCCATCTGTTGGGAATGCTTGGATATGTGTTCCTGCATAGCAGGGGGTTGGACTGGATGGCCCCTGTGGTCTCTTCCAACTCTTTGATTCTCTGAAATTTGAGTTATCTCTTTTCCTCTCCCACCCACTTTTCCTTTACCTTTTCAGGCTGTTATGTTCTGGGTAGTGGACAGCTTGATCATGAAGAAGTATAAGCAGAAGGAGGTCCTTGAAATCAGTGGTGTAATGGAAAACCCTCAAGCAATGAAGGATGAGGAGTACCAGGTAGGAGCAGAAGGATTTCTGTTGCCACTTTGACAGGTAGCCAGTCCAAATAGCCACTTTTTAAACTGATGGATTGATGATTTGTGCCAAAGATACATACATACATACATACATACATACATATAATGTACATGTATATATGTATAGATATGCATATATATAATGTAGTGTATAGGCATCTAGAGGTTGAATGCAGCTCCCAGCATCTTTCATCACTGCTGATGCTGCTTAGGACTGATGTAATTTGCAGTCCAGCAACTACATATTGGCTAGCCTGAGGGCTGTTTATGCTGCACCATCATTTCACTGTTCTTCCACTTTAATGGAACATGGAATCCTGGGCCTGGTAGTTTGGTGAAGTATTAGAGCTCTCTGGCAGAGAATTCAAAATGCTCCTCTCTAAATTGCCACTCCCAGAGAAAAATCGCAGTTAAAGTAGAATAATACTGCTACAGTTCTATAGTGTGAATGGGCCCCTGTCCCTACATGACAGACAGAAATGAGTAGGTGGATGAGTGCTTCTTATTTTTATGGATTGGTTACATGGCACAGGAACATAAAAATATGTCTCTGTGCCATGTAACCAATTCATCTATTTCCACATATTAACGCGACTATTAGAAGCACAGCTGTAGCAGATGGGGGGAACACAGATGAGGGCATTATCCCCGACACACACAAGAATTCTGTTCCCCAATGAAATTTTCTTTCAATCCCCTAATTTCTAGAATTGCAGAGAGTAAGATGCTGAAAATCATGTACAGCCAACACTCTTTTATTTGCTTTTTTCAGATTCCTTTGCCTGCCTCTTTTCTTTTGGATGTATGAACTAAATTTCTAAGTTTAAGTCTCTGCAATGCTAGATATTTGGGGACTGAATGATAATGTAGTTGGGGGACAGAATTCTTATTGGAGTGACAATGTCATCATCCCGACCCCTAGCAAGTAAGCTACATCTTTGGGTGGATATTGTGAGAGATGATGGTGCTGTGATTGAGGAGCAACGGATTGTGCAGGGGGCCGAGCCAGGGAGTGAGCAAATCAACCTGCAAACATCCCCTGTACTGGCAGGTCAAACAGAGACTGAGTTGCCCCAGCCAGCTCAGGATGGAGAGGGAACCAGCAGTGACGCAGAGGAGCTGCAGCCAGCTGTGCCCATCAGCCCTCCGTCACGCAGGAGGCTGAAACGGGCTGCGGAGAGGGAGGCTGCTTGGACTAGGCTGAGGAAACAGTAATGGGCAGCACCTGCTCACGGGGCTATTTAAGTCTACCGGTGTGGCTGCTCTTTGCTTGCAGCAAACTATTAGTAAGCCCTCACAACCTTTGTGTCTCCTGCTCCCTGAAACCCTCCAGATGGATCTCTGCCTCCTGAACCTTTGGACTGAACCTTGACCTGGCTCAGCTTGTGTTTTCCTGGTGTTTGGTATATTCGGACCCCCCAAGTGTTCCTGACCTCTCTCCTCCCTTGCTGGCTGTGGCCCGGCAGGGAGAAATTCCTGACAGATATATCCCTGATTAACAGCTTAAGTTTTAACAGGCCTGTGTATTGACTTAAAGAACAGGTGGGAATCTTGTGATCGATGGCCCAGATCTGGCGCTCACAAGACCCTGTGCAGCTCTTGGGCCATGTGGTCCCACATCAACACCTTCCTCCTGCCTGAATACTTGACTTAAGAAATTGGCTCCAAAATGCAGTTTGAAGCTGAAAAATTGTTCCAGGGCAGTGAATTTCAAGTGGGATACAAAAAAAGCCCATTAAATCCCCGCAGAAATGATACCTGTTTTCTACCACATCACTTTGGATTCTGGGAATTTGATCAGGTTTGTTTCTACTGGTTGCGTTACTTCCTGTGTCTATGAAATAATCCATTTTAAGAAACGTGGCTTTCAAAGGATGAGAATAGCTAAAATGGCCCTCCGCTATGCCCATTCCAGATTTAAAGCACATGCTAAGATGAAATCTGTTGCTGTGTGCCTACAAGTCCTTTCTGGCTTATGGCAGCCCTAAAGCAAACCTATGACAGGGTTTTTTGGGGCTGAGAGTGTGTAATGGACTCAAGATCACCCAACTGGTTTCCATGGCTGAGTGGGGGATCAAGCCCTGGTCTTCAGGGTTGTAGTCCAGTACTCAAATCACTACACTACACTGGCTCTTTAAGCTGAAATTTACACTGTCCAAAACTATTCAAAGATAGTAAGGGGGAAGGTTTTACTGATTTAGTGCAGGGATGGGCTGAGGGCATCCCATAGGCTGCATACAGCCCATGGACTCCAACAGTCCCCCCCCAAAGCCTCCAACTCCCCAATTTTTAAATTTGGGGGATGTTGAGCAAATTTTACCCCCAAATCATGTGGAAATCCCCTGAAATACCTGGAAGCATGCCCAGCACCACTGCCATCCAAAAATTTCTAACCTACCCCGAAGTACCTCCATTTTCCTCTGTAGTCCTTCTGAAAATGGTGACAGGAAATCACTTCTTGCAGCCATTTTGTGAAGGACTGCAAAGGAAGATATTCAGGCTTGCTGTAGGAGTATAGCCCGCAAGGTGATCTGTGGGTAGAGAGATTAGTTCCAGGCCATGATGCAGTTGCCCACCCTTGGTTTAGGAGAATGGCCACCTAGAATTCTGAAACTTCTGAGTTCCTTGTCATCTTTAGTAGAAATAGCAGCCATTTGTTTGTGTCAGTCCTCTGGGCATCCCTGGAATCATGATGTAGCATCCTTCTGTCTGGAATTTTGGGAGAAAATGGCAGCTGTCTTTTGGAGGTGACTGTATTTTTTTTCCTCCTGAGATCCCCTTGGAACAATTTTCCTTAATGCGGGGTTATTCCAGGGCAGTTTTGAAAGAAAGGAAATGGAAGCTGGAGCCTCCAGCAGCTGAAACAATTTCTTTTAATTTTATTTAGTGACTTATGTTTAATTAGTTTTACCAATTGCATAAACATCACAAGGTTTTATTTCCGAAAGCTTAATGTAGTTACACTGAAACATTTGACTTGTGCCACAGGGTCAGAGTCCCCAAAGCACATGTAGTGCAGTTTGAATGTTATATTGCCACAAATATCTGAAGCTTTACTTAGATATTAATTTTGCATTGTTTGCATTTCAAGGGAAAAGAGAAAAGGCTTTGCAAACAATCTGATTTGAGCTGGCCCAAAGTGCTGTGCACTGTGTATGAGTGTATTTAGGCAACATGTGTATGAACTTCTTTCTTTCCCTTGGGATAAACCCCTGAAAATTGCTAATTGCAGCTTTGAAACTGTCCAATTTGATCAGGTTTGTTTCTACTGGTTGCATTACTTCCTGTGTCTATGAAATAATCCATTTTAAGAAACTGGAAGATTTTCAGTCCATGTCAGTCCACTTGACACAAGACAATGGCAAATAACCAGGAAGACCACATCAAAATAAAATAATTCTCCTTTTCCCGAAGGTTCACTGGGAGATGACCCCTCTCAGCTTGGGACATCCTCTCCACATCTTCTGTAACCTGAATTGAGAGTTCAGAGGAAATGATCCATAATATTTTTCCCAACCTCTCTTTGTTCTTAGCTAGCAAAGCAGACCTCAAGGGTTTGTGTCTCCAACATCCCGTGTGTCTATTTGCAGATGTATTATGGTCAAAGGACAGAACTAGAGTAGCAGATAGTTCTCCCTGTCATTTCCCTTCAGTCCTCCGTGTTGCATTTGTATATTTTCAGTTATGGTTTTAGAATTAGAATTTGTATGCTAAAAAATGGTACCATGCTTTAGTTCTCCTTAGAACCATTCATTGCAAATTTATTTGAGCAATCAGCAGTTACCCAAATCTGCATCCAGTGCCAATCAAACCTACAGATCATCTCATCTCAAGCTGTCAGTAATTTTTATCTCCTGTGTGTAAAAATCTATCCATTTCTCTTTCAGTTATCTGGTTTTATATTTGCTGCAACCCTTTGAGATGTGGAGTTTTGCTCTGTGTGAGGGCATTTTTGTTTCCGTTTTGGCAGGTAGATGCTTTGAACTGGGCAGAGTGTCAATCATTGTCAGTGCAACTCAGCCTTAAAATTTACCCACCAAAGGGTTATCTTCCCCCTTCCATTCAGGAAGCTGTTATTACAGGAATGCTTTAAAAGGCTGTGTACTGTTTTTGGCAATGAAAGCTGTTTCCTCTTTCAGCACCACTTTGAAGCAGCATTATTTTATAAAAGTGTTGAACATAGCAACTTCGCAAAAGGCTGGGCCAGGCAATGCAGCCACAGCCTCAAGTTGCCTGTCAAGTTATGGCAATCCCTTGAATTTTATAGGGTTTCTTAGGCAAATAATACTCAGAGGTGGTTTGGCCAGGTCCTTCTTCTGAAAAATAGCATACAGGACCTGGTATTTGGCAGCTGTTAGCGGTCTCCCATTCCAGGTACTAATGAGAGCTGAGCCTGCTTAGCTTCCAAGATCAGATAGGATCTGGTACCTTTAGGGTATTAAGGCCAAATGCATCCATTACTAGCAAGCTATTTCAGATTACTTCCTGTTGGTCCATATGGCTAGCTACAGGGTTTCATTCACGTGATTCTTCCCAAAGTGGTTTGCCATTGCCTTCCTCTGAGAGTGAGAGAGTGTGACTTGCTCTGTAGAGGAGGGAGCGGGCTTGTTTTCCACTGCTCCAGAGACTAGGACCAGGAGCAATGGATTCAAGCTGCAGGAAGGAGATTCCACCTGAACCTCAGGAAGAACTTCCTGACTGTCAGAGCTGTCCAACAGTGGAATATGCTGCCTCAGAGTGTGGTGGAGTCTCCTCCTTTGGGGGTTTTTAAGCAGAGGCTGGATGGCCATCTGTTGAGAATGCTTTGATGGGTGTTCCTGCATAGCAGGAGGTTGGAGTGGATGTCCCCTGTGGTTTCTTCCAATTCTCTGATTCTGTGACTTGCTCAAAGTCACCCAGTAGGCTTCCATGGCTGAGTGAGGATTTGAATCCTGGTCTCCCAAAGTCCAATACTTAAAAAACCCTTATAAGACATATTAAACTCTTTAACAATTAAGACAAGTAGAACCTGTCTAGATTTGGCCAAAATTATTAAGCCTGAAAGGCCTAAGGCATGGGTGGCCAACATGTAGCCCTTAGGGTCCAAATAAGTTTTGCAAAAAAAAAATTGTTGCCTCCAAATGCCCCTCTACACATCTAGGAGGTGAGAGGGGACTCTTTTATTTCGCCACAGCTTTCAGTCCTCTTGGGTCATTTTAGGGTCTGGAGAAGCCATTTCATAAAACAAGATATGATCAGGAAGTGACTTCTGGTCACCTCCTGCTGTTAAAAAGGCTTCTCCTAGGTCTATGATGGCCCAGGAGACCAAGAAACCTGGCAGAAATGCCCTCTACATCCCCTTAAATGGGGGCATTTGGGACTTTTATTTTTTATTTTATTTTATTTTATTTGTTTAGCAGAGGTATGCAATGGAAGTGTGTAGCTTTCCAAGGGGCTAATATGCTCCCCTGGCCACTGACAGTTTCCCGCCCAAGGATTGAGGAGTAGAGCCCCCAACTTGTCACATGTTAGGGACCTTCACAAGAACTTCCATGGAGCTGTGAGCAGTTCAGCAGTTTCTCTGTGTCAAAACTGAGAAGAGGTTTTAAAGTGAGCTGCAAGAAGTGAAACACACCTCTTTTACAGAGAGTGGTGCTAATTGCTTGTTGATGAGGAGGGTTTCTTCGGACTGGCCCAAGATATTTTCTGCCTGAGGCAAAAGGAGTTTCACTTAGGGGGCTACTAAGACCCAGCTCTGTATTTCAGCCTTTTGTGGCTGCTGTTCCCGCTCCAAATATCTGCTGCCTAGGGCAGCTTCATCTCTACTTGGTCACAGGATGAGAGGTAGCATTTCTCTACCACTTCCCAAGATATCTCTTAAATCACAGCCTGACGCTCGAATAGCCTAAAATGACCAAGGGCCTCAAAAATGTGGTGAAATTCCCTCCACATGCCCCTGATTTAAACTGCAATAAACTGGAAAACTCCACTTTTGACATTTCTGGATTTTACACATAGTATGATACTGTTTAGACCTGTTGAAACTAAGGTGTTGGTTGTGATGCCTCTTAAACATACTCTCTCTTCCTTTGTTCAGCCAGCTGAAATTATTTAGCAAGCATTTTGTCTCAGTTTCTCCTCCTGTCCTTCAAGAGATATGGAGCCTTTTTTTTTTTTTTAATTCTCTCCTGAGATCACTTGTGGTCAAGTACCACAGGAGTTTATCAGTGTTGATCAAGTCTGTCTAGAATCAGGCGCCAACAGCTATCTGTCCAGCTTGAATTTCAGGCTTGTCTCAGAAATAAAGCTCTCCATTCTTTTCAGCCCCAGAGCACAGCTGAGTGTGGGGCGGGGGAACGTTAAGTCTGGAAGGCCTTATGTGCTGAATTGGCACATCCCAAATGCTTGTGCAACCTCACTGGACTGCTATAAACACGGTCAGTTTTTTAAATTAAAAAGGCAGTCAGGGCAAACATCTGATTTCAGTTATCACAGCAATGAAACTGGAATGTGGAAATCAGAGCTGACAGTGTGGGCTGGGGGATTCTGGGGTTTGTAATCCAAAAAAATTCCGAATAAAATAAATGCCAGGGAAGTCATCAGTTCTAAAAGGAGACATTGATAAACCTGCCTAAAACATGTACTTTAGGAAAGGTGCATTTCATACTGGGCTATGAGCCAAGGTGTCTTGGGTTCATATCACATTCATATCACAAGGTTTACTAAGAAAGCTGTAATGGTGTTGTAGCCAGAGTCCTGGATTTAGGATGCAAGAGGGGCAGTTTTAAATCCAGAGCTTGGAAAAATTATTTTTTGACTATAGCTCTCAGAATCTCTGGACATCCTCAGTGGAATTACCTTTTTGTTATGATCTAAAAAAAAGTAACATTTTCAAGTTTTTTTAAATTCCTGTGCAGCCATGGGATTGCAAACAGCAAATTAAATGAATAAGCGTACCTTACAACATTGTTGTGAGAATAAAATGTAAAGTCATCTAGGCATTTTGCCCTGTGCTTCTGGAAGGAGAGGAGTGGGATATGCATAATTCACTAGCTGGCAGTATTTATTCGTGGTTGTTGTTGTGTACCTTCAAGTCATGACTTATGGTGACTCTTAGATGAAACTATCAAGGGGTTTTCTGAGGCTGAGAGTGTGTAATGTGTCCAAGGTCACCCGTTGGGCTTCCCTAGCTGAGTAGGGAAATGAACCCTAGTTTCCAAGATCAAGATCAAACCGCTGCAACACACTTACTGATAATCACTTTTGTATCATAACTCCATGCTCCTTTATCTTCTGCTTGGTTATTGCGATAAAAGAACGTGCATGAAATGATCTGAATGCCTGAAGAATACAATAATGCAGCCTTCTCTACCCTGGTGGGTCACAATGTACATCAAACTTCAGTGGTGATGGATGTGGAAGCTATAGTCTCAAGAGATCTGGGAAGGCCGAACTCTGTTTGTCCAGAAATCATTCCCTATCCAAGGTGTGTAGGAGGCAATACAGCTAAGGAGACACACTTCAGATCCTTTTGGCTACGTGACTGCGCTCTTCAGTTGAGCACTAGGGGAATGACAGCTCAGTTTAAATCTACAGTGTCCCTTAAATATTACTGCTGATGCAAAACTCTTTAGCACAAAGCTGGGTTGCAGGTTGTTCATAACTGTTCGTTTTTCAAAGGGAGGATGTTGGCTGTGTTTGAATTTTCTGTTTAGCTTTCTGTTCACCGTGGGGATAGCTCTACACACATGCACATACCCCACACACATGGAGGTGGGGTGGGGGCTGGACAGTAACCAATCTAAAGGCGGGTTCTATTGTTCCATTTTCTGCATCGAGACATGCAAGTTTGGGAGCGGGAAAGGAAAGAACAACCATCAGCACTGGGGCCAGAAAATGGAGAGGCAGTTGATATATTATCAACAGTCCTTTTTCTCAGAGCTGCCTTTCTGAGAGGTGGACTTTTAAGGCAGTCCTGCTGGATGTGACCTATATGGACTTCCCTTCTCCAGTCTGCATTTTATGCCTGACTGTCTTCTCTTCTTGGAGAAAAAGTACAACTAACAGACTACATAGCTGGTGTGCAGATAAAGGCCATCCTACTTGTGTTCAATTCAGGGTAGCCCCTTCAGGTTCACCAAAAGTGGAGAAACACATCATGGAAAAAGAGCATACAGATTTGCAAATTCACATGTAGTACAGCTCACCATAGCGGGAAAGGCTGTGACCAAGTGATCTGTTTGCCTTTTCAGTCCGCCCACCTTCCTGGACTTGGAGTACATAGCTGTTCAAACTAGGTTTGCCAGATTTTCTGGAAGACATTATGAGATGTGTTAGACAGGCCTCTATAAGGCCACTTCAGGTCTTGCAAGAAGAGGATCTCACAAGATCTGGCAACCTTCAGAAGATTTCAGATCTCATGAGGTCCCAAAAACCCATGCATATCTTGTGATGACTTCACTCTGCTGCTCTACCTAGCTGGACAAAGGGGGGCATAAACAGTGCTATGCCATTTGGGATCCCAGCAAATGGACCCCCAGCATTTGGTATGTGAAACCTGATTGTACATGTGTGCTAAACGTTTGGGAATCAGTTTCATGTGGAATGCAGCTGGTGCTCATTCTCAAGTAGAGGATTTGGGACATGGAATGAGACTTCCGGACATCAAATATAGGATGTCTGGTAGAAAACAGGATATCTGGGAACCCTATTTCAAACACAACAGCCCAAAGCTTGGGGAGGTTACTTTTTTGGAATACAGTTCCCAGCCAGCATAGCCACTAGCTGTGCTTTCTAGGAGATTCTGGAAGTCTCTGTCCAAGATAACTTAACCAAGTTCTGCCCTAACTTAGTACCCTCCAGAGGCTTTAGACTGACTACTTCCAGCATTCCCAATCCGTTAGACTCTGTCTGTGGCTGTCTGTGGAGTTAGCATCCAGCATATCTGAGGGCATCCAGCTGAGCTCATTAAAAGGGTTGTTACTAGTCCTATTTAAAGAAGGACCCTAAGAAAGGAGAGCAAAAGAGGCCTTCATAGTCCACACTGAACATCTGGACAGCACACTGAAACAGAGGCAATCAAGTCACCTGAAGAAACTTGGATCAGATGATGCCTTGAATTCGAGGACTGACCCCAGGTAGCCATTTAAATGATGTGTGAGATTGCTAGTGCAGTGTAGTGGTTTGGTTGTCGGACCAGAACTCAGAGAGACCAGGGTTCAAATCCCAGCTTAGCCATGGAAATCCACTAAATGACCTTGGGCAAGTCATACTCTCTCAGCTTCAGAGAAGGGCAATGGCAAGTCCCTCTGAATAAATCTTGCCTGGAAGGCAAGTCTAAATGATAGACTCACCTTCATGTTGTCATGAGTCACAAATGATTTGAAGGCACATGGCAAGAACAAGTTCTCTGTAAAGTGAGACAGTGGCAACGGTGGCTAAAACTGTGTCCAAGCAGACCTTGGCTCAGTGGCACCTCGTGGTTTCCATGTCACTTGGCACATAAATTAATTATGGGTTTTGATTCAAACTTTAAAGGACCTATCCAAAGTGTTGTACATATGGGGACAGAAGTAGGGTTCAGTACCTTGGATAGTTTCTTTAAAATTTGGAATAAAACAGGATTTCATTGTCCCACTGATAACAGAAGCAATTAACTGCCCCTTTCCTAGGTGGTGGATATTAGTTAAAGAGGGGCTTTTTGAAAAAGAGGTGCAGTGTGGGTCACCACTGGAGTGATCTTCTGGTGTCAAAGTTTGAAGAGTTTTAAAATATGAATGACTACTTGGCGGCCAATGGTAGGGTGCTATAAAGATTGGATTTAACAGTTTTAAGTTCTTCACTTTGCTGATTTGGCACAGTGCTATTAGGTTTTGACAACAGTAATTTTCCAAGAGTTCAAGCAGAGGTCCTTCCAGTTCTTGATGCTGGAGATATCACTCAACTGTGCTGTGAAACTTGTAAATCTCTCACTTGCCATTGGTGACAGTAGTAACATGGATGAGAGTCAATGTGATTTGGGGGTTAGAACATGGGACTGGAACTTGGGATTTCCAAGTTCAAGTCCCTGTTGATCCATAAAACAAACTTTGGGGCAGCTACCTTCTCTTCCCTTGATCTACCCCACATGATGAGTGAGGATAATGAGGGAAGCCATCTGTGCCAACTTCAGCTCATTGGAGAAATGGTGAGATATAAATGTATTGTTATCATTTGCTGTCAAATCAACCTAGACCTACAGTAACCTCATGAATGTGAGACTTCCCTCAAGTGCTCTGCTTAGGTCTTCCAGTTCGGGGCAGCCATGGCTTCCTTGAACAAATCAGTCCACCTGTGATACAGTCTGCCTTTTTTCCTACTGCCTTCCACTTTCCCAATCATATTTGTCTTTTCCAATAAGTCATGTTGTCTCATGATATGTCCAAACCACGAAAGCCTCAGTTTAATCATTTTGACTTCTAGGGAGGGTTCAGTCGCCTGCTCGTTTGTCTTTTTAGCTGTCCATGATATCTGTAGAACTCTTCTCCAGCACCTCATTTCAAGATGTAACTAGTAAAATGAATGAATTAATAGGATTTATTTGGGAAGTGTTTGTGACATGGTTGTGACAATTGAACTTCCATTCTGCCTCTCTGTCTATTTCTGCTGTCACAGATGAAGCGCCTCACAATTTCTCTTAGGTGAAAATCTCAGATCTCTTGCATAGTTTGGTGCTCAGCTTTCCGTATGGGATCACCTAGTAATTACCATTTGGCCTGATCGACCCTGTAAGGTGATGTGTGTGAGGATGATTGTGCTTAATGGGGGAGAGTCACATGTGCTGGTCTGAGTTTCTTGGAGGTAAGGTAAGATAAAAAAAAAATTGGTAAAATGAGACTGGCCTGTAAAGGATCTCTTTGAAAGATGTGGAAGGCATCTTGGCCAGTTACCCTTTTCTAGGCCAGAACTGTGGAAGTTACTTTTGTGAACTGTGGTTTCCACCAGCTACTGATGGGCCACAGAGACCCTTCCCAATGCCCTCATCTAGGATTGTATACAGAGGGGTTCAGTGTACAAGCAGGCACTGGATACCTCCTTCCAGTGATTTATTTAAGTCTTTTACTTCAAGTCTCAAGTCAAGTCTAAAGTCCTTGAAGATACTTTCAAGTCATGTCTCCCTGCCTTGAGTAGCAGTACTTATATTCCACAATTTTTGGACAAAGTTGAATAAAGTCAGTTTTAACAATTTAAGCAGAGGTGGCCCTCCACATTTGTGATTGTGCCATCTGCAGCTTTGGATGTGGGGAACACGATCCTTCTTACTTCTCATTTCAGATGCTAGAGGATTTTTCAGAAGTGGGGAATAGGATCCTATCTTACTCCCCATTACTGAAGCTTCAAAAGCTTTAGAAAGAAGGATCCTTCCTCCTCAAGCCTGTTGCCTAACACATTTGCTGTTTCCCCTCTGAGAAGTGCACCCTACACTCCGGGGGTGAGTCTTGTCTTCTGCTCTTAGGAAATGTTTTAGAAGGCTCCTCTGATATGCAATGGGGACAAGCTGCTGAGCAGACCTCAAGCCCACCTCAAGCCCATTGCCTAAACTGTTTGTTGATCCCTTCTCAGAAATGCACCCACACTTTAGGCTTGAGACTGATTGTCATGTGACCAATAGGCAAAAAGAGATGGAAGCGTTGTTCAAAGTTGTAAGTTTTCTGGGTGAACATGTTATGTTACTGAACCAAGAGCAGCAAATCAGTCACCAAAAATATACAAGTCTTGAGTCGAGTCAAGTCAATGCATCATGGATTGCTGAGTTGAGTCTGATTCGAATCATTGAAACGACTTCAGTCCAACTTGAGTCCAAGTCGGTTGACTCAAATCTACATCATTGCCTCCTTCTGCAACAAATTACATACACTGGTGTAAAAGGTTCTGCTAGATTATGCTAGCATAAATCACCAACAGGATTCTCGGTCTGTTGTCTCAGCAGAGATGTGAAGTCAAATTCTATACTTTAATAAAATGCAGTTTTGACAAAAAACTATGTACACTAAATGTACACATATTTACATGTTTTCATTTACAAAATTCTAGTTCTTAATCCAATTTTGTTATAAGGTGGTGGGCATGCTGGCTGGAGATACTGGGAGTTGTAGTCCCAAGACTAACATTTTCTTTCTGTGTTCTGGGCTCATAAACCATTATGGTATGAGAAGAATTTCTGGTGTAAACTCTTCACTTTATTTTGCAGGTACTGCTTTCACCAGCGTTGGATTTTGACCAGTCTGGAAGTAACTCAGACCTATCGGGATCTCTCTTCCAAGGGAAGAATCCAGAGATGAGGCAGCCGGGCCATTGGGTGGCAGTTTAATGAGGATTTACAGTCAGAGCCAAAAGGAGAAGAAAGTGCCAATTGAGAGAACCGCTGAAAGGACATTTCTTGGATTCTTCTTGGAGAACGGTGGCTGTCTGTGAGGCTTCAAGTGATGTGTGTGAAAGTGGAGAATATTGAGGCAATGACACTGTTAAGGATCACTAGGTGGCACCAAACTACAGAAATGTTTCCACTGTTCTTTGTATGCATTTGGGGGGATGAGGTCTGTGGATTTTGATGGACAGAAGATTACATTTGGGGACTCTAATTTGTTCCGCTGAACTCATTCACACAGATCAGGTGGAATAATATATTCTGTCTGGTCAGCCGGTTGTGGTTGTCTCTGGGTCTCTGGACTCCTACATAATTAAAAGCCCTTGTGTCTTTTTTATATGAACTGAGATGGTTTATTGTGTGAATTTGTCCAGAATGTCTATAATTGCACAGATTGCTTATAAACAAGATTGCAAAAATGTATTTAAAAAAGCCCTTGGGGCTGACCTTATGTCTCACTTTTTTACACCTTTTTATAAGTGTAATAAATATTTGATATTTAAGCACGTTTGCAGACTTGTGGGCTGTCTTTTGAATGGGTCTGTGCTGAGCTTTTGATTTCTGTTGGATAGCTTCTGTATCTGAGAGAAGTAGTATATGTCAGAGTACTTCAGTGCTCCCCCGGCCCTGTGCTGATGAATACTACCACATTAATTCATTTATTCATCCATCTGGAGCATTTATGCCCCACCCTTCATCCAAAAACACTCCCAGAGCAGGTTACAAATTGTTAATTTGACAGTTTCCTGCCTTCAGGCTTAACAGTCTAAGTTAGACATGGAGCATAAGAAAAAGGAATGGCACTGGGGGAAGAGATTAAGTCCAGCGGACGCTGGCTGCTTTTCTCTCCCTCCCTGGCCAGAGCAAAGGCAGTTGGAATGGAAGGAGGCCTTCTTACCATCTGCTGGGATCAGGGGATGATGGAGCTGTGTGTGTGGTTGATGTTTTCTCCCTTAGAGGCTATAGCAGTGACAGTCAGAATGGAAGGAGGGCCTCTCACCAGCGACTGGGGATGGTGGAACTGTGCTTTGTTGCTGTTCTCAACCCAACAAAGCCTGGAGGGTCACAGCTCCTCCACCTCTATAAGTTCCTCAGCCATACAGTTTGGTGGGGGACAAAGGCAAAGTAAACACAACTCTGCAGCTTGGGCAATCACCAAGGACCTCTCTTGCTCTACTTCATTCTTAAAAATGAGCCTCAGATGATTTAACTGGTCAACAAAGTAAAGCTTTCAACAGCCCTCTCTAAGAATGTCACATTTCAACTGGCTGAAGTGTAGATAAGCAGACAGCACTTTTCCTGTCCCAAGCCCAGCAAAAAGACTTATTCTTACTCAGTCATGGGGAGAGACAGGAACACTTGCACAAGTTAGAGTGCAGCCAAGTTATCAACTTGAAATGGGGAGGGGAGGGGGAGAAAGGAAGGAAACCAGTGACTGTGAATCAACTGGGGAGAGTTGGGACTTCCTCAAAGATAACACTCCCCCCCTTTTGCTCATGGGGCTTTCATTCATCTCTCTCCTTGTGCAAAGACAAGGGGAAAAAACAGAGGGTGTCATCTTGAAATGCCCCCTCCTAGGCCAAGGAGCTCCAGGTCCACATGATGCGTGGGGAGATTTTCCTCATTCAGAGCCAAGGAAAAGCAGAAGAGGAAGGTGCTCACATGGTACAGGATATCCCACATTCCACAAACTTCTCTCTGAGGTAGACAGTAGTTCTTATTCGTAGAAAATGCAGATGACACAGCTGAAGTTGCTGAGACTAAAGCAGACATGGAGCACATACCTTTTATAGATACAATTCTCAAATTTAGGTGCACAAAGCTGTGATTGGGGAGGATCATAAATTTAGCATCACCCCATTTCTCAGACAGTTCCCAGACCCACATATGGTTCCCACTGCGCATCCTTGACTCAGCCACATAGTTCCTGCCTGTTATCTTTAGAAACACCAGGTTCTCAAAACACTGACTTTTACATCAGCATTTTCTCCTGGCTCTGATCTCAACCCCCTCACTAGATTCGTTGTAGCAATAGGCAATAAAGCAATTAACCAGTTGGTACTTGTAATGATACAGGCAGGCTTCATACAGATATACTGTTGCAGTCATCAATTAGCGCTGGATACTTTGTAGCATTACAGCTAGACTTGGTAGAGTTCTACAGCAGTACTTCTACACAGATTATACTACACTATTGTGATAGGCACCCAGCAGAGTGACATGGCAGGAGCTATGCATCCTATCATAGAATCACAGAATCATAAGAGTTGGAAGAGACCCCAGGAGCCATCTAGTCCATCCCCCTGCTATGCAGGAACACACGTCAAAGCACTCCCAACAGATGGCCATCCAGCCTCTGCCTGAAAACCTCCAAAGAAGGGGACTCCACCACACTCCCAGGCAGAAGATGCCACTGTCGGACAGCTCTTGACTGTCAGGAAGTTCTTCCTGAGGTTCAGGTGGAATCTCTTTTCCTGCAGCTTGAATCCATTGCTCCTTTTCCTAGTCTCTGGAGCAGCAGAAAACAAGCCCACTCCTTCCTTGACATGACATCCTGACACATGGGAAGAGAGGCTTGAGCTTTCACTGTCTCCAAGACGGTCCTTCACACCAAGAGACAAAGGCAAGTATGGGACCCTCTTACACACACCTACCAATGCCTGCGGTCCTGCCCTCCTTCCCCTTCCCCTAGACAGCTACTGCGTCCTTTCCTGCAATGCTCTCTCATGGACTGTGTCAAGTTTTCCACACTGCGGAAGAAATATCCCGCCCCTTCCATGCCACCTCGTGGGTGGGGGTTGCATGTACGCCCCTTCCCTTGAAAGGAACTGAGGTGAAGGAGGCAAGGAAAGGCACAAACCTTGAGGGGGCGGGTTGAAGAAAGCAACACTTAAAGCTGGCCAGCAAGGAAGTGGGGAAAGTGGGTGACCCATGGAGAAATGAGAGAAAAAGAGTGCAGGAGGGACAGAGATTTCAGTAAGAATCAAAGTGCATTGCCTCTAGTCAGAAGATGGGATGCTTTGCTTCTAATTTTCCCAATATTCTTTAGCAACAAAAATGAAATGCACAGATATGAGATGGATGACCACAGTACATGTGAAAAAGATCTAGGAGTCTTAGTAGACCACAAGGTGAACATGAGTCAGCAGTGTGATGTGGCAGCTAAAAAGGCCAATGTGATTCTGGGCTGCATCAATAGAAGTAGAGTGTCTAGATCAAGGGAAGTGATGGTATCATTCTTTTCTGCTTTGATCAGATTCCACCTGGAATACTTTGCTGAGTTCTGGGCACCACAGTTCAGGAAGGATATTGACAAACTGGAACGTGTCCAGAGGAGGGTAACCAAAATAGTAAAAGGCCTGGAAACCATAAATCCCTATGAGAAGTGGCTTAGGGAACTAGGGATGTTCAGTCTGCAGAAGAGAAGATTAAGAGATGACATGATATTCATGTTTAAATGTTTGAAGGAATGTCATGTGGAGGATGGAGTAAGCCTGTTTTCTGCTGCTCCAGAGACTAGGGCATGGGGCAATGGCTTCAAATTTCAGGAAAAGAGATTCCATCTAAACATTAGGAAGAAATTCCTGAAAGTAAGAGCAGTTTGACAGTGGAATACGCTGCCTCAGAGTGTGGTGTAGTCTGCTTCTTTGGAGGTTTTTAAAGAGAGGCTAGATGACCATCTGTTGGGAATGCTTTGATGGTGTATTCCTGCATGGCAGGAGGCTGGACTACATGACCCTTGTGGTCTCTTCCAGCTCTATGATTCTAAATGTTGTTGAACTGCAGCTCCCACCACACTTTATCATGGGCTATGCTGCCTAGGGCTGCTGGGATCTTCAATCCAAAAATTGAAGGGCCTTATGATTCCTCTATCTCTTAGGTACATAAGCTTTAACACTCACAGAATGTGCTACACAGCAGGAGGAGACAGCTGTGTCCTTTTCTAATGCTTTTGGCCTACAAGCCTCAATCAGCTCTAGCCAAATAGCCAATGCAATTCACGGGGGTTTCTTAGCAAGATTTGTTCAGCAGCAGTTTGTTCTTGCCGTCCTTTGAGGTTGAGAGACTCTGACTCGCCATCGGCTATGTGGCTATTGCTGATGAAATCTGTAGCCAAAAACATAGCCAATGGCCACAGCTGTAGGCCAGAAATTTCTGTAAGGCCATAGCTGCCCACCTCTTCCATATCCATTTATATCCTGACTATTTTCCCATGAACTCGAATGACATACGCAGTTATTAAAGTCATAGTCCAATGACCTCTGGAGAGCCAGAGAGATTCACTCATCAATTTACAACATCCTCTTGCAGAAAAGAATAGGAGAGGACACCTTACCATTGAGCAGAATGGGGTCAGAATTTGGGGTCCTGTTCAGGAGCAGTGAATTATCAACAATATATATTTTTTTACATGGCAGGTGATGCACAGAAAATTATCACTGCCTCTGGCACCTTAGGAAGGAACCCCTAACTGAGAATGTCATTAAACTTCCCCACCCCTTTGCTGTTTATAAATTTTGCCTTCCTTTGCAGAAATCTGTGTTTGTGACTTATAAAGGCGTAAATTTTGTCTCCAAGGAAGGGAGAGGGACTAGCACATTACACGGATGGGGAAACACCCCAGCATTGGGCATGTGTCTGGAAGATGCCTTATGATTAAACATTCTTCTAATTTGCCCTGTATGTATCCAGACCAATGAGTGCAATTAAAATGTTAGCAGGTTATTCAGGTGCACCTCTTTCCTTCCAGCGCAATGAGCCAGTTTTACCTGGGAGAGCTCTAACCAGTTCCTTCAAAGGTTCTTATGGCTGCCTCTTTAGTTACTGAACTCAGGAGAGGGGAAAGGCTCAAGGAGGCTACAGAAAAGCAGGACTAGGCCTTCAGAAACAAATAACAGCATTATCAGAGAACTGATTCCATACACTAGTAGAACCAATATGGTGTACAGGAAGCCCCCACTTTTTGACACCCTGTTATCTGACGACTGGTTCTTTTGACGCTTCCATGTTAAGGACGAGTTCCATTAATTCAACAAGGGCTTGGCTCTTTCATCGGTTCTTGCCTGCAGAGGCTTGCTTGGAACCACTCACATGTACATGCTGCTTGCAAAGTGAGCAGCATGTACTCAGCATGGGGGAAAGGCACTAAGCTGACTGAGAGACTCTGTATGCCATACGCAAGAGGTGAGCCTCTGTAAGTCCTTCATGCTCCCTACAGTACAGTACCTGGCTTCTGCTTTTCAACCAATTCTGTTTTCTGACAGTGCTCTGGTTCCTAACCTGCCAGATAAATGGGGGAAGCCTATAGTGGCTACAGTAGAGTATTTGACTGGGATATGAGCAGTCCAGGTTCAAATCTCTGCTGAGCCTTGAATGGTTTTGGATCAAGAAGCAGGGATATAAGGAATGGTTCCACTGAAATTATGATCTGAAGGACTATATGCACCCATATTAGACTGCCTGGGATTAGTACCTCAGAAGAGTCCCTTTTCTTTGTTCTGTCACCCTAATAAGTATATCTGATGTGACGCTAGGAGGCTGCTCCCCGTCTTTGCTACTTCCTTCTTAGAGAGTTCAGACTGGCCCCAAGTGAAAACTTTTTGTTTGCTTGTTTGCTTGCTTGCTTGCCTGTTTAATTGGCCTGTGGGAAGAGAGCTGGCATGGTGTAATGATCTGATTGTTGGACCATTTCCACACTACACTGTTATAGTGCTATTATTCTACTTTCAACATCCTGTGGAATCCTGGGGTTTGCAGTTTAGGGAAGGGCGTTTAGAATTCTCAGCCGGAGAGCTCTTTGGCCTCAGTAAACTACAAACCCCAGAATTCCACAGGATGTTGAAAGTGGAATAATAGCACTAGAACAGTGTAGTGCGGCAATGGCCTTGGACTAGGACTTTGGAAGATCAGGGTTCTAATCCCTGCTGGGTGACCTTGCACAAGTCAGATTCTCTCAGCCTCAGAGGAAGGCATGGGCAAAAGCCTGCTGAACAAATCTTGCCAAGAAAACCTTATGATAGTTTGGCGCAAAACAGCAACAGGCTTTAGGGAACCAATTATTTACTGGGAAAAGGCTTTCAAAATAAGGCCACATGGTCCATATTTTGTGCTTTTAATAGATGTGTCTTTAAAATGCCTCCAGTTTTATTGATAGGTTAATTATTTTATTAACTTTTGTATGTTCCTCCTGATGTGGGCCATTTCTGCACTAGACTATAATAGCACTATGATTCCACTTGCCCCTCCCGAAACTGCAAACCCCAGGATTCCATAGGATGTTGCAAGTGGAATCATAGTGCTATTACAGTCTAGTGTGGAAATGGCTGTGAACTTCTATATGTCTCTCTCCCAGGCTAGTGGAAAAAAGTGGGGAGGATGGTAATGGCAATGATGATGGCAACTTGGGGTTTTCTGAAGGTTTCAAGGGTACGTCCAGGAGATGGCAAGGACTGTCCAAGAGAACAGCATGCCTGGCTGGAACGGTGTAGAAGCCCTTCACCATGGAACACCTAGTTGCAGGTCCCACATCTAACCTAAGTTATCCACTTGGAAGAAATCCTTAAACCAAGACCACACCAACACTTTGTTAGGCATTGGTCTGAATTCCAGGCTTGCCAAGGCTCGTTATCTTGGAAGACATTCTTGGCACGGATGCTGCCCATTTTTTATTTTAATTCTGAGAATGTGTGCCAGCCCTACAGAACATGTGTTGCTTAATTCAAGATGGGTTGCACCTACTTTCTGAAGCTGTGGAGACCAAAGAATGTGCAAAATTACGACTTGAAACAAGGAATTAATCAGGAACAATTTGTGGCTGGTGTTGGAAGCTAGATTGGGTGGTTCAGAGAGTCAAGACACTTGCATTGACTGTCATGCTGTAGCAATACAAAAAGTGACATGATTTGATTGTTCACTTTCAGGAGAATCTCAGTTTCGGGGTGAGTGAATTGTTATAGCCATACCTGAATCGCTGGTATTGTCTTGGGGTACGCTGATCATTTCAGTCTCAGTTCCATTTTTTGTAAAGTGATACATTGCATATTCTCAAAAGAGAATGATGAAACATTTTTAAAAAAATAATGGACAGAAATTTTATGTCAGAGGCAAGTCAGGTGTAGTCTTCCAGAAGCTGGGTAACTCCCAGAATCCCTCAACATAGCTTATGTTGTCTAGAGCCAACGGATACCACAGTCTAAAGAGTAACACGTTGCCCAACCTGTATCTATGACTTTGTCAGATGTGTGATAGATAGAAATGAATAGATGGTTGGGTCTTTCTTGTTTTTACATCCCCATAGTGTACCTGCTTCATTTATTTTTGTAGGTTAATGTGACTAGTAGATGTTATGGATAAATGGGTGGGAGAAAGAGGGTCTTGTCTACCAAATAAGAATTCTACCCCATCCCTGACATTTTCCTTCAGTCCCCAAATTTCTAGCATTGTAGAGAGTGAGATACTGACAATCTTTCAGTGCTAGAACTTTCCTATTTGCAATGTTCTTATTTCCTTGATTATTTTGCCTGCCCCTTTTCTTTGGATGCCTAAACTCTGTTTCTAAATGCTCAATTGGAGTTTTAAGTTACTGCAATGCTAGCGAAGGAAAAATTCATTGGGTGGGAGAATTCTTATTTGGGGGGGTCAATACCTTCTTTTTGCCCCCTCCCTTCATAGCTACACCTCTAAAATTAACCTTCTTCCCTCTTAAAAGTGATCATGCACTGACCTGGTCTATAAGATTTGTCTCTGATGCACTCCTCTACATAAAAGCTTCCAAATATTACCGTTTAACTTTCAGTGTCCTCTAGGAAGCATGATCAATATCTATGTTGGCTGGAGGAGCTCTGTGGAAACAATAGTCCAAAAAAAAAAAAAAAGTAACTTTACAAAACTCTGGCCACGGTTTCTGCTCTGGCCAGATCTAGGTTGCAAAACTCCCTGCCTCTCTTTTCTCCTTGAGGTTTTTTTTCACTGCCTTCTTAGTATATTTTTTTAGAGGTATTTGGCATCTAGAATCGTCGTTATTGCTGTTGCAGCTTCCAGAGACCCCAAGGCCAACCTATCACGGGGTTTTCTGTGTTTAGTGCATGTGCGTGACACACCCAAGATCACCCAGCGGGTTTCCACGGCCGAGTGAGAAATCAAACCCTGGTCTCCAGCATCGTAGTGAAGTGTTCAGACCATTACACCACACTGGCTCTCTCTGTTGTTTATATTCCCTTGGAATTTTTGTTTCAGAATTTTTATCTCCTTTTCCTCTCTCTAACTGCTTTAATCTGACATGCTGTTGTAGTTTGATTGAGATTCCGATGTGTCCAGTGACTACATATGGTTGTTTTTTTAACAGGAAGGAAGGATATAAATTATTTTACAACAATATTACCATTTACCTGTATCTCTTCTACGGATAAAGCACTGATAAAATAGACATGCTAGCTGCAGACTTGGAGTTTTAAAAGCATGTCCTTCACTAAAGGATAAACCAGTTGAAGATTTTCTGAAAGAAAGTGTAGTATGAAAGGGCTCCTGGACACCCTGAAACGCTGCATGCTTTCTGCCCTTCAGTCAGCCTAATAAAGGTGTCCCAGTAGTACAGATTTTGCCATTTATCTTATGGCCAGCATCTTTGTTTTTCTGTACACCTTCAGCAAGCACTGCTTCCAGTGGTGGAGCTTGGAAGGTGTGGAGGGGGGGCGGAAGGGGGCGGGGCTACGGCACGGGGGCATGTGGTAGCCGCAGTACGTGGGGGCTTGCCCGCGGTGCGTGGGGGCATAGCCAAGGCATGTGGAGCCATGGCTACAAGCCCGGACACCCCAAAAACATTGCTGCCTGGGGTGAATCGCCTCCCATCGTCTCCGATCCCTACACAACTGGCTGCTTCCATCTCCTCCCCTACATTATTGTGAGGGAATTGCACCAAGGTGACAACAAGGCCTTTGCTAACCCCAAAAGATGTGTTTCCATTTATGGAAAGAACTTTCACCTTAGAATTTAGGAAGAACTTAACAGCGGAATACACTGCAGCCTGGGAGTGTGGTGGACTTTCCTCCTTTGGAGGTTTTTAAACAGAGGCTGGATGGACATCTGTCAAGAGTGCTTTGATTGTGCATTCCTGCATGGCAGAGGGTTGGACTCAATGGACCTTGTGGTCTCTTCTAGTTCTATAGCACTAGACCGGCCAGCCCCTCCCGAAACTGCAAACCCCAGGATTCCATAGGATGTTGAAAGTAGAATCATAGTGCTATAACAGTCCAGTGCAGAAATGGCTTATGATTCTATGAGATGGAAGAGATGCTTATGTATGTTTGCCTGGGAGTAAGCTCTACTGCATACAGTCACCTTTCTTTTGAGTAGACATGCATAGGATTGCCCTGTTAAGCAGGCTTTTGAAAATTCCTTCCATCTGTACAATGATGTTGGAGGAAACTAGTTGTCTCTAAACACAAAACTCTGAGCATTACCAATCAAAAGACACTATGTTTTCCTCCTGACCAGGTATTGAGGGGGAGGAGGTGGAACAAGCTATAGCAAAACACAAGAGAGGAAGACAAGGGTGGGGACTCCAGATGTTGCTGAACTTCAACTCCCAGGTGCTAACCGCTACCAACTAACCACCACCAATATTACCTAGAAAGAACTGTAATCCAACAAGAAGCAGAGGATCACAAACTTCCTCCCAAAGTATAAGATGATGCTCCTTTGAAAGCATCCTTAGACGTATGTTCTTCTAAAAAAATAAAGGAAGTAAGGGGGTGGAGAAGGAATCTAGTAGCATCTTAAAAGGTAACCAATGGCTTTATTTTCACACAACTGTTGGTAGATGAAAATCCACTTCTCCAGAAGCATTGATGAAGCCCAATAGTCTGAGTCTGGTACAAACATAGTTTATACTGCTGCATCTATATATGAGGCTGAACAGTGGACTCCCTCTGCATTTCTTCCTGAGGCTGAATATTGTTCACACTCCTCAATGCATCTGATGAAATGGAGTTTCATCCACAGGAGCTCATGCTAAAATGAATAAGTCAGTAAGTCTTTTCAGTGCTATGTAGAACTTGCCCACTTCCTTGCCTCTTGCATTTTTATACAAGAACAGACAAACATAGCCTTCCTACATTCTTATTCTGTTTTAAAGTACCACCTATGTCATTTTTCAGGTGTGGTAGAAGCTCTGTGCATATGTGGATGCATATTGGTAGTTATGATACGGCCTTGATTCAACCAAAGTTAAGCACATCTGAATTCCACTGATTCCAAGGGAGACTTTAAAGAGTTTCTTAACAGTCTCCCAATGAAATCTGTGGGATTTACTCAAAATCCTTCACATTGGTTGCTTGTGTGTGTGTTGCCCTTTTGTTTCCAAACAGCATCCCTTCTGGCCACCAGTACACACAGAGCACCAAAACCCCACACAAGACAGCAACAGATATCTTTTGAATCTCTAACTCCACCACCATATTCCAATACCCACCCTTCCTATATTATGAGCAACACGACAGTAACAGGTTTTCAAAAAAGAGATAGCCATATTAATCTGTCTTAGTATAGATATATATATATATATAAAAGAATCATAGAATCATAGAAATGTAGAGCTGGAAGAGACCCAGGGGCCATCCAGTCCAACCCCCGGCCATGCAGGAACACCCTCAAAGCACTCCCGACAGATGGCCATCCAGCCTCTGCTTAAGAAAAGAAAAGGAGACGGAATCTAGTGATACCTTTAAAACTGATTTATTTTGGCATGTGCTTTTGTGATATCTATCCACTTCTTCAGATGCAGTGATAGAGTAAAAAAATTAATGCCACAGGTATTTAAGCAGTTATGTAGTTGAAAGGATGGGATGAGAGTGTATAGGACACAAGAGGCAAATTGTCAAGACTGATCTTGCGTCATCTTACACAGTTCTTGGAAGGTCAGCATCAAAATTTGCCCTCTTTGCACTATGTTCTGATCTCTCCTCCATATCTGTGTAACTGGATTTTAATACTTGTGGCTCTGAGTTCTATGAATACATCTGAGGAAGTGGATTGAGACCCACAAAAGATCATGCTAAAATACCTCAGTTATTAACATGAGTGTGTGGATGTGTGCATGTGTTTTAACCCACTATTAGACAGACCTTAATGGAGTCACTTGTGAAAAATGTCCTTACTAGCATCCACAGAACAGACAGATGTCTTATGAACTGAATTCAGTTTTGTTTTTTTTTTTAAAAAAGAAGGAATCTTGATTTCTTTGGTGTTAACAGTCAAAGCGCAAGAGTCTCTCTGAGAGTGGCTGATTTTGTCTGTGTTAAAAACCAGTGGGACTCTCTCTCTCTCTCTCAGAGTCTGTTATCCATCAAGTAGCTTGTCCCTGTGTCAAAAGGGTGAGAAGCCAAGTAATCCTTGTAGCTTCCATCTATCAATTTCTCTGCATTGTTCTTGGCAAACCAGCAGTCCACCTCCTGTTCGCCATTGTAGATCTTCCTCTGTTTCCACACAACAGGAACCAAACGGCCTTTCAGCTTTAATAATGCATTCCTAGAGGTCACATCCACCCCGTTGGTTTGGTTCCAGCTGCCCACGGGAGGACTTGGTCCCAACAGCTCTTGGGTAAGCTTAACATCTTGGTGTAAGAACTGACCTGTGTAGGAGGAACAACAGAAAACTTACTGGCCAAAGATAACAAGTATAGCTATAATTTCAACAGGCATAAAGGCAGAAGTTAGTGAACTGCCTAGATTTCTAAAAGGTTGCTGTGCAGGTGTGAGGGTGTGTAGGCTGGCCTCCCACAATGTGGTGTCCTCCAGATCTTTTGGACTACAAGTCCCATCAGCCCAAGGCTGCATAAACTATAGGTAGAAAGTATGGGGCTTAAGGTCCAGAAAGTCAAGAAGATGGCAAGTTGGTAAGACCATTGTCCATGGAGTGGTTTGAATACTCAAATAACACTAAAGAAATTCTTTGCCATTAATTTATTATATACCCATAGTTATTATTGTAATTGAAAATATTTATCTGAGCCTCTCTCGAATCCCTTTATCCTAGTGCGATGATGTCTTGGATGAAAACAATTATAAATAGAGCAGGAAACTAGATCAAGAACAGAGAGTGCTGGGTTTTTTTACCCCAGAAAGAGGGGTCTGGCAGGATTGGGTTTGCAAAGCCAATGCAAGCCCCAATTCGAGGTAAGAAAGGATTTCACCTACTTTTGCTTGGAACCCATTCAATCAAAGGGAGTCACAACACTCTTTTTAGCACCCTTTCCCTTGGTCGATCTCTGCAGTCTTACAATTCACCTACAGAATTCACTGCCACTGGACATTATGTTGCCCAATAACACAAGAGGGACACTCTCTCTCTCTCTCTTAGAGAAAGACACGAAAACATAGCATGATCCAATGGCATTGACTAGCAAGAAATTCTGAAAAGAGTAAAACGGAACCCACTGGAGTTAGTGTGATGGCTGCTAGCAGAAGTGATTTATCTTTAGGATTAGACAGACTCAGATGGTTACTATACTAAACACCGAATCAACCATATTTAAACAAATGCCAGGAACCATTCCCTGGGATTTGCCATCTTCATCCTGGAACACTTCTGAACATCCAATAAGCCATCCATTCTTGGATGCACTATTCTTACTTTAGATTGCATGTTCATACTAAAACCTAGAGTTGGGTAATACCTTAATGAGGACCCAATCTAAATGTCACAAAAGAGGGTGCATGTTTTCAAGCTACACAGAACTCATCATTAGCCTAAGGGTACAAAAAATGAGGAATGGTGGGGAAAACAACAAAGTATAAAAATAAGGCCAGAAACTGTGGCTGTGTGGTCTGCATTTTAGGCTTTATCTTAAGTTGTAGACTACAGCCCAAAGCTATTAAATTCTGCTATATGCTGCAGGTAGAAGGTTTACACATACCATTCTTTATTTCACCAAAAATAATAAACACACTGGCCTATTGCTAGTTCCAACTAGAGTAGACCCACTGAATCAACTGGATTTATTTATGTGTTGACTCAACATGCAGCAATTAATTCAATAGGCTTCCAATTAACCAACAGGAGTCTGGCCATTGTATTTTTATTTTCTGTACGATTGAGAATTTTCCCCCTGGTTTATGGCTTCCTTTTGTTGTTTAGAAATGAAGTAAAACCAGATCAGGAGCGTGAAACCTGTGGCCATCTAGATGAGGCTGAAATCCATCTCCTATCCTCCTTGACTCCTGATGGTGTCATCTGGGGCTGATGTGATTGGAGTCCAACATCATCTGCTTCCAGCTCCTGATCCAGCTCTGCTTCATTTCTGGACCACTCGGTCGGACTCAGCATAACTGGTTTTATGCTCTAAGGTTCCTTCACACATTCTTAGAAGCCAAAGCATCTTTTTCTTACCCAATAAGCCATGAGAGTTTGTAGAAAGGCCTTTGCTGTTGGAGATGTAGAATCCCAAATGGTCCTTCTGGTATGGGGCAGGATTCTTGTAATGATGGATCAGAATGACAAAACCAATGGTGCCCTGCAGGACTACAGTGACATTGGAACGGGCAAAGATGGAGACCTCAAGGTTCTTGCTTGCCACCATGGCAGTGCGATCACAAGGCAAGATAAGTCTCTTTCCATCATCCAAAATAACCTTTGTGGGTGTGACTTCCAGGTAGGATCTCTCTGGCTTGTTACTGAGAATAGTGATGCTTCTAAAGTAGGTCCTCTGTTTCTTATGTCCATTGCGTGGGGCAGGAGCACCTATTAACTGGCCATTCACAGTCACACCTTCAAGGAGAGGGAAGAATAAGCAAGAATTGAAATATTTTTATGTTGCACTGAGCAGTTCATTGAATGATATTTGGCTGATAAACAACTTGAGATAAAGAGAATCCAATTACTTTATTTTTTTTAAGGCAACAGCTAATCCTCATGATTTTGGAGGCAACATCTCAAAATCTGGAGAATATTTGCAACAGCGTTCAGAGTTCTTGAGGCAGAGCTTCTGGTATGTTTTGCTAACATGCTTTGCTATCAGAATGTTTTATTCTGAGTATTACATAATTATTGTCTCGCCAGAAAAACACAGGTGTGGTTTTATAAATATATAAACCAAACTTGTCCCTCTCATTACTTCCAACCTGTTGTTTACTTCTCAAACTCCAGTAGGATTGGCCCTCCATATCCACAAGTTCTGTATCCACGGATTCAACCAACTGTGGCTCAAAAATATTTGGAAAAAAAATACTAAAAAGCAAAACTTGATTTTATCATGCACTGAGCACTACACTGATGTAGGCATACCCTGCTGTAGTCTCCCACCACTTCACTGATCCTCAGGCTCTCTCTGACATTCAGCTGAGTTGTTCATCATTTTACATAAGGGATGCTATTTTACTACGCCCTTGTATATAATGTGAGTTGAGTATCCACAGATTTTGGTATCCACAGGACGCCCTGGATCTGAACCCCAATGGATACTGAGGGTCTACTCTACCTTGGTTAGTTTCCCATCAGTTCCAGCCAGTATGATCAAGAGCAAAGGATGATGGTAACGGTAGTCTAAAACACTGAGAAGGCCAAAGGTTGCCCAGTCCTGCCTCAAAACAACTCTGTCATGCAGATCATATTCAGTCATCCTCATACTGAATTTGGAGGAGGCAGCACTGAGTGGGATGGAACTACCAGAGCTGTGAAGGAGGAAAGTGTCCGTAAATCTTGGCTGTAGGAAAGAAAGGAGAAAAGGAGCGGCAGGCAAGCGTGAAAGTTTAAGCTTCCCTTTTCTTAACCTCTGCGCATCCTCTTCATGTCTTGGCTTTCCAAAGCTGCTATTACATATTCTTTGTCTTGCTTTGCTGCCAAAAGGTTTTATTCACTACTGAGAGACAGCAATATCCTAAAGGCCATGGAAATATTAGAACTTGGGTTTATTACTTTTTTTTTTTAACTCCAGCTTCCAGAATCCTCCATCAACTGGCCATATTAGTTGAGGGGCTGTGGGATTTGTAGTCCCCTGAAAGTATAATTACATTCCAGAAAGGCTCTACGTAGCTTTTCCATTTTCTCTCCTGGCTTTAAACAAAATGCTTTTAAAAAAGATTAGGGAATGATTGGAAAAAGACAAGAGGATTTTAGGTGTAAGCTGCCAATGACATCTAGTATTGTTTCTTTTGTTATTTGCCATAGCAATAGCATGTATATTTCTATATTGCTTATCAGTGCAAAGCACTCCCTAAGCAGTTTACAATGTGTTAGCTAATTGCTCCCAGCAAATTGGGTACTCATTTTACTGACCTGCGAAGGAATGGAAGGCTGAGTCAACCTGGAGCCCGGCAAGATCGAACTCACAACCTTGTGCCATCAAATTGACTTCAATTTCTGCCCACCCTATGAATGAGAACTTCAGGTGCCCTGGTTATCACTGCCTTGCTCGAGTCTTACAAATTCAGGGCAGTTGTGATTTCCTTGATTAAATCCATCTGGAAATGGCCTTCCTCTTTTCCCACTGCCTTCCCCTTTTCCCAGGACTATCCATTTTTCCCAACATTGTCACACCTAGACTCCTTGTAAAATTCCATGAACGCGGCAGGACTATTGTGTTATAAGAGCCTCATTAGAAACAGTCCTAAATCAATATGTTTTGGAGGTAAAATATTAACTCAGCACTTCCAGACTTTACAAGTCTGTCTCTACACCCATTCTTGTTATGTGCATTTGAATTATTTTTAAAAAATGTTTCATCTAACTCATTCTGAACTCCAAACATTGCCAGTCAACCATGGGTTGCAGTTTAGGTAGCAGTGTTGCCTATGTGCCTGAAGGCCTGTTAGAAACATCTAGCCTGGAATGATTTTTTTAAAAATTACACACCCTGTCAGCAATGCCACCTTTCTGCAGATAAAACGTGAGAAGGGTGTGTTGATAATTGGAGCTGGACTAGAGCCAATCACAAAAGAGGTGGAGAGAAGCTAAGGAAACCCAATTTCTCCTGCATCACTTTTACTGAGTCTCAAACCATGTCTACAACATGCAGAGTTCTGCTGTTCTCTCATCTGCAGTTATTTTTAACATCCCCAAGGAGTTTGAAGGTGTCTTATCACAGCAAAAAGGGGACAGCTGGTTAACTTTTCCTTGTCTTACTCATTTTTCTTTCCTTTCTTCCCCCCTCACTCTTTATATTGAAAAAAAAAACATCCCCTAGTTCAAGCCGTTTTTCACTTGTTGGACAAACAGGGGGTGTCAAGGGCTGAAAAAAAAAACTTCCATTGTTTGGGGATGATGGTTTTGTGCTGAAAAGTGACCAGAGAGCAAAGTTTCTATATGGCCTGGGTCCATATCTCCCTTTGTAAGTGCAGTTGAACTCTTAAGATCCTCCAGAGAGGCTTGTCTCCTGGTCCCACCACCCTCTCAGGTGAGTTTGGTGGGAACAATGGAGGGGGGCTTCTTGGTGGACGCTCCCAGATTTTGGAACTCCCTCCCTAGAGAGGCTAGGACAGCCCTGTCCTTGCTATCCTTCCAACATCAGGTTGACATATTTTTCTGTCATCAGGCTTTACATATTGACTGTGTTTGGGATTTCTAACGCTGCACAGTTCTGTTTTTAAGGTTTTTAAGGCTGTGTAGTATAAATATTCTCATGTGGAGTTATGCCTTGATTGTACTACATGCAGCTGTTGCCATTCAAAGATGCCCACCCAAAATGATCAACCAAATGAACAGACATCTGTGCACACACACATATCTACCTGCAGAATGGCACTACATGTGCAACTCCGGTTTCACAATCTTGAGCTCAGTGCAAATGTTTTGCATCAGACAAAACTGGCCAACTTCTTGTTGCCTCATTGGCAAGCCCTGTCCCGGGGTCTACAACTTTGATATAAAACATAATCTAACACGCCAGAGAGGTCACCCGGATGAGCACGTAGGCAGCAATGGTCGTACGACTGGAAAACCCGGTCAGGCCAGTAAAGTCCCCCGTCACGTAGCCACAGGAGACCTCAAGCTGTGCCAACCCAGAGTGGACAAAAGGTCCTCAGCCTTTGAGGAGCCAACTTGAAGGGATTAAGGTGCTTAATCCCTTCAAGTTGGGCACTGGTAGCAATAAAATCTTTTCAGGCAAGGACCATCTACATAAACTCACACTGCAGCCCAAAGTGGCAGAAGATCCTGAAACTTTGGTAATACCTTGTTATCTTCTAATATCAAAGAAGGTGCCAGTGTGGTGTTGTTTTTCCGTTGCCATTGTCTTTGTTCTCCCCAGGAGAGGATTTGCCCTCAAGGTACATTTTCCCTACAAATAGTCCCTATTTTTGACTGGCTCTTTGGATAACTCCCGGTCACACCAACAGACTGTCCCCCCTCCCGGCAGCCGAGTAATCCGCTCAGCGTCCTTCTGTTGAGCTTTACTTCTTTTGCTGCTTTCTTGGACCAAGGACTTCAGGAAAAGTGCAGTAGCACCCAAGCTACAAATCCTTTAATAATCCCTCTATCTAATTTCCACTCTTTGGCTTTCTATAGGGCTTGAATGCGAGTGTGAGTGTACGCATTGATGCATGACATTTCCGTTCAATAAAGTCATTTATTGGATCTTTTTGGTGTGGTTTTTTTGCTTGGCCTGACCCCGTAAAAATTGGGTAAAAGATCTCGCTAGGTTACCCTGCCTCTCGTAGAGCTATTGCTTATGCTTTGTTGAGTTTACATTCCCTATCACTTGGAGCACACTGAGGCGTCCCTTGGGGACCCCCAAAATTTCAGAGTAACATCTTTTATAGGAAAATTTGCAGTGTGGTATACTGCTCTGAGCATTGGACTATGATCCTAGAGACCAGAGTTCAATTGCCCACTTGACCATGGAAATCCTCTGGGTGACCTTGGGTGCATCACACACTCTCAGCCCCATGATAAGTTCCCCTTAGTGTCACCATTAGTTGCAAATGAGTTGAAGGCATACAACAACAACAAGACCCTGAAAAGATTCTGTCTTGTGTGTACAATGTAGTTTGTACCTCAGAGTAATAAAGGTAGCATCACCCAGTAACTCTGCAGGCCAACTCCTTGCTAGAAATTGAATTTGCATTGGACAAAAACACAACAGTGCATTGGGGAATGGGCATCCACCGTGGTGCTCCACTCCTATGTGAGCTGTAGGACTACAGTGAATGGAAGGGCTTTCTTCAATGCTGGTACCCTGGGGCCCATCCACACTACAGCATTATAGCACTACAATTCCACTTTAATTGCCATCTTATGGAATCCTGGTGTCACTGCAACAGAGAATTCTTAGTTACCCCTCTCTAAACTGCCAATAGGATGGAACCACAGCAGTGAAAGTGGAATAATAGCAATATAATTCTGCAGTGTGAATGGACCCTAGGTTATGGAGCTCCCTTCTGTTTGTGTTCTTAGCTCTTCCTCAAACTCTTTTCTTTCAGGGACCAGTTAAAAACTATTTCTACAAGGTTTCAGGTAGCAACCTAGTATTTGGCTTGTCTTCCATTGCAGTTTGTTTGCATCAGTTTTATTGCATTTTAGCAGACATTCCTAATGTTATTTGTAATTTCTGGTTTAAATGTGTGATTTTATAAAGATCAGAGGAATCGTGCAGGAGTTGGAAGTTGTGGAACAGCAAATCCCAGCATTCTACACCATGAGGGTATGCCATTTAGCACTGCTGTGGGTTGCAATCCAACATCTGAAGGGCCAGATGATTTCTACCTTGATGCAGATTTTTAACTGCCCTGGGTTCCATGCAGGTATTATAAGGATATAAGTAATACTAATACTATTTATTTGTAAAAGGGGGTATAAATTGAAGTAACAACAAGAACAATGGGTGGAAGTAGAAACAGAAGTAGAGCAGAAACTTTAGAAGAGGTCCATATTATACAACTCTCTCTTTAACAATTATGTTTTCCATCATCTTTACAAAGCTGTTGCATAGTCTTGATTCTTTCCCTGATTTTTCTCTTCCCAGTCAGCTGGGAGCTTTACTGCCTCATGAGTAATCCTCTTAGAAATCACAGCTGCTTAGGAATTCCAGGAGAGATCAGAAACTCTAGAGACCCTCTACCCATTTCGATGGAGAAAAAAAAATTAACCCAATATTTCCCATGGTCTATTTGATTTAATGGGATTCTGGAGGCAGACCATACCATATCAAATATGACCAGGAAACAGAATACACAGTAGGTTAAGAGGTCCATAATTGGAACCCCTGTCATTTCCATCTGCAAAAATCAGCTGTTGGGGTGGGGGAGAATTGGATCAGGGCCAGGGCATTCAGGAAGTAGGTGTGACACACCCCACTCTTCACAGAGGCCCTGCTCAGAATCACAGACCCTCCAATGGACCTACTGTGAATCTAGAAGTGATCTAGAAGCATCAATTTGTGCCCAAACATTTTCTCTTCCATGGTTAATGGCAGCTGCAAGGAGAATAGAAACTAAAAAGGCTGGTGTTTGGCCATTTGCACAGGGGAGAAATCCCTTCCTCTTGCTTTGCTTCAGAATTTTGCTTCAAACCCATAAAGAAGCATACTTGCAGGGGGTGTTGCTGTGGTATGCCTTGGAGTCAGCTCTGACTTTTTGGTGACCCTATAGTAGGGTTTTCTAGTCCAGATTTGTTCAGAGGAGGTTAGCCATTGCTTTCCTCTGAGGCAGAGAGAGTGTAACTCACCTAAGGCCAGCCAGTGGGTTTCCATAGCTGAGTGAGGATTCAAACTCTGCTCTTCTGGAGTCCTAGTATTATCCTCAAACCAGTCTACCATGCTGCCATACTCTGGGACAGCTTCGCATTTATCTCCCATGTTGATTTTAAAAAAACAACAACAAAAGTGAGCGTGATGAAAAGAATTGGGGCAAATGGCCCCACCTTTAGGCCAGGTTGGGAGTATGTGATAGGTTAATCGCTTCTAAAGTTTTGGAGAGGAAAGATGTAGGCATGCACAGAATCTTCACTCCTCAACACTACTGCTACACACACACACACACACACACACACACACATCCCTTCCGTCCAAAAGACTCTTAGAGCAAGATCCAACAAGATCCAACATTAGTAAGCAGATGTCCACTCACCATGGGAGATTTCCTTCCCCCTCCTCCTAATGCATCCCCTAATGCATCCCCCTCAATCATCTCTGGAGGGTACTGGGTGCACTATAAGTTAGAGGGGAGTTCAATTCACCAGTGTTGGAAGGATATCATATATGGGCCTTCCTGACCATTGAGGTCTGTTGGGGTCTTCCTCTATGTCCCATCAATGCCAGAGGTGTATCTAGTGTAAACAGTGCTTAGGACAAGCATGGAAGTTGTACCCCTGCCTCCAGGGCCGCCTCCTCTGCCTCCTTCACCACCACCGCTAAATCTTCCAGCATGGCTTTTTTGCATGCACCCTGGCATTGGCGCCCAGGGCACATACCGTACTTTCCCCACCCTAGACACACCTCTGGTGTAATCAACACAGTGTGTAAGGATAGGAGGTGGCCCACTGTGCTGTGGCAGCCCAACTGTGGAAAGCCCTCGCCTTGAAGGCCTGACTGCAGCCAAAACTGGTTTCATTTGGACACCAAGTCAAAACATGGCTATTTATTAAAGCCTTTGGGCCTCACTGATTTACTTCAGATGCTATTGTTGCCCCCTTGGTAAACCCTGGCTGTTTCCGCACTAGACTCTTATAGCATCATTACTCCACTTTCAACATCCTATACATCCTTTGTTGTTCAACATCCTTTACTGCAAACCCCAGGATTCCATAGGATGTTGAAAGCGGAATATTCACGTTATAAGAGTCTAGTGTGGAAATGGCCCACACTAGACTCTAACCCAACTGAGAGGTCACCCGGATGAGCACATAGGCAACAACGGTTGTACGATCGAAAGAACCAGGTCAGGCCAGTAAACTCCCCAGTCACGTAGCCACAGGAGACCTCAAGCTGTGCCAGCCCACAGTGGACAAAAGATCATCAGCCTTTAAGATGCCAACTTGAAGAGATTAAGAGTTTTCCCACAAAGTTGGGCATTGGAAGCAATAAAATCTTATCAGGCAAATTTCATCTACATAAACTCACACTGCAACCCAAAGCGGCGGAAGATCCTGATACTTGGGTAACACCTTGTTATCTCCCAATATCAAAGAAGGTGCCGGTGTGAAGTTATTTTCTGTTACTGTCCCCTTTGTTCTCCCCAGGAGAGGATTTGCCCTCAAGGTAAATTTTTCCTACAAATAGTCCCTGCTTTTGACTAGTTCTTTGGATACCTCCCGGTCATACCAACTGACCATTCCCCCCTCCCGATAGCCACCATGTGATCCCCTCAGTGTCTTTTTGCTGAGTTCCTTTTTCTTTTGCTGCTTTAGGGACCAAGGACTTCAGGAAAAGGTGCAGTATCACCCAAACTGCAAATCCTTCAACAATCCCTCTATCTTATTTCCACTCTTTATTTCTCATCAGCCCTTGAATGCGTGTGTGAGTGTTTGCGTTGATGAGTGCTATTACTGTTTAATAAAGTCATTCATTGGACCTTTTTGCGTGATTTCTGACTGGGCCTGACCCCGTAAAAACTGGGTAAAAGATCTCGCTAGGTTACCCTGCCTCTTGCATTGCTATTGCTTGTGCTCCGTTGAGCTTACCTCCCCATCACTTGGAGATATTGAGGTATCCCTCTGGGACCCCCAGATTTTCAGGGTAACACTATGCCCAAATTTTTAAAATTGTTTTAATCTGTTAAACCTCTTTTAACTTGTTAGAGAGTTTAATAGGTTTGGAATCTAGTCAAATTATTTTTATTGTTTTAAATTTTTAAAGTACTGCTAGTATTTGATTTTACAGAACTTGTACGGTGCACTGAAATCTTTTGATAAAGGGCAGAATACGACTCTGGAGCACTTGGGATTTGATTCCCTGCTCAGCCATGGAAACCCACTGGATGACCCTGGGCATGTCAGACATTCTCAGCTCCTGAAAACCCTGTTCACCGTAGGGTTTCCAGAAAGACCTGAAGACTCGCAACAACAACAGAGATGTCTCGATAATGTAAATTAATTTCCCACACAATGCTTATTCTTCTCTGTTGACTTTACTGGGGGGGGGGGCACGACCCACACAAACCTTAAATGCTGTCATCTCATCTTTCCTGTGAATTTCTTTTTCCTTTTTCAGCCAACAGTGATGGGGGTACAGTCTACAGTGGGCAGGCAGGAGTGAAATTGGCCCCAGGAAAGTTGCCTGTTCTAACAAACTGAGAAAGAGGAAGCATGGATGGCTTACACTTCCTTTTCTCTGGCTTGCTTAGAATGTACAAAGTTGATTCCACCAAGCGCTTTCTCCCCATCAATGTAGTTTAGAGTGCTTATTTGTGCTTCCTTCTTGTTCTTTTAACACATTCCTTCATTTGGCCCTTTGGATACAGTGACTGAACACCCCCAACCCCACAGTTCCCTCTCGTACCAGAGTTCTTATGATCAGAAACCAGTCTGAGGATATCGCCTGGCTCCCCGTCGATGTTGAAGCAGACCGTCAGCTTGTTCAAGGGGAAATCGACAACAAAATGGGGATCGCCATCCGCTGAAGACAATTGGGAAAAAAAGAATGAATTGGGACAATTGGGAAAAAAGAATGAAGAAAACTTTAACATCCCCAGGCTTAACAGATAGAATACAAATCAATCAATCTGCAGAGATGCCTCTTGGTCTCCCTCTTCCATTAAATATGTTTTTTTTTAAAAAAAATTCTGAGATTAGACTTTCTGGAATGCAAGCTAGCAACAACAAGACAATGTGAAAACTGTAACAGAATGTTGCAGTGTGGTGCACTTCCATTCAGTGTTCCTGCCAGCTAAGATACTGCTAATCTTTTCCAAGGTAGCCATTCCATCATCATCCCCAGTTTTATAACCAGGGCAGGAGGGAGTGAATCACTGCATGCAAGGGGAGGAGGAAAGGATCTGTCAGCCATGGGACAGGCTCCAAAACTGGGCATGTAATGCACAATAATTTCATCTGAAGATTCTCTTTATGACATGTCCATGGAAACCTCAAATACCCAGAGAAAGCAGAATTCTCCAAGTATGGGAGACTTCCCAAATTCTTTGCCATTCTGATGCTATATCATTTAGTTGCATTCTCCCGTTGTTTCAAATTGAGTTTCCTAATCCTATGAGTCATCAGTTTATGAGAATGACTTCCCTCATATGCCATACATTGGGCCTCGAAATCCACAGTCCAGGAAAGCTTATGCTAGGGAGGAGAGAGAGGCGGGGTGAGAGAGACTGGCCAAGATCTTGCATCTCCTGATCTGATCCCTGAAACCCACCTTAAAATCCAGCCAGCTGTATCAAGGGACAGAATTCTGCAGCACTGGTGAGTGTGGTGCGGAAGGATGATGTATCCGGACCCCTCCCACCAGTAAAACATGTTTCATTGAGGAGTTATGACAGGATCCAGCAGGGTCTGAGGTTGCCTTATGGCTCCTTCAGCACCCTTCTTGCCAGTACTACAGAACTCATCCCTCAGTGTACCTGGCTGGATTTTAAGGCAAGTTTTAGGGGCATTTATAATCACGGTCATGATCCCACAATAGTAAATGTGAATGAGAAACAGTGACAGGGACATAAGTCTAACTTATGACATAGTAACTGACTAACAGGTCAATCCAATGAATGGAATGAGATTTTCATCTCCAGAAATTTCTGCTGCTAGATAGCATATTACCCCTAAAAAGGGCCATTGAAAAAGGTTGAAATGCTTTGAGATTGATTAAATAAATACATAAATAAACAAATACCACCCACTGAGCACTTGGGGACATATCTCCCCCCTTTTTTTTCTCTTTCGCCAATAATGGAGACCTGCTTGGCAGGCCATCTTGCTTCTGTGTTTTGGAGGAAATGGCTAAAAGTGGATCCCTCTAATATCAGAATGCTTTTTGTTATGTTAGGAAAAAGACTTAACAGCAGCAACAGCTTGGGCTGGCATTTACCTGATGTTTTTGTGACTTTAATTCTTTGCTTCTCTGGCCTTCCAGGAACAGAATCCAAGACTAGGAGGAATAGGGAGGGGAAAAACAAAAGACCACATATAAGCAATAGCATGGCTATCTCACTCCACAATTTACTGTTTTGACTCCCACAAATGACTGCAGTGGGTCATCTGCATGAATTTATATGTGGTTCATTTGCACATGCTTTAACCCCCCCCCCCATTCTTTAGGTGTGGAGTATGCAACGTTGATTTCGGCCTTTTCCACATGGGGTAAATAAAATGGGGCAACACAAGCTCTGACGGACATCGCCCACACGTTCGAGTGCACTAGCTCGTACATAATTGGCAAGCTCCACACCCTAATCCTCCCGGTTAAGTCGCCAACAGTCAGCGCACGGGTTTTTTAAAAAACGGGGAAAAGGTGGTTTTTTCCCCTCATACCGTGCTGATTCGTGCATGATGTAATCGGAGGGCGGGCTGTGGGCGTGGACAGCTTCAGTGGTTGGAACACGCTGCAAGAAGCCTCCAAGCAGTGGCACAGAAAAGCTTAAATCCTCCGCAGCATTAACAATAAAAGGCCAATCGCCGGCGCCTCCTCGCGCGGTCTTTAGCCCATAGATGCTCCAGTTCAGCCAGCACAACTCCAAGAAGCCAGAATACAGCTAAAATGGGCCATTCAACTTCAGGAAACACCTCTTCCTCCATCGCTCACAGGGAAAGATAAAAACAGAAAACGGGTGCAAGAACCCACCAGAGATAGGGAGAAAAACTGCACTCCACCCAGCTATGGCGCGGAAAACCATTCCCCCGAGATAGGGCGCGAAAATAAAAAATTGACACGGTTTATTTTACGGCTAGCAGGAGGAATGGGAGGAGGGAGTCATTGTGGGAGGAACTGCGGGGCATGATGTGAGCACGCACGTCATGATGCACAGGGCCATTTAAAAAAAAAAGAGCTGCCAATCACATCCGCTGCGCGAATTCCACGGAACGTGTGGAAATGGCAATAGACCGTTGTACAATATGTCCGCGGTAGCACGGACAAAAAAAAAACCACCCGGAAATGTTGCAGCACAAATTCCACGGAACGTGCGGAAAGGGCCTCTTTCTCAGGATCATCACCGAGTCACAACAGCTCAGTGGAGCCTCTGTACTTAGTATACCTATGAAAACCAGTTGCTGGGGAACATGACTGAGAGAATACTATTGGCTTCAGGCATTGCTTGCAGGGGTAAACTAATTCCATACCTGAAGCATTATTAGAAGCTAACAAGCAGGATCTGAAACTGAGGCCATTTCTACACAACACTGTTATAGTACTATTATTCCACTTTCAACTTCCTGTGGAATTCTGGGGTCTGTAGGTTCTGAAGCCAAAGAGCTCTCTGGCTGCGAATTCTAAAGGCTCCTCCCTAAAATACAAACCCCAGGATTCCATAGGATTTTGAAAGTGGAACAACAGAACTATAACAGTGTAGTGTGGAAATGGACAAGGTGTGCCAGTATAGAGGGTTCCTCACAGTCCTATTCCAGGATACTCCATCCCACTCCCTCTTGGTTTTTCATTCTCCCTCCCCAACAGCCAACCAACATTTTATGATCATTGAACATTTTCCTTCCAGGTGTTGCCCTCACCTGCAGATTTCTTCTGATTTTTATTTATTTATTTTGTGGTACACTTGGCCATTCACATTTGCAAGTTTGACTTTCATGGATGGGACTATTTGCGAGTTTCTCCAACCCCTGCCTTCCCACCTCAGGCTCTTCTTTTCAAGGGGACCCTTCCCTCTCAGTGACTCCAATGAAGCTGTGCAGCTCTTTACAAACCTGCCTCTGATCCACCTTTTCCATCAGCTGCTGCCTGCCCAGTTAAGGACTGATCACAGTCTGAACTCTCAGCACACCCTCCACACCAAAGAAGGAGATGGATGAGAGAGAAGAAGTAAGGACCACCATACTCTTCCACTCCATTTCTCCCTCCCTTCCCTGACCTGGTTTGGGTCCTGGATGTCTGTTCTCCCCACCATGCCTCAGCCCCCTTCCCCCTACATTTTGATATTTGCAATTTTTCCACTTTTGCAGAGGTCCTGCACCCCTAACCCTTGAGAATGTGGAGGGCTGACTGTACTCCCACAGCCTTTGTACCCATCTCAAGTACAGGTCAAGTATCCCTTATCCGCAATGTTTGGGCCCAGAGGTATTTTTGGATATTGGTTTTTTTTTTCAGATTTTGGAATCTTTGAACATCCACAATGAGATTATATACTGTTCTTTTGAGCAGGGTCCACTCTTTTGTCACTTCTTCTCCTCTTGTCTTCTTCCTCTAGGAAATCTAAGGGAATTATGAAGGCCAGCTTGGGACTGTGTGTGCATGTGTGGTACCAAGGAAGCCTCTGTAATTCCCTCAGGTTTTCTACAGGAAGAAGACTGGGCTTTGCTTTTCCAAAGTTTCAGATTTTGGAGCATTTCAGATTTTCAGATTAGGGGTACTCAAACTGTGATACCTTCTAGTGGGATGTGCCATTTCAGCTACATAAGCAATGACACTTCTGTAGCAGAAGTAGTTTTCCTATTCATGACACTGAACTTCACTTGGGGGGTGTCCATCTCCTTCCAGCCACCAGGTAACACTACCAATTTGGTTGCAATTGTTCTCATGACCAGCTAGTCCAGTACCTGATTTTAATCTCCAGCTTTGCTAATATAAAGTGTGGGTGGAAATCATGTGGCCCTCAAGAAGACTGAAAGTCTCATAACCACTAGCTATGCTGCTGAGATCTGCAGTCCAACATCTAGAGAGCTGCATAATTCCTATTCCTGATATAAAGACTGCCATGTAACTCTGAGCTTCCACTTCAAGCCAGTTCAGAAAGGAGGTTTACCACCACCTTCCTCGAAGGCAGGAATGCTGTGACTTGAGGCCCCTCCGCACTACACTGTTATAGCACTATTATTCCACTTTCAAAATCCTATGGAATCCTGGGGTTTGCAGTTTCCAAAACTGCAAATCCCAGGATTCCAGAGGATGTTGAAAGTGGAATCATCGTGCTATAACAGGCTAGTGCGGAAATGGCCATCCCTGAGTTGTTCGACTGCAAACTGCAAACCCCAGAATTCCATAGGATGTTGAAAGTGGAATAATAGCGCTATAACAGCGTAGTGCAGAAAGGCCCTTGTTCAAGATCACCCAAGACTGAGTTGGCATTTGAACCCTGGTCCAAGTCCAAGACCGACATTCAAACTACTGCACCATCCTGGCTCTCCCTAACTCCTCTCTTCTAACTAGAGCAGGCCATTGAATCAATGGGATTTACCTATACTTTGGTTCACTCTTCAACAATTGAAGGGTTTAGGGTTTAGATCAGTTGAGACTAATCAGTAAGATTCAGAGCCTTGCTTTTTTATATGAATATTGACTTAAATCAGGGTGGGAATTGTGAGGCCCTCCAGATGATGTTGGTCTCCCTGGAACTCCTAGTAATGTTAGCTGGCAGAGCCGAGGATGAGGGATGCTGTGAGTTGTAGTTCAACAACTCTAGGGGGCTACAGAGTCCCCACCTCTGGCCTAAACCCAACTGCTGTTTCCAGAAAGAGCAGAGCTACTGAGGTCCTTGCTGAATGATGAGTGAACACTTGTGCAAATACCATTGGTACAGTGGGTTCACTTTGGGTGAGGGCAGCAACTAGATTAAGCCAGGGATGAACATAGTGTGGCTCGTAGGCCATATGAAGTTCATGGATCCCATTTTTGTGATTGCCGTAGTTCACCCAAACCCCTCTATTTTTTAAAAAAAAAAATCCAGTGTGATTTTCAGACAAAATTTACCCCCAAACCACACAGAAAGCTCCCCAAAATGCATGAAATCACTCAAAAATATTCTCATTTCACTCCCCACAGCCACCTCAGAGCCCTGCACCACTTCCAGATACCTCCACAACATGACTTCCTGTTGCCATTTTGAAAAGGACCACAGCGGAAAACGAAGGTCTTTGGGTTTGCTAGGTGGAATGCAGTCCTCATGGGGCTGTCTGGAGGGGGAATTGTCCCTTGGCTCCCACACAGTTGCTGAACTCTAATTTAGGGCAATGTGTTTACATATCATTGCCAGGATACCTGTTAACAACACACACCATCCTTGGCAATGTGACTCATCCTTACCAGATGGTGCTCGGTGACCTTGCAGCCCCTGTACAATCTCTCCAATGCCTTCCATTGATGGGCCAACATAGACCTCCTTTGGGAGCTCTGCCTGAAGGGCAAGCTCCTTCATTTTCAAGGTTGTGAAGGGGGTGACAAAGTGGTACATGAGGGCCAGTTCCTTGGCTTTTTCTCTCAGAGACTCCTTCTCCTCACTATTATCACTCTTCAGCCAGGATGTCAACAGCTCCTTGATAGTGAGGTAGCTCCAAGTCCGTTCCACATAGTTCTGACCATTGGTGGCATCTCCAACATTGGAAGCCCCCCCAGTATGGCTCTTGCCAGAGAGATCGATGGCCACGTCAGTTTTCAGAAGGACATACTTGTTACTGTTGCTGGCTGTCACTTCCACGTGTAAGCTGTTGGCTGTTTTGTTGAAAAGTTTTCCAGCAATGACGATTTCAGATCCATTGAAGTAGTTGGGGAACAGATTCTGGGTAACCTGATCCACACTGTCAGTTGGATAATCAACCCGGATGTCGGAAAGAAGAGGTGTGCCAATCTCATCGTAGAATCTGTGTGTGAACATTTTGTTACTCATCCCACTTTTCCAAGCAGTGTTAAGGTTCATGAACAGCAGTAGAAATATACAGGCAGAACATACTGGAAGCAAACATACACTCTTACAGTAGACAGGGCCTTACATTGGCTAGTGTAGCACAAGAGTTCCCCAGGTGAAACTCTGCTACGGAGTCCAGCTTAACACCCGCAGGACTCATGGTTTTGCTGTGATAGCCTGTGATAATTGGGGTTCCCATTATCTAGGTAACAGAGCTGAAGGGAGACAGTTCTCCCTCCAGGCATACAAAGGGTTAATGAGTGCTGGGTTAGGTTACATTTTATTGGGGGTCAGCATCACAAAGTATCACAGGTCAGGAGCGATAGTTGCCCAGTCAGGGGGAAGATGGTGAGAACCTCCAAGATGCTTCAGTCAAGAAGTTTTAAAAACCCTCAGGAGACCACGAGGTAAGGAGAACAAAGGAGAAGAACAAAAGGCATCAACTAGAGGAGGCATATTGCTGGTTGCAGGTAGGTCCAGCTAGGCCTTGCCTCCCAGCTCTGCCTCTGCACACCATCTCAGTAGTAGCTAGGATGTTCTTAGATAATCATGTTAGGATTTCTGTTCTTTTGAAAGCTCTGGCTGATATGATGTATTATCCGTAATTCGTAACTTCTAAGTAAGACCCAGGGGAAGAAGCTCCCATGTATAGTGATATCTTCTGTTATTTATATTCCTGTTCTTAGAATGAAAGTTTTCCTTTAAAGAACTTTCTGCTCTCTCCATTCCCACATGCCTGTCAGTGACACATGGAGATGTGGGGAGGAAAGGGATCTCTAAGCTTGGAGATTGTTGGCTCCCTTGTGGCATCCCACTGTCCTACTAAGAGAGGGATTTAATTCAGTGGGTGGTGGCAGCATTTAATTAATGGGACCTGGGGAGTTTCCATCTCCTGTTCAAGGGCAGAAGTCAGCACTGAGTGGGGAAGGGTCTTAAGTCCATGACATAGCCCACTGGTCATTCCTTGGCCGGTGGATGGTGGATCAGAGAAGTGTCTGGCTGTGCCACATAGTTATACATAGATCAATGGCATCTTCTGCCAAGATCTGCCTGGTTCCGCTCTCAGAGAATGCTGTAATCACTCTGTGTCTGGCTGCAGGGACATAGCCAGACACTTTGCTGATCTCCCACACCCTCCACCAATCATGCAATAGCCATTCAGGATGGCTATCTCAGCTATGTAAGCCCTGCGTGGTGGGCTTTGGTCATTGCAAAAGGTGGAAAACAATACCAACCGCTGCAACAAATTTAAAAAAGACATACACAGGCATAAGCTGGACTTCTTGCTGTTGTGCACCTTTAAGTAGTTTCTGACTTACGTTGATCCTAAGGTAAGCCTTTGCAAGAGTTGGTCAGAGAGAGATTTTGTCTTTGCCTTCCTCTGAGGCTAAGAGATCATGATTTGTCCAAGGTTACCAAGCGGGTTTCTATGGCTGAGCAGGGATTTGATCACCTGGTCTTCAGAGCTGAGGTCCAATGCTCAGACCACTACACTGTGATGACTCATAGGGTAGATCTATGCTTGTGTGTGTCATTAACAGGATGAGGGTCAATATTCCCAACACATTTCCATCCATCCCCATTATCTCAACAAATATGGGTTCTTGAACCCACATGTTGTAAGTAACATCTAGTCCACTAGATCTCAACTCGATTCCCACTGGGCTCAGAAACATGTATCATTGTTGCTGCTGCTGTTGTGTGCTTTCAATTTGTTTCTGACATATGGCAACCCTACCATGAGATTTTCTTGGCAAGATTTGTTCAGAGGAGGTTTGCCATTGTCTTCCTCTGAGGATGAGAGAGTGTGACTTGCTCAAACTCACCCAGTAGATTTCTGTGGCTGAGTGGGGATTTGAACCTTGATCTCTAAAGTCCTAGTAGATTATACAAACCATCGTGTAACACTGGCACCCCACACATGTGTTACCTGAATATACTTTTTTGGCCACTGTGGATTGCATGTATACCAATTCCCCTTACCTATGTGTTGACTCACCATCTAACAATTGATTCAGTGGGCCTACTGTAGAATCATAGAATCATAGAAATGTAGAGTTGGAAGAGACCACAAGGGCCATCCAGTCCAACCCCCTGCCATGCAGGAAAACCCTCAAAGCACTCCCAACAAGTGGCCATCCAGCCTCCGCTTAAAAACCTCCAAAGAAGGAGACTCCACCACACTCCGTGGCAGCACATTCCACTGCCAGACGGCCCTGACCGTCAGGAAATTCTTCCTGAGGTTCAGGTGGAATCTCCCCTCCTGCAGCTTGTATCCGTTGCTCCTTGTCCTGGTCTCAAGAGCAGGAGAACAAGCCCACTCCCTCCTCGACATGACATCCCTTCAAATATTTAAACATGGCTATCACGTCCCCTCAACCTTCTCTTCTGCAGACTAAACATACCCAGCTCTCTAAGTCTGTCCTCATAGGGCATGGCTTCCAGGCCCCTCACCATTTTGGTTGCCCTCCTCTGGACCTGCTCCAGCTTATCCATATCCTTCTTGAATTGGGGTGCCCAGAATTGGACGCAGTATTCAAGATGAGGTCTAACCAAAGCAGAATAAAGTGGTACCAATACCTCCCTCGATCTAGACACCATACTCCTATTGATGCAACCAAGAATTGCATTGGCTTTCTTGGCTGCTGCATCACACTGCTGACTCATGTTCAGCTTGTAGTCTATTAAGACTCCTAGATCCCTTTCACACGTACTGCTATCCAGCCACGTGTCCCCCATCCTATATTTCTGCATACCATTTTTTCTGCCTAAGTGTAGGACCTTACATTTCTCTCTGTTGAAATTCATTTTGTTAGCCTTGGCCCAGCTCTCCAATCTGTCCAGGTCCTTTTGAATTTTGATCCTGTCATCAGGCGTATTAGCAACCCCTCCCAACTTGGTGTCAACCCCTCCCAATTTGGTGTAGTTGAGACTAACCACAGGATTCTCTGCCATGGAACTACACATTCTTGGATGCTGCATAAATATTTCTCAGTGCCTTCAGTGCATGACTTTATCCACTGGGATTGTAGAACCAGCCCTTGTACATTCCCTACTACACAAAATGACAATAAGCAGACATGCTGACAGATACACAGTCAGTTGTGCAATGTCAATATTCAGAGCAGAAGAATGGTGTACCACAACAGCTGTATAGCTACTTGAGTGTAGGTTTACATAATGCGATCACAATATAGGATGTCAGCTGACAAGCAAGATAAGGTCACCAACACCTGTTCCATCACATGTTCTTGAACCCACATTTTGTAAGATCCCATCTGGTCTACTGGTCCACTCTCTCATTGCATCTGTATTCCAAGGGCTTTATCACACAAGGCAGGTAAAGCACAGTTACAAGAGGATAATAGCATCTTTGGCTGGGACTTAGCACATGATGTCATTACTTTTCTTTTATTTTCCCAGTGGGAAACTATTTGGAAAGTGTTCTTGTTATGAACACACACACACACAAATCTGTTAATGACCTCCTTTGTAAAAGAAACACTTTCCAAAATGTTTCCCATCCGGAGAAGAACAGAAAAGGAATGAGGTAATGTGATATGTCCCAGCCAAAGACACTATTATCCTATTGTAATTGCGATTTACCTGCCTCACGTAATAAAATCCAAAAAACACTCCCACAAAACTCAGTGGTTGGACCTGGCAAGAGGAACAGAAACATGATAAAAAGAGAAAATTCTATTCCTTCTCACTCACCCTTTTAGTTGTGCCGCAGCATCGTCATCTTCCTGTACACGCCGCATCATCCCGCAGTTCTCCAGCGCCAATCTCTCCAGCAGTTTGTAGTCCACGTCGCTGCCGATGCCAATGGTGAAGAGACAGAACTTGTTACGGATGGCCTCCTTGGTGTTGTTGATGATCTTGGCAGGCTCTATTTCCCCAACCGTGGGCCGCCCATCCGTCAGGAAGATAATCAGGGAGACACTTCGTGCTTCAATGTCATTCTGGGTGATATAGTCACCAAGTATTTTCGAGCTGATTTGGAGCGCCCCGTTAACGTTTGTGCCTAAAGAGATAACCACAGAAGTAGCTGCTTTTTAATATCCACAGAATTAGCCTCTTGTTCGGAGGAGGAGAAAGTGTCAAAATGTTCAGCTTTTAATTAAACTACTAGCTCTGTAGGTAGGAGCAGAGCCTGGAAAAATTACTTTTGGAGACTACAAATCCCAAAATCCCCCAGCCAGCAGGGCTCAGGCTTCAAGAACTTACATAGCTAGTAGAACCAGATTAGCAGGCAGACTAACAGACAGGATCAGCTGTCTTTTCAGATTCTCTTAGAGGTTATCAAAACTAATGCTAAGACATTTTAGAGAGTAAACAGAAACTCTCTCTCTCTCTCTCTCTCTTTTCACCTCTCTCCCCCATACTCTTACTCTCTCTCTTACATACACATCCATATAAAGGTGGTGGGTGAGAACACACACAGAGAAGGAGCAAAGCCAGGTTCCACCCACAGCTTCAGCTGATGTTATGGATGTAATCATACCATCTGATGTCATTTGACCCATAGAGAAATTGGGGGGATTCATCTCCCCACCCCACATCCAAATGGTTCCCCACCATTAGTGTACAGTTTTCCTGCTCTCCCATGTCATTGCAGGGGGCATGGAAACACTAGACATATGTTGTCATATCCTGCAGTTTTATCACACGGACGAAAGAGGTAGAGTTGGAAGAGATCACAAGGGCCATCAAGTCCAACCCCCTGCCTTCAGGAACACACAATCAAAGCATTCCCCACAGATGGCCATCCAACCCCATCCAGCATGGCCAATAGTCTGGGTTGATGGGAGTTGTAATCTAACCACATCTGCAGCAGCAATGGTTCCCCACCCATGTTTCTAATTGTTACTTGAGAAAAGTGAAGTGCCAGAAATTGTGCATCTTTTTAGCCACTTAGTGTTTAGTTAGATCTCTGATATTGTATCCTGCTAAATACAGCCAGCAAGGGTATGATATCCAAGAATATCAACATTGCTGATTTCAATGGAATTAAAATTAAGACATCTACAGTTCTTCAGCGACATCCCAAAACATGACGATTGTTAATTCTCTTTGTGCACATTTGTCAGTATTGAATCCCTTTCCACCATTACTCCTCCCTCTGGCTCCAAAGCTGGCCAAATCAGTCGCTCTTCTGGCAAGTCAATTTGTACGAGCTCCAAGCTCCCTCAAAATCCTGAAATTCTCTCTTTACATTTTGGCGGAAAGCAAATTGCAAACTTCTCTTTCTTTTTTCAGCTCTTGTGATGAGAACATTCCCGAAACTGATTAGACAAGTGAAGGAAGGACAAGTCCTTCAGTGGCCCGAAATCCTCATGATGGTTATACGCAACTTCCATGCTCACACATGGAGGCTGCAGATAGCCATCATGAGGTCAAGTCACCACAGACAGAGTGACCTTTCCTGGATTTGTCTGATTTCTTTTATGGAAATTCATGTCTTGCAAACAACGAACTGCTGATGTCAGTTGCTTAGGAATAGCTGCAGAATATAGTTAGTACCTTTGTGTCCTTTTTGTGGGCTTCCCAGAGATGTTTGTTTCGCTAAATAGGAAATGGGATGCTAGAACAGATGGACTAGGCTCAGCAACATCATCCAAGGACCACAATTAGAGTCCTAGCCTACCAGCACGTCCCACTGGTGCTAACACCTTTCTTGGCTGGGTGGCTGTATGCTGCCATCTTTATTTCCCACAGTGTTATGACACAGGAACATCCTGAGGCATTATGGGAAAATAATGCAGTAGAGCGCAACTGCCTGCTGTGATGGTCAGAGTGGCTGAGAGACCATTAGAAGACTCCTTGCTGAAGGTTCCTCAAAGCTCTCCTTTTGGCTCTGAGATGGGCCTTTATTTTGATCTAATAGGGCTGTCCTTACACTGATGCAAGCTGGATTTGGAAGGAAAGAGTGCTTCTGGTCCTCTCACACAGCTTGGAAAAGCTCCTTTTTTTAATTACAATTCCCAGAATCCCAGGGGAAAAGTAGTCCAAAAATACCTTTTCCAACGTCTGCCCTCACAGTTGCTCTCTTCTATTCCTAGTGCTTGCTAACTCATCCTCTGGTTTATTAACCCACTTCAGTACTCATCTCCTCTTGGAATTCTGTGCCTTCTCAGAGGCAACCTTTTCCTTTGAAAGGCAGAAATCCAGTTTGTATAATTTCCCCAGCCTAGACATGCAGCTCTACAAGAAATTTGCATTAGTTGAATCTCTGCTTCATGCCTCAACAGATGGCCTTCTATCCTGAATCAAGGAAAGTATAATATGAAATTGGCACTACCAGCACATCTGCCAGTTTGTGCTACAAGTAAGTTTTTGAATGAGCTGAAAAAAACAAAGCAAAACAAAACAGAGAACCCTATCCATCCCCCTTCGAGCCACGATTACCTCCAGTAGGTGACATGTTGTGGATGTAGATCTTTGCATCTCTTACATTATTGGGAGTCACTGGCACCAGCTGGTCCTGTTGCCAGACCTTGATCCAATTAGAGAAGCCAATAATGTTGAAGTGATCCTCAGGTCTGAGATCCTGGAGAATGGTGAACAGGGCATCTTTGGTCTGAAACAGGATGACAAAGAGAGACACCTTCTAAGGGATGAACACATGCATTTTTTAGATAACTAGCTTCAATGCAGCAACACCAAAAGTTACATCTGCAAATGTGTAACCCTTATGTAGTCTTGGTTTAGCTGAATGGGCGGGAAACCCCCAAGGAAGGGGCTGTGCTTACTAGCTAAGGGAAGGAAAGCTGGAGATGGAGAGAAGCTGCAGTTGGCAGGGCTAAGAAGTAGGCCCTTTTGACCTTGAATAAGGTAGTGGGGTTTTCAGTTATTCAGTTACTTCTATATTTTATTTGAATCTATTTTGTTTTGTTTTATTTAGGGCTTTAAGGTTGCATCCAAATGTTGCACATTCTACTGAGCAGGACAGGCAGAACAGTCCTGAAATCAGGTCCTCAAATGACACATCATAGGATTCATGGAATTTTAGGGACAGTGTATACGTACTAAATTCTAAATTCACTATTATTTATTGATCGATTTTATTTATATGCCACCTTTCTCCCAGAGTGGAACCCAAGGCGGCTTCCAGAAAAGCTAAAAATATTTACAATATGATTTAAAACAATTAAAATAACCATCTATAAAAAAAGTAAAATGATTATAAAGCATACAAAAGGTTTTTTTTTTTTAAAAAAATCCAAATAAAACAAAGCTCACCTGCCTACACTTTGAAAGCTTGCTTGAACTGAAATACTTTTGCCTGCTGGTGAAAGATAAGCAAGGAAGAGGCCAACCTAGCTTCCCAAGGAAGGGATTTCCAGAGGGTGGGACTAGGGGCAGCCACTGAGAAGGCTCTCTCCCTAGTCCTCACCAAGCAAACTTGGGATGGTAGCAGGACTGTGTTGTATCTAATGTGTCGCAACCAAGAAAGCCGACGTGATTCTTGGTTGCATCAATAGGAGTACGGTGCCTAGATCGAGGGAGGTAACGGTACCACTATATTCTGCATTGGTTAGACCTCATTTGTGTCCAGTTCTGGGCACCTCAATTCAAGAAGGATATCAACAAGCTGAAGCACGTCCAGAGGAAGGCACCCAAAATGGTGAAGAATCTGGAAGCCATGAAGCCCTATGAGGAGCAGCTTAGGGAGCTAAGTAGGTTTGGTCTGCAGAAGAGAAGGTTAAGAGGGGACATGACAGCCATGTTTAAATATTTGAAGGGATGTCATGTCGAGGAGGGAGTGGGCTTGTTTTCTGCTGCTCCAGAGAATAGGACACGGAGCAATGGATTCAAGCTGCAGGAAAGGAGATTCCACCTGAACCTCAGGAAGAACTTCCTGATGGTCAGAACTGTTTGGCATTGAAATATGCTGCCTTGGAGTGTGGTGGAGTCTCCTTCTTTGGAGGTTTTTAAGCGGAGGCTGGATGACCATCTGTTGGGAATGCTTTGATGTGTGTTCTTGCATAGCAGGGGGTTGGAGTGGATGGCCCCTGGGGTCTCTTCCAACTCTATGATTCTATGTATTGGTGCTAAAATTATAGCAGGACTTAAATTGTGATCATGCTTGCAATATTCAATTAGTTGGCCCCATGGAACCCAGAAGTGCATGCATAGGATGTCTTCGTCCCCCTCTGTGTCCTTCCAAGGGGAGCTACACGTTTTTGTGAAAATATGGGTGAGGGCCTTCTTTATCATGCCCCCCCCAGTTTTGAAATGGTGACCCTTAGCAACCGGATTAGCATCCCCAGTGGCTTATGATTTTATATCTAATATGTAAAAGTCAAAGTTTGTGAGTTTGTCTGTGTCAGGCAGGCGAAGACCTCATATGATTGGCTGGCTGTGAAGATTCCATAGAATCCTGGGGTTTGCAGTTTAGGGAGGGGCCGTTAGAATTCTCAGCCAGAGAGCTCTTGGCCCTCAGGCCAGTTGCTATGGAGATGAAGCCCAGCAGCAAGAAGGAGGAGGGCAATGTATTCCTTCAGAAACTGAACCTCTATATGGTGATAACTCTGAATATAGATTGGATTGGGGAATATGGGGAAAAGTTACAGGTACTGAACAACACAGTCTGAGGAAATATAGACACAGGATCTCAAACCTGTGCATTTCAACCATATCTAATTCCTAAAGTAAGGTAAGGTAATTCCTAAGGTATTTCTAACAAGTTTTACCTATGGGAAAATAAAATCCCAGGCAATGCTAGGTAAATACACTAGAAACTTATATATGATTTTATATAACTCTGGCAAGGTTAAAATTTGTATTAAAGCCAGAGGAATTTAACAGACTTTATTCACATCTGTATAGGTGTTTAGTTTTAATTTGTTTTCATTGTTAAATTGCTTAATGATTTTAGATGGCTTGAATTATTCCTTCCTGTTTTAAAAATTAAATTGTTTTAGACCAATTGTATCTATACACCATCCCAAGAACTTGTGATATAGGATGGGACAGAGATATTTCAATAGAATAATTAATAGTAATAAATACAATTAATGCACTACAAAAAAGGAGGGTAGATTCTTCTAGCGTACACAAAAAAAGTCTGTTTATGTGAAATATTCTTTATGCAACAATGGAGAAGTCAGAAAACCATATTGCTGTCCAGTGACCCTCTGAATTTTTTTCTATTATGGTATTGTCAAGGTTGTTGCTGGGCAGGCAAGGTTTCCTCCGAGTGGATGGCAGAGGGAAGAGGTGATGTGGCCTGACAGCCAGGTGCAAGGCCAGCACGGTTGTTATGGCTGTGTCTTGTGTATTAGAGAAGGCCACATGCCAGAGCACTGATTGGGTCACCCCACTTGTTCCAGGGTGACAAGTTTGCATAAAAAGGCTGGTGTTTGCATTGACCAGCTGCCAGTTAGACACCCTAGCTGGACCTGCCATGCTACTGGCAGTACACTGTTTGTAAGGGGAGATGCTGCCCGATTTTTCTCCGTTATATTCTGTTGTTCCTATTTGTCTAATTGCTGGAATGCTGGTATGTTTTTGCTAAGCCTTATCTTAGAGTGCAGTAATAAATTCAGCCTCTAAGTCCTACTTAATGAGCCTCTGGAATTTTTCTGCTTCACTGGGACCCTCTGCTGCGGCGAAGCCTTGCTTCACAGATTGCACTCTGCTCTTGCTCAGAGGAGCCAAATCCTGCCAGCCCTGACAGATATATTTCCAGAATCAGGGGTCGGCAGTTTGTGGCCTTGTCATTGGATGTCATTGGATTCCAACTCCCATGAGCCCCAGCCACACCAAAAATATCTGGGAATGGTGGGATCTGTAGTCCCACATTGTCTGGAAAGCTGCAGGTTCCCCACTCTGGTCTGGGAGGAACAGAACAATAAGAAGAATAAGCAGACTGGTACCAAACTGTGATAGGAATGTACAGGCAAGTGAAGAGAACCAAAGAAAGAAGTTCCTTTAAATGTTCTATTGAAATCTATGCTCCTGCAACTTAAAACCATCAGAGCTGGTCCTACCTTCTGGGCAGTAGGGAACAAACCTTCGTCCTCCTCCCTATGTCAACCCTTTAAGTATTTAAGCAGTGACATCACTGCACCCCTCAGTCTTCTCTTCACCAGGCTGAATATGCCCAGCTCCCTCAACATTTCCTCATACATTTTGTTCTCCGTACCTCTTATCATCTTTGTTGCTTTTCTCTGAACCAGCTCCAACTTGTCTATATCCTTCTTAAAATGAGCCATCGAGAACTGAATGCAGCACTCTAGATGTGATCTCTCTAGTGAAGAATATTGTGGGACTATTATTTTCTGTGACTTGGAAACTACGGTTCCAAGAATGCAGGCTAAAAATATTATTTGGCTTCTTTGCCGCAACATCACATTGCTGGCTCATGTTTAATGTATGATCCACAATAATTCTAAGGTGCTTTTCACTTGTGCTAGCGTTAAGCCAAGTATCCCCTAGTCCAATTCATCTGGCGGGCACTAGGCCAGGGAAGGTGTTGGTAAAGAACATTTCCTTTATAAGAAAATTGTCTTGTTTATATTCTTGTTGCATTGCCTTGTCAAACCAACAACACTTGACACCATAGCTCTCCAACAAAGTGGAGCCAGTTCCCGATTCCCCTCCCTTTCAATCTTGCAAACATTGACGCTTTCTTGGTTCCAGATGCAAGGATCAGTTTCGAAAGAGAATCGGCAGAGGTCTCAGTAGTCTCTATTCAGTTTCCCTTCTGAGCTTGTCTGGAAGCTGATGATGTCATGGCAAAACCTATTACACATTGCAATGGAATCTGGAAACATCTTCCAGCTGGTGGCCTTCGGGTCAGATCCAAAGGCTATCAAGGATAAGGGATTTTTCTTCTCCATTGTTTCTTTCCAGCACTCATTTGATACAGCAGACAGCAAGTCAGACTTAAGGCTAAGAAACACTAGGAGAATTTGCTTGCAAAGATTGTGTAGCACAATCAATGCATAATTCCAAGTGCAGAGATCTATGCTCTGCAAATCCAACTTAAGATCTTGGCCCATGTCTATCTCCCCCTGAACTTACTCTTTAGGGGGTATCCATTAGCAGATTCTAGCATGGTAATCCAAAAATTCATTTCTCCCAAGCTTTTGCCCCTTCCTTTAATAAACCTGCTTGGGTTGTTCAGCTCCAAATTGCCCAAGATGTAATGAGACCAAAAACAACCAGGTGAATTCCAAGGGAGCAAGTTCCAGTTGCCCAAAGGACTGAAGTGGTCCTTCTCAGGGGCTGACATAGTAACCTTCAACCTGCTGAAGTCTCCTCAGATGTGAACTGTGTCTTCGGTGACATTTCTCTCACACAATCCCTCACTTGTGTGCAGCGTGGGCTGGGGGAGACCAAGGATGCCATGCCTATGAATGCCAAGCCAGTTGAAAGGGACACAGAGCTCAGCTGTTCCAGCTTTCCTAATACAACAAAACTTCCTGTGAAGTCACAGCCCTGCCACAATGGCTTCATTCCAATGGCCTTTCTATGTCCACTGACTCACAATTTCCACTCAGAGCTGACTGACCACTTTCCTTGGGAGTAAGACCTTTGACAAAGTTCCCCATGACATTCTTGCAAAGAAGCTAGTAAAATATGGGCTGGACCGGGCTACTGTTAGGTGGATTTGTAATTGGTTGACCAAATGAACCCAAAGGGTGCTCACCAATGGCTGCTTTTCATCCTGGAGAGAAGTGACTAGTGGGATGCCACAGGATTCTGTTCTGGGCCCAGTGCTATTTGACATCTCCATCAATGACTTGGATGAAGGCAGAGAGAGCATGCTGATCAAATTTGCAGATGACACCAAAGTGGGTGGGGTTGCTAATACCCCAGAGGACAGGATCAAAATTCAAAATGACCTTGATAGATTGGAGAACTGGGCCAAAGCTAACAAAAAGAACTTCAACAGAGAGAAATGTAAGGTCTTACACTTAGGCAGAAAAAATGGAATGCACAAATACAGGATGGGGGGACACATGGCTGGATAACAGTACATGTGAAAGGGATCTAGGAGTCTTGGTAGATCACACGCTGAACATGAGTCAGCAGTGTGATGTGGCAGCCGAGAAAGCCAATGCGATGCTTGGTTGCATCAATAGGAGTATGGTGCCTAGATCAACGGAGGTAATGGTACCACTCTATTCTGCATTGGTTAGATCTCATTGGGAATATTGTGTCCAGTTCTGGGCACCTCAACTCAAGAAGGATATCAACAGGCTGGAACTTGTCCAGAGGACGGCGACCAAAATGGTGAAGGGTCTGAAAGTCATCCCCTATGAAGAGCAGCTTAGGAGCTGAGTATGTTTAGTCTGCAGAAAAGAAGGTTAAGAGGGGACATGATAGCCATGTTTAAATATTTGAAGGGATGTCATGTTGAGGAGGGAACAAGCCTGTTTTCTGCTGTTCCAAAGACTAGGACACGGAGCAATGGATTCAAGCTGCAGGAAAGGAGATTCCACTTGAACCTCAGGAAGAACTTCCTGACGGCAGAACTGTCCGGCAGTGGAATATGCTGCCTTGGAGCGTGGTGGAGTCTCCTTCTTCGGAGGTTTTTAAGTGGAGGCTGGATGGCCATCTGTTGGGAATGCTTTGATGTGGGTTCCTGCATGGCAGAAGTAGGTTGGACTGGATGGCCCCTGTGGTCTCTTCCAACTCTATGATTCTATGATTCATTTGAACATTGGGTAACTATTATCACAACTGTTCTCTGATGACAGCGAATGCTCATAGCCCTTTGCTCACAAATCTCACTGAGAAAGTTTGGAAAAGATGCTGTCTTGCAAGAAAGTTTGGTACTTATGTTAACAGAATACAGTTGGCTAACACTATGAGTTTAGAGCTTTATAGGAATAGAAGAAACAGCAACTCTGAATGCTTGTAATAAGTTAAAAAGGAAGAACTTACAGGAAATTCAATATGAATTGTGCAGAATCCCTACTTGTTACCATGCCATACACACTCACTCCATGATATGATATATTTGGCAATGAACAATATTTAATTAGCTGAAAAGCCAAGCTGGCAAAGAGGACTCGCTGCACACGTGCAAAATTAGGTCAGAAGGGACCTCAAGGCATGGCCAGGTTCACTGAGGATTAGTCAGAGAAGATAATCCTCTCAATGGCCCAAACCTGGAAGGCCATAGCTACCAAAACTCCCAGACAAAACACCGACCAACGCCCTGTAACTTCCTTCCTGCTAAACGTGTCCCTCTTTTCCCTCACCTGCCCAGATATTAAGAAGCGATCACAATCCCCATCAATGCTTTGCCACCTAATGCTAAGACTATTAGCCAGCTCTAGACCCCTTTGTTTGCTCTGCCACAGAGGCATTAACGCCTTCTCCTTCAGGGTGGAGAAAGGGTATTTAAACTCTGGCTCCAAGACAGACAACAGGCTGTCACTCTGCTTCACTCTGTAGCCTCTCCTAGCTTGCCTGTTTTTCCTCATTAATAACTTTTCCTATCTTGAGTGCACTTGGATGTTGTTTGGCCACATGCATCCCAATTTCCATCTGTGAAATGTTGGAGAGTATGAGGGCCTTTCCACATTACCTTGTTCTAGTGCTATTATTCCAACATCCTGTGGAATTCTGGAGTTTGTAGTTTACTGAGGCCAAAGAGCTCTTTGGAAGAGAATTCTAAAGCCTCCTCCCTAAACTGCAAACCCCAGGATTGCCTAGGATGTTGAAAGTGGAATAATTGCAGTATTACAGTGTACCGTGGAAAGACCCTGAATCTGGAGCGAGGAATGTCTTTGGAGACTATCATTATGAGCTGCTATTTATCAAAATATGCCACTACACCACAGATAGGAAATAGCACAGATTCACTGACAGGCAGTTTGACCAAGGGTTCTTGTAATCCTGGATCTGACATTCTCCATGCCTTCAACCAAAGCTCTAAGTGGCTTTTGGACATATATGTGAATGCGCGAAGGCTGTGGGTCAGGCCACCAAGTGTGCTTTCAATCCTTCTGTTGGGGTAGATGCTGGCTTCCATGCCAGTGGGGTGGTGAATCTGTCCCGGGTTTCAGTCTCAACTTTAAAGGGGTTAGCCGATGTTCCCATTGACAGAGAAGGAACTGGCCGCCTCTGTTCCCTAACAACAACCCCATTCATAACTTTAAGACGAGCCCCTCTGAAGTGGATTAAAGTCATAAGGGGGAAGATTCTCACTCAAATTCTCAGATTTCAAACTTGCAGAGGGAATTGTTCATTTGGGCCCTAAAAGGTTACATTATCCCATGGGTGGCTCTGCAGCTGAAGATTCCTTCAGGTTTTCCATTTTGAACCTGCAGTGGTGTTCTAAGTCCTTCTGAGTGATTTTGTCTGTTTCTTTTTGCTATGGATTGTTGGCAAGTTTGCACAAAGGGAGTCAGTAGTCAACTGTCAAACATCAATAATTCTCCTTTTAATAGCACCAAAGAATCTGAAGTAGTCTCTTACAAGGTCTCCCCTTTGCCCATTTAAAAACATGAAGTCTGCATTTCTCACCCTGTATCACATTCCACTACCTTTCAGTGAACTCCAGCAATCCAACTAATCACACTTTCCCCCCCAATAAAGCCTGCAAAATGTAAGCAAATTGCAGCTCTTCCATGACCTCCAATAATAAGGCTTTGTTCTGGCTTTCCATATCAGCGCTGCCCAGAAAGTAACAGAAGCCACATCTACCTATTCTGTACAACACAAAAACTTCCCATAAAGATAAGCCTGTGCATTATCTTTGGTTTCTGCTTTCTGCCCTTAAAATGCTCCTTAAATGGTTTTCCTAATAGAAAAAGCAAGCTTTCTAGTTGCAAAAACAAAATTGTGAAGGCAATTAATATGTCTGGTCCATAAATAGCAGCCAGGGAACTCAGAACCTTGGAAATTTTTTGGTGAAAGGACCAACCTTTTGCCCTGCCAGATGAAAATTGCCTGCCCCTGCTGCCATGCTACTTGCCCAATGAAGAATAAGTGTCCATGGGTACAAATAGAAGCCTCCATCACAAGGCAAACAGCAGTAAGGAGAGAGATGATTTTCATGACATTGGGGAAGGTTCAACCCCACTCCAAACATTCCCAATCCTGATTCCCCTCTCTACCAATGGCTGTAATTTAAAATTATAAAATTAGCCATGTGAGGTGTAATCGCACCATGAAAGCAACATCACTTGAGAGCTGATAAGCTAAGAGGTTACATGATAACCACATTTAAATATTTGAAGGGGTATCACATGGAAGATGGAGCAAGCTTGTTTTCTGCTGCTCGAGAGACTAGGACACAGAGCAACGTCGTCAAACTTCAGGAAAAGAGATTCCATCTAAATGGAATCTTATCCATTAGAGGTTTTTAAACAGAGGCTTGATGGCCATCTGTCAGGAGCACTTTGATTATGTATTCCCACTAGGTGACTTTGGGCAAGTCATACTCTCTCAGCCTTGGAAGAAGGAGGGCAAACCACCTCTGCACAAATCTTACCAAGAAAACACATAATAGGCTTGCCTTAGGGTCTTTGTAAGTTGAAAACAAATTGAAGGCATAAACAAGAAAGCTATCCCGTGAGGCTTTTTTTTTTTCTTTTTGGCTGAAAAGTAGAGTACAATACTCTAAAGAAATAAGTAAATGATATTTCTAAAGTAAAATGGCCTCAGTTGAGTCATTTTGTCCTATAGCGAGAATTAAGGCTTAATTTGCTGTCAGACCCATTTATTTGTCTCATTTGTCTTTCTTATAACCCGTGGTATTTGCAGAGCTCTCCGCCCAGCACCACCCTTCAGATCAGTAGATTTTCTTCCTGTCAGCTTGTTTCCTGTTTTCATATCCCTATGTAGGAATCTAAAATACTACAGCATGGGTGATCCTGACTTTGATATTTAATGATACATCATTACATTTGAGGATTTCATTGAGTTCAGAAGTATATCAACTATTGCGGAAGACATTGATTGGGCAATGTTAGTCTCCCTCCCTCGTTAACAGGGGAACCTGGTGTCCTTTGTTAAAACTGAATGGTGAGAGACAAGAGATAATAAAAGCAAGGGTTCTTCCTAAACACATTGTGAAACTGTGGCATTTGCTACCATAAGATGTAGTGATTGCCAACAACCTGATACAGTTTTTAAAAGGGATTATATAAATTCATGGACGATAAAAACTGCTTGTCATCTCTGGCTTTAGAATCAGCATGCTCTCAGTACCAGTAGCTATGGAGCATGGGTGTGCTGTTACATTCATGTCCTGATAGTGTTTTTCCAAAAGGCAACCAGCTGGCAACTGTGAACATAAGGCTGGACTAGACAGGCCTCTATTCTGGTCCTCTTAATCCAGTGGACAAAGGACCCCGCTTTCTGGCAAGGCAGGATCCATTGTTCCAGAGCTTGAAAATGTTTTCTGGAAACCTGCCGGTGCTTGGCACACATAAACATTCTCTTGCACATGTGATGGTACTTTTTTGGCCATTGCAAAAAGTCCATAATCAGTTCACAGTTGTGTGAGTGGTGTTCCACAAGTGTAATCATTGCACATGAAGTTGTGCAATACTCAGAGGGTACAAAATTAATTTCCTGAGATTGAGGAGACAGCAACTGTGGATTCCGCCTTGTGCAATGGGACAATAAGCCAGCACATGGGTGGATAGCAATCAAATGTACGACACTGGTATTTGGAAAAAGGGTAGAGTAGCACAACCACTACTCAACAATGTGCCTACAGAGTTGCACAACACAGGGTTTGAGCCATCTTTTTTGGCCGATGATTGCCAGACTAACCAACCACCACAATATAAGATGTATTTCCCCCATCCTGCAATGTAAATATTTCAGCATGCTGTTGTTACCATACCCTATGCTCCCATCCTGCTGAGTGTGCTTTTTCAAATGGCTGGAAATACATAAATTAAAGGCATGCTGACCAGAAGTGATCAAGCTGACTTGAGACACGGGCCATTTCCGCACAAGACTGTTATAGCGCTATGATTCCACTTTCAACATCCTATGGAATCCTGGGGTTTGCAGTTTCGGGAGGGGCCAGCCAGCCCCTCCCAAAACTGCAAACCCCAGGATTCCATAGGATGTTGAAAGTGGAAACATAGCTCTATAACAGTCTTGTGCGGAAATGGCCATGGTCAGACCATAAGTTCAAAGGGGACTAGGCAGAAAACCCTGGCATAAAAGGGATTCAAGCTAAGCTCTTCATTGATCCTAGATCTTTGCATTTCCAAATGGGCTCAGAAAAGACAATCATCCCTTTCAATTTCATCATATGAGACCTTTCCTACACTCCCTACTAGTCCACATTTCAGGAGGTTATCATGATTCCCATAAATTTTGTCACTCTGGTGTCAATCACTTATTCTGGAACGCTTTGTTAGTCTTGTGAGAAAGTTTTAAGGCTTTGCCAGAACACCCCTTCAGGATAAGAAAAAAGGTATATAAATTCTAACTTTGGCCCCAGCAACTTTTAGCATTTCAGATGTAATATGTGGTATATAGACTTCTGTTCGTTCGTGCTATTGTCAGATGCTTTCTGAGCTGCTTTGCTTCATCTTCTTTCTCCAGGACTGGTAGCTATTACCCTCTTCCCCAATTTGTTTCTCTATCCAAACTTTCATGTGTTATTTTCTGACAGCTTTGCATGGTTCTTAGAGAGTCTGATTTCCTGTGTGTTTGTTGATTCCAAACAAAATACTTTGTTTATCTTTAACTGGAGCCTCTCTACAACTAGTCCTGGTGTACAGAGATGAAAAGATCTTGCCATTACCTTCTTTCTGCAGGCCTTCTTTGAGCTACAATTCCCCCAAATTCTAATGAGATGCTGCCATTGTGGGTGGACCCTGATGTCCACCACCTTTTAGGGTATCACTTTAGGGTATCATTTTAGGGATCACTTCTGGTCAGCATGCCTTTTAGGGTAACAGTATAGTAGTGGCTTAAGTGCTGGGCTAGAATTCCAGGATTTCAGGGTTTCAGCCATGGAAAACCACTGGGTGATTCTGGGGAAGTCATACTCTCTCAGCCTCAAAGTAGGGCAATGGCAAACTCCTCTAAATGAATCTTGCCCAAAGAATCCCTAGGGTTTAGTTGTCATGAGTCAAAGATGACAAGAAGGCACTGGCAACCAGCAAGGTGTGGTGGTCGGAATGTTAAACCAAGGCTCTGAGAGACCAGCATTTGAATCTCTGCTGGTCCATAGAAGCTCCACTGGGTGGCCTTGGGCAGGTTGCCCTCTCTCCATTGCAGAGAAAGGCCATAGTAAACCTCCTTTGAAGACATCTTGGCAAGAAGACTCTAACAGTGGGTCATCACAAGTTAGAGTCCATTTGAAGGCCCATAGCAACCGTTCCAAACTCGGCTCTTTCAAAGTAAAGAAGGTTCCACGCTGCAGAAGCAGAGTCCAGGATGCTGCCAGTGGAGAAGGCAGTAGAAGAAAGACATGGGAATGAAGGGGGGCAGGAGAAGTGCCCTGGCACCTCCACAATCTGGCATGGTGTACGCAGCACACTCGCCTGGAAATTAATACCGCTCTTCTAAGAACTTTCAACATGGCCCTCTGTGTTACATTCCTTTTTCTGCCTTTCTGAGTAGAAACAATTGCAGGAGAACTGTCCTCTTTCCCACTATCCAGCCACAGACAGAATGTTCTCATTATCCTCTTTTATTCACCCTAAGTAAACATTGGGAAAACCCCTGCTGGTTTTTGGCATCATTGGATCGATGCCTTGCACATTCCACATTTAAAAAGTGTGACTTATTAAGCCAGAACAAAGGGGTACTGAATGTTTTGCTCATGGCGTTGGGGCCCAACAGTCATCTTTAGTGGCAGAAATATATAAGCCCTGGGCTATCATCTATACTGGATATGGCACTGTAATGTCATCATCACCATACCAGGCTCAAGATAGTTTTCCTACTTGGCCATTTCAAGACTTTTTTTTATGTGTACAAGCAAGGATTATTTGGGTGCCATCTTATTTCGGAGATGTTCTATGGTCCTGTTGGCCAGGGGATTCTGGGAGCTGTCATCTGCAAAGGTAACTTTTCCCAGATCTGAGATGTCAGACCCTACATTTGAGTGTATCTGCCCTATGCCGTTGTAGCAGTTTGATCACATTGAAACAGCCATGGCTCTGTTCTGTTGAATCATGGGACGTGTAGTTTTTTGAGGCACTTAGAATCCTTTGCTAGACAGCTCTAGTCCATTCCTCTGGGCTACAGCTAAGCTATTCAAGTCCTTGTCTATACCACAGAATTAATCCAATGTAATCATCGTTTCTGCTTGTCTGCCTTGGCAACTATATCTAAGGGGTGGACTAGAGCTCTTCAGCAGAGAATTTTAAGTACTGTACTTCATTTGGGGCCCTTTCACACTACACAGTTATAGCACTGTGATTCCACTTGAATTGCCATGGTTCCATCCTATAGAATTCTGGGATTTGTAGTTTAGGGGAGGGTACTTAAAATTCCCTGCCACAGTCAAGTCACACTCTCTCAGCCTCAGAGGAAGGCAATGACAAACCCTCTCTGAACAAATCTTGCCAAGAAATCTCCCTGATAGTGTCCCCATCAGCCAGAAATGACTTGAAGGCACACAAAAAGAACAGCAAGCATTATGATACACACAATATGGTGTCCTGCAAACGCTCTCTCAGTCTTTGGTTTGAATGAGAGAGAAGGTGAAGCTCTTTCAGCAGCAACCCAGGCAATTCCAACAACGTGGTCCCTGTCTTCGTCATCCTTCAAAATCCATAGCCACATTACAGTGTACAGTTACATGCATTTAAGTCCCAGTGAAACAAATGAGAGCTAAGTGGAATCCAGAAGTGGTGGTGCAGGTTTTTAAGAGTTAACTGCAAAGGCTAAGGCTGTGGGTGAGCCCAGAAATGCTAATGCTTCATAAATCCTGGCCTCATCAGGTAAAACTAAAACCCCTTGCAGAGGTTAATCCATGACCCCCAGAGCTGGCCTGTTCACACCAACTCCTGGCAGGAAAGAATCTTAATCTCCCTTTCCCAGCATGATGTTGCCCCATCCGAGAAACTGGGCTTCTGGAAGATGAAGCTTTGGCTAAAAGGAAAATAGAATAGGGTTTGGGGGGCTGCAAGGAGGTGGAAAACCCCTTTCTTTGTTTTTCGTTGTTAATTGCCATCAAGTGGCTTCAAGTTACGGCAACACGAAAAATGAGAGACCTCCAATTCACACTATCATCAACCGCCCTGCTCAGTTCTTACAAACTCAGCCGTGGCTTCCTTGATTGAAGTCATTTCCACACTAGCCTGGTCCCTCCCTAAACTGCAAACCCCAGAATTCCATAGGATGTTGAAAGTGGAATAATAGCACTATAACAGGCTAGTGTGGAAATGGCCTTAGTCTATCTACCTGTAATGTGGTCTTCCTCTTTTCCCACTGCCTTCCAACTTACCAAACGTGGTTGTTTTTTCTAATGTGTCCTGTCTGCTCTGCTCCATCTCTCCTCACTATTAGTGCCAGGATCAAAATGCCACAATTATACGGTATGGAGGAGACCCAATAGCTTGTCCCTCCCCAGCAACAAGAACTTCCAGTCGTACCACCAGCATTCCACAGCCTTTAGTCCCTGAAACCAAGATCCAGCTCACCTGTCTCAGCTTCGTTCCCACCATGGAGGCACTGGTGTCAAGCACAAACACAACATTCTTGGGTAGTGGTGGGAGGTCTTTGGGAGCAAAATAGTGCACGAAGTATCCATTCAAAACCTGATGGGATGAGAAGGAAAAGTTCAGTTTCGTGTCATATCTGTTGTGTTGCTTGTGGCTTCAGAGCCCCCAGTGAGCATCCGCTCAGTGACATACAGAGGTGTAACTGAAACTTCTACCTGCGTATGTATGGATAGATGTAACTTTTTGTTCATAACAGATGGGAGAATTTAGCACCTGAATCACTCCAAATCACTTCATAAATCACAGGATCATAAAGTTGGATGAGAACATAAGGGCCATCAAGGCCAATCCCTGCCATGCAGGAATTCACAAAACATTTCTGACGGATGGCCATACAGTCTCTGTTTAAAAACCTCCAAACACGGAGACTTCACCACACTCTAAGGCACTATTGAACAGCTCATATGATCAAGAAGTTCCTCCTAATGTTTAGGTGAGATTTCTTTCCTGTAGTTTGAAGCCATCACTCCTTGTCCTAGTCTCTGGAGCAGCACAAAATAAGCTTGCTCCATCCTCCACATGATATCCCTTCAGATATTTAAACACGGCTTTCATCTTCTCTTAACCTTTTCTTCTCCAGGCTAAACATTCCCAGCTCTGTAAGCCACTCCTCATAGAACTTCATGGTTTCCAGGCCTTTTATCACTTTGGTCGCTTTCCTCTGGGAATGTTCGAGCCAGACCATGACCTAGATGTTTTCTGCCAGGGTGCCTCACCCACAGCTTTTCAGTGGCCAGAGGAAGATGAGGAACAGACTGACTGACTGTTGGCTCTGTTTCTCCAGCCACCCTCGTGAAAAAAGAGGCATCCTCCTGGACTTCAGTGGGGTCCTCCAGACATCCAGGAGGTAGGCATCATCATCAGGCTTTGAGCCAGCAGCTGGCTGGCTGTCCCCACCCCACCCCACCCCACCCTCCATCCTCCATTGATCACCAAATGGCTGTGGGGAGAGTTGCCCAGGAAGAAAAAAAATAGTTCAAGTGTGCAGGGTGTATGGTGAGATGTAATTATATCTGGGAGAACTTTACTATTCTGCAGTGTGGTGGACAAGCTCAGTCAACATGTCCTGAAACTCAAACCATTTCACATTACATAATTATAGTGCTATAATTCCCCTTTAACTGCCATTTGTTGTGGTGCCAGGGCTTACCTTCCACTCTGCTCTGCATCCACCCTACGGCTAGAAGCAAGTAAGGTAGATGTTCCTTATTCCATCTCCTAATTCCTCAATAATCCACCCATTTCAAAGAAAAAAGTAATAATCCCCTCATTTCATCTTGTCTAGGGAACAGCCCCTTAATTTCCAAAGAGGAAAATATATTCAGGTGTGTGTGTGTGTCTGAATGACAGGTTGTGAACAACTATGTTTCGTACTTCGTGCATAATACCTAGTGACATCAACAGACATAATCTCTAGGGCCATTTCTGCACTAGCCTCCAGCCTGCGGGCCCCTCCCTAGCCACTAGGGAGGGGCCAAAACTGCGAACCCCATGATTCCATAGGATGTCGAAAGTGGAATAATAGCACTATAATAGGCTAGTGCAGAAATGGCCTAGGTCTTAGGTTTTGGTCCAGAAACCTCAGAGCCTGGGGAAATCCTGAACTAGCAACCATAGTGGGAATAACATGCTCCTCCAGATGTTGAGGAACTGCAACTTTCAGTGTTCTTCACCATTGACTGCTAATTAGGATTGCTGGGAGCTGCAGCCCAGTGACACCTGGAGGTCTTCTGTCTTCTGCTGCAGACAGTTCCACATGATCTTACCCAATAAGCAACAAGCAGGCAACACGTGGCACTCCAGATGTTTTGGAGATTCGTCTCCTACGATCCTTCACAATTAGCCATGTTGTCTAGGGCTGATGGGAGTTGCAGTCAAGCAACATCTGGAACACCAGAACTTGTCCACCTCAGCAATGTATTTCATGGACTGCACCATTGATGAACAAAGGTCAGCCAACACCGTTACCTGGATATCCCCAACACTCAGCTCCCGATTGACATCATATCTGATGATGAAATCTCCCAGAATTCCATTCCGTGCAATCTTTGCTTGCTGGACCACAGTTGGACTGAAGGTCACTTTGGCTAAAGTTTTGGTCTGGCCAACCACGGTTGAAGGTGGTGGAGAGGTATCACCTGCTGGAGAAGCACATCAATGACTGAAGTCAGGATCGGTAGATTCAGAACTGTCAGACTCAGTGTATTCATCATAACCTCTTATGGGCAACCGCCTGACTGGGTCTTCTTCATAGTGTTTGTTGAAAATAGTCTAAAACTATCTGCTGCCTGAGAAAAACACTAAAAGGCTGGCTCCCTCCCAGGGTGACTGGACTGGCAAATGAAACCTCCTTCAATACAGGTTAACTATCCCTTATCCGAAGTACTTGGGATCAGAAGCATTTTGTATTTTTCCGATTTTGGAATACCTGCATTTGCATATATGTAAAACACAGTACAGTCAGCCCTCCACATTTGCGGGTTTCACTTTTGCGGATTTCATTATTCACGGATTACTTGCTGTCACCTCTGCTGCCTTCCTATGCCATTTTTAATAGGGACTGCAAGCCTCGTGACACTGAGGAACTGTGAACGAGGCTTGTAAGTCCTCATTAAAAACAGTGTGGGGCAGCAGTGGATGTGGCTGTAAGCCCCACCAGCCACCCACTTCTGGTTTATGAAGGAACCCCGATGCCTCAAAAGGAATCCATGGTGGGCTGAATATGGTGATCATACTTTTTTTGTGTGTTAAATATAGTTTGGGAGGGCCTAGAGTTATTCATGGTTTTTCCCCTTTCACAGTGGTCCTGTGCTCCTAACCCTAGCAAATGTGGAGGGATGACTGTACTATACAGTAGATCTCCAAAGAGCCCACAGATGAATGAGCAGAAGTACCACGGCTTCCACTTTGTGCTGAGCGCTATGCTTGTATTCCTGCCATTTCACGGATTCTCATGTCTCTCTCCTGCCTTGCATCTTGTTCGTTTACTACTTGTGTTGTATATGAGAGGTGAGGCTGGAAAGAGACTGAGGATCTGAGAAATAAATGAGCAAGAGCAGCAAAGCTGCCACCTCGAAGGTGGAAGTGGGTGGCTGGTGGTAAAAAGGTTTCATTTTAGAGGTTTTCAGATTTTGGATTTCCAAATAAGGCAGTAGTTCTCAAACTTTTTACTCCTGTGACCCCCTTTAGATCTACATGCAGAAGTTGTGTTCCCCTACCCGACACCACATCCCCCTTGTCCTATTATACACAACTCTCTCCTCCTCTCTTTCACAGGCCTCTTATGCCACACACTTCCTCTGTCTCAGTGCTGAGCATTTGCACTCCCTGCCTCCTCTCTTCACTTCCCTTCTCCTCCACCTGAGACACTGCCTTGTGGTCGCTAACTTTCATGAGCCTCTGTACTAATGATAGACTACTTGGAGAAGATGAGTGGGGAAAGCATTAAAAAGAGAGGGGAAGCTGATTTTTGCTGTGTCCAAGGCTGGAGGAGAGTAGGCTGGGGGACAACACTTTACATCACTCTTTTGTAGAGACCAATCAATCTTCAACAGTGTGCGTGCTGTATAATCTTGAGGACTGATTACCTAAACGACCCATTTTTTAATCATAACTACAATGAAGACCAAGAGCCAGAGTGGTGTAGTAGTCTGAGCACTGGACTACAACTCCGGACACCAGGGTTCGAATCCCGGCTCAGCCATGGAAACCCACTGGGTGACCTTGGGCGAGTCACACTCTCTCAGCCTCAGAAGAAGGTAATTAAGCCCTGCCCCCCAAACAAATCTTGGCAAGAAAACTCTGTTCACCTTAGGGTCTCCATAAGTTGAAACCATTTCAAGGCATATAACAACTACCACCAGTGGAATGTTGTTTGCACACTCTATATGAGCTTGTTGTATTTGGATTTGTTCTGTTCAAGTTCATGAATAAAGAAATTGGTGTAGAATCCAATTAGTCTGTACAGTATATGAAACAATTGTACTATAGTCTCATTATGGGATGCCTTGTTATGTTTATCATGTTACTAGAATTTACCATTGTGTTTATAATTCATATTACATACTATACAATATGTTTTATGGAACATATCTTGAGTTGGCCTCTCTTTGTGGGTATATTTATTAAGTGTTGCTTGAGACTGCATGCTTTTTAATACCCTGGGATTGGTCTATATATATCGCCTTGTCCTTGCTGAATTTTTCTGGCTGGCAGCCCAGATAGGATCAGTCTGCACTGCAACATTTTTTTGCAGGTCTCATTTTTTTGCCATTGAGGTTTGACTTATTATAGAGTTCATTATAGCTCTGTCACAATGTAGCTTATTAAAACAGCACACATAAGCTAAGGAAAAGAACAGAACAGAACAGAAGGGAAATAGATATCCCACTGAGGAAGGAGAGGGGAATTCTAGGGTTTGATGTCATTTGGAGAGAAGTCTGTCCATGAGGTCATGCAAAAGAGCAAAACTTCCTCACTCCAGTTTCCTGTTCACTGTTTTGTTGGTGGGAGCCAAAATAATAATATTAATAATTATTATTTTATCTTTTTAAAAAATCTCAACACCTGCCTGGCGCAGAAAATGATGTTCCAAAATTTGCTTGCCTGCAAATTTCCTGTTGGGGGAAAACCAACTGCTGAGGCTGCATGCGTACAGATCTACTTCTGTGACTCATTAGAAAGGAAACTGTCTCTTTTAAAACTAGGCATTCCATTATCCATCTTCCCAGTCCTTGTTCTGAGCCAGCCATTAATGCATTCTGTGCATATGCTCCTCTTAAGAAAGCGAGAACTGGATTCAATTGTTTACATTCAGAATGTTTATAAAACTAAGCAGAGTGAAGTATAGAAAGAGAACATGGAGAGTCCTAGGCCATTTCTGCCCTACTCAGTTATACTGCTATTTTTCCACTTTCCACATCCTGTAGAATTCTGGGATTTGCAGTTCACTGAGGCCAAAGAGCTCTGTGGATGAGAAGTGTAACTGCTCCTCCCCAAACTGCAAATCCCAGGATTTCACAGGATGTGGAAAGAGGAATAATAGCACTATAACAGTATAGAGCAGAAATGCCTCTAATGGATCTATATACCCACCAATATTTTACAGATGAAAACTGCGGCACGTGTGACCAAGTAACACTGGAGCGTGGACAACCTTAACGAAGTTACCAATGAGGAAGAACACACAACTACAAGAGGATGCATCAGTCTGCTTAGCCTACAGGGAAAGGCAAGATTCTGCTCCCCCCTCCTGTTAATTGAGTGCAGTCTACTTTTGCACTTTGAACACAGTTTGCAGCAATTGAAATAAGATGAGGACAAAGGGGGAAAGTGGGAGGAAGAGAGAGAAACTGGGACATTTTCAATACAACGGAAAAGGTGAGACAAAAGAGGACAAACCAGGACTGTCCTTGCCAAATCAGAACAGTTGGAGGGTATGGCCTTCTACTTAGAGACAACTGCTTGCAAGGTGCTGTGGATTCGCCTTTCCTTTGCACGCAGAAGGGCACCTGCTTGCCCAGTCGAAACCTCAATATGAAAACATCCCTTGCTCCACACCTACAATGACAGTCCCTCCATATTCATGGGTTTAACCTTTGTGAATTTGATTATTTGTGAGGTGCTCATTTGCCCTCCTTCCATTCTCTTCCTCCCGTTCCCTTCCCTTCCCATGTGGAAGGCATGTGTGCCCAGACAAAAGGCAAGGGAATGGGAGGGAGAGAATGAGAGGAGGCTTGTTGTAGGGCTCCCCCCTCCCATTCAGTTGTTTTTTGTCCAGGCACGTGGAAGGAAGGCACGCATGTCTGGGCAAAAGGCAAGGGAAGAGAGAGGACGGCACCTGCATGCCTTCCTTCTCTGTGTACGCTGCTCCCCTCCAATTCCCTTAACTTTTGCCAGGGTGTGTGGAAGGAAGTCACACTCACCCAGGCAAAAGGTAAGGGAATGGGAAGAGGAAGAGGAATCCCAGAAGGGAATGGGAGAGGAAGTGCTCACTTGTGCAGGGGTAGTTATTCACTTTTTAAAAAACTTTCATGAGCGTTCTGTGCCCCGAATAATCTAGACACTTTTGATTAATTCTTCTCTGCCATCCCACCCTTTCTGCTGCTTTTACGATGTCCCAGTTTCTCTCTTGTCCTCCACTTTCCTGTTAGTCCCCAGCTTACTTCAATTGCTGCCAACCAAGTTCAATGTGCAAAAGTAGTTTGTACTCAGGTAACTCAGCAAAGGAAGCAGGAGCAAAGAAGAGAGAATTGTGCTCTTCCCAGCAGGCTCAGGCAAAAGCAATCTTCTGCAGCCTCTCTTAGCTTGTGCAGTCTTCCCCATTAATAATTTTTGCCATCTTCACCGCACTCTGATGTTGCTTGGCCACACATGTCTCAGTTTTTATCTTCGAAATCAATGTGTGCACAATATTAAATCTTGCTCTGAAGTATCTTCCTGTATGGTACAGCTACAATTCCAGACTTAAGAAGGCCTTGACTCTGGCCAATTTAACAGAGCGAAATTCATTCTGACAGCACAACTGAAGTGTCGCTACAATCTCGCAGAATCTGAACTCTGGCTCCCATCCCCTTTCCACTCTGGAGTCGTTTAAAGAAACGATGTTGTTAACGGACAGATGGTGTTTTCCAGGCAAATGGACAGCCTCACATCCTGTCTTTCAGGGCTGCCAACTTATAAAGTGACAATTAAAACATAAAACAAAGCAAATGTGGACAGGGGAACACAAAGGAGTGGTAGACTGCCTGTGCCTGACCCTCTGGCTACTGCTTTTGGCAAAGGCTTTCTTTCTTTCTCGTCTTGTTTTTTGGCAACCCAGCTTTTTCAAGCAACATGATTTCCTATGTGATTTGGCACAGCTGGATGGAAAAAAAATTGCTTAAAATAAAAGATAGTCCCAGGAGGAGATCAGGGTGATGGTTCTCAGATGGCAAAATGTATTTTATTTCTATATTTACAGTTTCATCCCACCCTGCTTTAAAAAAAATCTTGCCCTTCCCCACATCTGAACCTCTTAGTGGCAGCACTGTAAACTGTGCTAGGTTGATAGAAAGTGGCTATGCAAAAGCCCAAAATATTGCAGTTAAATGTAGGATGAGCGCGAGCGACAGCAGGAGTTTAATGAGAATGTTGTCGTCTACATAAGACTTCTGCTCCCCCGTGATTTTATCCTTCAGTCCCCAAATTTCTAGCACTTCAGTGGCCATTTCTGCATTACACTGTTATAGTGCTATCATTCCACTTTCAACATCCTATGGAATCCTGGGGTTTGCAGTTTAGGGAGGGGCCTTTAGAATTCTCAGCCAGAGAGCTCTTTGGCCTCAGCAAACTATAAACCCCAGAATTCCACAGGATGTTGAAAGTGGACTCATAGCTCTATTAAAGTGTAGTGTGGAAAAGTGTAGTGTGGAAAAATGTAGTGTTTTCAACTTAAAGCCCCCTGCATGCTTTAAGACACATCTTTAAAAAGCTTATTCTAAGGATCAGTGAAGATAGTAATTGTGATTCATCTAGAAGAGTTCTTGGAGATCACCTATGCCAACCTCTCAGGTCAAGCTCTGCAGTGAATGATTCAATGATACCGTTTTTGAGACCCTGGAGAACCACTGCCTGCTCGCGCAGGCCAGTCCTCCCCAATCTGGAACCTTCCAGAGATGTGGACTTCAACTACCAACATCCCCAACCACACTCACCCAATATATTTGAAGGGCATTATATTAGGGAAGGCTGAACATATGCTATCAGCCTAGAAAGACCAGTGGCTTGATGGGTATAAAGAAGCCATCTTGTTCTCTTCTTACGATGGGATGCAGATCTTGAGAGTATGGATGCCCTATGCAACTCTCTGCTTCTCTATCCTCACCTCAAGGCTGGACAGCTGGCCCTTCCCAAAACTGCAAACCCCAGGATTCCATAGGATGTTGAAAGTGGAATCATAGTGCTATAACAGTCTAGTGCAGAAATGGCTTAGGAGTGATACTATTACACTTATATTAAAATCCCTTCACTGGTTGCCGATTAGTTTCTGGTTGTTACCCCTAAACTCCTTCATGGTTTGGGTCCAGGTTACCTATGGGATCGCTTTCTCCCCTATAATGCACCACATACACTCAGGTCTTCTGCGGGGCATTTACTTCAGCCAGCCAGGAGTAGGTGGACAAATGTCACCCAGAGGACGTTTTCTTCATCCACTCCCAAATTGTGGAATGACCTGCCAGAAGAGATTCAACATGTTGTCTGAGTTTAAAACAACTCTAATCTCTTCTGGCAGGCTTGTCCAGATGATTTTTAAATTATGAGTTTTGTTTTATTATGCATGCTCTTTTAGCTGATGTAATGCATTTTAATTGATATCCTATGTTTTTAGTTGGTATCTATCTGTTCTTGCATATTAATCTGGTATCACAGGTGAGTAAGAAATAATAATAATAGCAATAATAGCAATAATAGCAATAATAATAATAATAATAAGATGATGATGATGATGATGATGATGATGATGATGATGATGATGATGATTTGCATGGCCCCAAATCCCCCAACCAGCATAGCACTACAAAGAAAAAGAGGAGAGGAGAGGAGAGGAGGGGAGAAGAGAAGAGAAGAGAAGAGAAGAGAAGAGAAGAGAAGGGAAGGGAAGGGAAGGGAAGGGAAGGGAAGAGAAGAGAAGAGAAGAGAAGAGAAGAGAAGAGAAGAGAAGAGAAGAGAAGAGAAGAGAAGAGAAGAGAAAGAAACACTATTTCCAAAATCTGGTTCTGCTCACCTTCGCTCTCCCCTGTGCTTTTGCTCTTGCTCTTTTGGAGCGGGGGCACTTCCAGAGAGTTGATCCCTGAGTTTTCCAGGATGTTCACCTCCACACGTAACTTCCCCACCAATTGCTGAGGCCGGATGCTGACTGAGTATTGATACTTTCCCAACCTCCTCTGCAAGAGCTCCTCATAGTGCAGGAGGAAGACAGCTTCAGCTTTTCGGGGAATCATTCCGGATGCTCTGAACACCTCGACTCCGTTTTCCCTGTCAGGAGAATTCACAGGAGCGGTCAGCAGAGTGAGGGCTTCCAAAGTCCCCTTGCCCACTTCATCAGCAATGAGCGCCAGATGCAGCAGCTATTTTGCCATTGTGACCCAGGCCCCTGAGTCACTGGGGAGGACAAAGAGAAGGCAAAAGAAAAGGAAAAGGCTGCAGGCAAGCCAATGAAATGATCTAGTCCAGTGCCTTGAAACAACAGAAACTCCCAGAATCCCCCACCAGCCCGCTCCCCAAATAATAATCTTTCTGAGCTTTGTCTCAGAGTAAGGTTCTCAGATTTCAAGGCCTGGACCTGAGCTTCTCAGCCTAAGAGCAAGGAGGAGGAATCTCAGGGCAAGAACATCGTCTTCAAAAGTGTGCCACCATGTTGTATCATGTAGGTCATCATGGTACCATGTAGGCCAGTTGCTACTTTGTGGACCTCAGGTGGGGTCTACACAGAACAAAGGCTCCTGAGAGTGAGAAAGAAACTGAAAAAAAATTCTTACTGATTGGTGAAAATTGCACCCTCCCCGTGGAATGATGCAATACCTACCCCTCTTCTGTACGTCTTGAATACTTGTTCTTTCTTCCAGCATCAACAGGTTTCCGCTCTTTCCCAACAACGTCCCCATGGTAAACTCTATCACCAATAGTCCTGGAGCAAATAGAGAGAAGGTGAAAATTAAGAGGTGGGAGCCGAAGGATACCTCTGCAAAATATTGTCACAGAAATTAGGTAGAACGTGGGGAAAGAAAAAGTGGTTTACATCATGTGTGGGGAATCTTTGGCCCTCTAGGTCCTGAAACTGGAGCCCTTTCACACTTCTCAATTATGACTCTATGATCGCACTTTAACTGCCATGTCTGCATCTCATGGAATACTGGACTTTGTAGTTTGTTGAGGCAATAGGGCTCTCTGGCTGAGAACTTTAAGCACCTCTCCCCGACCTTCAAATCCCAGGATTGCCAAGGATGGAACCATGGTAGTCAAAGTGAAATCATAGTGCTATAAGTATGAATGGGCCCCTGTTATTAGTCCCAAATAGACTAGACCCATTGACTCAGAGGGATTTATCTGTGTGTTAACTTGGCACTCAACAACTGACCAAGTTGGCCCGTTCTAGTTGGGACCAACCAACACATTCAGTCCCTGATATTTTGGACTACAACTCCCATAATGCTTTTCAATGGACTAAATTGCACAGGGCTTCTGAGAGATGACATCTCAGACTTCTAGCTGGCAACAAGACAATTTTTTGTAATGTGCACTGGAATCAGACTATTTCCAAAGACTGTAATGAGTAATGAACATGAATTATTTTTCAAAAGCAGCTCTCCAAGCTCCCCATATGCTCCCCCATGCCCAAAAAATAGCCCAATGAAGACTAACAATTTTTGGGTGATTAGGGTTGCCAAATTTCAGGGCTTGGCCCCAAATTTCCTTTTTCATGGGTCATTACCAGGCGAGAAAAAGGGTACAAATTCTCCAGTACTGGGGGACTCAGTTCCACAAAAGAGGAAAGGACTATGTGCAGATCAACAGCTCAGCTGTTAAAACAGAATCTTAGTACAATTTGCAAGGCTTCATGGATTGGTTGCTACAGTTTGCAAATACTCTCCCTGGAGACTTGTCTCTTTTCTAAATCTCATCTATTGCATGTTGTTGTTGTTGTTGTCGTGTGCCTTCAAGTCATTTCTAACTTCTGGAGACTCTAAGATGACCCTATCCTAGGGTTTTCTTGGCACGATTTGTTCAGAGGGGGATTGCTTTTCCTTCTCTGAGTCTGAGGGAGTGTGACTTGTCCAAGGTCACCCATTAGGTTTCCAGGGCTGAGCTAGGATTCAAACCCTGGTCTTCAGAGTCATAGCCCAACACTCAAAACATTGAACCACGCTGGTTCACACTGCCAGGTGTTACCAGTCCTGTTTGCTTTTTCTCCCAAAAGGGACTCATCACCAAAGGCCTGGAAACCATGCCCTGTGAGGATCAGCTTAAGGAGGTGGGTACATTTAGCCTGGAGAAGAGAAGGTTAAGAGGTGACATGATAGCCATGTTTACATATTTGGAGGGATGTCATAAGGAAGATGGGGAGAACTTCTTTTCTCTTGCTCCAGAGACTGTACGGAGCAATGGCTTCAAACTACAGGAAAAGAGATAAAGAGATAAAAATTAGGAAGATCTTTCTGATAGTAAGAGCAGTTTGACAGTGGAATACGCTGCCTTGGAGTGTGGTGGAGTCTCCTTCTTTGGAGGTTTTTAGACAGAGGCTGGCTGGCTATTTGTTGGGAGTGCTTTGATTGTGTATTCCTGCATTGCAGGAGATTGAACTGGATAGCCTTTGCAGTCTCTTCCAGCTCTACGATTCTATGTTTCTATGATCAGGAGCTGTACTGTCAACCCAATTAGAGGACACAGAAGACCTGTTGGAGAAGGCAGGGAGGAATGGAATATCAGGAATGGTAGGGATAATAATGGTATGTAGCACCTAAGTCCCTGCTCATCCCTCTCCCAGCCTTTTCCAGTGCAGCACAACCTCTCACCTACATGGTAAAATTGGAGATGAAAGCGGTGGCAGGTATCTGCATCTCAAAGACACCTTCCCGGGCCTCTGAGCCGCTGTTCACCAAAGTGCAGGAGACACTAGTAAAAGCATAGCGAGAGATGATGGTGGCTCTCACAGAGAATTCTGACATCCGGGGCCTCGTTTCCTGTTGGAAGAGAGAAGCCATTCTTGAGTGGCAGGATGTGTTAATACACCACCAGCTATCCATCATCTCAGCTGGCTTCACCCCTCTTTTGCCCCTAAACACACAAGCTTTTTGCCAAGTGAGCACCTGCATGACAAGCCCGTCGGCGAAGGAGTGCAAAAGCCTCCATTTACTAAAAAGAGTTAGTGTTTATCAAAGGTGGGGTTCTGCTTTCCAGCCAATTTCTAAATGCTCACCATGGGTGAAACCAGGACAAGCTCATTCCTTAAGAGCATGATGTGATTAGCTAAGTGTTGTTGGACTGCAACTCCCATTACCCAAACATTTGATATAATGACTGGTGCTGATGGGAAAGGGAGTTTTCCAACATTCAGAAGACCACGAGTTCCCCGCCTCTGATCTAGATCATTAGGGAAAATGCTTTATGCTTAGTTTTCCAGAGGACTAGCAAGACTCATCACCACCATTTTTGTTTATATCCCTCTTTCCCCCACAAGATTGAAACACAAAGTGGTGTGCATAGTAAAACAATTGCAATATAAGAACATACAAAAAGCCAATATTAACATAGGATTAAATTATTAACAATGGTAAAACCATTTAAGTTAACATTTAACTTTAAGAAGATTTTTAAAAACAATGATACAATTTAAAACAATACAGCACCCTCTTAACACCTCTTTCCTTAAGAGCCTTCAGTTCTAATAGTGTTATTATTCCTCTTTCAACTTCCTGTGGAATTCTGGGGTTTAGGGAGGATATTTAGAATTCTCAGCCAGAGAGCTCTTTGGCCTCAGTAAACTACAAACCTCAGAATTCCACAGGATGTTGAAAGTGGAATAATAGCACTATAACACTGTAGTGTGGAAATGACCTGAATTTTTTAAAAAAGTATTTGCCACTGATGGAAGGACTACAAAGAGGGGGGTATTCTAGCCTCCTTTAAGAAAGCAGTTCCAAAGGTTGGGGGCAGCCACCAAGAATGCCCTGTCTTGTGTTCCCAGAAACTGTCAGAGTAGTGGAAGTGAAAAAAGAACTTTGTATATGTATGTTTGTGTGCATATGCCCATGTGTATGTAAAGAGAGAACTATTGTTGTTGTTGTGTGTCTTCAAGTTGTTTCTGACTCATGGTAACCCTAAGACAAACCTATCACGAGGGTTTGTGTGGTTGAGAGTGTGTCACACACCCAAGGTCATCCAATGGCTTTCCATGGCTGAACGAGGAATCAAACCCTGGTGTCTGAGGTCGCAATCCAGTGCTCGAACCACTACACCAGAGCTTTCCAAACTTTTAATGTTGGTGACACACTTTTTAGCCATGCACCATTTCGTGACACAGTAATTCAGTAAGTAATTCAGTAAGTGGAGGCAGCCCTTCCACCCAAGCCTGGCCTATCGCAGCCGATAACATCACCGTGCTCTTCTTCTGTCCAGGGTGGCAGTGGTGGTGGTGGCAAAGGCAGCCTCTTCACCTGGGCCTGGCCTGCCATGGCGGTGGGAGAGGCAGTCCCTCCACCTGTTACATCATGCGACACATCTACACACACTGTAGCCAACACATTAATGTGTCGTGACACACATTTTGGAAAGCTCTGTGCTACACCATGCTAGCTTGTACCTGAGTAGTCAGAATACCAGAAGTATAGATACAGGTTGCATACAAGCATATTTAATTTTGGCTAGGACCTCACTGTAGAACCATATTTTGTTCACTATGTTCACCTACTTTGGGCACATGTGCCATCTTTTCCCTGGACCAAGCTGGCAGAAGCAGATTTGCCTTACATAGATCATATTATTATTTTGATCCAAAAACCTAAAAGGGATAACATTTGCAGAGAGGGCTTTAAGATCATACCCTTTGTAAAGGTCATTCACTTTGAATTTTGCCTGGAAAGAGACCATCAGCCTGTGGAACAGTTTCAGCATGTTGGGGTAGGGAGGGATATGCTCCGTATAATGTGCCCCAGTCAGGGCAGGGCAGATGTCCTGGGTTTCAAATGCCAGAACCCCCAGTCAGAGGAAGGCAAAGGCAAAGCCCCTCCAGACAAATCTTCCCAAGAAAACTCCATGATAGGTTTGCCTTAGGGTTGCCGTAAGTTGGAAATGACTTGGAAGCAGACAATGGCCATTTCCGCACGGGCTTAAAGAAACGGTGCAGAGCGTCCTCCAGGGAGGACGTCTGCACCTGGAAGCGGACTGGGTCAGACCTGCTTAGTGTAGTCCCGCACCTCAGCCCACTCTGGAACGACCCGAAGTGGTTGTCCAGCGTGCTTTTGAAAGACTGCTTGAAACAGGTCTTTCAAAAGCACGGAGCGCACCACTCCATGCCCGTGCTCCGGTGCAGATTTGCAGGCTCGCACCAGCGTGAGCCTGCGATCAGCCGGGGGCGGGCTTTAGGCTGGCGAGCTTCAGCAGTTGGTGGAGAGCCTCGACCAACTGGAAGCCGCCATTTTTGTCCTCGGAGCAGTGCGGAGTGCTCCGGACCAGCCTAAACCCAAGCGTGGAGCCAAGAAGTCCGGTACGTACGGGCATGGGGCGATTCCCTCGCCCTGTGTGGAAATGGCCAATGTCAACAAACAGAAGGAAGAGAATCCAGAAGTGTGAAGAAGGGCTTCTTGCCTAAAAAAATCACCAGCAAATTTTTCAGAGAAATAAGGAGGATATACATTCATAGTACTACGTACCAATCTCTGCAGAATCCGGCTGTGTCTTGGAACTCTGCGTAAAACCTGTGATGGAAAACATACTATTATGCAGTTGTTTGGGTCTCGACGTCTTGTCGAGGAGGGGATTGTTGCAGCAGTTAGCAAAATCTTCACATTTTAAAGCTTGAACATTTGATTACACGTAATCAATTTTTTTAAAAAATGAAGACATTACAATTTCAAAACTAATGTAACAGGCAGGAACAATAGTTGTTTTTTGGTGTAAGGAGTAATACTTTCTAGTTACTTTTTCTTGCTACTTTTACAGGACGTCATAGACATTCTGATGTGCATTCCTATAGCTACCTGTAACAATGCTCTGCATGATTTACAAAACAACATCAAAATGTAGTAATAACAGCCAAACACTTTGCCAAACACTGTGATGGTTCCATCCTGTGGAATTTTGGGATTTGCAGTTTTGGGAGGTGTATTTAGAATTCTCAGCTGGAGAGCTCTAGTATCTCACCAAACTACAAACTCCAGTACTCTACTGGAGTCATAGTAGTTAAAGTGGGATCATATTGCTAGAACTATGTGGTGTGGAAGGACACTGACTGTTACCTGTACCACATTACCTAGTAGGGTAGCAAGCGCAGAGTTATTCTTGCAGAATAATAGAATGGATGGTACATTTTTAGTGTAACGAGTACTATTTATTCATTGGTCTTAAGATATTGCTTGTTTCAGGCCACTTTAGAAAGGTGCTGAGGCCATTATTGGATGATAAAGTACATTTTTTAAACAATTAAGTGTCACTAAAAAGTAACATTGCTGCCTAAATATCCTGAAGGTACCAGATCCCATCTGATTTTAGAAGCTAAGTAGGGTCAGGCTTAATTAGTACTTGGATGCGAGACCACCAATGAATACCAGGTGCTGTAAGGTATCTTTAGAGAAAGGCGATGGGCAACCCCGAATAAATCTTGCCAAGAAAACATTATGATAGGGTTGCCATAAGATGGGGTCAACTTGAAGGCATAAAAAAGGTAACACATTAGCAACATGCTACTCATTAAACAATGAGTAATGTTAATCAGTTACTTAGTGATAAGCATCAAATTGCTTTGAAAAATCAACATTTCTGGTTCTGGTTTGGTTTGCTTGCCAGTAGGTGGCCAAGTGTCACACTTTACATGAGACAGGTCTTCTGTTTGAGGGACCGGGAGCTGTAGTCTCCCAAAGTTACCCCTCTGAGCTCTGATTAAGGATAGCAGTTTGGATTACACTTCTAAAAGGACTAGCAGCCACTAAAAGTGTTCAAGAGCTGGTAAAACATATTGCATTTTGCAAGTCCTGGCCATTTCTTGCCTTGCTGTAGTTATTTTGGAAGATCTGAAGTAGCAATAAGAATCACGCTGCTTTTCAGATATTGTTGAACTGCAGTTCTCAACATCTCCCACCCTTCCGTATGCTGGTTGTGGCTGCTGGGAGTTACAGTCCTAAAACCGCTGGAGCACACCCTCCAGCATTTCATGGATGTAAACTGGGACAAACAGAGGAGAGACAAAACCAGGACATTTTAAAAGATGCTGAGAAAGTGGGACAGCAGAGAATTAATGGGGACTATAGCGTCATAGAATCATAGAGCTGGAAGAGACCCCCAGGCCATCCAATCGAACCCCCTTCTGGCAAGCAGGAACCCACATCAAAACACTCCCAACAGATGGCCATCTCGCCTCTGCTTAAAAAACTCCAAGGAAGAAGACTCCACCACACTCCATTGAAGCAGCATGTTCCATTGCCAAACAGCTCTGACCACCAGGAAATTCTGAGGTTCAGGTGGAATCTCCTTTCCTGCAGCTTGAATCCATTGCTCCTTGTCATAGTGTCTGGAGCAATGGAAAACAAGCCCGCTTCCTCCTCGACATGACATCCCTTCAAATATCTAAACATGGCTATCATGTCCCCTCTTAAAAGTTCTCTTCTGCAGACTAAACATCCCCAACTCCCTAAGACACTCCTTATAGGGCATGGCTTCCAGACCGTTCACCATTTTGGTTGCCCTCCTCCGGACATGTTCTAGCTTGTCAATATCCTTCTTGAAACGAGGTGTCCAGAATTGGACACAGTATTCCAGATGAGGTCTAACTAAAGCAGAATAGAGTGATACCATTACCTCCCTTGATCTAGACACCATACTCCTATTGATGCAACCAAGAATCACGTTGGCTTTCTTGGCTGCTGCATCGCACTGCTGACTCATGTTCAGCTTGTGGTCTACCAAGACTCCAAGATCTCTTTCATATATATTGTTATCCAGCCAAGTGGTCCCCATCCTGTCCCTGACTAATTGGGATAGTTGGAAGGTTTCACACACCTAATCTTCTTTTGTTCTTTCAACAAATATGATCATAATTAGCATTCATTTTGTGAAGTTTTGAGACAAGCCATCTGGACATAACTTTGAAGAGTTTTCTCTAAGGCTGGAACGTGATGAGAAGCTGTTGCTGTACTTCTATTTATAAACATCCCTGTACTGTACATTCAGCCCTGGAACATATGAAGCAACAATGAGGAAGTGGCTCTGATGACATACAATGTTAATTTCTTTGCTTCTTCCCCCCAAGGGAACAGTGACCAATTCACAAATGTGGATTTAGAACCCAGGTCAGAGAAGATAATGCTGCCTGGAGTCATTCGCCATCTGCAACAGTGGTTCCGTCCCTGCTATTCCCAAGTAGGCTCAGTCTTAACTGCAAATATTAAGGTTTGCACAAGAGCGTTCTTATAAAAGTGAGAAATAAGCCCCGAGCCTTATAAAACAAGAACTTCTGGAATTTAATGTAGCAAGAGAGTGTTAGGGAATATTTCACTCCCCATCATCTTTGCTGTTACTTTTATAGGAGCTGAAATAACAGGTTTGTCTGTCAGGGGGCAGTTTTATAACTGTTTATACGAAGCTATGAATGCCAAGACACTGGAGTAAAGTTAAGCATTCCTGAACATCCAAACATATGCGACCTCTTGCAACCCTTTCCATGGATTGTCTTGCTGATGAAAATAGAGGACTGTACTGAAGAGACAGCAACTCAGGATTTAAATCCAAGGTGGCCTCCATAGGTCTTTTTCAACGGCAACAACCAGCAGCCTTAGCTAACACAACCGCTAGTGGGGACTGATGGAAGCTGCAGCGCAAGAACCTCTGGAAGGCCATAAGCGGCCCTCCTTGATAAATTAAAAGGCACAGTTCTGGATTGTGGGGAGGGAAAGCACAAAAGTAGTTTGCACTCAACTAACTTGGTGGGTGTGGCAGGGTTGGGTAGTAGGGGAAGAATCTTCTCCTTCCCAGTTAGCCCAGACCAAAGCAAACTGCTGCACCCACGCTTAGCTTGTGTGTTCTTGCTCGTTAATAACTTTTGCCGCCTTGACCACACTTTTGTGCTGCTTGGCCATACAGGACCCTGTTTTCATTTCTGATATATTGGAGGATATGAAACAGCTTCCTCCTTCCAGAACTATTTCTGGATGTTTCCTTAGTCATTATTTTACAGTGATGTATTTAAGTCTTTTACTCCAGATCTCAAGCCAAGTCTCAAGTCTCTACCTTCAAGTCTCAAGTCAAGTCTCAAGTCCTTGAAGATACTTTCAAGTCAAGTCTCAAGACTGGAAGCCAACTTTATGCCCCAACCAAAATTCCAGAATTATCGGATAGAGTGAAATAAATTTAATTTTAACAATTTAAGCAGAGTTGTCTCTCCACATCTGCAATTTTGCCATCCGCAGCTTCAGAAGAGGGGAATAGGATCTTATCTTACTCCACATTGCTGAAGATCGAAAAGATTTAGAAGGAAGGATCCTTCTTCCTCAAGCCCGTTGCCTGACACATTTGCTGTTCCCCTCTGAGAAATGCACCCTGCACTCTGGGGTGAGTCTTGTCTTTTGCTTTTAGGAAATGTTTTAGAAGGCTCCTCCGATACACAGCGGGGACACGCTACTGAGCAGACCTCAAACCCCCCTCAAGCCCATTGCCTAACCTGTTTGCTGTTCCCCTCTGAGAAATGAACCCACACTTTGGCTTGAGAAAGATTGTCATTGCCTAGTAGGCAAAAAGAGATGGAAACGTTCAAAGTTGTACAGTTTATGGATGAATGCGTTATGTTACTGAACCAGGAGCATCAAGTCAGTCATTAAAAATATAAAAGTCTTGAATCGAGTCAAGTCAGTGCAATCTTGAGTCGAGCCAATCAACACGAGTCTACATCACTGCTATTTAATGAGCTACCCAAACCCATCAGTTGATCTTTGCAACAGAGAGATTGTTGTTTCGTTGTGTGCTATATGCCTTCAAGTTGTTTCTGACTTATGGTGACCCTAAGGTGAAACTATCATGGGGTTTTATTGGGCTGAGAGTATGTGACATGCCCAAGGTCACCCAGTGGGTTTCCATCTCTGAGCAGGGAATTGAACTCTGGTCTCTAGGGCTGTAGTCAAACATGCAAATCACTGCCATACAGGCTCTCGTACTTTTGCCAGATCTACGAAGTGAGCCATTAGATGCCAGGAGCTCGTTGTGAGGAAGGAGTTTACAAAAATGTGAGTGAGTGAGTTCCTTGAAGGCTACATCTCAGATAACCAATGCTGACAGAACACCAGTTCACAGAAATCTTAAACGACTCAACAATTGCTGGGCTGCAAGAGAGCCTGAGAGATTTTCTAGCCCACAGTCCAATCTCCTTCCAGCCTAATTAGTTGGGGCTGAATTTTCCTTTCAAGCTCTGGAATTTTAATACCAAAATCACTATTAGTCAGTCTATTCATACCAGCCAACTGCCCCAGTTTTGTAATTGGGAGGGGTCCCAATCAATCCTCTGCCTTCCCAGTTTTTCAACTGCTTTTAAAATCTCCCAGTTTCTTTTTCCTCCTCTCACTTTTGCCCCTTTATCCTTAGCTTATGCCATTTCCGCACTAGCCTGTTATAGCACTATTATTCCATTTTCATCATCCTATGGAATCTTGGGGTTTGCAGTTTAGGGAGGGGCCAAGTGGCCCCTCCCAAACTGCAAACCCCAGGATTTCAGAGGATGTTGAAAGTGGAATCATCGCGCTATAACAGGCTAGTGCAGAAATGGCCATCCCTGAGTTGTTCAACTGCAAACTGCAAACCCCAGGATTCCATAGGATGTTGAAAGTGAAATAATTGTGTGATAATAGTCTAGTGTGGAAATGGCCTTAGTTCCACTGCTGCAATCTGAGTTTGAAGTGCAAAATTAATTGGCAGTCAACTAAATAGAAGGGGGAAGGGAAGGAGGTAGTGGAGTCTTGTCCTTTCCAGCAGGTCAGGCAAATGCAAACTGCTGCAGCCTCTTGTACTTTGTGTTTTCTTCCTCATTAATGACTTATTGAGGTATGTTTCTTTCTTTGTATCTTAACATAGTCTAAAATTCAAAGCAGAGTTGATATTATCTATATACAGTGTCTAAAAATGGATGTTTGCCAAGCCATAAGAATATCAAATATTTTCATCAATAAATATAAAGTATCAAGCAACAAAAAGAGACAAATCCCAGAGGCAGGGACTCCTGGAATTTGGCTTATTTTAGCTTTTCGGTTGGGTCAGTCTTTTAAAAGCTGTTTGAGAAAAAGCCAGGTAGTGAAACTTTTTGCAAAAATTATTGTTAAGATACAAGTTCAACACAGCAAACATGTCAGGATTGTGTCTGAACTGGCCTGCTCGGTCCGTTTTAACATATTGCATTGCTGTCTTTGCAAAGCAAAATTCCACCGTAGGACTATGTAAGCAATACAGCTGGCCGGGGATGGAGCTTCATTAATTTTGTTGTAGTTGAAAATATGACGTTAACCAGCCAGGCTGCAACGTCCCTTAGCAACAAGTGTGGGCATCTGTTTATCCCTGCCTCCGGGGGAAAGTGAATCACTTTAATGTTCACACAGCCAACACGTTCCATAACAATGTCTCCCACCCAAGAGCAATTTGGCCCATCCCTCCAGTTTATCTAAAATTTGGTGCTATGACGATTTAGGCTCCAGAGAAAACTCTTGGATTTGGAAATGCTTCTCTGAACTACAGATGTGGCCACTAGTTGAGGATATGCAGGGGGGTTTGGAGATTAATAGGTTAGATTATAAATTGCTAATGATTCAGTAGGTGGCCACATTAGTCTCCCATGGGATCTTGTTAGACTACACTCATCCCTGCTACTCCTCCAATTTTTAATTTTTTAAAGATCACTAACAAGCATCCTAACAGTCATGAGGTCCATTTCACCATGGTTTGGGGTCCCGGTTTACAGCTTTAGGCCCAGGAGACGGCTTTTTCAATGAGGCAGTAAAGTGGAAATCAGCTCTCAGTTTACTGCCTTACCTAGGGTCTCTCCACACTACAAAGTTATAGCACTTTCATACCATTTTAAATGTTGTGACTGCATCCAATGGGACCCTGGAGTTCATAGTTTGATGAGGCTCTCTGACTTGCCCAAAACTGCCAAATTAACATGGGTTCTGAAGCATAAGCCAACCAAAGACTTCTTGAAAGAATGGAAACCAGTTAGGGTTTTTTTGAGCAATAAGAAATCTAACAATGTAACAATCTGTGCTTATTGTTATTAGTAATTTTAGCAGGATTATTTACTTAAATCTGTAATAGCAGAATTGGGGGGTTATATCCCCCCTTTTTTTCCTCTTTTATCTCTTCTTTCTTTTTTTCTTCTTTTCTTCCCTCTTTTTTTTCATCTTTTGGAAGTATATTATTTTGATTGTAAATAGATCGTTAGTGTTAAAAATCAATAATTTTTTTTAAAAAAGAAACTCTATGACTGAGGATTTTGAAAAACCTCTTCTTGAACTGCCAGTCCCAAGATTTCAGACGAGGCAAATCCATGGAGGACAGAAAAAGGTTCCCAAGGGAACGTAAACAGAGCAAATATCAGAGTTTTTAAAGTGTGAATAGATTTTCAATGTCTCACTCTGAGTAATGCTAGAAATTTGGCAACTGAAGGGAAATGTCATTGTAAGACAGAATTCTTATTGGGGGGCAATGCCCTCATTGCACCCCTCCCTCATAGCACAGCAGAGAGCTCTATTGTATCAGCAGATTGCATATTCAGGACTCTGTAACTATGCCAGTTAAAGTGGTATCAGACTGCTAGAATTCTGAAGTGTGAACAAGACCAGTGGCAAGCAGTAACCGTCCTCCAAATGCTGCAAAAAAGGTTCCACAACTTTTCCTTGCATAAAAACTGTTGTTAAAGCTACAAGAGTAGGTGAGCTATTTTCTTTTGCCCCTTTCCAATCTTATCAGTTGGCAGTTAGATCTCAGAGGCTTGCTGTCAGATCATAACCTAATGATTCCCCATCTGGAGTTTTGAACTGAGCCTCCCCTCTTGCCACAGTATGTGTTTCCGCTCTCTAAATCAGGGGTTGATACCTGTGGAAGGGGGCCACATTAGCCCCCCATGAGACTTTGGGGGGGTCACATCCCCATTGCAAACAAAACAAAACAAAACCCCAATATCAACATTTTGGGGGCTCTCTAAATGCCCTCACATCCTCTAGGGGCTGGCAAGCCCATTTTCACCATCTTTTTTAGCCCTCCACCGGCCCATTTGAGGCCCAAGAGACACCTCTTTTTCTCCAAAACAGGAAATAACAGGAAGTCAGTTTTGATTTACTTCTGGTTTCAATAAAAGCATTTTTTGGACCTAAAATGGCCTAGGGCAGTGGTTCTCAACCTGTGGGTCCCCAGATGTTTTTGGACTTCAGCTCCCAGAAGCCCCAGCCACTATGGTTAATGCTCAGGGCTTCTGGGAGCTGAAGTCCAAAAACATTTGGGGACCCACAGGTTGAGAACCACTGGCCTAGGGGGTTCCACAATGTGGTAAAAATACCCCCCCTTTCCCTTATAGCGCATTTCGGGGGGGGGAATTACAATTTTTTAACCCCTGGCCATCCTTGAGGGCCACAAAAACAGTCAGGGAGCTGCCTATGGATCACACTTTGCTCACCTAAATCAAAATTGCCCAAGTGCAGACACACATGGCACAAACACAAAAATGGAGAGGAGAGGAGAGGAGAGGAGAGGAGAGGAGAGGAGAGGAGAGGAGGGAATGCTTAACCCTTCTCCTGCCTACTGTTTTTTCAGTAGCACGGGTTCCCCAGAGCTGCTTTTTTTCTCATGGTAGGGTGTCAGTGTACCCCAAAGGTTCCCCTCCAGCTCTATGATTCTATGCCTCTGGGAATCGTAAGTCCATCTAAAACTGCAGAGAAGAAGCAGTAGGCATGGAAACCAAGCCCTCTGAGGAACGCCTCAGGAAGCTAGGTTATGTTCAGTTTGGAGAAGACCAGGAGGTGACATGACAGCCATCTTTAAATGTCTCAAGGGAGACATGTAGATATCATGTAGAAGATGGAATGAACTTGTCTGCTACATCTTCATAGACTACTCGCAGATACGAGTTGTACACATAATGAAATCACAAAATATGTTGCATTAAAGCAATTGTCACTGTCAGCATCACCATTGTCATCCTATTTATTTATTCATTTTCATACTTTTTCCCAGTATAGGACCCCCTTAAGCTGATAACAATCTGAGTGCCACAAAAGCAATGGCAAAATAATGATTATTTGGTGTACTTCTGTCTGATAATTCCTGAGGAGACTCAACTATATAGGCGCCTTGGAGGTAGAATTTTGCTTGATCACTTCAGAGATTTGTTCAGCCCAGTCTAAGTGGAGGGCTTAAGACCCCCTCTCCCTCCCACATCCTAGGGTCCATGCCAGTGAATTCCAGTGCCAAAACAAGACAGTTCACCTGAACATGTACCAATGAACAAGGACTTCTGAATCTCTGAACTTCACCTGACAGTTGAAGAAGACCTTCCTGAGGGTAAAAACTGTTCAGCAGCAGAATGGACGGGTGGAAACTCTCCTTGGAGGTCTTCAAGAAGGGACTGGATGGCCATCTCTCAAGAGTACTTTTGTTGTGTATTCCTGAATAGTAGGGGGTTGGACTGGGTGACCTATGTGGTCACCTAGATGATCTCTTGAACCTCTGTGAATTGTAAGTACATTTTTAAAAAAACCACAGAGGAAAAGCAGTAGGTCTGGAAAGGGTTAATCCCAAACCCTGCTCCAAATTACTCCTTTGTGAAGTTCTTTTTCTGCAAGGGGAAATAAATGGCTATGGATTTTTTTTGTTGTGTGCGTTTGCCTGCAGCCTGTCAATCTACCCAGAAAGTCCTCGTGAATAATTCCATGAGTTTATTTGGTTAGGTGCTCTCGAGGTAAAGAAAGGCATACCTGTGGCCTCTTACAAGATCCCATATAAAGCACAGAGACATTATGAAGGGGTAAAGTTGAAAAGTTAGGAAAGTACCAGACAAAATTCCAAAGATGTTGTAGTGAAATTGCACAAAGAGGTGTGTGGGTGTGTGTGTTGCAACTCCAACAGAAAAGAAGAAACATTCAAGCATTTTATATTCTGTTACTTAGAAAGGTAAGAGCTTTCACCTACCAGGGCAGAAAAAGCTAAATGTTGGATTCCCTGTTAAAATAATGGGATCAGTCCCCCATCCTTCCCTTCTTTCTCAATTATGTTATTTTCTTGCTCCTTGTTTTTTCAGAAGTAATTGTGCATCAATACATATCAGAGCTTGTAAAAGTTCCTTTTGGGGGTTACAACTCTCAAAATCTCCAACCAGCATGGCCATCCTGCTGGCTGGCACATTCTGGGCATTGTAGTCCCCAAAAGAATCTTCTTCAAGATCTGACAAGAAGAAGCAGCAGCCAACAATAATGCAGAGATTTTATTGTTTTAAACTCACATTGTCAATGAGGGTGTAATCCGTAATCTCAGCCTCTTCCAGTTCCTTGGCTAAGAATTCGGGATCTTGCTGTCCAGAAATGACCGAAAATCCACAGCATAACAATGAGACTAGCCGGATCATAGTGAAAAAAAGATGCCCAGAACAACCTGCAAATTCAGAAGGAACTAGGAGAAAATTGGGAAGGGGAAAAATGTTCCTGATTCTTGGAAGCACTGCCTGCAGCTTGCTGGAAAAAAAGCATTTGACATGAGCTTGCTTGGCTGGCCGCCTCACCCTTCCCTCCTCCTCCCTGCCTGGAACAGCCCTTTCACCAGAGTTCATAGCCAAGGCTGGGGTTTCCTTGCTCAAGCTTAATTCACCAGAAAGGAGGGGGGGGGAAAAACAGCTTCTGCTGGATTTCCTGATAAGTCCCATGCTTAGGAATTGTATGGTACCTCAGCAGAGACTCAGGGTGAATGTCTTCCAGATTCAGCTCCATCCCAGATTGCACTTGCAAACTCCAGCTGAAATCTCCTCCTGGTTTGGTGGAAGCAAAGGTGCCTCTGAGCAGGTAAAGAGTGCTGGTAATATTATTATTTTGCCTCAGCTCTGAGTTAGACTACAACTAGTCACAATGATGAGAACTACATATTTAAAGTCAGCAAAACAGAGTCTGTAGCACATTTCTCCTGCAAAATGCTGAGGGCTGGAAAACAATGCAGAAATACTTTACCTAAGCAAACTTATATTTATAAGATGTATTTGTCTGAATAATTTGTAAGCCACTTTGGCTTTTCTTATTGGGAAAAATGAGAGGGTATAAATGACAGCCAGTGTAGTGTAGTGGTTTGAGCACTGGACTGTGATCCTGGAGACCAGAGTTCAATTCCCTGCTCAGCCATGGAAACCCACTGGGTGAGCTTGAATGTGTCCCACACTCTGAGCCCCAGAAAACCCTGTGATAGGTTTACCTTCAGGTTGCCTTAAGTCAGAAATGACTTGAAGGCACACAGCAACAACATAAACGAATATAATAATAATGAAGGTTGGCATTCTGTGATGTAGAGTTTCATGATGCAGAGTTACGGATCTGTAGCTACTCTAGATTCACTAACACTACAGTGGCCCCTCTACATTCACAAGGGTTTGGGGCACAGAACCTTCGTGAAAGTGGAAAAACTGTGAAGACTTCCCTCCCATGATACCCTTCCCGTTCCCCTCTAGAACTCTTTCCCATTACCTTGCCTTTGGCCCCAATGCTCCGGGAGGGGTGGGGGAGACAAGGTAAAAGACTTACTCGTACTTTCCTCTCGGACGAAGAAGAGTGGAAAGCTGAGTTCTGGCATTCTAGCTACTTCTAATTGCCATCTTGAGAAAGGAGATTTCTCTCAGAGGGGAGAGGTAGGAGCAAAGAGAGCACCTGATGAATCAGCGGCCATTACACAGCAGATTGTGCAGCCACATGGCAGAGAGGACATGCCTCCAGCAATGAAGAGGGATTTGCTCACCCAAAGGGGAAAAAAACTCCATTTTAAACACAAACCTCACAAGCCTGGGGTGAGGAATGCAAGGGAATAGGAAGAGGAGAATGAGGCAGAGGAAGCAACCACATGCCTCTTGAGTAAACCATGAATGTGGAGGGAGGACTGTACATAGTCATGACTGGGACACAATTTCCATGATTGTAAATTCTCTCCCAAATCTACTTTATAAGGCACCAGCTGCACCAAGAGATGGAGGTCCATTCAGTTGCCAATTGACATGCCGGACAGTGATGTTTCCACTACCCGTCCCCAACCAACAAGTGAGGCTGCACCAATCAGAAGCAGGATCCCTGTTTCAATTCCTTGTTGCAGCCTCACTTGCTTATGAGAGGGAAAGCTTCTGCTGCCTCTTTCTTCTTCCTCTTTCTTTTCTTTCCCTTCTTTCTCTTCTTTGCCTATATTCTACACTGTCTACTTAGTTACATATGTACATCTGGTACAACCTATTGTACCAGGTAACAAGGAATTGCAACAAGAGTCCTGCTTCTGATTGTTGCAGCCTAACCTGCTGGTGGGAAGAAGTGGAAGTCTCATTCCTCTGTGTCTCCATCGCTCAATGCAGCTGCTGCCTGGTAAAGTAGGTTTTGGGAGGGCATTTAAGATCATGGCAATAGTGTTTCAGCCATGATTATGCAGTGTTACTCAGTGAATACACAGCAGTTATGGGTCAAATCTGTAATTACAATGCAAAACGCCTGCCTTCATTGTTATTATCCATTTATGCCCCAACTTTTTCCCAATAATGAGATTCAAGGTGGCTTATAAGCCGGGTCAGACGGGGAGATGTCATTTAGTTACACAAATATAACTCATAGAATCATAGAATTGTAGAGTTGGAAGAGATCACTAGGGCCATTGAGTTCAACCTCATTCTGCCACGCAAGAATACGCCATCAAAGTATTCCCGACAGATGGCCATCCAGCCTCTGTTTAAAAACCTGCAAAGAAAGAGACTCCACCACACTCTGAGGCAGTGTGTTCTACTGTTGAACTGCTCTTACCGTCATGAAGTTCTTCCTAAGGTTAGATGGAATCTCTTTTCCTGAAGTTTGAAACCATTGCTCTGTTTCCTCATCTCTGGAGCAGCAGAAAACAAGCTTGCTCCACTCTGCAGATGACATCACTACATATTTCTGGACAGCATATATGTATGTAACTAAGTAGGCAATGTAGAATATGAGGAGGGGAGGAGGGGGTGTGTGTGGAAACACACAACAGAGTTCATACTAGCATTGTCAGTGGTGTAGCTGCCAGGGAGGGGGGCAAAATGAGGGCATTGCTCCCCAACAAGAATTCTGTACAACAAAACAAAATTTTCATACAGTTCTCAAATTTCTAGCAATGCAAAGATAGGGACATTGAAAATCATTCACATTTAGAACGCTCGACTGGCTGTGTTCACATTCCTTTGGTCACTTTGCCTGTTCCTTTTCTTTGAATGCCTACACTGTATTTCTATAGGCTCAACTGAAGTTTTAAGTCACTGCAATAGTAGAAATTTTGGAGGATAAAGGAAAGATACATTCGGAGAGTCAGAATTTGGGGAGCAATGCCCTCTTTTTTTTCCCCCTCCACATAACTTTACACTTGAATATTGTTATTAATGCTGCAAATAATTCTATACAGCTGATTTGAATGAAATCCTAAAGGGGTTTGAAACAATTTCTCATTGGGCCCAGTCCTCTGGAGACATGTTATGTCAGGGGCATTCTTTGAATCATAGTGGAAGGCAATGGCTGACCATAACCAACCACCAATAAAATCTCCTTGTAAGATCACAGTAGATGTGAGTGAGAACTTCAATTTAGTTCATTTTGGTAAGGATGGCCCTAAATCTATGTTTTTTTTCACATTTTGGATAAAGAGAATTTGAGCTTTTCCAAAATCAAAGATGGGAGAAACCAGGCCCATCCATCCATCCATCCATCCATCCATCCATCCATCCATCCATCCTTGCCCTGGTCATCAAGTACCTAACTCTTTTTGCTTTAAAGCACTATGTATTCAAGGTTGGGGATGTTGAATTAGGGTAATTTTTGTTGTGTGCCTTCAAGTTATTTCCAACTTATGGTGACCCTAAGGCAAACCCATCATGGAGTTTACAGGGGCTGAGAGTTGTGACATGCCAAAAGTCACCCAGTGGTTTTCCAGGGCCAAAAAGGTTATCAAACTCTGGTCTCCAGGATCATAGTCCAATGCTCAAACCACTACACCACTTTGGTTCTCTTGAGTTAGGGTTACTGCTTATTTAATATGGGGGGCAGGTACAAAACCATCCTCATCACACCATCAATAGTTGTTATCTGATGAATTTGGCTGATGCAAAAGGAGTAGAGTTGCATTTTGATTTGTTTTCAAAGGATTAGCCCAAATATTCCTACCTGGAAGAAAGAACTTGGGGGAAAAATGAATAAGGCAGGAAATAGTTGAGAGATTTCCTCCATCGCCAAATTTTCTCCATCTCCAAATTATGGGCGTGGGCACTGATTTTGGAATGGGTCCTCCAGAAAGTATCTTGCCAGGAATTTAGTCACACTTGCATTGGGTCCCAGGTTCTCACCAACTGAAGACAAATGGATTTAAGTCAGGGGCGGCAAATGTGTCCCCTGCTGTTGAAACAACTTCACAGACTCTACGTGACATGGGTTCAGACTGTCTTAAAGACTATATCTCACTATATAAACAGCATAAGAAGGGGAGGGTTTTCTTTCTGTGCCACCACCTCCAGGTTCATATTTGGTGAGGACACAGGAGGGAACCTTCTCCATAGCTGCTCCCAAGCAGTGGAACCCCCTTCCACAGGAGATCTGCTTGACTCCTTCCCTGCTCTCTTTCCATCAGCAGGTGAAGACCTCTATATTCAGGAAGGCCTTCGAGTTCTAAACTATGTAGCAGTAGCATATGTGAAATGGTGTGCTGTAGTTTTTTTTCTTTATTTACTAGTAATTATGGTTTAAGATGTGTTTTTAACTGTTTTAACCATGGTTTTTAATAGGCAGTTATTTGATTATTTTGCAAAATAAAATTTTAATTTATTCTAGTTTGAAACTTCTGGAGGTTCCCTTTCTGGGAGAAAGGTGAGGTATAAATCCAATAAGTAAGTAAGTAAGTAAGTAAATAAATAAATAACCCACCAGGTGTTGTTGAATTGCAAATCCCATCGATCCCCCTAGTGACTATGCTAGATGAGGCTGCTGGGAGCTGCAGTCCATGATTCCCATCTCTGGTTTTGATGAGGTGATTTTGGAATGGTTTTATCACTTAAAAGAGATGTCTCTAGGTATGTGGCTCCCTCACTATAGCTTCCATTGGCAGGGAATGAACTACAGGGCCATTTCTGCACTAGACTGTTATAGTACGGAAATGGTCCCTCAAAAGTCACTCTCTAAACTGCAAACACCAGGATTCCATAGGATGTTGAAACTGGAATAATAAGACTGTTAACAGTGTAGTGCGGAAATGGCCCAGGTCTGAGCCTGAAGTTTCAAAGAGCCATCCAATATGCTGACCACAGCCCCAAAATAAGTTCAGAACCCTGGTTAGCTCCTTTCAGATTTAGACTAAAACCCAGAATGGACTCACCATCGAGTGACTTGGGAGCTAGGAGTTGCCAATTTTGCTAGGAGTTGCCTCTTTCTCTTTTTCCCTCCTGCCACTTTCTTATTGATACACATCCTCTTAAAACGCTGTTTCCTTTGGTGTGGCCCTTTTCGTCATGGAAAAGTGTGGGTAAAAGTGTGAAGTTTCATAGCCCTTGGCTCTGTTGGAGCACGGCTAAGCCAAAATCAACAGGTGTGTTTTCTCTGAGTGGGGGACATGTTCAGCTGTGTGGTGCATTTTCAAGGCCGGCCAAAAGAGGGGTGTCTTGTGGAGGCAGGCAACTATGTAATGAAACCTCTTTCCAGACTTTAGAGAAGTTCTTTTAGTTTTTTGCATTGTAACTCCCCAAATCCCCCAGCCAACCATGTTCTTTTCCCAAGATCTGCATGTTTTCATGCCCATACGTGGATTTGGAACGTTCCACCAACATCTGCTTTTCTGTGCTAGCAGTTGGCAGCAGGTTACTCCTAGAACACATCAGACCAAAAGGAGCTTTGCCAGCTGGCTCGAAGGTCAGATACAAAAACGCACCCTCTCCTGATTTGCTGGCTAGTTGTAGAACCAGCTGCTTTTGTCGCTTCAGAGCCAACTCCGTACCAGCAGGAGTGGACTATTGTAGGAATCTAGCTGAGAAGCCTCTTGTTGACTCCAGTTTTCCTCTTGCATGGACTTTGTTACAAGTGGCACTGTCACTTGACTAGCTTTACCCCCCATTTATTTACCTGTATAAATAAATATTTATAAACATTTCAATTTATAAATTTTATATCCGACCTTTCTCCCGGCTTACACATGAGTTTACAACAGGGTACATGAACTCAGAGTTAGTAGCAAAAAAGTTGGGAGCCAGCATGGTGTAGTGTTTGAGCGCTGCGCTACGATTCTGGAGATCAGGGTTCAAATCCATGGAATAGCACTGGATGACCTTGGGCAGGCCGCACTCTCTCAGTCTCAGAGGACAGCAAAGGCACCCCCTCCCCTTGAAAAAAATCTACTTTTCAGAAGTACTCAAGCCCAACCTATCCACATTCTGCCGAACTACAGCTCCTAAGGCACCCTGAGAAGAGGGACTGGCAAGTCACTGTCTCTGCATATTGCAGACAGTGCTGGGGAGTAGAGAACTCTAGCAAAGAATTTCAGGTGCCTCCCCAAACTATATATCCCAGACTCCCATGAGATGGAGCCATGACAGTTAAAGTGGTACCATATTGCTATAATAGTGTGATGCAGATCCATTCTCCATCTAGCCATTAAAACCAGTGGTATGGAATAGATATACCATCTTATAATGCTTGCTCTGAATACAACAGAGATGGGGCTCATAGAAGTCCTTGTCAGGATTGCCAATCATAAGGAATGCTGAGAACTGTAGTCCAAATATATTTGGAGAGATGTATGATTCTCATGTTTGATATATAAAGTAAGTACTGTACTAGGATATCTATACAGTTTACATGCACATGGCAACCTTCCTTCCCCTCCCTTCCCACTGCCACTTTATCATCTTTGATGTCTGGGGGCACTGAGTTTAACTAACTAATGAATTAATTAGCCTCCCACCTTTCTTCTAGCATATAAATGATGAAAGTTATAACAATTAAAACAAAATACAGCTAAAATCCTGTCATACTGTACAAAAGTTTGAAAATAATTAAATAAACAATTCTATTGAAAGTGCTAAGTTGAAACTGTTGAAAGTACATCTAAACTTTTAACCGCTTTAGGTCCCAACAGGTGAGAAATGCAGGATATAAATTGAATAAATAAACAAAAAACATAATGAAATAGATAAAAGCACAGCATGCCCTATCAAAACACCCTTCTGCCACATAAATTAAGAGCCAAAGGCCTGCCCAAATAAAAAAGGTCTTCACCTACTAGAAGAGAGTAGACGACGACCGCCTGAACTTCCCGTAGCAAAGAATTCCAAAACTTGGGAGTGACTGCAAAGAAGGCTCCCTCCTATAGGGATGGAGATGGGACCAAGAGAAAGCCATCCCCTGAAGAGTTTAAAACATGGGCAAGTTTATACAAGATACAGACTTTCAGATAATCTAGAGCCTAGCTGAGTATGGCTTTAAAACAGCATTTTGAAATGGAAGAATGGGCCTTCCACCACTCCACCGGTCCCTGCTGTTTCAGTTGCATGCCGGGAACTCTAGGCTATTTCCACACTAGATGGTTACAGTGCTATTATTCCATTTTCAACATCCTATGGAATCCTGGGGTTTGAGGCCCCTCCCTAAACTGCAAATCCCAAGATTCCATAGGATGTTGAAAATGGAATAATAGCACTGTAACCGTCTAGTGCAGAAATGGCCTGAGAAGGATACTTGCCGTGGTCAATGTTCACAAAAACCAGTGTCAGAAACCTATGTGGAACAAGGTTGTTGCGAAATAAGTCACTAGATACTGTGATGATTGTAGGTGCAGAGTAAATGGATAGCCACACCGTCACCAATGCCTGGGTTTGTGCTCAGATAGCAATCCTTGTTGTGTTCCAGGGCAAAAAGCAGCATCTTGCTTTTCTCCTGCCAAATGTTGGGAGCAGGGCCAGCGCAAGCCATAACGCTGCCTGAAGTGCAAGACGAGATAGTTGCTCCTCTCTCTTTTATGTGCAAAATACAACTCGACTTTCCATTGAATCTTGCATCAATACTCATAATGGGACAATGTCTTTCACTGCACCTGAAGGCAATTGGCTAGGTCAGAGTGCTGAAAAGTTACTACTGTAGACTGCAACTCCCAGAATCCCCCAACCATTGGGAGGTTATGCCAGTGTTGACCACTGCAGGACTGGGCACAAGTGTGAATCCTTGTTAATGCTTAAATTCATTTACCTGTTCCTACTAATACTCTGGTTTCTCTTCAGATCGTATAAATCTTTCACCTCCTACTAGCTTTCCAACATCTGACTATCAGTCCAGACAGCCTCTGTACCTGGAATGGGGAAGTGCACTCTCCAAGGTTAAAGCTACGGGGGTGGCAAAATGAGGACACTACCCTTCTAATATGAATTCTGCCCCACCCAGATGAAATTTTCCTTCAGTCCCCAAATCTCTAGCATTGGAATAACTCAAAACTTCAGTTGAACATTTAGAAATACAGTTTAGGGAATGTGAACACACCAAGCAGAAGAACTCTTGGTGTGAATTCTAACTCTCTGCAGTACTAGAAATTTGGGAAATGAGGAAAAATGTTAGTTTGGGGGGCAGGATTCTTCCTTGGGGTAATGCCCTCATCCCCCCTCCCCATTTCTACCCTTGGCACCATCTTTTCCTTCACCCCTGGCAACCAGGTGTTTCGGGCTGGTCCTCGATGCTACATTCCCCCTCAAAAAAATGAGTGAATGAATTTGCCTGAAGGAAACAATTTAACCCTAACCTAAGCCAAGAGCGCCCCAAAAGCAGGGCTTGAAGGTAATAGATTTCTGTTGTGTGCATGTTTGAGGATTCCATGTATGGTAGTCTCCCCCTTATCTGCAGGGGACACTTTCAAGGACTCCCCATGGATACCTGAAACCATGGACAGTATTAAACTCTATACCATAACCAGAAGTAGCTCTCTAATTTGGTAGGGACCATAGAGAGGCTTCATGAGATAGTATGAAGCCTCTCTATGGTTCCCGCAGTCCTAGAGGGCTACTTCTGGAGATGCTGGAGCCCTTTCCAGTGTTGGTGGGGGGGCAGTTAAAGTGGGGGCGGGCAAGCAGGCTGTTAGGAAAGGTGTGGATGGCAGGATCCAGACCAGACCATATGGGTGCCATGGCTCAGATGCTGGGGGATGGATTGGGACAAGAATAGGAAGGAGGAAGGTGAGTCTGTGGAGAAAGAGGGTGACTGCAGCAACTGAAATCATGGAAAATGAGACTGTGGATAAGGGGAGGTCCCTGTATCTACTCATGCCATGCCTGAACTCCATAACTAGGTAGGCTCTGCTACTATCATTGGTACCCACGAATACAAGAGCATTCATGGAGGCCTGTAGCTCTTGGCAGCCCACGCTTTCCAGTGAGCAGTGGCAGGAGTGGGAGTGCTACTGCCAGAGCCTTCTTGACATGGCTGCCTTTTACATGAAGGGTGTGAAAGAGGGCAGAAAAACATTGCGGAGAGCAGGGCAAGTCCTACAAAGTGGTTGGTGCTATTCTTCACAAAGCCAGCCTGGACCAAAGCCCTTTCCACAGCAGGATCTCCTGCAGGGATCTCACTAGAGTCTCTCTTGGGAGGAGAGGGGAGTGTGACAAGAGTGCTCCCCTCTGCACCAGCTTCCTCTGTGAATGGAGGAAGCGCGATGGCACCGCCTCTTCCTTCTGCCTCTCTACCTGGACAAGAAGTGCAGCCATTGTGCCTCCAGGGCCTCCACACCTAAGGTAAATGCAGGCGGATAGCAGGAGGGCTGCGCCAATCACTGGTCATTGACGGGTAAAACCCATCAGTGATTTGCAGCGTGATTATGCCACCTGGAGGCAGGAAGACAGGACTGCAATGATGTCATGCATAAGTAACGCCTGGGTCCCGTCCTTCTCCCATCCCCAATGCGGGGTGACAGCGTCCTGCAGAAAGGGCCCAAATGCCTGGCTGTGACAGATATGTAGCAGCATGGGTGATCTCTGAGGACACTCCACCCATCATGGCTGGCTCTGAGTAAGGATCCCTCAGACCAAGGCATTTGGACCTGTCCAGCTTTAAGCAGCAAGGCTCTCGAGAGAAAAGGAAAGGTGCTCCCAAAATGGGGCATGAGAGGATGACACTCCATTGCCAGAGATAGGTGTCTCACTCTGCCTAATGGGAGATTTGGTCTTGCCATAGCTCTATGGTGATAGAATGCAAGCTTTCTATATTTTTTCCATCTCCAGTGAAGGAGACAACCTCTTTGACCATGAAGAACCACTGCTATCCGGCTCAAGACAACACGAACCAGCGGCAATCATCTGACCTAGTCGGAAGCAGCTTCCCTTGCATCTGTAACTTGGGTCAGAGTTTAGAGTCCCTCATTGGCCCTGAGGAGACTTTGGAGGGTCAATGGCAGAGCTTGGAGCATGTGGAGGGGGGATGGGGCTACGGCGTGAGGGGGCCACTGTGGGTGTGAGTGTGGCTGTGGTGTGTGGAGGCATGGCCTGGGCACGTGGGGGTGTGGCTATGGGCTGGGAAGCCCAAAAACATTGCTGCCCCGGGGCAAACTGCCCTCTCCGCTCCCGTCCCTACACGACTGTGGAGGGTCACACCTTCTGCTAGGAGAAGCAGCCATCATTCTCCCCCCCCCATGCCTCTGGGGAACATGAGGGGCAATTCACCATGTTTTGAGCATTCCCTGGGCCATATTAGGCTGAGGGCAGGCCTTTTAAAGAGTATGAGGGGAAATTTCAAACCCAGGACGAGGCTTTTTAGCAACAGGAGGTGACCGAGGAACCTATTTAGTCTTGGCATACCTAATGTCGGCTGCTGTATCAGGTGGAATGGAGGAGAGGTCCAGTTCCACACCACTGTTGAAAGGTGATTAAGTTGTAGGTCCAACTGGCTTGGGGATGGGGAGGGATCCCATCTTTTCCTTTGACTACTGTTGTTATTGCTGCTGCTGTTATTGTGTGCCTTGAAGTCGATTGTGCCATCAAAATGCTTTGGGCCAACTCTAATAGGGTTCCGTCAGGTTATTTGCTTTGTTGACCTTTCAGTGACAGGGAAAGACATTTCTTTTCCAGCCAGCCTTTGGAAACTGTTTTTTAATATGAAAAGGGCTTTTCATGGTACTGTACTGTTTTTCGTCTTTTAGAGGAAGATTTTAAAAGGTCTTTGTGGTTGCTCAATAATGTTTTAATCTCAATTTTTTGGTGAATTTTTAAGTATATGTGTTTTTATTGCATTTTCTGCATTTTTGTAATCTGCTTTGAGACCTACCCTGGGAGAAAGGTAAAATATAAACAAAAGTGATAGGGGGGTGGATTTGCAAATAACTATAAAAATACAATTTGAAAACTATCGCTTAACATTTTTTTTTCCCTTAGAGGAATATGGGGAACTATAGCTGAGCCCACAATGCCACCTAGTGGTGCTCTCAGTAAGTACTCCCAGTAAAAACACCCAGAAACATGGGCTGTTTCCGCACTATACTGTTATAGTGCTGTTATTTCACTTTCAGCATCCTGTGGAATTTGTAGTTTACTGAGGCCAAAATGCTCTCTGGCTGAGAATTCTAAAGGCTCCTCCCTAAACTGCAAACCCCAGGATTCCATAAGATGTTGAAAGTGGAATAACGGCACAGTGTAGTGCCGAAGTGGCCATAGATGTTGTAGTAATCACTTGTTCAGTACTTTGTTGTAGTTGTTGTGTGCCTTCAAGCTGTTTCCGACTTATGGCAACCCTACGGTGAACCTATCATGGGGTTTTCTTGGCAAGTTTGTTTCCGAAGGTGTTTGCCTTTGCCTTTCTCTGAGGCTGAGAGTGTGACTTGCCCAAGGTCACCTGTTGGGGTTTCCATGGCCAAGCGGGGATTTGAACTCTGGTCTGCAGAGTCATAGTCCAATGTTTGAACCACTACATGAACTGATTCTTTAGAAAACTGCCTTCTACTAAATCAGAACATTGATTCAGATGTCTGGCTGTGGTCCCTCAGCATTTCAGGCAGAATTCTTTCCTAGCCCCATCTGGACATTCTTGATATTCCTTCGTGGTCTTTGATCCATAGACTAACCGGGCCCAACCTTGCTTGGATTCCAAAATCAGACAAGATCAGGTGTTGTCAGGGTTGTATGTTTGTAATCTTTTCTGTGGACTTCTATTTCCCAGCAACATTATGTGTGACCCTAAAACAACACTGATGTTTTTCCTCTGTGCAGATAATCTACCTATTGGAGGACAGTAAATCTACACTCTCATCTTCTCAGCTGTCTTCCTATTGTTTACTATACTGTGAAGATAGCCCCAGAACCCATGACTAGCTTTGCAGGATCACAGAATGAATCTTGAAAGTCAATAGGACAGATGCTGGGAATGGTTTCCCTCCCTCTCTCTTGCTGATTGCCTGGAGAGCCACTGCCAACTTGCAAACAGAAAACAGGATAGTTTTAGTGAATTTCATTCACTAGTTAAGTACTTTGATAAGTTTGTATCAGCTGGAAGATACAGATAGATGAGTGATGTTGCCAAACTGGCCATACCTACCCTAGGTCATTCCCACTTAGAATGTTTTCCTCCCTTTACATCTAAGGCCCTTTCTACACCTTACTTTTTTTTTGGCACTGGGGTGCAGGGATCGCACGAACAGCCTCCAACAAGAGGGTCTTGCGTCCCCACTGCTTCAGCTCCGCACGAGCTGCCTGCTCCCGAGCAGGTAGTGCAAGAGCCCTGCCTCTTCCTTCCGCAGTGCAGCCTGGGAATTTCCCAGGCTGCGCTGGGGGTGGAAGTGCGACCGCTGGGGCTCCGGAGGCTCTGCACACATGGCAAGTGCATGTGGGGACCTGGAGCAATGTGAGATTGCGCACCATTTTCGGCTGAAAGCTGAAAATGAAAAAGTGCACGAGTGGTGCCTGCCCTACACTGGAGCGTCGTGCAATTGTGAGTGTGTCGCACAGATTGTTCCTCATAATCACGTGACGCTCCAGGTGCCCTTTTGCATGGCAAATGCTGTGCGAAAAGGGTCCTTCCTCCTCACCCCCAACCAGTCCTCCACATGGCCTCTCCTGAACATGATGCGGTCCAAAGGCAGCACAGGGCAAAACTACAAAGCAGAACGGAGAGGAGTCTATCCAGAGGTGAGCCATTATCAGAGGATGCTGGTCCAGCAAAGGCCTTGTTTATACAAACTCTAACCTGTGCCTGCTCTTGCATTATCTGGCAAATATTTGCCCAAGGTAGGAGGCAGGACAAAGTTAGTATTTCTCAATAACCATCAAAATACTAGAGGGCCTCATGTTGCAGGGATGTTTCCTGCCCCTTGAACTTGGTTCAACAGAGTAGAGCAAGCCATTGCCTGTCCTATATCTCAGTGGTCTTTCAAAGATGAAGAAGATACCTCTGCGCTGTTTCCTGGTGCTGTTCTTTGCTTCTGAAGTATGGAACTTCGAGTTCGTTGTTGAAGAAAATCCAGAAGTAAGTGTCTGTTTCCTTCAGGAGACCTGATAAGGGCTGTCGTTCTCTTCACCTTTTATTTTCTTAATTCCTGTCAAGTTGCTTCGACTTAGGATGTCCCTACGAATGAGACTTCTAAAGCATTCTATTTTTTTTTATTTAAATTTATTCAATACACAGTTTCTTATCAGTTTACAGTTCTAACTAGAATAATAGTTATAAAAGATTTCCATACATATCAGAAGCAAATATAGAAAGCAAATAAAACGAACACTACAGCTAAAGTCTATTCCATCCAAATTGGATCAGTCTCTATAGGCTATTATTGAAGAATCTCCCCATTTTTGACCCAATATGTAATTAAATTTTCCCAGTCATTCCAAAAATTATCTAAAGATTTGTCATTTAATAACATTGTTAACCTGTCCAATTCTAATATTTCATAAATGTCCACAAGCCATGAATCGATGCTAGGTGTGTCTCCTTTTTTCCAATCTTTGGCATAAAGGATTCTAGCCTTTGTTATTAAATTGAGTATCATTTTTTTATGTTGCCACTTTATATAATTCTCCACCGAACTGAACATGTTCAATAGATACAATTCTGGTTTCATAGGAAAGTTTTTCCTTGCAATTTTAGGGATTTCTAAGTGAATATTCTTCCAATGTTTTTTTGCCTTCCTACAATTCCACCAACAGTGGTAAAACGAACCTCTTTCTGATTTACATTTCCAACATTTTTTGTTACCACCCTTATATATCTCAGCATTCTATTATTAACTGCCCTGCTAAGATCTTGCAAATTTTGGGCCACGGCTTTCTTGACGGAGTCTATCCACATGTAAAATGCTCGTCTTCTTTTCCTGCGACCTTCTACTTTGCTGAGCATGATTCTCTTTTTAAAGAGTCATGTCATCTCATGATATGTCCAAAGTATGATAGCATCACAGTTAGTCATTTCGGCATCCAGGGAGAGTTCAGGCTTGATTTGCTCTAGGACCCATTCATTTATATTTCTGGCGATTTGGGGAATCTGTAGAACTATCCTCCAGCACCACAGTTCAAATGAACTGATTGTCTTCCTGTCAGCTTTCTTTGCTATCCAGGTTTCACAACTGTGCATGGAAATAGTAGAAGCATGGACAATCCCGACTTTGGTTTGCAATTATATATCCTTACACTGGAGAATCATATCTAGTTCCTCCATAGATGCTCTTCCAAGTCTTAATTTTCCTCTGATTTCTTGACTACAACCTTCATTTTGATTAATGATGGAGCAAGGGCATAGAAAACTTTTAACTGTTTTGATGTCTTCATCATCCACTTTAAAGTTATGTTAATCATCTGTGGTCATTATTTTTGTTTTCTCCATGTTCAGCTGTACCTCTGCTTTAATACTTTGTTCCTTTACTTCCCTCAATAGTGGTTACAAGTTTTTCTATCTTCTGCTAGTAATATAGTGTCATCTACATATCTTACACTGTTGGTGTTTGTTCCTCCCATTTTCGTGACTCCTTCTGCTTACTTAAGATCAGATTATTATCCTTTCTTTTCTCCTATCTCTCCCTATGTTCTTTTCTAGGAACTTTAAGCAGTGTATTTGCTTTAATTAAGCTTTCACTGTTTCATCGGCCATTTCTCACAACCCATGGTACATAGAGGTGCCTGGTGGCTCCTATGTCAGAAGGGTAGTGAATCCACTCTGGGTTTAAGTCCGAGCTTTATAAGAGCTATCTGAACTGCTGAACCTTAAAAATCTGGCGTAAAACTCAGAATGCTTTCATTGGTCCCATTGACAATGAAACCATCTGTTCCCACTCCTTCCTAGACATGCCTTTGTGGAAGCAGAACATGGACAAATTACTTGGTTGGACTACAACTCCACTGGACATGCTGGATGGAGGATTCTGGAAGTGGTAGTCCAAAGAAATACCTTTCCAAAGGTCTGCTCCAACGTAATCCCCATGGAACTTAGTAGGCCCTATTCCAAGGTTAGGTGTGCAGGATGGCAGTCTAAAATTTTTATTATTAACAGTCAGTTTTAAATACTTAGGACAAATTTTAGTTTGATTGGGTGAGGGCAATCTGATTACTTTTTACTGCTTGTATTTATCCTGTTTTACTCCTAGAAAACAGAAAGTAGGATATATGGTCTCCTCCTAGAAAACAGAAAGTAGGATATATGGTCTCCTCTCCTCAAAATTATCTTCACAACAATCCTGTGAAATAATCTTAATCGGAGGCCATTTCCGCACGAGACTGTTATAGCGCTTTGATTCCACTTTCAACATCCTATGGAATCCTGGGGTTTGCAGTTTCGGGAGGGGCCGCTTGGCCCAGGATTCTGCGAACCCCAGGATTCCATAGGATGTTGAAAGTGGAATCAAAGCGCTATAACAGTCTCGTGCGGAAATGGCCATCGACACATCTTAAATACTCTCAAAACCTTCATGGCTCCATGGAGACATGAACCTACAGTTTCTATCCTGTCCTGTAACCACTATGCTACACTGTCTCACAAAGGGTTACTCTCAATTAAGATGTTATTTCTCTCAGCCTTTATATGGTATCTGAAAAAAAGGAATACCTAAACCATGTAATTACTGTTTTCCTGTTAGTTGCAAAGATGCCACTGGATTCCATTATATCTTTTTGTGCTCAAACAAACTAACATGGCTCTTTGAATTCCGTTCTTGGGTCAGGAGTACAAGTGTGGAAAACTAAAATGTTTTTTTGATTCTTCAAATATTACTCTGCAAAAAACAAAAACAACAAAAAAAAAACCTTTATTCCTCCATTGCTCCACTGTGAAGTGTGACAGAGACTCTGCTGTGTGTCTATACGATGCAGTCATAGAAGTTTGATCCCACTTTAAATGCCTCATTTCCATTCTACAGAATCCTAGGATCTGTCAGGGGTTTGTTTTGATTTTCTTTCTTTTTTTTTTTTGGAGGGGGGATATACTTGGCATTCTCTGCTAGAAAGATTAAGGCATTCCTCAGAACTGCAGCACTAGAACTCTCTAGCAGAGAATTGTAAGTACTTCACCAAACTACAAATCCCAGAATTCCATAGAATGAAGCCACTGTGGTTAATATCAAATGGATTTACAGCACTGTGTGATGTAGTACACGTTACGTCTCTCTTTCTGAACTAAGTGCCCCAAAGACTTTAACCTTTCTTCATGTGGTGTTGGTCATTTGGACAGTTTCCAACGCAGGGGAATAGAGCTAAGTCAAGTCTGTTGCAGCAGAAAACCTCATGGAGCTTTGCAGCACCTTAACATTTTTTTTTATACTTAGCATTTTGTATCATGTTGCCAGATTTTCAAAACAGCAATAAAGGACAGTGGCATAATTCATGACCTGCAGGGTTGACAATCAAGAATAAACTGTTAACAAGTTTTAAGAGAAAGAAGGGAGGAAGAGGAAAAGCAAAGCAATGTGGCAGCACCTTTAAGACTAATTAGTTTTTATTTTAGCATGAGCTTTTGTGGAAATAAACCCACTTCTTCAGCTGCCTTACATCAGGTATAAAGCATATTTCCATAGTCATGGAAGCAGGATAGAATGTAAAAGCATTCAGAAAGAGGCAAATCATGTCCCTTGCTCTAAATCTTCAAAGGGCTGAACATGGTGATCCAGGTCTTAATACCTCTTGGTACTGCATCTGAAGAAGTAGCTTTATATCCATGAAGACTCATGCTGAAATAAAAACTAGTTATTCTTAAAGGTGCTGCCACATTTCTCCCCCTCCCTTCCTCCTTTTAATGCTGCCAGAGACTAACATGGCTACTTCTTTGAAAACAAGTTTGTGTACCCAAATGCCAAATGAAAGTACTGATTCCAGTTCACTCAGCCATGTATTTCTCCAGATTGTCCACATTCATAAATTACATGATGAGCACGTTTCTGTCATTATGAACAGCACACATCCCAAAATCTGCTATTTTGGGTATCTTGTTCAGTCTCTATATAAAAGGAAAAGAATCATAGCCCTCAAGTGGGGCATCTCTTATTATAAGGAACACTTGCCAGTCTGATAAGGGACAAGCTTTCTGGCCCTCAAATTAGAGACATCTCTTTTAATAAGGGGCACCTGAAAACTCTAGTTATGTGAACTATTAAGTGTTTATTATGCTATAAAAACCCATGTGTTGGGTCAGAGCCTCCATATACTGGCCATTTCTACACTACACTGTATAGTGCTATTATTCCACTTTTATAGTGCTGTTATTCCACTTTTAACCTCCTGTGGGATCCTGGAGTTTGCAGTTTAGGGAGGGGCCTTTAGAATCCTCAGCCAGAGAGCTCCTTGGGCTTCAGGAAACTACAAACCCCAGAATCCCACAGTATACGGGAAGTAGAATAATAGCACTAGAATAGTGTAGTGCGAAAATGTCCATTGTGTGTTACCTAAGGGAACAAAACTGTAGTTATAAAATATTGGTGCAGATCTGTCTATTCCTTCAAGGACCTTCTGAAGAAGCCCTTTGGATTTCTGTATTTTTTGCACATTTGTGAACCAATTTTGATCAGTTTTGCTGTTTATGCATAGGTTGACATATTTTTTGTGTAAACTCAAGAGTGAAAGGCAAGTCTCTCTGCTTTCAGAAGATTGCTGTCCTGTAACCATTTTTGGGTGGGATTTGGTATGAAACAGGTTATAAGGATGGTAGTTGCTACTGCTCTGTTTTTCTTTTACACAAATCATGAACTGAAATTGAAACCCCTTTTAATGGAGAGATACTATTTTTCGCTATAAAGCATTCAGAAGTGATTTTTTTTCTTTCTTTCACCAGACTGTTTTTCTTATGGTTTCATTTTAGTGGCCAGACTTATTCTTTAACATGTTGGGAAGGTGGGTGTTGAGGCAGGCTTACCTGCTTTCTTCTTTTCTCTTGGTTTTGCTCTTCAGCACTGCTCTGTAAGGGATTCTGAAGGCAGCCTTTTTTTTTTCCTTTGCCTGTTGTAGACGTAGCTACAACCGGGCACTGAAAGCCTGTCTTTCTCCAGCAATCCTTCACCATGCTTTCCATGTTGATGCTGCCAAAAAAAATTCAGCTTTGCAGAGGACAAGGAAGAAAAGGAAAAACACAGGTTATAAAAAGACTTTGTTAAAAAGAGCTTCTTTATCAAAGGCCTGGTTAACCAACGTATGCGTACACACTGTTTTCTACCCCATGTGGTTACATCATAGCTTTAAACAGAGACGTGAGGATATTGGAGTAACCAAGCCTCACTGGTTGGACATCACATTCAAAGTGATCTGCTGTCATCTTGGGTTGCTTATATTGTTGGCTTGATCATCTTTTACTTCCAAAAACACTAATAATTGCCTTTGAAGAAAGTTTATTGCCCTGCTTCCCTGATCTTGTTGGTGATTCTTGTTGTAGGATCTGGATAAGTTGTTTGACTGGGAGGTGGATGGACTTGTTTCAAGATCCTCTGTGCGAAGCAGCAGGTTCCAGGTACAGTAGTTTATTTACTGATCTTTTGGTCAATCAACCACTTTATTTATATCCCATCCCCTCACCAAGAGTGGGGCTCACTGTGGCTGAATGCATCTAAGAAATAGCAGTTGGACCACATTAGCTAAAAGTAGTTTTAAGAAGATAAAGATTAAACAGTATTGAATGCTCTGTAGCAGTGGTTCGCAACCTGGGGTTTGGGGCTCCAGGGGGCTGTGGTTCCTCACAGGGGGTCTGCTAAACCTTGAAGGCTGCTCAGCCTGCTTCCTCCCCACAACAGAACATCCACCTTACAGGAACCAAGGCTCAGATTGCTCTTTAATCCACTCCAGCCATAACTGGTGAGAAGAAGTAGCAGAAAAGCAGTTGTGTAGGGACGGGACGGCAGAGAGGTAGTTTGCCCTGGGCGGCAATGTTTTTGAGGCATCTTGGCTGGTAGCCACGCCCCTGTGCACCCTGGCCCCGCCCCTCATGCTTTAGCCCCTCCCCGCCCCACCCCTCCCCGCCCCACCCACCTCTCCCCACACTCCAAGCTTTGCCACTGCAGAAAAGTCTTCCCTCCCTCTCCAATGCCTCCCGGGAAAGTGGGCACTTACTTATTTCTCCCTTGCTTCCCAGTTTGAAGACCCTTGATGAGCAATTTTTTTAAAAAATAATTTTATTAAGTTTCACAAATAAAAAACATCATCCCAAATTGTACTTTTACATGTAATGTTTTGGTTCTTCCACTCTGATCTAGTTTTCATTTTCTAGACATCTGCTCACATATAAAAAATTATGCCTCACAATTCTATGTTCATCTGATGTGCTTGATCTTGCATTTCTCTCATCAACTCCTGTTATGTTACAGTTGTTCCTCTTTAATTCAGACATTTTCACTTGGCAGTTCCCAGCAATCACCCATTACAATTTGTCATTCTGCTTTTATCTGATCATCCAATTTCCCCTTTAATCTTTGTGAAACAATATCCGCATTTCTATTCTCATTAAATGTCCCCCACCATGGTTCAATTGTGGATATTTGCTGAGCAATTTTAAATAAATAGTTTATGTCCTTTAGGGTTTTAAATCCTGAGTTAAGCCTTGGGGGTCTGTGGCAACAAAATACTTTGAATGGGCTCCCTGGTAATCAAAAAGTTAAGAATCACTGTTCTATAGGGTAGAAGCTATGAAAACATTATTTTAAAAGCACATTTTGTATGAACCTAGGAACTGAAACCTGAAAGCATTCATTCTGTCTGTTATTATATCAAGTTAACCCAGAAGTAAGGGTGAGGCATGCTGACTACAAAGAATGTAAAGCTAACACGTGCTAGTCCACACTGAGGTCACCTGAAGGCCGATGACCCCAAATCCAAGGGGGGATTTTATAAGGGGACCAGAAGACAAGTGATCGTGGCCCTGTGGGGGCCAGCCCGAGGGGAAATCTGTGTCACATATAAAGCTATGAAAACATGGATTTAAAAGCATGTTTTGTTTATTTATATAAATAATTTATATCCCATCTTTCTCCCAGCATGGGATTCAAAGCAGCTTACAACTATTTAAAAACACATAGCATTGAATAAAGGACAGCACGCTACAGCAAGAAGCCTTTTGCATGTAAAATAACTAGCAGTAAACTTGTTGGAATGGAAAGGTTCCGAACTCCAAAAAAAAGACCAATAAGGAAGGAGCCAGTCTTGCCTTACTCGGAAGGGAGATCCAGAGTCTGTTCCCACCAGACGTGCCTTTGATAGTGAGCGGAATCAAGAGAAACTCCTCTGATGATCTTAGAGGTTGGTTAGGTTGGTTCAGAAAACTACAGTCAACCTTTGAGATAACCTGAGCCATGCATGCAATATGGAAAAAAAAATAGCGATGAAAGACGAATGGAGGATGATATTCTTTTACCTTACTTGTAGCTGAAATGCTATATAGGGATCCTCATTTAGAAATGGTAGTAATTTTTGAATCCATGGCTGACTGATTACACTCAGCTCCCATCATCCCCCACCATGGGCCAAGATGGCTGGGGATGATGGGAACCTTCAGCGGGCCAAGCATTCCTCACCCTTGTTCTAGAGCAGCAGTTTTTAACCTGTGGTCCGTGGACCCCTGGAGGGGGCACAATGTCTTCACAGGGGGACAATGAAGGCTTGTAGAAATATTGTGAACTTTTACAGTTAAAATAGAAAAAAGGGAAAAAAAAGACAAATTTGTATGGAATCATTCCAATAAAAATATTGTAATAGGAGTGTGTGCATTTATTTATTTCTCCCTTCTTTCCAAATCTGAAGGCTCTTGATGAGCAATTTTAAATAAATATTTGATGCACTTCAGGGTTTTAAATCTTGAGTTAAGTCTTCTGTGTCCTTGGCAACAAAAGATATTTAAAGGGAGTCCATGGTAAAGAAAAGCTTAAGAACTCCTGATCTAGAGCATTGTGCAAAAATGTGGCAGTAAAACCAAGGATACTATTCTAGTTGTGTGTGTCCATAAATAGAAATCTGAGGACTGGTATGGAGGAGACAACCTGACAGAGGATATAGTAAAACGTGTTGGACCAGGTTGGAAAAAGCTAGAAGTAGAAAACACTGGGCTAAATGGATGTGTACTTAGTTAAGCAGAATTTTGGGAAATGACCAGGCCTGGTGGGGAACTCTAAGATCATAGTCTAAACCACTGGTTCTTAAGCTTTTCTTTACTGGGGACTCTCTGCAAATATAATTTTTTGCCAGGGATTCCTCTCTAGACTCAACTCACAATTTAAATATTTAAATTTAGATTTACATATTAAAATGTTTATTTAAATTCCCAGGTATTTCTTTATATATTAAAGGCTTCTGGAGACTAGGATTCAAATCTCTGCTCAGACACAGGGTGACCTTGGGAAAGTTACATTCTCTCAGAGAAAGGGAAAGGCAAAACCCCTTTGAAGAAATCTAGCCAAAAAACCTCCACGTTAGGTTTACTGTAGGGTTGCCATAACTCAGAAGTGACTTGAAAGCACACAACAATAAAGTGCTACTGCCAGAGGGAGGTTCTTTCTAGCTGTCATGCCTCTCCCCTTTGAAAACTGACTTACGGCGAACCTAAGGGTATCATGAGGGTATTCTTGGCAAGATTTGTTGGCTTGGCTTTCTCTGAGGCTGAGAGAATGTGACTTGTCTGAGGTCACCCAGTGGGTTTCCACGCCTGAATGGGGATTCAAACCCTGGTCTCCAGAGTCATAGTTTGGAAATGAGGGAGCAGTTTCAGCACCCATAACCCCCTCCCTGCTGCCATGTTCGTGTTGCTACTGCTGGTGTCCAGCGGCAGACCTTCTGGGACCTCCTGTGAGGGCTCCGTGGACCCCCAGGTGTCCCTGGACCCCAGGTTAAAAACCACTGGTGTAAATAGTACATTTTCCAAACTCTTAGGCCCTTTCCGCACAAGGCGAGGAAATCGCTCCGTGCGGTTACCTACTGCTTCTTCTGGGGTCCGAAGCAGCGCGGACTGTCCCCGAAGCCCTTCCGCAGGGCTCCTCCTTGGTCCAGGGCGAATCGGAGCAGTGCAAGGTCTGTACATCTGTACTGCTCCGGCTTCCAAAATGGCGGCTTCCGGCTTCCAAAATGGCGGCTTCCAGCTTCCAAACTGGCGGCTTCCGGTTGGTCGTGGGTCCCGACCAACTGCTGAAGCTTGCCACCCCTAAAGCCCGCCCTCCGCAGATCGCAGGCTCGCATTGGTGCGTTCCAGGAAAATAAAGACCTGTTTTTTGCGGTCATTAGAAAACACGCTGGAGGACCACTTGGGGTTGTTTTGGAGCGGACTGAGGTGCGGATCTCGGGTAAGTAGTCCGCTCCTAGTCCGCTCCAAGGTGCAGACAACCTCCGTGAGAGGACGCACTAATTGCCTGGTGTGGAAAGGGCCTTAATGTTGTTGTACACATTGATGTTGAATCCCTCCCCTTTCATCCAAGTGTGTCTGAGCTGAGATTCTCATGTCCTTTCTCTTTGTGTCTTCTAAAACTCTAGAGAAGCACATCCAATGATGACAACTCAGGAGAATCGGTGAGCTTTCATGCTGATTATTCCTTTTTCTCTTCAACTTCCTCCCTTGTGCCTCCCCCCACCCCAGTTAACCATTAACTGGAGATCAATCCCACTGTTTACTTGAGGCTTTTTTTTTCTTCCTAACTCAATACCGGGATATTAACCAGCTGGATTTTTTAAACAGTTGCCTCCTATTGCACAATATTTTCAAAGAGTTCTGGAATGGAAATTGGCAAGGGCTCACAGCACAGGAGAAAAAAACCTTTATTTGTTTATTTGTAGTATCTAGCACTTTAAACATTATTTTTATTATTTTTTTAAAAATGGTACCCAGTTAGAAACACAACAGTAGAAAAGAATGCAACAGTTAATGTGTTGAGTTTGCATAATTTGCAAAATAGAATGATATACATAATTAGAATAATTGGCAGTATGCAAATTAGATGCCTGGATTTGAGGGACAGGAATATGGTAACTCAAGTCCCTATCAATGTGCATCTGATGGTGGCAGAACTGAGAGAAGAGCTTCCTCCAAAGATCTGAAACACTGGGCAAGTTTGCACAGGAAAATATGGTTTTTTCTCGAGTCGTATTTGTTTTGTAAATCATACTCGGCTCTTGGGGAAAATCACTTACTGAAGAGTCCTGGGAGTTGTAATCGAAAGAAAAAAGCAACTACTCCAATGAGGTAGAAATTATTGATGGTCCAGTTAGAGCAATTGCACAAGATCTCTCACAGATTAGGGGCCCAGGGTTGAAAGAGAAACGTGTAATTCACTTTCTCGTCATCTCCAGTCACTTCCAGAATCACCTAGTGTTTCTGATACCATAATTTTTTTGTGTATTCCTTGAGTAATTGAGTAAAACTATGGGGGGGGGGTCATGCTGCTTGCCTCACTGAAGCTGCAGGGCTGAAAATGGATTCACATGTGAAGATTTTGCTTTTGCTCTCTACTGTGCTCCATATTTCATTTATATGTATAATTAATTAACGTCTCTATCACAGTTCCCAAAAGAAGTTATACATGTGTAGAAAGGAGCCTCTACTTTTTGAACCACTCCAAGGCCCTCCCCGGTTAATCTGGCATTAGTTCTAAGCTCTGTGTTCTCAAGGGGTTCTCACCTGGCTGCCAAAGTACCCCCTCATCCCAAATCCTTCCTCTGATCTGTTATATGGGGAACATGAGTGCCCTCTATCAGGTGATGCTGGTTTAATTCTGCACATTCCCCTGTCCCAGGTAATAAAACATTCCTTTGGGGAATCTTCTGGATGCATCCTAGAACTGCATCTGTTCCTTCTTGGGATCCTACAATAATATTTTGGTGCTTGCAGGTGGTCGGCGATGACAACATCATCCTCCACAGCTACAAGGTCCATTCCACCATCACATCTCGTCTGGCCAACACAATGGTCAGGACCAAAGTGGAAAACAGGGCCAGGCATCCCCAGAACCTGGTCTTTGATGTTCAGATCCCCAAAGGGGCCTTCATTCACAATTTTACCATGTAAGTAAGAGCACAGCTGGCTTGTCCACTTGGCATATGCCTACATGGTGAACAAGAACAATGCTTCCCAAGAGACAGCAAAGACATCCTTCGTAGGGAGCAATCGTTGTGTGCCTTCCAGGTGTTTCTGACCTATGATGACCCTAAGGTGAACCTATCATGGTGTTTTCTGGGGCTGAGAGTGTGTGATGTGCCCAAGGTTTCCATGGCCAAGCAGGGAATCAAACCTTGGTCTCTAAAGTCATAGTCCAATGCTCAAACCACTACACTATACTGGTTCTTTGAGCATTAAGGGGGAGGTATTTACCTTCCAAGTGTTATTGGAGTCTAGCTCCCATCATCCCTCCCTGTTGCCCAAGATATTTGAGGGACCTGGAGTCCAGCATCTGAATAACTACTAATTCCCAACTTCTGGTTAAGAGGAGTAATTTTTCATTCTCCTGATACAGATACTGTAGTAAGCTGGTGTGGTAAACTTGGTAGGAGTCAAGAATTGCTATTTAAATTTGGATAGAGGAGATGGAAAGAGTGGTGATGGTGGGAAACTAGTAGGGAAAAAGGGGGATCAAATCAACATGGATAGGCCACTCATCTCTACCATTAGTCGAAGTGATGAATCTGCCTCAGGTAGCAAATGCTGGCGGATAACTGCAGCAACCTCCCAGTCATTCCTGAACCTCCTAGTTTGTCCTGCCTCTTGCTAAGCTAGCCTGATGCTCTCGGGTGGGATGGAAGATCATATCTTTTTGCCAGTGTTGAAGTAAAACTGAAGTGCAGTACGGTCAGTTTTTGCATACCAAGTGGAAAGCAGGCACCCTCTTGTTCTCCGCTTGAAGCAGCAAAATGTCTTGGGCAGCTAAAGACATTTTGATTTTAAAAGGCTGAACCTGGTGGAATCTGAGCTGATCTTTGTGTGCTAGAACTTGCTTGCCAAAGTTTCAGTGAGCTACTCAACATGGAATTTGCTGGAAATGTTGAGAATTAGGCTGATTATACCAGCATGATATAGTGGTTTGAGCACTGGACTACAACCCTGGAGACCAGGGCAATTTTCGCACTAGCATGTTATAGCGCTATGATTCCACGTTCAACATTCTATGGAAGGCCGGCCCCTCCCAAAACTGCAAACCCCAGAATTCCATAGGATGTTGAAAGTGGAATCATAGTGCTATAACAAGCTAGTGAGGAAATGGCCCAAGGTTCGATTCCCTGCTCCACCGTGGAAACCTAGGCCCTTTCCGCACCTAACCTTCTTCTGGGGCTGGGGTGCGGTGATCGCGCAAGCAGCTTCTGGCAAGAGGTTCTCGTGTCCGGGGTCCTTCGTCTCCATGTGAGCTGCCTGCTCACACAAGAGCCCTGCCTCTTCCTTCCGCAGTACAGCCTGGGACTTTCCAAGGCTGCACTGGAGAAGGAAGCGCAGCTGGCATGGCTCCGGAGGCTCCGCACGCCAGGTAAGTGCGCGCAGGGCCCAGGAGCAATGTGTGATCACCCACCATTTTCAGCTTTTAGCCGAAAATGAAAAAGTGCATGATCAGCGCCTGCCGGCCCCTGGAACATTGCACGATTGTGAGTGTGTCATGCAGATAGCTCCTCACAATCGAGCAATGCTCCAGGCGCCCCTTCACATGGAAAATGACATGCGGAAAGGGCCCTAGTGGGTGACCTTGGGCACATCACATATTCTCAGCCCCAGAAAACCCTGTGATAGGGTTTCCTTAGGGTTGCCATAAGTTTAAAGTGACTTGAAGGCGCCCAGTAACACTTAACCCACAGTTACCTGGGAGTAAGCCCAATCGAACCATAGAATATACTTACTTGGGAAAAAGTCCCATTTGAGTAGAGGTGAATATGCACTTGCTATTCATTTCCTGATAACCCTGTGGAAATTGAATAGAAAGAACTTCCATTATCATGGAATGCGGATTGTGAGTACAATTACTCAGCAAATTGTGGAGGCTTAGGCTCTTAGATCAGGAATCCAGGATTTTGAATGCAATAGGATTTCGCAGCTCAAAATTCTAGCTTTGGCTCGCTGTGTATCGAACCATATGTGAAGTGCTGAATTAGGGTCAGTGCCTACTTTTTTCTTTTTCTTTTCTTTTTTCTGAGAGGCTCTTCATATTTAAACCTTATATGACAGGTAGGCACAACACAGACCTTTCCAGGCTGGGCACAGCTTTACCTAATGCATTTGACTGGTGGACAGGGCATGCCCTCCAACACTTTGCAGATAAAGGTTAGGACATGTGTGGCCAGACAACATCAGAGTATGGTCAAGATGACAGACGTTATTAATGAGAAAGGATACACAAGCTAGGAGAGACTGCAGCAGTTTGCTTTTGCTTGAGCCTACTGGGAAGGGCATGATTCTGCCCTGTCCAATCCTCTCCCCAATTTTGAGCTAACTGAGTGCAAACCTCTTTTGGATTTTGCTCTCACTTTCCAGCTACTGAAATAAGCCAAGGATAAGAGGGAAATGGGAAAAGGAGAGAGAAACTGGGATGTTCTAAAATCAGCTGAAAAAGTAGATTTGCAAAGGGTTAATTAGGACTGTCTCCACCAAATTGGGATGCTGGGAGAATATGACATGGAAGAGGATTTCATTCCATTCATTTTTAAATGAGAGTGTGTTGACATTTGCAGATGCCTTCTTAAAGAGGAGGGCAGGAATACGATATGAGAAGAAAAGTGAAAATGGTACATTCTTTTACCCTTGTGTTTGGAGGCCTGAGCTTTCAGAAGACGATACCCAGATGCTCAAAGAAGCAAGCTTTACTGTTCCATAATTCTTACCAACGTGTGTCTGAAAAGGTTACAGGAATTGCCCTGCAGCCTTGCACAAATGGGGGGAACTACAAAACAACAAGCCCTGCATCTTTTAAGTATCAGGGTATAGTCTTCTGAGAACTCATGTTTCCAAACACAACAGTCTCAAGTTGGGATGAAAATCTTCTTCTTTTTGAGGCTGTTGTAATTTTTCTAACAATTAGATGCCTCATTTTTAACTGGCTTTCTGCCCTACAGGAATGTCAATGGAATCACATTCACTAGTTCTGTGAAGGAAAAATCTGCAGCTCGAAGTCAGTATGCACAGGCCAGAGCCAAAGGCAAAGCTGCTGGAATACTGAGGTGAGTGAATAAGACACACTGTATAATTCGTTCTGGATGGCCCGTGTGGTCTCTTCCAACTCTACATTTCTATGATTCTATTCTATGATTCCAGTAGGATTCTAATAAGATATATAAGGCATGGAATAGGAAGCACATTTGTAACTGGAGCAAGCTGGAATTCTTTTGCTTGCTTACTTATCCCACACCTCCTGAAATTCCCTCTCGTACACAACCATTAAAAAGACAGTGTTACTCCACTGGAAAAACCCTAGCCCAGGGTCTACAATTTGATATTAAAATATGATTCCGTGTGCCTGAGAGGTCACCCGAACGAGACGTAGGCAGGCATGGTCGAATGACCAAAAACTAAGTCAGGCCAGTAAAATCCCTAGTCACGTAGCCCAAGGAGACATCAAGTTATGTAAACCCCCAATAAATAAAGGGTCCTCAGCCCTAAGACGCCGACTTGACGGGCTTAGTGTGTCTGCCCCAAGTTGAGCAAATATTCCGTCAGGCGAGGACCATTTACATGAAGTCACACCACAAAAGATCCTGAGACTTTGGCAACCCCCTGCAATCACATCATGCAAAGCAAATTACCATGGTGGAGCTTCGCTATCGCTCCAACACCCATTGTTCTCCCTGGGAAAGGATTAGTTCTCCAGGTACTTTTTCTCCTACAAATAGCTTTTGAGCGTTTCTTCGGATTGCTCTCGGTCTTCCCAGCAGACCGTTGTTCCATCCATTGAGTAATCCCCTCAACCCTTCTTGTGCTGAATCTCATCTCTCTGCTGCCTTCCTGGACCACGGACTTCAGGACAAAGTGCATTATTACCCCAGCTACACCCCTTCAATACTCCCCTGTCCAGTTTCCTCTCTTTTACTTCTTAATAGGTCTTGAGTGAGTGGGTGCATGAGTGCATTGGTGCGTAAGGCTTGTATTCAATAAAATCATTTACTGGACATTTTTGTTTGGTTTTTAGTTTAGCCTGACCCCGTAAAAACTGGGTAAAAGACCCCACTAGGTTACCCTGCCTCTGGCATTGCTATAGCTTGTGCTCTGGCTAGTTTCCATTCCCCATCACGTGGAGCACATTGAGGTGTCCCCCAAGAGACCCCAGAAACCAGGGTAACAACAGGAACCCTGTCCTTTGTTTCATTTGGCAACTCTGCATGGAGCATGTGCTAGCTTTGCCAGATTAAACAGAAAGGCTATGAGAAGATTATGTTTTCTAGTATTTCACAGCAATTGATTTAGAGCCTGGTGAATCTCAAGGTATCCTCCAAACCTCTCCAGATTTTCTGGCATAGTGGGGCTATATTGTTGTTTATGTTTTCCTACTTGAATTCAGGAGCAATGCCCTTGACATGGAAAATTTCAAAGCTGAACTCAATGTCCCAGGAGGAACCAAAGTCCAGTTTGAGATCCACTACCAAGAGCCAATCCGAAGGAAGCTGTCAACTTATGAGCACATTATTCCCGTGCAGCCAGGCAGGCTAGCTAAACAATTGGAGGTAAGATGAAGGAGATGTGCTGAAATACTGGAGCTGTTCAGTGAAGACAGAAAAAAAGGAGGAGAATGAAGGGAGGAGGAGGCACTGAAAATCAAATTAGGCAACATGTTTATCACTTTTTTGTGCATCTCCGTCATGAAACTTATCTGCTTTTCATACCGTGTCCTTTCTTTACCTATGCATCTTGCATTTAGGATGTATCTTGTATTTAGCAGGATAAACATGGACTTAATTTACAGATCTAGTTGTTGAGATACAGATTTCTCAGGCAATATTGTTGTGGGAGGGAAAATGGGTTTATCACAGGACTATACCTCCCCCTTAATGTCTAATTTGATTCTGAAAGATAGCAGAAAAAATAGTGTTGTAAATAAGGGTATGAAAGCATTGCTTGCAAAAGTTAGATTAAACTTCCCCAGTCTAATAACTTACATCAGCTGTGTTGGGTAAGATGACTTTGACATACAAATGGGTTCTCAAAGACATATTACAGTGTATTCCCCTACCCTAAGAGAGGAAGTGTGGACTTCAGCCATTCTGGACTTCAGGTATTCTGGAACTTGGTCAAGGAATCTGGGCATAGTGGTCTCTTAATGATCTTTCATTTAGATTACTGTAGAGACAGTGTAGTGTATTTTTTTGACCATTGAACTGTGACTTTGGAGACCAGGATTCAAATTCCTGCTCAGTCATGAAAACCCACTGGGTGACTTTAGCCAAGTCACACTCTCTCAGCCTCAGAAGAAGGCAAAGGAAAATCTTCTCTGAAAAAATCTTGCCAAGAAAATCCCATGATAGGGTAACCTTATGGCTGCCACTAGTCAGAAACAACAATACGCTGTTCCTGGGGCTGCCCTTGGAGACCTGCCTTGAAATCACTGCTAGTACAAAATGTGGCAGCCAGACTTTTGTCTAGTATGTTTTCTAGAGACTATGTAGGGCTGGTTTGATTCTGAGCCCAGTTCAAAGTGCTGATCCTTTTCCATAAAGCCCTAATGGTTCATAATTCATGGTCACAATCCAAGTCCATGTTTGATGCTTCAGCGTTTTGATTTCTATTCCCTCTTCTTTGCCTTGCCTGTAGGTGGATATTCACATCATTGAGCCTCAGGGTCTTAGTTTTGTTCACGTTCCCCAAACACTTGGTGACCAGTTTGCCGACATTCCTGCCATCTCCAAAGGAGAGAAAAAGGTAAAGAAGAGCAGAAGCAATATGGCCCATGAGAACAGCAGTTTTCCAGCCAGTAGTTCTTGGGTGGCCACTGTGGGAATGGAATGAGCTTAAATATGGAACCTCTGGTGAGAGGTACATGAAGCTCTTACCAAAGTTTGGAAAAATTGCTTGTGAAAAGCCCTTCCTCATCTGTGCTGTCTTGTTTCTTCTCTCTCCAAGGCTCATGTGTCCTTCAAGCCAACAGTGGCTCAGCAGCGGAAATGCCCCTCCTGCTCTTCTACTGCAGTTGATGGCAATTTTGTGGTGACCTATGATGTCAAGAGAGATACCAAAGCTGGAGAACTGGAGGTATGTCTGCTGCACCAAAAGCATAGGGAAGAAAGGGACAGGATAAATAGACATAAGAAATAAGATATAAGAAATTGATGTAGGTTTCACAGGAGTAGCAATGTCAATATGTGGCAGCAGGAAAAAGAAATGGCAATTGATGTCCACAAGAGATAAAAGGGCAATTGGTGCCTATAAAAGGGCAATGCATGTCTTGCAAAGAATTGCTGTATGGCAAAGAGGGATTGCAATGCACAGGGCAAAGTGATGCTTCTCAAGAGATTTTGGAGGGGGTATTTCCAAGAAGTGTTTTGGGGGCTAGTGTAGTGGAGTGGTTTGAGCATTGGACTGTGACCTTGGAGACCAAGGTTCGATTACCTGCCCAGCCATGGAACCCCACTGGGGGATATTGGGTGTCTCTCTCTTGAAGGCACACAACAACAACATTGGATGAAGGTGGTACAAGGAGCACCATAGTAAGTGTCATGACCTCATGTGGAAAACTGCTGCTTTCTGGCAGCACGTCAAGAAAAAATCCAGTATTCTGATGATAAGGAAGGAAGGATATTGTGTACAGGAGGGCTGTAAGAACATTTGGCATTCATAGAATCACAGAATCATAGAGCTGGAAGAGACCAGAAGGGCCATTGAGTCCAAATACTTGCCATGCAAGAATACACCATCAAAGCACAGAGTAAAGTGGGCCAGTGATGTGAGGTTATGGTTTTAAAATAGGACTAAGAATTATGGATGCTCGTGGAAGGGTAAAAGAAGGGGAAAATATAGTTTTAGGGAATTCATTCAACAGTAGTGTCTGTGAAAGCCAACTTTAGGGGCATGTGTAATACTACCTTAACAGAGGTGTGGAAACAGGCTTGAAAGCTGATGAAGAATCCTTGCCTGTGTTGTGCTGTGTTGTGTCTAAATCAGGGCTAAGCAACTGTGGCTCTCCTGATGTCTTGAGCCTACAGTTCTCCTCAACCATAGTTAACGGTGAAGTCTTGTGGAAGCTGTAGTCCAAAAATATTTGGAGACTCATAGTTGCATACTGCATGATTGAAGTTTTGTCCAGTTTGATCCTTGGTGTGTACAGGAGTATAGTCTCAGTTGCTTATGATTCAAGTTTTGTCAACTTTTGCCACTTGCAAAAAATTATACCGTTTAAGAATTTTCCCATAAACTCATACGTTCCATTGAATTAGATTCTGGACAGAAGCAAGTTGTTGAATAGAATCACGATCCTACTGCTCTGAGCATATATGATCTCATCAATTCCAGGGTTGAGTCTGGTTAGAACTTGGATGGGAGACCACCAGAAATCTCCAGATAGGTCTAAGAAAACAATCCTGTCTTAATCTCTGAAGAGTCATGTCTACTAATCAGAGCTGGCCATTGGACTCGTAGGACCAATTATCTGGCTTGGTATAAGACAGGGTCTTGTATTTCTATGCAACCTTTTCTGTGAACTGAAATGTATTTTTTTTTCCTGGTTTAATTATGCAGATCTTTAATGGTTATTTCATCCACTACTTTGCTCCTGAAAATCTGGATCCTCTGCCAAAAAACATTCTCTTTGTGATCGATGTCAGTGGCTCAATGTGGGGACTGAAAATGAGACAGGTAAATGGGAGCCGTTGAGTGACATCTAATATATAAAAGTCAAAGTTTGTCTGTCTGTCTGTCTGTGTCAAGCAAAGGCCTCATATGATTGGCTGTGTCAGGTGAAGACCTCTTATGATTGGCTGCCTAAGAAGATTCTATGGAATCCTGGGGCTTGCCATTTAGGGATGGACCTTTAGAATTCTCAGCCGGAGAGCTCTTGGGCCTCAGTCAATTGTGTCTGTCTTGAATAGGCTGGTTGCTATGGAGACGAGGCCTAGCAGCAAGGAGGACAGCAGTGTGTTCCCTCAGGGACCCAACCTGTGTATGTTAATAACTCTGGATACAGATTGGATTGGGGAATATCGGGAAAAGTTACAGGTACTGGGCAAGACAGTTTGGGGAATTAGAGACACAGGATCTCAAATCTTTCTAACAAGTATTACCTATGAGAAAATAAAATCCCAGGCAACACCGGGTATATATGCTAGTCATTATGAAATGCTGCCCAGGTGCAAAAATGTGTGGCATTGTTGTTGATATTTAATCAGAAGCTACTCATTGGATCCTGCGGAGATAATCCACCAACCTTCTTCCCAACAGCTGATTGTCTCTGAAACGTAACTATGATGTGGAAGGATTCCAGTGGCATGTGAGCCGTGTTAATGGAACTTGGGATATCATAGGGTTGGGGGCAGAGGTGGTAGGGTAGTGGGGCTGAGGGGCAGCTCTTGTCGCAATCTAATGCTCATTGTGTTTCCACCTAAATCAATGGAACATATAGCACAATCCTATACTTTTCTACTCAGAAGTAAACCCTGTTGAGTTCGTTGGGCTTTATTCCCAGGAAAGAGGATCTAGGCTTTCAATCTTTCTAAACTTTCTATGTATTAGGAAGAAGAATACAGGAGTAGGGAATAGCTGTAGTTCCATGAGTGCAAGGTCTCAGTTGTAATTTCTGGCATCTCCTGGCAAAGCCGGGAAACAGCCTTGGCTAGAACTCTGGAGAACTGCTGCCAGCTAGTTAGGGGAAGAATGAGGATCAAGCTAGACAATATGTTTACCACTGTTTTCTCAGAGGAGCTCCCCCAAGTGGTGAAACACATTGATTTGTCATAGCATGTGATTTTCCCTACCTCTGTATCTTGCATTCAACATGGTTTGATTTATGATTGGTTGCTGGGAAGTAAATTTACAAGTCTAGTTTCTGTGGCATGTATCTCTGAGGAAATCATATTGTGGAAGGGAAAATGGTTTTGTGATAGGAAATACACTTCCTCTTCAAGGTCTAGTCTGATTTGGAGATGCAGCAGAAAGAATTGTGCATGGGGTTGCCTGTGTAGTATCCACTACACATGCTGTCTTGGCAGGAGGTAGATGGAAGGGAGTGAAAAATTTAAAGGAAGGGAGAAGCTGACCCTTTCAATTATTATCTTGCTGTGGGTTAAAGACCCTGGTAAGGAAAAAAGTTCCCCATCCTGACCTACTTGGACAACAGTTTGACTCAATATAAGTCAGCTACCTGAAATTGATTTCAAGAAAGATAAAAATATATATGGAGAATTTCCCTTCCCAACCCTGTCAGTTCATATTCTGTGTGTCCTTCTAGCTGAATGTAAATTCAATTCCCCTGCAACTGTTTTTTTTTTTTAATTTAAAGTTTCTTAGAAATAGGTTGGCCACATGAAAAAGAAGACAGGACTCCTGAACCTTTAACAGTTGAATGGAAGAGAGATGTTTCAGTAGGTAAAGTTGGCTCAGTTTGACCTGGAAAAATAAAATACAGTAAGCCAAAGAACCTGGCACCAAATTCTCATTTAGCAGTATACTATCTTCTTTATATTGACAGAACCACTATAATAAGATGTTGCCTTTCAGATACTGTTGATTTGTTCATGCAGCTAAGAGACTTTTATGGATAGTGAAAGTGTCTTAGTAATCTATCAGGACTTTACGGGATTTCACAATAATCAACATTGGGCAGCCAGATAACCCTCTCTGCATTTTGAAACCCTGTAACATAAAGACATTCCAATGAAATAGCTGTACCTCTGTTGCCCACTGAATCTAACCATGTAAGCTCTGACCCAGGAATTAGAAATGTTGTTATTTTAGACTATGCATCCCAGAATTCCTCAGTCAGCCGGTCTAGAAGAAGCTGTAGAGCAAAAAAGTAGCCTTTTCAAGCCCAATTGTGCTCTGACTCATGAGAGCTTATACCGTCATATGTTCATTTAGGCTACAGTTCTCAAAACAGGTACTAGGAAGGGATAAGCTCCATTGTAGAGCCAGAGTGCTATAGTGATTTGACCAGTGGACTATGACTGGAGAACAGCTCTATTTCCGCACTAGACTGTTATAGCGCCATGATTCCACTTGCAACATCCTATGGAATCCTGGGGTTTGCAGTTTCGGGAGAGGCCGGCCGCTGAAATGCTCTGGGTTCAAATCCCTGCTCAGCCATGGAAAAACCCCTGGCTGACCTTAGGCAAGTCACACTCTCTCAGCCTCAAGGGAAGGCAAAAACAAACGCTCTCTGAACAAATCTTATGAAGAAAAGTCTGTGATAGGTTAGCCTTAGGACTGCCATAGGTCAGAAATAACTTGAAGACAAACAACAACAAACTCCATTGAAGGTAATAGGATTTACTTCTGAGTAAAGATATATGACATTGTAGGAAAGTTGGGGCTCCCAAATTGTCGTTTGGACTGCAACTCCCAGCATTCCTAGCCAGCCTAGCCAATGGTAGTGAATGCTGGGTGTTGCAGTTCAGTAGGATTTGGAGTGCCACACAACTCTCACCCCTGCTTTAAATTCTCACACGACTCCATTGCTTATGCCATCATTAATCCCTAATCCATTGTGAACATTATCATGATTTTGCTGTCAAATGCAAATCCAATCCTGCTTTTGCTTCCAAAAATCCCACTGATCCTTCTGGGAAGGGGTTGTGAGACCTGAGTTCAAATTGTACTGGGATAGATGAGAGACAGAATATCTCCAGAACTGTTATATCTTCAATAATTGGAAAGAGGCTTTAATTATAAGTAACCCATTACCTGGGAGCAGTGACTCCATTATCAGCCCATATTGACTACTGAATGAAGCCATGGTCCATGGTCTGTTCTTTTTTTGATGCTCCTAACTGCTATCTGCTAAGTGCTAAAGATTGGGTGCTGAGATGGTATAGTGTTTATGCTGAATGAAAAGTGATTATTGTGGCCCTGACATTATTTGCCACAAAGTCAATTTTGACTTAGAGTGACCCAATGAATGAGAGATCTCCGAAATCACTGGTCATCTACGGCCCTGATCAGTGCTTGCAAACTCAGGGATGTGGCTTCCTTGATTGAATCCATCTGCCCATAGGCCATTTCTGCACTACATTCTTATAGCGTGAGTATTCCACTTTCAACATCCTATGGAATCCTGCGGTTTGCAGTTTCGGGAGGGGCCAGTTGGCCCTTCCCGAAACTGCAAACCCCAGGATTCCATAGGATGTTGAAAGTGGAAAAATCACGCTATAAGAGTGTAGTGTGGAAATGGCCATAGTGCAGCCTCCATCTTTTCCTACTTACTTCCACATGACCAAACATTATCATCTTTTCCAACGAGTCCCATCATCTCATGATTTGTGCAAAGCTTGACAACCTGAGTGCGCCTGCTCGTTTCTTCAGACCGTCGAAGCTATGAAGACCATCCTGGAAGACCTTCGCTCCGATGACCAGTTTTCAATCCTTGACTTCAACCATAACGTGCGATGCTGGAGGGATGGCTTAGTGACAGCCTCTAAATCACAGACAGAGGCTGCTAAGAAGTACATTGAAGGAATCCATCCCAATGGAGGTGGGTGTGATGCTAAGGAAATAGATCTGGGAAACAGCTGCCACAGCTTGAGGGACCACAGTGGTCTGCTGTGGGACCCTGGTGGGCCAACCCATTTCCACTGCCCCCATTCCATCACTTCTCATTTTTATGTTGAATTTTAAAAACTCAAAATAGAAAATCGTTGTTGTTAACAAAGTTCCATATGACATTCTTGCAAAGAAGCTAGTAAAATGTGGGCTGGACAGGGCTACTGTTAGGTGGATTTGTAACTGGTTGACCGAATGAATCCAAAGAGTGCTCACCAATGGCTGCTTTTCATCCTGGAGAGAAGTGACTAGTGGGGTGGCACAGGGTTCTGTCCTGGGCCCAGTGCTATTTAACATCTTCATCAGTGACTTGGATGCATAGAGAACATGCTGATCAAATTTGCAGATGACACCAAAGTGGGTGGGGTTGCTAATACACCAGAGGACAGGATCAAAATTCAAAATGACCTTGACAGATTGGAGGGCTGGGTCAAAGCTAAGAAAATGAATTTCATCAGTGAGAAATGTAAGGTCCTGCATGTAGGTAGAAAAAATGGAATGCACAAATATAGGATTGGGGACATGTGGCTGGATAACAGTACGTGCGAAAGGAATCTAGGAGTCTTGGTAGATCACAAGCTGAACATGAGTCAGCAGTGTGATGCGGCAATCAAGAAAGCCAATACAATTCTTGGTTGTATCAATAGGAGTATGCTGTCTAGATCAAGGGAGCTAATGGTACCATTCTATTCTGCATTGGTTAGACCTCATTTGGAGTACCGTGTCCAGTTCTGGGCACCTAAGTTTAAGAAGGATATCGACAAGCTGAAGCATGTCTAGAGAAGGGCGACCAAAATGCTGAAGGGTCTGGAAGCCATTCCTTATAAGGAGTGGCTTAGGGAGCTGGGTATGTTTAGTCTGCAGAAGAGAAGGTTAAGAGGAGACATGATAGACGTGTTTAAATATTTGAAGGGATGTCTTGTCAAGGAGGGAGCAGGTTTATTTTCCACTGCTCCAGAAACTAGGACAAAGAGCAATAGATTCAAAGTACAGGAAAAGAGATTCTACCTGAACCTCAAGAAGAACTTCCTGATGGTCAGATCTGTCCGACAGTGGAATATGCTGTCTGGGAGTGTGGTGGAGTCTCTTTCTTTCAATTCAAAGAGGTTTTTAAGCAGAGGCTGGATGGCCATCTATTGGGAATTCTTTGATGTGTGTTCCTGCATGGCAGGGGGTTGGACTGGATGGCCCCTGGGGTCTCTTCCAACTCTATGATTCTGTGATTCCATGATTTAACTGCTCTCAGGTTGATCTTGACTTATGGTGACTTTATGGATGAGAGACTTTCAAGCCACTCTGTCATCAAGTAGGCTGCTCATCTCACGTAGATTCAAGGATGTGTCTTGCTTGATTGTCCATCCGTCTGTGATGCAGTCTTCCTCTTTTCCTACTGCCTTCCACCTTACCAAGCATTACTGTCTTTCCTGATGAGTCATGTCTTCTCATGATATGGCCAAGTTATGACAGCCTCAGTCTAGTCACCTTGGCTCCTAGGGACTGTTTCAGACTTGAAGACAGGAAACACCACCAACAGAGAAAGAGAAATAGATGATAGGAAATACCTCCTTCTATTTCTCCTTCTCTGTTGGTGGCACAGCACAGTAAGTACTATCCTAATGTAATTCATTTACTTTCATTTACTTAGATTATTTACCATTCTAAGCCCCAAAGCAGTTGTTGTATTCACAATTGTTTTAAAGTACCTTTGTTGTTTGAAAGTAACTAAAACAGTTCCTTTCCTAGTAGTTTTTAACACACATTTTTAAAGTACTTTCGTCAAGCTGGGATTGTGTCTGGAGCCATGCGTAGGGAATTGGACTTGGCACATGCTTAAGAAACTGGACTCAGAAACATTCACTGGGAAACATGTGACTCTTCAGACTGAAACTTCCATCATCCTTCACTACTGGCTAACCTGGCTAGGCATGATGAGAATTTCAGTTCATTAATGTCTAAGACGGCCATTATTTCCATAGTTCTGCTTTACATGTTTCAAGGTTGAGCCCTGGAGGAGCCTCATATCATCCCATAATATATAAAAGTCAAAGTTTGTTTGTCTGTGTCAGGCGAAGACTTCATATGATTGGCTGCTGAAGAAGATTCTATGGAATCCCAGGGTTTGCAGTTTAGGGAGAGGCCTTTAGAATTCTCAGCCAGAGAGCTCTTCAGCCTCAGTCAACTGTGTCTGTCTTGAATAGGCTAGTTGCTATGGAGATGAGGCCTAGCAGCAAGGAGGAGGGCAGTGTATTCCTTCAGGAACCTAACCTCTTTATGTTAATAACTCTGAATACAGATTGGATTGGGGAATATTGGGGAAAGTTACAGGTACTGGGCAAGACAGTTTGGGGAATTAGAGGCACAGTTCACAAATCTTTCTAACAAGTATTACCTATGAGAAAATAAAATCCTGAGCAATGTTGGGTATATATGCTAGTAAATAAATATAAATGTGAAAGAATTGTAGAGGAATGAAGGAGAGCCATTTGGTTCTGATTTGTATTGTCAGCATTGTTAATACATAGGCAGATACATCAATCCCTTTTGTATATGAGCAGACCTTGGAAAATTTGCGTTTGTTAGACTGTAACTCCCCAAATTCCCCAGCTAGTATGGGCATGACTGGGTTGATTATGGCCAGGGAATATTGAGTGTTGTGGTCCAAAAATAACTTTTGCCAGCTTGGCTATTCCTCTTCATAAAGTAACATCATATTCAGTTGGCTGTTATAAAGAGCTTAGGGCTCAATCTAGCCCAAGTTTAGTCTCTCTGAATTTGAGGATGATCTTACCTCTTCCATAGATTTCAGTAGGGAAATGAGGCAGAGATGCAATGTTAAATTCTGTGAGATTGAAAGGTACTGATTTCCTCCAGCAACTGTACAAACTTATTTTCCCTGTCTGATTTTTAACAGGAACAAATATTAATGATGCTCTTCTCCGAGCAATCTTTATTTTGAAAGAAGCCAACAATCTGGGAATGCTGGATCCGAATTCTGTATCCATGATTGTGCTGGTGTCAGATGGAGATCCAACTGTTGGTAAGAGTTTTGCACTGTGTTAGTTTTTGCATTACTAGTGTCAAGGGGGAGAAAATAAGTTTGCAAGAAACTAGGAAAGAAATAAGAGCTTCGGTGGCTGCTGCAACTCCTCCCTTTTCCTTTTTTTTTCTTGCAAAAATTTCAGGGTAAAAGCCCTGGCAGCATGTAACCATCTCCTTCCTTTCTGTTCCCATCAGGAGAGCTGAAGCTGCCTACAATTCAGAAGAACGTGAAGAAGAATATTCAAGATGGCATCTCTTTATTCTGTCTTGGTATTGGATTTGATGTGGATTATGATTTCCTGAAGAGACTGGCAATTGAAAACAATGGAATGGCGCATAGAGTTTTGGGAAACCAAGAAACCTCCTCTCAAATGAGGGTGAATTTCCTTTCTCATTTTTTCCTTTTTTAAAAAGCCACATCTAATGACATAAAATGCACAAAGAAAGAAAGAATTACTATTCTTGCAGTGCGATCTTTCCCATTTGAACAGTTGTACTTTTCCAGATCACATGAACGTCCATGCACTTTCCAAAGTAAGACAAATATGATGGCTATTTATGTTAAAATCAAATAAGCTGGCTTTCATACATCCTTATCTCTTCTAATTTTCCCTATGACAGTTGAACTGCAGAATCTGGTCCAGAACTGGGCTTTCATCTGCTGTAAGAGCCAACATGGTGTAGTAGTCTGAGTGTTGACTAGAACTCTGGGAGTGTTATTGCTGTGTGCATTGAAGTCATTTCCAACTTATGGCAACCCTCAAGTGAACCTATCACATGGTTTTCTGGGACTGAAAGTGTGTGACACATCCAAGGTCAGCCACTGGATCTCCATGACCAAGCAGGGAATTGGACCTGGCCTCCAGGGCTCTAGGGCTGAAGTTCAACACTTAAACACCATGTTGGCTCTCAGGACTCTGGGAGACCAAGATTTAAATTTCCACTCAGCCATGGAAAGCTGGCTAGACCACCAGAAGTCAGAGTTGACTTGAAGGGACATAAGAAGAACAAGTAAAAGGATATAGAACACCTCCTTACACAAATGACTGAACAGAACAGTTGATAGCATAGCCATGAGCTTCATCATTATTACTGAGAAATGAGAGAGATTTGGTGGATCTCTCTACATAGCAGAACAATTAGTACACAAACAAAAGTTTGAATTGTTCACCAGCCCGCCTAACCCCCTTTACACACACTTAACTCTAGCTGAGAAGTAAACACAAACTCACTTTTGTTTTAAAAAGTAGTTTACTTACAGATACTTGTGCGTAAGCTACACATGTTCATGTTCTTGAAGAAAAAGTAAGAAAAAAAATAAGCAATTACCTGCTTTCATTGGAGTGTTTCCTCTGGATTACTCCTGGCCAGATGCTTCCAGGCAGGCAGGCAGGCAGGCAGGCAGGCAAGATAGAGAGTAAACAGAGAGACAAAGATCCCAAGAACAAAAGGATGCTTATGTGTGAGAAGAAGAGAGTGGGTGTGAACAAACAAACAGGAAGGTATCTTGGATTTTGCCCCTAAACTTACAGTGATCATGCAACCTAACTAGCAGTGAATTCAGAGCATGCCAAGGTTGCTACTCCCAACAATTATAATGTCCCTAGATGAGTGGTCCTCAATCTTTGGGGCCTCCAGGTGTTTTGGACTTCATCTCTTCAAATCTATGACCATTGGTTATACTGGCTTGGGCATCCAGAAATTGAAGGTCAAAACATCTGGAGAACTAGAAGTTGAGGACCACTGCCCTAGAGGATTCAGGCTGATATCACAGAGGGTCTTCCATTACCAAATAATTGATGCAGACATTGTTCATTCCCACCAGTCCTGAACAGTGTAGCCTGGTAGCCAGTGTTGACTAAGGAGGCTAGGATCAGCCAGGGGGCTGACCAGCAGAAAAAGACAAGAGGTAAGATCTTGGCCAGGGGATCTTAGCCTTTTAGGGAGCTCGTGTAATGGTTTGTGCATTGTACTACCACTGTGGGGATGCGGGTTTGATTCCCCACTCAGCCATGGAAGCCCACTGGGTGACCTCAGGCAAGTCCCACTTTCTCAAAGGAAGGCAAAGGCAACCCCCCCCCCGAAAAAAATATCTTGCCAAGAAAACTTGAAGATATGCTTGCTTTAGGGTCACCATAGGTCAGAAATGACTTGGAGGCACACGACCACCAGCAGAATCCAAGTATCCAGAACCAAGCCTTAATACAGCAGGGGAGCTACCTCATTTGCAAGGGTGTTTTGTTATGTGCCATGAAGATAGCTTTGGGTTATGGTGACCTTATTAATTGAGAACCTCCAGGAGCCCTGGAGGGCAATGCTCAGGCCTTCCAAACTCAGGGCTGTAGCTTCTTTGATTGAGTAATCCTATTTACAGTGCAGTCTTCCTCCTTCTCCTTCTTTACCAAGTATTATCATCTTTTCCAATAACAACATTACTCATAACAAAAGTGAGAAAATGGCAGCCTGGTAATAACAGGGGCCAGTATTCTCTGCCAGCTGCTTAGCTATGTAACCATCTTAGTTACATAGCTAAGTAGAGTCTCCCAGCCTGACTCTCCCCAGTCCCCACTTACTGGGCAGCAGCGACTGTGAGCAAAAGGGGTCTGTTCCCCTGTTGATTTAGAAGCAGCTGACTGACATTTCCATCCCATGAACTAACTCTGATGAGACCGTCAGAAGCTCGGTCTCTGTTGCCATTCCTCCTTGCACTGGAGATCGCTCACCGGAGGGTGTTGGAAATGTCAGTCAGTTGCTTCCCAATCAACAGGGGAACTGATTCCTGCTGTTCGCAGTGTCTGCTGCCTTGCAAGTAGGGAGTAGGGGGACTTTCAGAGTCCGTAAAGCAAAGAATATGTAATGATTGTGAATACCAACCAATCAAAAATATGTAACTTTAGCTTACGCACTTGTCGCTACCTTAATGAATTCCAGCCAGATCTTGTGGGAGTCTATTATTCATAGAACAATCAGAAATTGAAACCAACAGTGGCACATAATAACCACTACAACCACCACAACAAAGTTGTGTTATACTTCAAAAATCAACCTCCAGGTTCATCCAGCCCTCTTCACTTCTATGCCTCTTTCGAAATTTGCAGCAATTCTTCAACCAGGTCTCCACCCCACTTCTAAAAAAGCTGGAATTCAACTATCCCCAAGAAATGGTGTCTGATGTCACTCACAACAGCTTCGAGAACTATTTTGGAGGGTCTGAGATTGTGGTGGCAGGAAAAGTAGATTCTGAAAAGGCACAGCATTTGCAGAGTGTGATCACAGCCACTGCCGTGAGTATGAAGTTTTTTCTGCCTCACCTTTTCCCAAGCACACGTGTATTTGCAGAGTTATATGGAGTTTAGAAACAACTACAGTGGTCTCTCCCCTTTTGCAAGGGCTCAGGGCGCAGAATCCTCATGAAAGTGGAAAAACCGTGAATAACTCCCCCCACTCCCCGCTCTCATTCTCTTCCATAGCTCCCCCCTTCGTGTTCCCATGCAAAAGGGAAGGGAATGGGGGCATGCAGGAAGGCTCTTGCAAGCCTTCCTTTCCTCCTCCAGAGTTGCCCCTGCCATTCCTATGCATTTTGGCCCCATACTGAGAACTAGCATAAGCCTCCCCCCACCAATTCCTTTCCATTTTGCTTTGGCATGAGTTCTCTGCACTGGGGCATAATTTGTATAACAAGGTAACCCACCGACCTGCTAACCATAACAAGGTAACCAACCAACTGCAACAAACCTAGATTCTTTTGTTTCAACAACTTTTGGAAAAGTTGCTGTTTTCCTTGCTTTTCTAAATAAACACTTCTGTTTGAAATTCTCAGTGATGTTTTTTGAAAGTAAGTTATCCAGACATGACACAAAGAAGGTGTCAGACTTTAGTGAATGTCCAAAAGAAAGAAGTCCTATAACTTCTTGGTGGAGAGGTGACTGGTGTACATCTCTATCTGTTGTTGTTTTGTTTAGACTCTGCATATAGAGGGAATTACTGAGCCAATCATGAGCCCTTTTACACTACAAAATTATCATGTGATGATTCCCTTGCAATTGGCAGGATTCCATCCTGTGATTTCCTGGGTTTGTGGTTTGATGAGGCCCCTAGCACCTCCTCCTTTAACTGGAGATCCCATGATTCCATAGGGAAAAACCATGGCAGTTAAAATGGAATCATACTGCTATAACTATGTAGGGTGAAAGAGGCCTATATCAGTAGGTCCTCATACTGACTGTCCTAACCTGACACACTCTAGATCAGTTGGACTACAACATGCCACCTAGCATAGTGGGGTCCAGAACAGTAGCTGTGGTCCAACACATCTGAGTTCTCCCTGTTGGGGAAGGTTGTCCCAAAAGGATGCCATGAAATATCTATTTTCAATCTTCTGGATTGCTCATTGTGTTTTTCTCTGGCCTCTGTTGTTTAGTCCAATGCTCAGTTAGTCTTGGAGACCCTGGCAGATGTTGAGGGATTGGATGAATTCCTGAAGAAAGATAAGAACGCTGACCCCAAATTCACTGAAAAGTTGTGGGCCTACATAACCATTAACCAACTAATGGCTGAAAGGTGAGGAAGAAAGCAAGCAGTTGAATTTCTTATAGCTTTTCCTATGAGAGGGAGAAGAATAATCTTTATTGCTGTTGTGGCTGTGGTTGTTGTGTGCCTTCGAGTCATTTCTGACTTATGGTAATTCTGTCATAGGATTTTCTTGGCAGGATTTGTTCAGAGGAAGTTTGTCACGGCCATCCTCTAAGGCCGAGAGAGTGTGACTTTCCCAAGGTGACCCAGTGGGTTTCCATGGCTAAGTGAGGATTTGAGCCCCAGTGTCCTATCTCAGCACTCAAACCAGTACACCATTCTGGCTCTTTATTAAGCTTAGGACACAATAATACTGCCTTGAGTCTCTCATGGTAGTGATTCTTTATTTACAGTGGGAATGCAGGTACCATGGCATAGTTGTATCTTGAGGGACTTTTCCTATTTGTTTTCGAATGGGGTTGGGAAAGGTTTGTGATTTTGAGAGTGATTTTGTTGCTGCCATTAACTGAATAAATAGGACTCAAAAGTCATTGTCAATTTTTTACAAATTACCCAGAGATCTTTGAGTAAATACAGATCTACCCTCTGCTTACCCACCTCTGTTTTACAGCGTTCCCCATTTACCTTGCAGATTCTCCTTTCTCAAATTCTCCCAGGCAATATAGGTCCTCTTAGTGGACTGCTGGGAATTCAAGTGCTCTGTAGTGATTGGTGCCCAATTTCAATGGTATGATTTTGGAGGATAAGATAAAATCACCTTGGAAGGCCATTTACTGTCCATTTATGTCTTAGCACATCACAGAGATATCATAAAAACCAACAGGCAATCTTAGATTTCTGGCCCAGTCTAACATCTGCCCCCCTTTTTTTTTACATCTGATAGAAACATGGTCCCCACAGCTGCCCTGAAAAGGAACATCACAAAGAGAATCCTCCAAATGTCCCTGGACCATCACATTGTGACCCCTGTTACGGCAATGTTGATTGAGAGCCCGAATGGAGATGAGCTGATGCTGGCTGACTCTCCCCAGGACAGGAAGAGGGCCTGCTGTCCAGGTAAGTCTCACGCTTGCTGGGGAGAGGGAGCATGGTGCCTTTTGTACTTATCATTATCATTTTTATGGATTTTCTCCCCTCTCCCAACAGGTGCTTTAACCATTGGGGCTGCAAAGCCAGACAACTCTATTCCACTTTGGGCCACACCTACCTCAAAGGATCCATTATCTTTTGTCATGGGTCCAACTGCTGCAACTGTCCATCAGGGTAAGAGAAGCTAGAACTTACGCTTGGTCTTTTGTGTGATAGAGAATGAAGATGAGAAAGCAAAATCAAAGGAAAAGGGAATGATTGCTCCTTCCTTCCTTCCTGTCTTCCTTCTTTTTGTCCTCATCTGCCCCATTTCCTCCTCTTACTTTTTCTCTGCATGCTGCTCCTCCTCTTCTTCCTCTTCCTCTTCCTTCTCCTCCATCTCCTTTTCCATCTCTTGCTCCTTTCCATTCTCTCTTACCAAAAGCTGGACATCATTATGGCTGAACTGTCTTTGTGTATGGTTGCCCTAAACGAAGATACTGTGTTGCATCCATCCCATTCTGTAAGGCTTCTCACCCAAGAAATTCTTCCCACACTTCTTTTCCCACTTTTCCCTTGAAAAATCAGCCGTAACAATCTATGGCCCATTGTCCCAAGTAAAGAAATTGAATTAATTGTTGAGTGGTGAATCAATGCATAGGGAAATCACATTGGTTAAATGGGTTTATTCTAGTCAGGACTAACAACATAATTCCAGCTCTATTTTTCATGTCTCATTATACAGCTTAAATATTCTAGTTTAGTTTATTGGTCTTCATACATTTCTCTTTAATTATTGGTTACCCCTTAGTCTAGGAAATTCTTAACCAGTTGTGATTATAGCATCATAAGAGCATCTTTGGCTGGGATTTATCATATGAAATCCTTTCTCTTCTGTTTTTCTCATGGTGTGAAACCATTTGAAAAGTGTTTTTTTTTTTTACAAAGGAGTTGATTAACTGATTTTTTGTGTTAATAAAAGAAAGTCTTTTCAAATGGTCTTCCACTGAGAGAACAATGAAAGAGAAAGGTCATCATCTTGCAAGTCCCAACAAAGATGCTATTATCCTACTGCAATTGCAATTTACCTGCCTCCTGTGGTAAAGCCCTAAAAGTGCTCTTTGGTTACTAACTGTTGATTCTTATCACTTTTACACTATATAATTGCAACACTTTGATGCCAGGTTTGGGATCTGCAGTTTCAAGTAGCATTCTGAATTTTCCATCAGAGGGCTTACACCACTACATCTCGCTGGCACTCATTTCCCTTTAGACTAGGGCCATTTCCGTACTAGACTGTTCTAGTGCTATTATTCCGCTTTTGAGGCCCTTTGAGGCCCTTCCCTAAACTGCAAACCCCAGGATTCCATAGGATGTTGAAAGTGGAATAACTATAGCAGTGTAGTGCAGAAATGGCCAGGAGTGTGGAAGATACCACCACCCAGATATTGTTGCAGTACTATTCCAGCTCCCTTGCCCTTGATGATTGGCCATGCTGGATGGGTCTGATAAGAGTTGGATTCCAACAGCATCTGTTCCTTTTCCTTATCTTAGACTAGTCCTACCCAGGTTCCACTCTTCTCATCTCCATCCCTTTTATTTACTTGAACTTCTCTGCTGCTCTAGTTTCCAGATGAATACAACTGGTACATCCCTCAGTCCATGGGAGGGGGGATCCTAAGGCATCTCATATGCGTCTGTGTGGGAGTGATTTGAAATAATTCTATTAGGCTTTTGCGGGGGAGAAATGTAACCTTGATGCTGCTAAGTAGGGACTTTCTAACCATGTATTTGGGATCATTCTTGGGGGATACTGCAGTAGAGAATTCTGGGTAACACAGGGAGATATGTAATCCACCATTTTCTCTAGGTACAGGAGAAATACAGTCAAACCAAGCCTCATAAGGAACATCTTAGGGATCTGGGTATGCTTAGTTTGGAGAAGAGAAGACAGGCAGGTGACATGATAAGCCATTTGTAGATACCTGAAGGGGTGTCATGTAGAAGATGGAGTGAGGTTGTCTTCTGCTGCTCCAGAGACTAGAACATGAACCCATACATTCAAATTACAAGAAAAGAGATTTCCCCTAAATATTGGGAAGAGGTTTTTTTTTACTGTAAGAATCATTCAGCAGTGGAATAGATTGCCTCAAACTCTCCATTTTTGGAGCTTTTTAAAGAGAGGTTGGACGGGCATCTTTCAGGAATACTGTAGTTGGCCATTCCTGCATGACAGGGGAGTTGGACTAGATGATCATTGTAAGATTCCATGATTGTAAGAATAACCAAATACTTCAGGAGATGATTTTGAGACCTGGAATATGGGGCAATCTGGTAGCAATTGTGATTCCCTGTGTACACCCTCTATGGAGCATTGTTTCATTTGTTCTTTGTCAGAGCTCTTCACTACTTCATGTGTGGTTACCCTACTTCAGGGACCCACTGCAGAAAATCATAAAATTAGAGCATGTATGACAGGGTAGGGAAGGAGTTATAGGGAGGAAAATGGCTTTCCTGACAACATTATGCCTTTGAGGAGAACATTTAAGTACTTTTGGCAGGTGTTATAGTGGCAGAGTAGAGAGCCAGTGTTGTATAGTGGTTTGAGTATAGGAAAAGAGATTCCACCTGAACCCCAGCAAGAATTTCCTGATGGTCAGAGCTGTCCAGCAGTGGAACACACTGCCTCAGTATGGTGGAGTCTCCTTCTTTGGAGGCTTTTAAGCAGAGGCTGGATGGCCATCTGTTGGGAGTGCTTTGATGTGGGTTCCTACATGGCAGAATGGGGTTGAACTCCATGGTCTCTGTGGTCTCTTCCAAGTATGATTCTACTTAAAAACACATTTGAAACATAGTTGCTAATAGATTATGGAAAGAAACTACAGCACACCATTTCACACATACTACTTCTACGTAGTTTAAGACTTGAAGGCCTGCCTGAATAAAAGGGTCTTCATCTGCGGATGGAAAGACAGCAGAGAGGGAGTCAAGTTGACCTCCTGTGGAAGGGGGTTCCCACTGCCTGGGAGCAGCTATGGAGAAGATTCTATGATTCATGATTCTATGATTCTATGAGTGTTGGACTACAACCCTGAAGACCAGAGTTCAGTTCCCTGCTTGGCCATGGAAACCCACTGGGTGTCCTCGGGTGTGTCGTACACTTTCAGCCCCAGAAAACACCATGATAGGTTTGCCTTAGGGTCACCATAAGACAGAAATGACTTGAAGGCATGCAACAACAACAGTGACAGAGTGCACACTTGGCATGCACGAGATGCCGAAGCAGTGTGGGGTAATGTGTAGCCTTCCATGGAGTGGGAGAATATCAGGTCCATCAGCCATAGCAAGCAAGGGTCCTCCTACTGTTTGGGAAGAAGAAACTTTGCCTACTTAAACAAGTGGTGGGAAGGGATATACGGTATGCTTAGACTTTGCAAAGGCAGAGGTTCAATATGGTGACCCCTTGGCTTCATCTGTGGTGATTCTATCTCCAACCCACCTGCCCTAGTGCACATTAGACACCACTGCGAGTGAATCAGTAAGTACAAAACAATGGAAATTGTACTCCATGAATATCTAGAGAGTCACACATTCCTTAGGATGTAGAGAAGAGATAGTCTCAAGGTGTTGAAAAAATGGTTTTATTCTTAAATATAGCCCAAACATGTCTGCCTAGAAATATTTAATGGCCTTCTTCAGGGGCTATTAAAACATAAAAGAAAGAAAATAAACAAGAAAAATTATAGCAGGAGACATGTTACAATTTGCAGTATCAATTTTGTATACATATATCTTGTATGCAGTTGCATGTAAAATGTCTCAATTTTTAAAATGCTTATTAACCCAAATAAACTTAATACAAGTACAAAATATTACTTACAGCACAACTTTAAAAGTGCACGCAGGGATTCTAAAAAGAATTTTTTCAAGGCTTATGTTTGGCAACTGATAGTTTGAGAAAGCAGGGCATTATAGTTTTCCAGTTTTTTCAACAGATATGGAGGACATCCTTATCATAGCAATTTTACAGTAGAGTGGAAAATTAGGAGATATGGGGAAACTACACATATTTCTCAGCCTTGTCCTCAAGGCAGTTTTTGGCTCCAGGTCTTTCAGGGTGGCAAAGACCTCTGAGAGGCCCGAGAGCGTGGAGTACCATTGCTATTTGAAATACAAAAACAAGGTGCTTTGGTGCCATTCAAGAGACAGGCAGGATATAAATCAAATAAATGAGTAACTTCTTGACAGTAAGAGCAATTCAGCAATGGAACCAACTGCCTAGAGAAGTGGTGAGATCTCTTTCCCTGGGCTTCTTCAAAAAAGGGGCTGGATAGCTATCTGCTGGGGATGCTTTAACTGGAAACCCAGCATCGAGCCAGGGCTAGGACTCTGTGGTCCATGAGGTCCCTTCTAACTCTATGATTCTATCTGCAGAGACCTTCTGAGGTCTCTATGGGTGCCTATTGTACCATGTCTAGCTGCAGAAAAATGAATAGGCATATGTTGCGCTGGCCAAAAAAAGCAAATATTATTCTGGGATTAATCAACTCTAAGATTCTATGTCTTGTCTTGTATAAAGGCTTAATTTATGCCCAATTTTCTCAAAGCCTGGCTGTGAAAACAAGAATCCATGTCAAAGCTTCGTCCTGAAACATGGGAGAAAAGAAAAGGTGCATATCTGGAGCGGGTGCAGAGTCAATTTCTTTCACCAAAAGCAACTTCAGGGAGTCTCTACACCCTTCTGATTAGGAAGAAGGGCTTCCAGATTGTGGTGTGATGTTACTAGATAATCATTTGCCACAACATCTTGCTTTTTGAGAACTGTCTATGATTATGATATTGATCCTGTGTATGGTGTGCACAGACATTTCTGAATTTTGTTTCCTTCACATTTGTGAAATGGGGCAATCTGGTAAATGTTGCAAAGGCTCAGTCTTTGGGACTGTACTTTTGTCAACTTTGGCTGTACTCCCAGGGGCAAACATTATGAAAATATTCCTGTAAAGCAGTGGTTCTCAACCTGTGGGTCCCCAGATGTTCGTGGACTTCAGCTCCCAGAAGCCCTGAGCATTGACCATAGTGGCTGGGGCTTCTGGGAGCTGAAGTCCACGAACATCTGGGGACCCACAGGTTGAGAACCACTGCTGTAAAGGGTAATTCAGGATAGTGTGTCTTATAGATCTGATTCGTAAAAAAAAAGGAACAGGAAAGGGGGTTGGCAGAATAGTCAGCTTATTATCATTACATCTCTGATATTAGTTCCCTAACTGAATTGGTTTTCCTGTAAGAAACTGAAAAATATTGACTGGTTGACAATCCTAAAGCTCAAGATCTGGGTGAGACCTCACATCTTTATAGAGCATGGGATGTATTTGTTTGTTTGTTTATAGCTACAGCTTCCAAGATCCCCCAGTCAGCATAGCCAGCAAACCCACACAGGCTGGGAGATTCTGGGAGATATAGCGCAAACAAGTACATTTCCCAAGCTTAGCATCTTTAAGGCTCTTTATCAAAGGCAAGGAACCTTTGTCTCTCCTGATGTTACTGAACTAGAATCAGGACTGTTGCTGGGTGGTGTGGTGGGGCAGCAACAATAGCTGTGTGGCCATTCTTTTCTGGAGAATAGTCCTGTCCTCTGTGTTGAATGGGACCCTACCTTCAGGTGTGTGCAGTGGCATTATCCAAGTCAGTATAGCAGTGAATCCATTCCTGTTTTTTAAATTCCTGAATGTTAAAGGAGGTGTCCAAGTTGCTGAAGCCATTTTGGAGATGGAGTGCAACACTTTCAAGAGCTCTTTTAAAACTGAGGCTAAAACTTGAAGTAGATTCCCTGCTGCTTGACATGAGAGACATCAGACCCCGTTGGGTGGGGCAGAGGATGCTATCCATTCACCGGTGTAAATGGTAGGGTTCATTTGCCCATCTGTTCAGCTGAGTAGGGGCAGTGGGGCATGGTGAGACACCTTATCTTTAGCACTCCATTGCAGAATATCTTGAGCCAGCCCTGGGTACATCAGCTCTGACCAATGTCCTTTGTGCTTGGAGCTAATAGTGGTCGAAGTGTAATGACACTGGAATGGCTACATGTTCCCTGCTCCTGCTTTGAGACAGGTACATTGTAGAAGCACTCTAGAGCTTGGTTTCCTTGGCCTTCCTGGACTTCTGGTTAGGTCCTGCAGATCAGTGATTCTCAAACTTGGCCTTCCAGATTATTTTGAACTTCATCTTATAGGATTCTTGATCATCAGCCATGCTGGCTGGGGCTTCTAGGAGTTGAAATCTAAAACACCTGGAGGACCAAAGTTTTATAGGCACCACCAGGTATTTTCTGACAAATGTGATTTGACACCTGATTGTCAGACATTTCCTTATTTCTTCCTGAGTCTCCCTTCTTTCTTTCCCTGTCTCAGAACTAACCAAGACATTTTGATACCTGAGGCAAAGAGGAGGCACACACCGTGCATAAAAGTTAGCGGGACTTGCACTAGAATCATGCTTCCACACTGGCAATGAGATAGAATCGTCCCCCATACCGGAGGAGTGTGGACTCATTTAAAGTGTGCAGGAGAGCCTGGAATGAATCCTATCGGTGGCATACATTGGCATAACCTCCTGTTATGTGCTTATTTGTTTACTGTGTAGGGATGTGCAGAGAACCTCCTTGTGCATCCACATGCCTAGGTGCAAGCAACTTCTCAATTGCAGATCACACCTGCAGTTATCGCCAATTAGTAACAGCATCTAGCTGTAGTTCCTCAGCTGGGAAAAGACTTCATCCTTCTTTATCTCCAGCAAATACATGCTTGGGAGATCTGGGAGGACTGCATCATCTCTCTTCTCCTGACTGTGGAACCACAACTTGAATGCCCCTCCAGCATCCTTCCACCAATACCTGGCCATCGGAGCATGATCCAGAATTGAAAAGGTCATTTGCACCAGCTCAAAAGGCAGAGGGATCAAAAGTGTGATGAGAAAGTGTTGAGTCCTGGTGGTTTGATATAGGAAGATTTCAGCTGCTGTGTGTCCTGAAAGGTCCCATCCTCCAAGCAAGAGGAAAGAGCAGGGGTTTCTGGAAGAATAGCTGGTGGATTGTCTCTGTGGCCTCCCAACATCTGCTGCCTGAAGTGATTTATTCACTTTGCTTAAAACTAGGGCGTCCCATGCTCCTTCTCTTAGGGGCCATATCCTCAGGGATTTTCCCCACCTGTCCAATCCACTTATATTGTAGAAAGCAGGATATTTTTATCAGGTGTCTCTGTAGTCATCTTCACAGACAATGCAGTTTATACAGTTAATTCTTCTTTTTATTTTTATTTTTTAAAATGGCTGCATTCAGCATATTTGTGGAAATGGTCTAAATCAGCTGTTCCCCAATCCAATACCCTCCAGATGTTTTGGGCTACAACTCCTATCATCCTCAACCTGGGGATAATAGTAATTGTTAGTTCTGCCTACATGGAGGATATCAAGTTGGAGAAGGCTGATGGAAAGGACCAGCAAGTGTTGAAATGAAAAGTTACACACTTTCAGGAGAAAGAGATATCCCAAACTCTCTGTGAACCATGCACTAATCATGGGTTACATCTATCTTCTTCATTTATCTAAACAGGATCCTTAGTTATTGGCCAAGCACCGACTGAAAATCCCATCCCATCTTGGGTGAAGCCCACATCGAAACCAGGGGGTCCATTAGCTGTTGTCATGGGTCCAACTATTTCTGCCATACATGCAGGTAATAGATGTTGGACTGGTTTCCCCCGTTGACTTTCATTTGACTGCATTTCTTGAGCGGGACAGCAATTCTGTGGATGTATGAGAGGACAAAAGATGGAGGGGAAAATTTCCCATTTCATCTAGGTCTAGCACAAGTTGGAGTGCATCTACGCTACCAAGATTTATAGCAGTTTGATACCACTTTCATCAGTGCATTTCATTTCGTTTCTATTCTGCCGTTTTCCCAGAATGGAACCGAAAGTGGCTTCCAAGCAAGTAAAACAAAGTAAAACTAAAATCTTTTCACACAAAAGTTTTTTAAAAAATTAATTAAAAAATTACATTAACCACACAAACAGTTTAAAAACCATAAAAGCACAACACATCCCATTAAAAGACCTTTTTGCTACTGTTAAGAATTACTGTAAGTTAGAGCCAGTCTAAATAAAAAACTCTTTGCCTGCCAGTGGAACAAAAACAGGCAGGCAGCCAATGAAACCTCTTATGTGAGGGAGTTGCACAGCTTAAGAACAGACACTGAGAAGGCTTTTCTTTGTCCCCACCAAATGAAGTGGTGATAGTGGTGGAACAGGCTCATAGAGTATGGCAGTGGTTCTCAACCTTTGGTCCTGCAGATGTAGTCTAATGCTGGAGGACTTCAGCAATTCCCAAAATTCCTGAGAATTGGCTGTAGCATTTGGGATTTCTGGGAAATGAAGTCCAAAAGTTCTGGAGGACTGAAGACTGAGAACCACTGGAGTATGGTATTTCAGATAGACTGGATCCCAGCTCTGTAGGTCTTTAAAGGTCATTGCCAAGCACATGGAATTGTGCCCGGAAACAGACCAGCTATGGCTGCATCCTATGGAATCCTGGCTTTTTAGCTTGGTGAGAGACGGACAATCCTCAGCTAGGGAGATCTTGTGCACTCTTCTGTACTGCATAACTTGTTGTTGTTGTTGTGTGCCTTCAAGTTGTTTCTGACTGATGGCGACCCTAAGGTGAAGCTCTCACAGGGTTTTCTGGAGCTGAGAGTGCAATGACATGCCCAAGGTCACCCAATGGGCTTCTATGGCCAAGTGGGGAATTGAACTCTAATGCCTAGGTGCTCAGACCACAACAGCACGCTTGCTCCACATTACTCATACCCTCCAACATTTCACAGATGAAAACCAGGACAAAGGCCCCTCCCTAAACTACAAACCCCAGGATTCCATAGGACGTTGAAAGTGGAATAATAGCACTATTACAATCTAGTGTGGAAATGGCCTGAGTCTACAAGTTAGGGCAAGATTCTCCATTCTTCTCTTCTTTTTCCTCTCAACACTGTGTTAATTGAGTGCAAATTGTTTTTGCACTGCAAACTCCGTTTGCAAGTATACTAAGGACAAAGGGAGAAAGTAAGAGCCGTAGAGAGAAACTGGAGCATTTTAAAAGTGGGGTGACAGAGAATTAAGGAGGACTGACCTTGCCAAATTGAGACAATTGGAGGGGGTACAAAGCTAGCGTTCTCCAGCAGACAATACTGAGTACCCCACCAAACTAAAAATTCCAGGATTCACTGAGATGGAGCCATGACACTGAAAGTGGTATCAAACTGCTCCAGCACTGTAGTGTTGATGTGTTCTAAATCTTAATCCAACTTAGTGTTTTTTACATCAATCCATTCATTGTTCCAAATTCATATATGAGTAATTCATGGTTACTACATACATATTCAAAGTAAAAACAGAGGACCTGGCAGAAGAAAATAACATTTCAGAAGTCCTTCCTTGTACTCACAGCATATAGATTTTTATGCTGATTTTCCATGTAGTATTAAAAATTTCTAAAGTTTTCTTTTTAAAAGACCACAGATGGCATGGGTATTTTTTTTTTTGTCCTAGTGTTACAACTATTACAATAAAATACTACAAATGTTACAAATATTGGGGCCATTTTACTAAAAATGCAGTTGCAAGGATATAAACATTAATTTTATGTCTTTGGCTTTTTTAAAAAAATAACAACATGATAGAATACTTGCACAATGCTTTTTATTTGTGAGCAGTAGGAGCCCTCTGTCAGCGCTCCAAAAAGTTACTTTTTGGAGTTACTAGCAATCCAGTTGCTAGTCCTAACTACAGTTCTCCCTCCATCTTCGCGGGGTTTAGCAGACAAGATCCCGGAAAAAGTGAAAAAAACTATGAAAATCTATAGCGCCCTCCAATCATATTTAACATACACAAAAAAGAATGATCTGCAGATTCAACCCACTGTGGATTCAAATGTACAATACACAATAAATACATCTGAATCTGTGCAGGGGGAGCATGCTAGCCATCTGGTTCTGCCCTGGAAGCAACAGGATTCCTTCACGAAGCAGAAACAGGCAGCTGGTGGGGCTTGCTGCTGTCTCTGCTTCTGCCCCATGCCGTTTTCAATAGGCCGTCTCCACACCACACTGTTATAGTGCTATTATTCCACTTTCAGCATCCTATGGAATCCTGGGGTTTGCAGTTTAGGGAGGGGGCATTTAGAATTCTCAGCCAGAGAGCTCTTCGGCCTCAGTAAACTACAAACCCCAGAATTCCACAGGAGGATGTTGAAAGTGAAATAATAGCACTATTAACAGTGTAGGGTGGAAACGGCCATAGTCTTGCAAGCGCGCAGACTTGCTAAAAATGGCATAGGGTAGCAGCGGAGGCAGTGGCAAATAATCCAAGAATAATCAAAGCTGCAAATGTTAAACCTATCAATGTCAAGGACTGACTGTAGTGCAGATCTATTGACCCAGCTACTGAATGGTAAGTCAATACATTTGTAAATCCTTTTGACTGAGTTGGCCTATGCTCATTGGGAATAGCCATTGGATTTAGGCCTTCGACTGAGGGTTTCTGGTGGTTGAACTCCCTTCATAAGACCTCAGTATGTCACAACCTGTGATACCTTAATGGCCACAGGTAAACAATGTTTTAAAATGGCAAGTGGCAGTGTAATACAGCAGATCTGAGGTCTGTCACCCATGAGCACATGTCACCCAGCCACATGCAACTGGCATTTTAACAGTTTTTTCCCCCCTACCTCATAAAAGATCACTGCTGGTCATTGGGATAATTGGATTTCGCCCATCTTCTTCCACAACAGGATCTTTACTTTTAGGGCAGTCCAAGCCTGACAATTCCACCACCTCTCCGAGCCAAAAGAACCCAACTGACAGCAACAGGATACATTCAGGTAGAGGATATTGTACTGATTTTCTCTTTTAATGTCACTTGTTTTCTTTGGTTAATACAGACTGCTCATGCAAAATACAGGGGGTGGGTCTCTGAGTCATCGCCCATCCTTTTGCATCTTCAACAGGTAGCATTTCTAGATCTCAGAGCATAGCCCTGAGTCTCAGAGCTTGGACCTCTTCTGCAATTCTCAGAGTGAGGAGGAGGAATCTCAGGACAAGAATGCTGCCTTGAACGTGCATGCGTATATGATTAACAAACAGAACCAAAAAAAATATAAAATGAGCAAAACATTTCACCTTCTGCCTTCTTCAGTTGCTAAAGAAGAAGCTGAGCTGCATTCAAGGTGACATTTTAGAATACTGTTTTCAGCATTCTTGAGTGGACGATGGTCTTGTCCTCTAGGTTGCGGCCAAGTGGTGTTAGGATTTTAAGACTATAGAGTTTTCTGCTTTATTTTTTTAAAGCTTTATAAACACATTATTTGCCTTAAATTTCACAATCAATAACCCAAAGCAGCACACAGCCTGTATCAATGGCTCTTGCCATTTGGAAAGATAAGGAAGGGAGTCTTTTGATCTCAGAGGTCAGGAGGAGTAGCATTTACTTTTATTTTGATTAGAACTCAGGGGTGGAAATTTTGTTGGTGGCTTACACATGTGTAAACTCTCTTATGGAAGCAGTTGTACCCTTTTGAATGATGAGTAGTGTTCACATTAGGCTCTCTAGATTATAGAAGAGAAGTTGTCCACGTGGCACCATTGAGCAAGGATGCATGTTGCCCATGGATCTGCATGCACTGTTGGTTGTGTGTAAACATGCGTGGTACTACAGCTTGAGTATCCCTTATCTGAAATGCTTAGGATCAGAAGCATTCTGTCATTTGGATTTTTTTTTCTTTTCAGATTTTGGAATACAGTGCCTTTTTGGAATAGCCTCACATCTCATTTGTTTGCTATTTGTGTTGTGTATGAGATCCAAAGCTGGAGAGAGACTGAGTATTTATGGAATGGCAGGAATCCAAGCATAGTGCTCAGCACAAATCCACGCCTCCCTCCATTTCACAGATTTTCAGTCTCTCTCTTTTTGCTTCTAGGCTCCTGCTTCTACCTTCATGGTAGTGGTTGCGATGTTCCTGCTTGTTTGTACGTGTGAAAGGGATCTAGGAGTCTTGGCACATCACAAGCTGAACATGAGTCAGCAGTGTGATGCAGCAGCCAAGAAAGCCAACGTGATTCTTGGTTGCATCAATAGGAGTATGGTGTCTCGATCAAGGGAGGTAATGGTACCACTCTATTCTGCATTGGTTAGGCCTCATTTGGAATACTGTGTCCAGTTCTGGGCACCCCAATTCAAGAAGGATATCGACAAGCTGGAACATGTCCAGAGGAGGGCGACCAAAATGGTGAAGGGTCTGGAAGCCATGAAGCCCTATGAGGAGTGGCTGAGGGAGCTGGATATGTTTAGTCTGCAGACGAGAAGTCTAAGAGTGGATAGGACAGCCATGTTTAAATATTTGAAGAGATGTCATGTTGAGGAGGGAGTGGGCTTGTTTTCTGCTGCTCCAGAGACTAGGACAAAGTGCAATGGATTCAAGCTGCAGGAAAGGAGATTCCAAGAACTTCCTGACGATCAGAGCTGTCTGGTAGTGGAATATGCTGCCTGGGAGTGTGGTGGAATCGCCTTCTTTGGAGATTTTTAAGCAGAGGCTGGATGGCCATCTGTTGGGAGTGCTTTGATGTGGGTTCCTGCATGACAAGGGGTTGGACTGGATAGCCCCTGGGGTCTCTTCCAACTCTATGATTCTATGACTCTATGATTCTATGTCTCTCAGATCCTCAGTCTCTTTCTTTTTGCCACCAGATGTCTGTTTCCACCTTCAAGATGACAACTGTCCTGGCTGGCAGTCTGTCAAGGCTTCCTAGCTGTTTAATCAGGCTGTTAGCAGGAGCTCACAGACAGAATTTGTTTTCTGGTCAATGCAGTTTCTTAGCAAACTTAAAGTACCAGGTCTGAATTTACTGAGAGTCCAGAGAGAATGTCCAAGAGCAGAATCCATAATCCAGGCAAAGGTCCAGGAAACACAAGCAATGAATGCAGGAGTCAGAGAAGCTGTTACCACTGCTGGAATCAGTAGACCCCAACAGCTTTCTGCCATTCTGACCTCTGGTTGTGTAGTCTCCGTGTCCTGCTCAGATGTGGCCTAATTAACCAGCTCTTCCTATAGAAACACTGCCAGAAGCCTGGGCTCTCCCTTTTCTACCTGCACTGGCTGCCAAAAGTACTGTCCCTCTCATGTCTCTAGGCTGTGGCTGTTGGGAAGGGCCCTGGGGCAGGGGCTTGATACCAGCTGCGGCACTCCTCAGATCTGAGAAATGAAAGACCAGGGGCCTTTCTGCACTGCACTGTTATAGTGCTATTATTCCACTTTCAACATCCTGTGGAATTCTGGGGTTTGTAGTTTATTGAGGCCAAATAGCTCTCTGGCTGAGAATTCTAAAGGCCCCTCTTTAAACTGGAAACCCCAGCATTCCATAGGATGTTGAAAGTGGAATAACAGCACTGTGACAATGTAGTGTGGAAAGGCCCCAGGAGTGCTGCAGGCACCACCTCAAAGGTAGAAGCAGGTGGCAGAAAGAAAGACTGAAGATCTGAGACACAGCAGGAAAGTAGAAATAGAAGGCTAGTGGCCAAAAGTTTCAGGTTTTGGAGGTTTTTGGATTTTGGATTTCTGGATAGTGAAGGCTCAACCTGTAATATGGCAAATATTGTTTCCAGGAGTGGCATGGCAATTCAGATCAGAATCAGCAGCAAGAGGGAAAGATAAACCTGCTGTCATATGTATAGTTTAGCCTTGATTTTGTTAGCAGAAATTAGGGCTATAAATCTTTGTGACTCTTGTTCTCCTGTGCATGAATGAATAATTTCTATAGTTTTCTCCTCACTGCATGAGAACTTGAGAATTTCTGTACAGAATTATTTTGTGCAGAAAAATTTCAGCATTTGTTTGCTAAATACATTGTTTTCTGCTCAGCAAACATGTTTTCTGTGCAGAAAAACCATGTTTATTTACATACAATAATTTCCCTGAAAGATATTCCCAAGTTCAATGAATCTTGTAATTTTTTTTATCTTGCTGGGGTTTCCTCAGGGTTGGGACACCCTTTTTCAATTCAAGGAAAACTGTACTAGTGAATATTCTATCTCTTCCAGAAAAGTTTTAAAAGTTTTAGTATTTACCTCAGACATGTCTGTGTATACAGTATATGCGCTTCAAGTCACCTGACGACTTATGGCAACCACATGAATTTCATAGGCTTTTCTTAGGCAAAGAATACTGAGGGGTGGTTTTGCCAGTTCCTTCCTATGAAATACAGCCTAAAGCACCTGGTATTTGTTGGTAGTCTCCCATCCGAGTACTAACCATGTCTGGCCCTGCTTAGCTTCAAAGATCAGACAGGATATGGTAACTTTAGGGTTTTTCAGCCCCTTGTCTCAGACATATCTCTTCATAAACCTTAAGAATCCCTGAGTATGTGTTCTATCTTTGTGCTGTATGCTTTTCAGTAATGCAGCAGGGTAGGATGGGGACACATGTTCTTTCTCTGTATATAAGTATCTGTATGTAATTCGTCTGCAAATAGACTATTGCTGGAAAGTCTTCCAGGAGTGTTCCCAGGTTGCAGGCTCTGCACTCACTCCTCTGGTCCTCAAGGTGAAAGGGAGTAATCTCAATGGGAGGACTGTCTTGAAAATTTTGTGAATGTGTGTGTATGCATTTTCCTCAATTGTTAGATTAGGTATTTGAGTGGCAACACTGATTGATGCTTAATGTATCCAGCTTATGAGATCACCAGGGTGCCCCTTTTAACATCTCCAGGGCCCATCGCTTGTGTTGTCACAAGGGATCACCCCCATCTTCTCCTAATCTGGAAACTCTATCAGTCATTCACACTTCAGGAGGCAGAGTGACCTAACTATTGTAAGGGATTTGTTCTTTCCTAACAGAGCTTGGGAAACTTTTTTTTAAATTTTTTATTATTTTGGGGTGCTCTAAACTTCTTAGATCTCCAGCCTACATGGCCAGTGGCTAGTGAATTCTGGAAACCATAGCCCCCAAAATCACTTTCCAAGATCTGTTTCCTACAGCTGCTTTCTTCTTCAAAACAGTGACCTATGGAAGCTCAAGATATTTGATGGGGTTGAAATGACCCTTGCTAAGAAAGGTGAGGGCCATTGTAGACAACAGAAAACGCCCTGAGACCCATCAGACTGTTACCATATTTGGCCCAGTGTTGGCTACCTCACTGACAGCAGCCCCTGGAAATGCAAAAGATTCTTTCCTGGGTCTTCCCAGAGAATGAGAGTATTGGACCTGGGACCTTCTGTGGGCTTGTTTTCCGCTGCTCCAGAGACTAGGACAAAGAGCAGTGGATTCAAGCTGCAGGAAAGGAGATTCTAGCCTACTTCAAGAAGAACTTTCTGACAGTCAGAGCTATCCGGCAGTGGAATATGCTGCCTCGGAATGTGGTGGAGTCTCCTCCTTCTTTGGAGGTTTTAAAGCAGAGGCTGGATGGTCATCCATTGGGAGCGCTTTGATGTGGGTTCCTGCATAGCAGGGGGTTGGATTGGATGGCCCCTGGGGTCTCTTGAAAAGGGAAAGCATTTACAAGAAATACCATCTTGTAGTGTTTTCCATGTCCTTTCCGTACTGTTTTTGCTTTTTCTCTGCCTCTCTCTGCATTTTCTCTGCTCAATCCTGGTCTCGGTAATTAGACTGTAAGCTGCTAAGAGCAGAGCACCTCTTTTTTGGTTTATAGGGCATTAGAAAGTACCAGGAATGTAAATCTTGGATGATACTGTAATATTTGATGGTTAGGACCTGCCACCAAGTGGTCATTCCTCCTAGAAGAACCCAAGGTGTGTAATTCCAAGGAGGCAAAATGAGGGGATTGTCTCACAAAACAGGAATTCTGGACCCCTAAATGAAGTATTCCTCCCATCTTCGATTTTCCAGCATTGCAGAGTGTGAGACATCGAGAATTCTTCACATCCAGAACTCCTATATTCGCATTGTTTACATTCTCTTGGTAAATTTCCCTGCCCCTTTTCTTTGAGTATCTAAACTATATTTCTAAATGCTCAACTGGAGTTTTATGTTTCTGCAACGCTAGAAGTCTGGGGACAGAATTTCATTTGGGGTGATAGAATTCTTATTTGAGGGGCAATTCCCCCATTTTTCTATCCCCTGGTACCTACCAGGAGAACCCAGAGGGAAAATCTTTATATTTCTGGAAAGCAATGGAAATCAGTGTATTATTTGATGAATGCTCTGAAATCCTGTAGTGGATGTCCCTCAAGATATGTGTGTCTGGATGGATATATGTACACTGTTGTTGTTGTATGTCTTCAAGTCATTTCTGACTTATGACAACCTTAAGATGAAACTATCACAGGTTTTTCTGGGGCTGAGAGTGTGTGACATGTCCAAGGTCACCCAGTGGGTTTCCGTGCCCAAGAGGAGAATTGAATCCTGGTCTCCAGGGTCGTAGCGCAAAGCTCAAACCACTAAACCGTGCTGGCTGTCTACAACATGTACATACCTCCAGCAAAATGGATGTGTGCAGCATATCCTCTTGTCTTTTTTTCTACATCAAACATACCCCATTTGTTTTGTTTCATTTGCAGTGGATAATGACCCCCACTTTATTATCAACCTGCCAAGACAACAGCAGAACATCTGCTTCAACATAGATTCTGAACCTGGTGCTACCCTAAATTTAATTTCAGATGCTGAGTCCGGTAAGAGAAAAATACCATCTATTGTGGCTGTTAAGTGCATTTAGGGTCATAAAAAGATAAGAGTTTAGAAAGTGATTCCTGAAACCAGAGGGTTGAAGTTGAAAGAGATCCAAAACAAAGTTTGGGAAAGTTAGTTACAAAAACAACCATGGACCCTTCAATGCTACATGATTATAGCATTTTGGTACCACATTAACTGCCATGGCTCCACCCTATAGAATCTTGGGATTTTTAGTTTCATGAGGTATCTAGAATTATCTGCCAGAGAGTTCCCTAAACTGTAAATAAACAATATATCCCAGGATTCTGTAGGATGCAACCTTGGCTCTTGATGTGGTATCAAAGTGCCATAACTGTGCAGTGTCAGGAGCTTACAGTTCCCAGAGTCAGTCACACAGGTGAAGGGACACTGAGAGTTTTAATTTTAAAAGGTACCTTTCCCAAGCCTTCCACAAATGCCAGCCCAGCCCAACTTGCAGTGAGTCATTGGCCTCCCAAGCCATGAATAAAGTTGTCAGGTCTCTTGAGGCTCAGTGGCTGAAATAAAAAGAGGTGGAGACTGACAGATCAGGAGATGTGGCTTTGTAGGATAGGGTGAAATTCTGAAGTACTCAATTGCAGAAGAAGGTGACACTTGGCCAATCTGGGGAAAAGCCTGGCTGTTTTGCATCTTGGAAGATCAAGACTGATAAACAGTGATTCTTATTACTGAACCTGAAATTTTAGTCTTTCCACTCAAGAAATATTACTCTTCCCACTCAGTTATATCTAGTACAGTGTAATCACAAGGATATCTGAGGAAGGAGATTTTCCAGAGCTTGGAATAGTTTTTTGTTGTTGTTGTTTTTACTGCAAGTCCCAGAATTGCCCATCCATGCTAGCTGGGAAATTCTGGGAATTGCAATCTTATAGCCTTTCTGCAGTACACTGTTATAGTATTGTTATTGCACTTTCAAATCCTCTGGAATCCTGGGGTTTGCAGTTTAGTGAGGGGCATTTAGAATTCTCAGCTAGCCTCAGTAAACTGCAAACCCCAGAATTCCACAGGACGTTGAAAGTGGAATAACAGCACTATAACAGCGCAGTGCAGAAAGGACGTTAAAAAGTAACATTTCTATTCTCTGGGAATCAGATGTATGCAGATGTCATGACTGTATGAGCCTTGATTTAGAAGTAGTGGCAGGTCATGTACACTCACATTGCCATTCAAAGAGGCCAGCCACTTAAACACAACCAAGAAAGAGAGTAAAGAAGGGCAGAAGTTCTGCAAATAATTCAGATAAGCTAATCTGGAAGTATGGAGGCAATTTTAGAAACAGTTGCCATCATTCTTACATTGGCTACTTGGGCTGTTTCCGCACTACACTCTTATAGCGTGATTATTCCACTTTCAACATCCTGTGGAATCCTGGGCTTTGCAGTTTCGGGAGGGGCCAGGTGGCCCCTCCCAAAACTGCAAAGCCCAGGATTCCATAGGATGTTGAAAGTGGAATAATCATGCTGTAAGAGTGTAGTGCGGAAATGGCCTTAGTTATGTATGTGTAATTAAACCTCCTAGACTGACTCCCCCCTGCAGACCACCTTAACATCCAGCAGCTGGACTGAGCGAAGGAGGTTTGTGCACCTGACAATCAGGATGCAAGGAGAGTGAGCTTTTCAGCTCCCTTCCACCAGCAAGGGAGGCTGCAGTGAGGAATTATGTCAGGGCTTTGCTTCTGATTGTCACAGCCTTGTTCATTGTTGAACAGATCTCATTTGCCCAACACAGCTGCTGGCTGTTAAGGTGGGCTGAGGGGGATAGTTATGTAGTCATAAAGTAAGACTCTGTCATCTTGCTGAATATGGAGCCATTACAGATCCATAATTCTAGGTTACAAATCTGAAACTGCATTACAAATGCTAACTAGCTACTGTAAATTAAATCAAAATACAATGCAAGTGAGAATGTGATCAGGTGGCCAGTGTGGTTGCTGCCAAATCTGCCCACCAGGTGCAAACTGCTGATAGCAAACTTCAAGAAGGTTCCCAGATCCTAGGGCCAAGCCCCCTCTTTTCTAATCCTCAAAAGCAAGGGAAGGAATCTCAGGGCAAGAGCGTTGTGCCACCTTGAAAAATATGTGTATATCTTTCCTATTTTGCTAAACGTCTTTTGTCTTGTTTTAAATGAATGTCATGTCTTGGGTTGATGATGATTACTGCAGTTGATGATTTAATGTATCCTATTTTAATGTATCCTATTTAATGACATCCCTGGGGATACCCCTTGTAATATCAGCAAAGTCCAGTCCTTGTGACATCACAAGGATATCCACAGCTCTCAGGTTTGGGTCTGGACAGAGCATGGAATAGTTCCGATGTGGTACCTTAAACATGAAGGTCTCTAAGGATTTGTCCTTGTTAAGAATGTTCAGGCCATATTCAGTTGTTAGTCCCAAACAGAGTAGGCCCATCCCAACACAGAAGCATTGACTTGAGTCCCATTGATTCGATGGATCTACTCTAGTTGAGACCAATAATTGGACTTCACTTCTGTCTTTGAACTAGACTGAGACTGGAGAACTCTCAATGTCTTGTGCTATGTAAAGTCCACAGAACATGGCAATGTCCCATGCTCACATGCTCCAGACTCGGCTCATTCACTCATGAGATAAACACACATGTGAAAGCAACCTGAGATACAATGTTGACCTCTTAAAAAAAAATACAATGTCTTCCTTCTTCTAGGAATTGTCATTAATGGGCAGCTTGTTGGAGCCAAGAAATCCTTCAATAATAAACTGAGCACCTACTTTGGCAAGATTGGGTTCAGTTTTGAGAAGAAAGGCTTAAAGATTGAAGTTAGCACTGAGACTATAACCTTGAAGGACGGCTCCTCCAGCACATCCTTCTCCTGGTCTGATACTGGAAGCCTCATTCGGAGGAGGTACAGATACTGTTGGGGGCTTTGTTTGGGTCTCCTGATCTCCGCATGAAGAAACTCCATCTAATCCCCTTGAGATTTAGGGTGTGTCTGCATCAGTGATTCTCAGGAAGTAACACATTACAAGTAATGATGTTATCTGTGCCGTGTTACTTATGTAGGAGGTAACAGCACTATTTCAATGAAATAAGTAATGGCTGGTAACATCATTAGTTTTTCGTTCAATTATTATTATCAATTGCTTCTAAAATATGGTTGGGGCAGGTCATTTGGGGCATTTGTAGCCATGTTCGTATTTTGCAGAGCTTTTTTTCCCCTTTTAAGATGTAATATGCAGGCACAAAAAACTAACATGTGAATAATATGTTAATAAATGGCCATTCTATCTGGGAGTTGTAATCCTCAAAAAGAAATTTTTCACGAACTCTCACTCTGTGCCCATCTTTCGCCCTATAAAATCCTTGGAGGGGAGATATTTCTTGACTGGAAAAATATTGAATGGGGGAGGCCATGGTCCCCAGATCTCCCAGCCAGGGGACTACATGCTATTTGAGGAGCTGTGTTTTTAAAAACTAAGCTTCCTAATCCCTTGTAAAAGAATCCTATCACACCTTTGAGACTGAGAAAAAGAAGTTTTAAATTAAGATTTTGTGGATTCCAATCCATTTCACAAAAGCTTACGCTAGAAATTTTTGTTTCTCAGTATTCCCAAAGATGCTACGGGAGGCCATTGTATCTTTTTATGCTGAACCAGACTAACATGGCTGTGTTATTGAACACTTCCCTAATCTCTGTGCTTCACAAACTGTGGTTGGAACCACACCCTTGGGTTCAATTGGATCCCAAACAGACTCTCAAGATGCCTAGCCTAAGATGCCACCAAGCCGAGAGGCTTCAGTGCCACTTTTGGGTTGGATTGGGAAAAATCTGTCTCTTTAGCTTTCTCCCACGGACAGTTTTTTTCAAAAATCTCAAATTCATTCCATCCCAGATATGAAGAATGCTATTAACTTCTGATCAAAATTGAACTGAAACTGAATTCTTACTCATCTGTGCTCCTGGGTTTGTTTGCTCACTTTGCCTAGACTGCTAGTCTCTGTGAAGAGAGAGAGCAATGTCACTATCACAGTCGATGGGGACCTGTCCTTCATGGTTGCGCTGCATCGTGTGTGGAAGAAGCATCCCGTTAACGTTGACTTCTTGGGAATTTACATCCCACCTGCAAGTAACTTCTCATCTGGTGTGCATGGCTTGATTGGTAAGATTCTCTGGGTGGCAGGAACCAGGAGGCAGTTCTGTGGCTCTGGGAATGCGGGATTGCCCGAAAACAGGAACTTTTGAAAAAAAAGGGGGGATTGGGGGAAAGACATATTAAAACTTTATTTTGTCAAAGTTGCTTGTTTCCCCTTCAGAACAGTGAAAGGCTAACATAAAGGTTTCTAAAAATGCAAGGCTGAGTCTGTTATTAGGCAGAGAGAGACCATACTCAGGCAGTGGCTCCTCAATTCTCTAGCCGTTCCCAATTCATAGAGTGACTTTTGGATCACTCATCATTTGAGTTAGGAAGTGGAACTATGTTTAGGCACCACCGAGCCTGGAGAAAAAAAAACTGCTGTGTAAGAAAGTGCTGGATACCTCCTTGCACAATGTTGTAAGCTACCATACTTACATTTGTGTAACTCCAAAGCGGCTTACAATAAGGCTAAGCCAAGACAAAGCTTTAAGAACATGATAGTGTAAAAATCAAAACACAATTAAACAAAATAATAAAATGTAATGATAAAAGTAAAGCAGCCCTGCTTATACAAATGTCACTCACCAAGAGAATTCTGGATTTATTAAGTGTTGCTTTCTTCTCCATTCATAAATCTCAGTATCTTTCCAACCTAGGTGTTCATTTGCAAGGAGGAAGAATATTGTTTCAATCATTCTTTGAAGAATTTACTAGAATTCTCCAAAAGAATGATTGGAACAATATCTCCTCCTTTATACTGGTCAGATTCATTACGCGCAGCTGTCCCCGGCATGGAGAGAATCCTATTGTAATGCTGCCTGCTACACAGATACTAAACCTGAGTGAGAAAAGTATGGGTCATGTGTAGCCCCCAAGTTTTTTTTGCCAGGCTCTTTTTCCCCAGAATTGTCCACCCAGAGAATGGCCTCTGATGCCCTGCTAAAGCCTCTTTGAAGCCCCTTGTGACTAACCAATTCTCCAAACACTGCATAATGTCAAGCTAAAGATTACCCTGTTCCAGAGACTCGAGCATGAACCAATGGATTCAAATTTTTTAAAAAGAGAGATTCCAACCAAACATTAGGAAGGATTTCTTTACAGTACTTGCCCTTCAACAGTGGAATAGACTGCTTTGGAGGATCATGGACTCTCCTTTGGAAGATGGACTTGGACTTGGTTGATCACTTTTCAGAGGCTGGATGAGCATCTTTCAAGAGGGCTTGAGCTGTGTATTCTGTGCCACAGCAGGCTGGACTAGCTTGCCCTTGTGGTCACTTTCAGCTTTAAGATTCTATGGTTCTAACCTTCTCAAACAAAACTCGTCCCTCCAGGTCAGTTCATGCTTGAACCGGATGTGCAGATCTACAACGAGAGGCCTGGCCAAGAGCCTGGGAAATCCGTGGCTACCATGGAAGTCAAAGGCCACAAGCTCACTGTCACCAGGTAAGGTGTCTGAGTCACCCAAGAACAAATCCTTCATGCTCCTGTAGATGCTTTAGGTTGGAACTCGGACATGCTGATATATAGTTTTGTTTCCACTTATATTTGTATACAGTAACCTAAATGAGCCTCATTGGCATCTTCTTAGATCTTCTAGGGAACCCTTTATCTCTGTCTCAGGCTCATTTAGTGGCTGCTTCCAAACTCTGGAACTCCCTCTTTAGGGAAGCTAGGATGGCTTCTGCCTTGTTCCCCTTCTGCCAGCAAAAAAAAAAATCCTTATTTTGTCAGACTTTTAGAAATTGATGGGTGTGATGGGTTTTTAACTGTGTGTTGTTCTGTTTTGTTGGTTTGTATATAGCCCTTTTAATGAATTGTAATAGTTTGAACTTTACAAATTGTTTTTAAACAACTTTTATATTCATGCTTTTAATTAATTTTTTTCATTGTTTTTAATCTGCATTGTTTTTGTAAGCTGTTAGCCATGCTGAATCCCTTATTTTCACTTCACTGAGAAAACAAACAACTTCAAGAATCCCAAATTTGGATCCAAGAGCATTATGAAATTCAACAAAGACAAATGCCAAATTCTACATTTAATCCACAAAAACCAAATCCCTCAATAGCATGAGGGATACTTGGCTTAGGCATAATACATACGAAAAGGACCTTGGGATTATTTTGGATTGTAAATTGAACATGGCTGAGCAGTGTGATGCTGCAGCAAAGTAGGCAAATGATATTTTAGTCCTCATTAGTAGAACCATAGTACCCAAGTCAATGGAAGTAATCATGCTATTATATTCTGCACTAGTCATGCTTCATCTGGAATACTATGTTCAGTTGTGGGTGCCTCATTTTGGGAACGATAAGTTGGATACGTTGGAGGTTCAGAGAAGGGCAACAAGGATAAGAGGTATGGAGAACAAAACATACAAGGAAAGGTTGAGGGAGCTGGTAGCATAAGTTTTCATAGACTTAAAGCCTACGAAAGCTTATACTACCAACTTCTTTCTCTCAGTCTCAAAGATTCTACAGGATCCCTTTGCTTACATATCGAGACTAACAGGGCTATATCTCTGAATAGGGAGATACAAGCTTTCACAGTCTGAACCTAAGCTGTATAGGACTGTATAGGTAGGTCATGATCAGCAATTTGAATTCTGCCTGGAAATGAGTGAAGCTGTGTCAACAAGGGAGTTCTGTGCTCCCTGAAACTGGCATGCTGAGGAAAACAGAAACTGGGTTGTCTACCACAGGAAAGCAGCAGTTGACCTAAGTTTATCAGTTCTCCTCGGTTATATCTTCTAGCGAGGATGATTTTTTTTAAATTTTGTCTCCCACGCAGAGGCCTACAAAAAGACTACCGCTTGGACCGAGTGTTTGGAACCGGCGTTCACTGCTGGTTCGTGCACAATAATGGAAAGGGCTTCCTGGATGGCCACTACAGAGAATACCTTGTCCCCACTTTGTACAGCTATCTGAAGCGTCTCTGAGAGGATCAGGCCTGAAACAAGGGTAGATGTGGGCTGCCTCTGATCTGCAAAAGCTTTTATTCAAGCAGCTCCTGTAGTGAGTCACTGGTGAACCAGTCTTTCAAGTGAAAATCTTTTTCCAAGGGAAAAGCCCAAGCAGGCAAGATAGATTCTGCAGACCTTATGGAGTCTGTCCCCAGTATCATAAAGTCCTCTTTCTTCTGACGACAGCAAACCATTCAGCTGATAACGGGGATGCTTGTGAAAAACGCCAGTCTTGGGAAAGGGCAGGCAAAAAATGTCCCTGCCATGCAACACCCAGCCTGACATTAAGCCCATGTAAGATTAGCCATCAAAAGCAGGACATTGGTTTCTGTGACAAATACCATGTTTTCAAACATACCGTAATTAAAAGAGAAAAACCTCTTTGTGGAGACTGTGTCTTTTGTTCAGCTTGCTGGGGAAGCACCCCCAGTTTCAAAGAGCGTTTGTAATTGACACCTAAAATGAAGCCTCAAGCAACTTCAGATGTCCTGAGAAAGAATGTCATTCCTACAAGTGGGACAGAAAACTCCTTTGAAAAAAGAATTTTAACCTGTCACATCCCAAGCTCGCAGGATGTGTATCATTTTAAATTGGAGGTGGTTGCCCAGATGTTTTGAATTCCAGCTCCCAGAAGGCTGAGCCAGCACAGGTAAAGTTTTTGGGGACTTGTAGTACAAACCATCTGGGGAATCAGTTTCCTTTCTTAAGGAAACTCTGGCCCTTGAGATGTTTTAATCAGTGCTACTCAAAGTTATTATCTGTGTACCCATCCACTCAGCCATTGGCTGCTGGCTCCTGGCAGGTTTTCAGGAAGGAGCAACAGACAAAAATATGGTACACTGTTGAAAGAAACGTGAGTTCCCCACCTCAGATAGCTCAATATGCACTCTTTTAGATGACAATCTTGTAATTCCACACTATTGGGCATGCTCATAAGAGGTTGATGGGAGTTGTATGCCAAACGTTTGAGAGGCAAAGGGTCTCCATTCCCAGTTCAAATAACACACTTCATATTCAAAACATAATTAGATTTCCAGACAAGAACATTTAGTTCCAGAAGTGAAATTTCAGGGAAACTATGAATGAGCTCTATAGTACTGAATGGGGTAATCAGGTTCTAGTGACACTTCTACAATTTCTGTGACCCCCTCCCCATGATTTCTCCAAGTCTTTGAAGATATTGAATTAAAATTACCTAAAGATCTGTAACCTATATTGGCTTCAGGATGGCTTATGACACCCCCAATTCTGAGGGCATCACTCAGAACTGGGAATGAATTAGTGGGGAATGAACCATTGCCCTTCCTGAAGTGAAATCCAATTTCCCAGCTTCTGGACAGTTTTAAGAACCTTGCGGTGACAAAGACTCTTAAGACACTGCTGCTTGGGCATATTAAAGAAAACATCACACCAAGGAAATATTCATTTGTTCATTACTGACTGGCAATAAAAAGTAACTGTACAGAGACATTATACATCTTTTTACAAATCTATAGGAGGCCTGTGCTCATGCAAGAGCAGCAGAGATAAGGATTAGCTACGGAAAACAGAATGTCTGAATGAATACCGACTCACAGCTACCTTGACCTACTTTCTAACCATCAAAGTTAGGTGCTGTCGCACCATAATGGCTGAATCCCATTCAACTTCTGTAGTAATTAAGGGGTCTCTTGGAAGCCTCTGTTACACCGCGAGGAGCTGCTGTGGAAAGGCAAAAGTCAAAAAACTTGGGATGGCGAAGCTCGGGCGAACGCATATAGCTGTCTGGATCCTGTCCAGACTTTCTCATTATAGCTCCTTCCGGGTCTATTCAGAGACAGCGAGAACCAGTTTTAGGTCAAACCAACACACAACTTTTTCCAGGAGGGGTTTCCTGTTCTGTGCATTCATAAATCAAGTCAGGGTCATGATAGGAAAATGCAGGCTTGGTAAGGTTAACATTAAAAAAAATCTGCAAGACCTAGAATCCAGTGGCCATGCTGGATGGAAGAATCTGAGAGCTGTAGTACAAAAGATACCTTTTCCAACCTATGGTACAATGTGACACCTCCCCCCCCAAAAAAAATCGAGGGAGGAAAAGTTGGAATCATCTTGCTAATGTGCCTCCTTTCCCTGAGCAAAGGAAATCTGCTTTTCCCTGAGCAAAGAAAGCCTGACAAATGTGGCACAACAGGTTGGTTCCTCGAGAGGTAGTGGTAGGCCTTACTGGTCTCACCGAGCATCTGCTTTCTTCCACTCAAGTCACAAACATTCCCATATTTTCTCCAGCGTGTCAGTGTGGGATCAAAGAAGGAGAAAATGGCAGACTTTAATGTCTCTCCTGCAGGGGTCATGAGCAGTACAGGAGAGATGGCGACCCCTGCCAGAAAGCACAAGAAAGATGAGCTATGATGGTTTTAACTGGAATGCAAGCATGTGATTGTGAACTGCAAGTACAGCTACTTGTGGCAGCCACAGAACTTATGGGCCCATGGAAATCCACATATCAGTACAGGCAGTCAGCATATATAGCAGTCCTCTCCAAGCTGCCATCTTCCAGATATGTTGGATTACAGACCTCATCACCCATACCCAGCACAGCCACATGGGAATTTGGTTCAAGATATGTGGAAAGTACTACAGTGAGGAAGGTTGATACCAAGGGCATTAGGTTCATGTCAAAAACTTTACCCTAATCTTTAATTCTTCTGGTACATGAACCCAGTTCTTGGAGCTTGTCTTCAATTTTGGAAAGAAAAATCAGCTACCAAATCTTCCACTAGGCATATGAGAAGACAGATCTACTCACAACTGACAACACAACACGCAGGAGGTGTGGAGTAGGTTTCTAGCTGCAAAGTGTAAACAGGCCGGGGGACAATGAAAATAAATATTACAATATGACAGAAGAGACTTAGATCTCCTTCACACTGTACAGCTATAGCACTTTGCCATGGCTTCTGGAATTAGTAGTCCGGTGAGGCCTTTAGAGCTCCCTGGCAGACAATCCTAAATTCCTCATGAAAATAGAATTCTTTAGGATGACATTATGACAGTTAAAGTGGCATCAAAGTGCTGTAACTGCACCGTGTGAAAGAGACCTTCAGCAATCTATTATATCTGACAAGAAGATACTAAAAATCCTGTTTAATTTTCAAAATGTCCACATTTTAGAACTCCGACACAGTGGAGTCAAGTGCAGTGCTGTTCTTAATCTGAGGGTTTCCTCAAAGGGATATAACCGAGAATCCACCTGTTTTTCTGTTTGTCTCAGGCCAACTTGGAAATGTCTTCATAGGGGATACCGTCAACTTGACGTCCTTTCAGAGGTCCCTGGAAGAGGAAAAGTCAGACAAAAGGAAATACTAAGATTGACCATCTTCTCAAATGGTGGTGTGTGACAGGGCGCCAAATTTTCCAGGCCAAATGAGAGTTTTAGTAAAGCAGGGAAAGGAATTGCACAGCCCACATGTGGTACTTAGGGCCATTTTTAAGTCCCCACTTGATACATCCCCTGAAAAATAAATCTATACGAGAAAGGAGAACTGCCACTCCTGAAGCCTTCAGGAGATTCAGTTTAACTTTAGAAGTAACTTTAGAAGTAACCATAGGGGACTCCTTTGCCTTGTTTCCCTGCCCCTTCCAAGTCCCTCCAGAAACTGAAGGTTTTACAAAATGAAACTGGACTGATGCAGTTCATGGGGGATTCCAGGAGTGAAAAAAAACTGTCCACAGACCCCCAGACTTTGCCCACTCCTGCAGTTATAGGTGGGTTCAATGATCCTCACACGAGAAGAAGGACACATCAAAGTTTGGAAGTAACAGGACAGGATTCCTGGCTTCATTTTCTCCTGCTCCCTCTCCCCTGCTTTCCTAGGGGGTTGTTATGTGTTTTCAAATCAATTCTGATCCTATCTTGGGGTTTTCTTGGGAAAATTTCTTCACAGGAGGGTTGCCATTGTCTTTCTCTTAGGCCGCGAGTATGACTTGCCCAAGGTCACCTCGTCAGTTTCCACAGCTGAGCAGGGAGTGCGAAAAGACAAAAGGAGCAAAAACAGCTCCTTGTGGCTCAGTCATGCTGCCTGAGAACACATTTTTCCTGGTGTGTTGACAGGTTTGTGGCTAAAGTGGAAGGAACCATCACTGTCTGGAGATTTAACTGGAATCTAATATTGTAGGGCGCAGATCTTGCTCACCACATTAATTTGTTCCCCACTCTTCTCAAGCACAGACTTCAGTCACAACTTTTGGTGTTCCAGCTGCTTGAGCCAGAGTGAGAATGAGAGAGTGAGAGAGAGAGAGACAGAGAGAGAACGTGCCTTCAAGTCACCTGCTGACCTATGGCAACCCCTTGAACTTCATAGAGCTTTCTCAGGCAAGAAATACTCAGAGGTGGTTTTGCCAGTTTTGCCTCTGAAATATAACCTACAGCTTTGTGTGAAGGTATTTCCTTTTTCATCTTGGCAGGCAACTATTCTGAACTGAGCAGACCATCAACTACAGTTGGCCCTCCACACTAACTACCTCTGCAAAAATGGAAAAATACCCCTGCAAAAGTAGAAAAACTGCAAATATCAAAAACTGTGTGTGGCTGTGGGAAGGAAGCTGAGGCATGGAGAGGAGAATGAGCACCCAGAATCCAAACCGAGTCAGGGAAAGGGACTAGGTCAGGATGGTGGCCTTATACTTCCTCTTTCTCACCCACCTCCTTCCATTGGGTGTGAGGGGGCGTCAGGATGGAGTTCACGGTGCTGAGAAATTGGGCTGTGATCTTAGCTGGCAGGGCAGCAGCTGGTGGAAGAGGAGGAGGATCACAGGTGCCTTGACTGGAGCTGTCCAAAGGGAAGGTTCCTCCAGAAAAGCAGCACCTGAGATGGTGGGCCAGAGTCAGAGAAACTCGCAAATAGTCAATTCCATGAACCTGAAATCCACAAACATGAAGTGGCAACTATACTGTCAGTGCCTTAAAATTTACCCACTGAAGGGTTATCTTCCTCCTTCCATTCAGGAAGCTGTTATTACAAGGGTGTTTGAAAAGATCACGTGCTGTTGTTGGCAGTGAAAGCCATTGCTTCTTTCAGGACCGTTTCAAGCAGCATTCTTTTGCAAAAGTGTTTCACACAACTGCTTCACAGAAGGCTGGCCCAGGCCATGTAGCCATTTTGTTTGTGTGTTTCTGTGTGTGTGACTTTAAGTCGACAGTTGACTTACGATAATCCCTTGAATTTCATAAGGCTTTCTTGGGCGAGGAATACTCAGAGGTGATTTTGCTAGTTCCTTCCTCTGAAAACTCTCCTACAGCACCTGGTATTTATTGGTAGGGTTTCTTAGCAAGATTTGTTCAGAGGAGGTTCGTTTGTGCCTTCCTCTGAGGCTGAAAGAGTATGTATGACTTTAAGTTGGGGATTTGAACACTCGTTTCTAGAACTGTAGTCCAATGCTCAAACCACTACACTCTGCTGGCTCTTCCTTTAGGGTATAGGAGTTACTTATTTAAAGCATTTATACATTGTTTCCCAACCCACAAAGGCCCCTAAGGTGATGCACAACCAATAAAAGCATTTAAAACAAAGATTGGGAGCTTTATTTGTTAAATATGCTAGAGCAACAAAGGGAATAAGAAGTCATCAGAAGATATTGTATCTAACAACTGCCGCAAGGTTGACATATGCGCAGCACTGGAAAGAAAAGAAACATATTGATATAGAAGAATGGAAGCTAAAAGTTCTGGATATGATAGAGATGAAAAAGTTAGCATTTTCTTTGAAGAATAAATCTATCCAGAACTTTGAGAAAGAATGGAAAAGAGTATTAGATTGGGTAAGGATGTAAACGTATAAGAAATAAAGAAGAAATAATGTAACTGTTCTCTCTGTAAGATGGAAATCATGTTTGTAATGGAATGGAAATAAGCAATTTCAACTGGAAGATTTACGCATGGAAGTGTATGGGAGTGTGTGTTTTATTTTTGAGACAAACTTTCAATAAAAATTATACAAAAACAACAACAACAACAACGATTGCATTCCACACAATGCGCTACAATCATAGCGGACTTACCGATTCAATAGTTATAGTTGCTGAAAACGTTTTCTCATTGATGCCCTGTAAAGTTGCTTCATTTCCTCTGTAGCCTCCATTCAAAACCCGCACCCTTTTGCCTGAAACAGGAACAAAGAATCTTCCTCACACCAAGGCAAGCAATATGTTGAGTCTAACCCAGTGCTGTCTACCATAGCTGGCAGTGTCCTATCAGGGGTCCCAGATACAGCCCTTTTTACCTAGGGCTTATGATACCTAAACTGATATTTCTTCACTGAACACAGTGGGGCTGCTATTCAACATCCTCTCAGCATACTGTAAATATCCTCACGACACGCAACACCAGTGCTACACAGCGCAGCGTGTGGAATAGCAACACTGTACAACACACGTCAATGACCAGGTGTCATTGAGCCATAGGCAATGTCCAACTAGAAAGCACAGTCGTAATATGCAACATGGCTGTATGCACCACTCTGTTTCTGCCACTATCAGCAGAATATATCTATTGCACTGTGGTGAATAATCTTCCCTGCGTGTAATGAACAACTTAGGCACATTCATCCTTGCAAAGGATTGCTCTGAAAAGACGTCATATGGAAGACGGGGCAGGCTTGTTTTCTGCTGCTCCGGAGACTAAGACACAGAACTATGCCTTCACAACCACAAGGTTGTGAGTTCGATCCTGCCAGGCTCCAAGGTTGACTCAGCCTTCCATCCTTTCATAGGTCGGTAAAATGAGTACCCAGTTTGTTGGGGGCAATTAGCTAAAAATACATTGTAAACCGCTTAGATAACACTTAGTTGAGAGACAGTATAGAAATAAATGCTATTGATATTGCTATTCACACTCCCAGAAAAGAGATTCCACCCAAACCTCAGGAAGAACTTTCTAACAGTCTTGAGTCAACTTATGGCAACTGCATGAATTTGATGGGGTTTTCTTAGTCAAGCAACACTCAGGGGTGTGGTTTTGCTAGTTCCTTTCACTGAAATATAGCACCCGGTATTTATTGGTGGTCTCCCATCCAAGTACTAACCAGAGCTGACCCTACTTAGTTTCCAAAATCAGATGGCTACTCACGTTCCCACTTCTAGCCACTTCCAGTTTGGGGGGGGAAGGGTAGATGCAGTCTGGGGGAAAAGAGGTGTGGATGCAGTTCCCAAACACTCCGATGCTGCCTACCCCTCATCTTCTATAGAATCTGGAATCTTTTATAGAATCTGGAAATGACTGCCTGGTAATTCCCAACTTCTAAAGCGGGACTGTTCCCTGAAAAATTATGTCTGAATGGCAAAATGTACCCTCTAGGAGGCTTCCAGAAACACAATTTGTCCGTGGGCGGCGATGGAGAGGGTTGCATGACACACATAGGCTGCATTTTGCTCCCCTGCCTCATGGACATTTACCTGGAAGCAAGTCTCACCGCACTCAGCAGGACTTTTTCCAAGGTAAGTATATATGAAGTCACGGCCTTGATACACCTGTGGATAAATATTTTTTAAATGCTTTGGACATTGTTGATGTTGCCCCCTAGTGACTAAATATGCAACATTCACGTAGGTATATTTTACAGTAGGTATATTTTACTTATTTGATATGATCATGAGGCATAGATTTAAAAAAAAATTGAAAAGAGACACATCAGATTTTAAGAAACATCCTACTTAGCTGAGCATGATTTGTATTTGTCCAAGGTGAGGAAGCCATGTTTTTCCAATTCTACTCATAGATAAAATTAACCAAATGAAAAAGATGAAAAATTACCTATTAACAATAGCTGACTTACCAGGTGCTGGGATCACTGTCTCGAGATGGGTCTGATCAAGCTTCAGCTTGTCTCCAGAATCAACTGTTTTGACAACCGCAGTATATTTGTCAATTACTTCCTGTCACATGAATGCACGTTTATTAAAGGAGGAGAAAAATCTGTCAGTGTTTACCCTCTGTGAGAAGTAACGTTAACAATCTACAGTAGTGTCCAATTTGCATAAAAACTACTAACCAAGTTACAGGTTAAAACGAAGATGGAGGATGTGTGGCCCTCCACACATTATGAGACTGCAACTAAACATGACAGATGGTGAGGGATGATGGGAACTGAACTCTAACATCTGTCTCCCACCCCTGGTTTAGCATGTATGCCGGATATGCTAGTGACTTTGAAATGTACAAGGCAAAATATACAAGGTACACCTTCCAAACCCCAATGCATGTACTACTACTAACCTCAGCTCCCTATACTAGCTATGCATAAGAAAACAGGAACCTGCCTTATTCAGTCAGCCCTCCACATTTGTGACTTTGACTTTCATGGATATGATCATTTGCAAGTTTGTTCAAACTCTGCCGCCCCCATCTCAGGCACTTCTCTTCCAGGGGAACCTTTCCTCTCTGCAGCTCTGATCAGGCTGTGAAGCCCTTTAAAAACCCATCTCTGGTCCTCTTCCCCTTCCACCAGCCACTGCCCGGCCAGCTAAGGATGGTTTGCAGCCCTATTTCTCAATTTCTACAGACCCTCTCCCAATGCCTTCCCACACCCAAGGAAGGAAGAAGGGTGAGAGAGGGGAAGTCTCCCCACCATGCCTCAGCTCCCTTCCCACAGACACACACATTTTGATATTTGTGATTATTACACTTTTGCAAGGGTCCTACACCCAAATCCTAGTGAATATGGGGGGCCAACTATAATATGTTCAGACTATTTTGTCCATCCAGCCAAAAGATAAGGGAAGTGTGGTTTGTGGGTGAGATGTGGCCCCCAAATACACCTTTGTGCCCCCAAGTCTCCCAAAGCCACTAGAACCCCCTCATTTCAAGCACAATTTTCAGGCTGATGCAGTGGTTTGATTTCCCCTACAACCTCTCCAAGCCTTTTTTCCCATTCATTTTTGGTCAACATGGCAACTGGAAGCAATGTGATGTCACCCGCAGTGTACTTGAATACTCTGGTGTGGCCCAAGGGCGGAGTGGGGGGGGACACAGAAAGAAAATGACCTCTGTTTCTCATGCAGTACTGCCTTCGCTATCTGGTAGAAGTCTATATCCATGTCTTGTCTGCTCCAACAGCCAAGAGCTTGCTAGCAGATACTTGGACTTTAACCTGAGCCATTCTGTATGCCTGGTACGTGCTTTACCAATCACTGCTCAATGGCATAGGTGTGTCATATATTGGCCTCAAACATTAGAAAGTAAGAGTCCATCTCAAAGACATTCTTTGTACCTGCCGGCTCTGTAAGGTGTAAAGCGGCCTTAAGGTCTGCTACAACTGATGACGCTGAAGCACATAGACTGTCACTAGTGAAGCACAAAGAGCCATAGTGCCAGCTCACAGAGTAACTCATGTGCTAGTCACCATACACTTGGGGGACAGGAGCATTGCTGCTGAAATTGATCACTCTGGTGACCTGCACAGAACATTTTTTTACCAGTTCCAAGAAAGAGAGGCAAAAATAGAGAACCTCCTGTCTTCCTATGAGAAGTAACGAAATACTTTCCAAACTGAATACTGTGGGCCTCAATACAGCTTCATCAAGGGCCTGGGAAAAGGTCCCCCAAGGTCCCCAATGCTACTTTCCCAAGGTCACCTGAACTTTGTAAGGCAAATCTGAGACATGGATGCATATCCAGCCCTCCTGATCCAATATCAGACTAGAGAGGGTTTCCCAAGATGCTGCCACCTAGCACAGAGCAGTGCTTGGGACCCCCTGTCCAAGTCCTGCTGTGCAACTGCCTTTACCACACAAAACATGACCCCTCTCATCCACAGCTATTCCACTGAAAGATAAAATGCCAAAATGTTTACCTTAACAACTGCCTTCTTTTTGTGATATTTCTCACCAAGTTTCTTTGTGATGATTTTGACCACAATGTCCTGGAAAAGAGAAATTTAAAAAGGATCTGACTGCGTTGAAAGTAGATCAAGATTGTTTCCTTTCTAGCTCGTCCTTGTTATACTTCCCACAATAAACTGCCCAGCTAGGTCCTAAGTCAGATGGAAGCAGGAGAGACACCACTGTTTTTTACCAGCTGTGAAAGAGGATGTAGGTATAGTTCCTCCTGTTCTGGTCTTATTATCAACCCTGCCCTTTCTGCACACAGGAACCTAGCATGTCAACATTCTGAGCTGGAACTCGTGGTAATTCCAGACCTCTCCAAGGCTTTATTTGGGACCCCAAACTGACATACATCTCTGCTTTGTTGGTGGAAAATGATGCAGCAGCAGGCCTGCAAGAGAGGAAGCATCAAAATCCCTTGGCTGACAAGGTCCTGCACACACACACCCCGCAGCAAATGGTAGCACTAGACCCTAGTTCTATTCAGACCACCCCAGGGCCAAACACTCTCCATGTTATAATCTCTATATAAAGCTCTCTTTAAAGGTCATTACTACAGTTGTAGTGTGTTTAAAGGCCTGAGGGTCCTGTGTTTGTCAGACTTCCTCCAGAATTTTCTTGCTGGTTGTTAAACAATAAACTATAAGCTCTGATGTCTTTTGACCTTTATCAGCATGTAAGACTGCTTTGAGTGAACCTGTCCTACTAAGGCATTATAACACTCATGATCCCTGTGGCTGGATGATGGGTCTCTTCAGTTGGGTATCCCAGGCTTACTAAACTGATGACCTGTGGCTTGTTTTAGCCCATGTTAACTAAAATAAACTGGGATCAGATTTTGATTTCAAATCCCGTTTTCTTAACTACCTCGCAGTCAGATGATCATGTGAATCAGGCACTAGGGATCAGGTGGAATATATCATTTTAGATCTGGAATGAACCCTGAGTATATCTGTTCCAACTGGTGCTCAATGCAGGATCTGCAATGCAAGATGCAATTGTTGCGTTCCCCCATTCCCATACATAAACCACCACACAGGAAATGAGTCACTCATTCCATAAAGCAGTCTCTTTCTAAAAGGACTGGTCCGAAAGGAAAAACGGCAGCCACCAAAATGCCACTTGGGTACTTACAGGCTGTAGCCAATAGTCTGTTCGAGCAGATTTTTTCTTCTCTTCTTCAAACTAAGAGAAGAAAGAAAATGTAAATAGTTCAACTTGGGCTGGAAAGTAAAAGCAGCCCCACTTTCCTTCCAAGAAGGAAGAACAAGACTACAAAAAATATAAACAGAAAAAACTGGTTCAAAAGACGTGAGAAACAGGCTCATTTTTAATTTTCCATCTCTCTCTGCGTGTTATGCATATGGAATACCCTGGAGGTTAGCAAGCTGGCAACTTTATGATGCAACCTGATTACCCAGAAAATGATTTAAGTTTTGTGGTTACTTCAATTTATGGCTCCTGACCCACTTTCTTAAAAATAGAGGGACCCTAACAACATACAACCGTTAGCAACCCCATACTATACTCTATCCCACAGTCAAACAGCTTGCAAAACATGTCAGCTGAATAAGTTCTCTCACCAACTGCTTTCCTCTCCCACTCAACAGTGGTGAGCTGCTGCATTAAAGCAGCATAAATGGTAGCAATCTCCCCCCCGCCCAGGGTTACAGAACAGAAGTCCTCAGAAAAAAACAGATCTTGCTATACCTCCATGATTTCATCGAGGGCTGATTTTTTCTTTTTAGTCTGCCCTGGATTAGAAGGTGCCTCTTTGCGTTTCACAGTGGGTACCGTTCCCGTTGCCTTCAGTGCGCTGGGCCCAAGCAAACTGAGAAAAGAGGACACAGACGCATAAGTCTCATGCAGCCTTTTTCTCATAGCCTTGAGCTCAAAGACAGAAGAAGATGGAGTGGCTGCATATGGGCTTGCTTACCCTCTGGCTAGGGGAATGGACTGGGTTCCTGACACTGAAGCCAAAAGCAGCAGTTTCAAAGCCTGTTGAAGCCGAGCCCAGCCCCATAAGGATGGCTTCCCCTAAGAAGCTAAGTACCTTCCATTCCACCATGCTAGCTCAAGAGTGAGACAGCAAGGAGCCCCAGAAAAAGGAGATGCACACACATGCAACCCATGATGTTGGCTCTTTAAAGCTTCATGTGGTTAATGTGGGTTTCCCATTGAGACTGACTCAGAAACTTCAACAAGTAAAACAAGGCCGGGAATTTTGGGGTCATCCAGATCTTGCTGGCCTACAACTCCTATCATTTCTCACCACTGCTTATTCTGGTTGGGGCAATGGAAGCGGAAGAGGGCTACAGATGCCCCAGCATTGTTTCTGTGGATGTGGAGCAGAGGACTGTTTCGAACGAAAACAACCATTTTCAACATGTCATGCCACAATGCGGCTTCTAGACCTGATGCACAAAGCCAGAGGTTTTCCTGCGCAAGATTTCCTGAGAGAAGGAGACAAGAAGGGTCCACCACCATTAGCACAGATGGTTTGCAGGCAGGAAATGCACTCACCTGGCTTTGGGATGTGCAGCTGCTGACGTGCTTGCCCCTTTGTTCAAATTAAATATAACTAAAGGAAAAGAAAAGAATGGGTCACTTCTTGTTTGACATGGTGATACTGAAAAGAACCTACACACTCAATTCCTTGCTGGCCAGTGGCTTTTAGAAAATGAGATTTCCATCATCTCTGTTTTCCTCCCCTCAGGTTCCCTGTGGGATGATGAAGAAAAGCGCTGCACTGCACCTCTACAGAGAATTTGGGGGTAAAAGAGGTAAACACAGCTGCCTCTAGAATCTCTTACTATCCATGTGTGAACAGCAAAACAGAGAAAAAAGGAGAACAGATCTGCTAACAATCCCCCTCATTAAAAAAGAAAAAAAGATTTATATGCTTGGCCAAGTTTTCCAAATGTAAATCATAAGAAAAGAGGTGGCTGGTGAAAGAAAAAAAAAGACATCCCTTGATGCATTTTAGAAGAAGCTTTTAAGTGGTCTCTACAAGGCTCAACATATTTTTATTGAATTATACAAGGCTTACCTGACCTGGTTATTTCATTTCAAATATGCATACTGCTAGTTTTAAGTAAAAAGTTTGCTAAAACGTGTGGATCTGCTCTCCCTTTTTTTGTGGCAGAGGAACCTACCTCTATTCTTTCCATGTTATTTCTGTCTCCAATACCAAATTTTCTGGTAAAGAAGTAAAGCCCAGGAACCCATCTATGTCATTAACTGAGGAATGCCTGTACATTGTAAAATATCTACTCTGTAGGTCTAGTACTTGTGTGGATTCTGCAACAAATTTGACTCTGGGAACTAAAATGTCCTGCTCTAGTGCTGATGGATAAACATATATAGCTTAATAGTAGAATGGACAAATTATCAGTGCTGAGGATGAAAAGGAAACTATGGGAGTAACAGGAAGGATTTTCCGTGCTACGTCAATAGCTCACAGCCCCTTCACACCCCTACTCCAGAGTCTCATAATGACATATTTGTTTACCTTTTTCCTCCTCATTTTCTCTGCTCAATTCTGTGTAGATAGGCTCCTCCTGCAACAGGACAGCAGAGCAATTTCAGGGCTTGTGTACACAAGAGATGAGTGGAAATCAGTGCTAGCTCATGCTTTATTGCAACTGAGGATGAAGAAGTGGAATTGAAAATGGGCTCACAGACAAGATGGCATTGTTTCAGAGAATAGGTGGTCTTTGGGTACCAGTTCAAGAAGGATATTGACAAGCTGGAATGTGTCTAGAGAGTTATCAAAATGGCAAAAGGTCTGGAAAACATGTCCTATGTATGAGGAAGGGCTCAGGGAGCTGGCTGTTACAAGCCTGCAGAACAGAAGAATAAGAGATGTCACGATAGCCATGTTTAAATATTTGAATGAATGGCAAATGGAGGATGGAGCAAGCCTATTTTCTGCTGCTCCAGAGACTAGGCTACAGAGCAATGACTCAAAACTACAGGAAAAGAGATTCCATCTAAATATTAGGAAGACCTTCCTAAGGAAAAGAGTAGTTCGGCAGTGGAATACGCTGCCTCAGAATATGGTGGAGTCTCCTTCTTTGGAAATTTTTTTAACAGAGGCTGGATGGCCATCTGCTGGGAGTGCTTTGATGGTGTATTCCTGCATGATAAGCAGTTGGACTCGATGGTCCTTGTGGTCTCTTCCAACTCTACGATTCTATGAAAGTCAACAGTCAAAGCAGCAAGAAGTCACCAGAAGGGAAATACTCAGAAACAGTGGCAACTACACTACTGGGAGCACAACCAGCCTCGTCAGAATCTAACCAGGATCAGGCCTGGTTAACACTTGGTTGGGAGGCCACCAAGTAACACCAGTGATCTCCAGGTAGGACTAGGAAAGAATCCTGCCTAAAACCCTGCAGACAGCCTCTGCCCGTCAATCAGAGATGGGCAACTGTGGAAGGCTAGAGGGACCACATTAGCAGCCCCTCCCCTCCAGGAAACGGCAGAAGGCCACGCTGCTTCACTGCACCTGCTCCTGCAAAAAAACCCCATATTTTCCTCCAAACGCCCTCTAGAGGGAATGGTGGACTTTCTGGTTCCAAAAAGGCTCCTCTGCAAAATGTGGTGGATATGTGCCCCTCACCCCCAAGTGGAAATTTGAGGGCATTTGAGACAAAACATTTTAAAAAAATGTAAAAAAAGAGTTTTGACCCATGAGGCGCCTCAGGGGGACTCCAAACATGCTGGGAATGCCCTCTGCATTCTGGAGAAAAAAATTAACATCTGGGGGGCCCTGTGGGCCACAAAAACAGCCCTGGGAGCTATATGCAGCCTATGGGTAACACCTTCTCTATTGCTGGGATCAGTAATAGTCAAGGTAACTTCCTTTTTTATTAAAAATTGCAGCAGAAAAACAGAAAAGTTGGTAACGTTCCTACCAACCTCACCGGATGTTCCAGTCATGGAAAATAACTTTTGTACACGGAATTGGATGTGCAAGACTTTGGCTCACCTGTTCTTTCCCTTCCAAGCCTCTCCTCACTTGTTCTTCAATGAACCGGGCTGTTTTTTCTTCATCATCAAGGTCCTGTTTTTTCTTCTTTTCTTGCTCTTGCTGTCTACGGATTGTCTCAGGGTCTCTGTCAATGTACTGGATATACCAGCCTTTGGGTGTTTCATCCACTTTACAGAAGCCTTAAAAACATATCACAATAATGAGAAATGACAGCATACCACAATATCTGGAACAACACACATTCCTCATCCCTGCTTTACAAATACAGTAACCTGTCCTATAATCACAGACGATGGGGTCAATCTAGCCCAGATGGATCTACATGAAGGCCATGAAACGTTGAGAACAAGAGCCAAATTTAGTGTCTGTGCTCTCAAGCACGGCATTCCATTGGTGGTCAAGGTCAAACCAACATACTTTAGCTTAAAGATCTTACTGCCAAGACACTAAGCTTTAGGAGAGGCCTTTCAGCTTCTTAGAATGGGGAAAAATCAATACCGAAACAATGCAAAGACTTGTACAAGCCCTGTGTGCTAAATTATGCATTACGGGGAAGCGGGGCCTCCAAAGGAACAGAGTGAAATTGCCAGAGAAAAAGAAGATTCAGCCCTTGGGCCTCAATGTCCTCACCCCAGAGAATGCAGACTGGTAGCAGCTCTTCAAGGTTTCAGGAAGACCTGATTTCACAACCTAGCTGGAGATGTTGGGATAGAACCTGGGACCTTCTGATGCTTTCTCCTTCTCCTCTGAAAATGGTTAAGGTTCAGGTTGACAAATGGTGAATGCCACCCAGTCAGCTTCATGGCTAATTGGGGTATGATATCTCACTTCTCCCAGTCCAAGTCTAAGACCTGCTGGTATGTCTAGGTTTCCTACAGGGAGAGAGCACTGCACCTCATCATCAAGAAGCATGCAACAGCTTATTAAGCCACCCATGGGATTCTGAAAACTCAGCAGGCATTCTCCATGTGCTTGCAGACATACTTTCACCTTCAGGAGGGCAAATAATTTGTTCTGTTTGTTTAAAAGGGAGATTTTTTTTCAAGAAGAAACGTTTTGCCCCCAACATATACATAATCTAGTTCTTTGGATCAGATGCATTTGGAAGTCACTGAGTGAGGGAAGAAAATAATTTGCACAAGCAAAACATTTTGTTCAGCAATTTGCATTACTAGGATCCCTCAAAACCATGTGTACTGGTTTCCTCTTTGGAAATAATCCCTTCCAAATACATATAAACCACAATTATCCATTCAAGAACAGAATTACCTTCTCTTCCAAGCCACTTGGTAAAATCTGTCAGTGTTTCCCACTGGGTGGCATTCATATGGATGTGTTCCCGGTGACTAATATATTCATTATACACGATATTATTGTGAACTCTTTTTGTTCCTAGAATTTTTAAAAAATCCACAATTTACAAATCTGACATTGATAGAAAACACAACTATAAGAAACATTTTATTACACATGATTTACCAAATCGTCTTCTGAGAAGCTCTAAGAAGTCATTTGGAATTCCCTAGAGGAAAACAAAAGAGACAACTAGTAACTTCTGATTAATACAGAACTCCTCATTAGAAAGATAGCTGTTCACATGTATTGCAAAGGCAGCAAGTCATTCCAAAATTCAGGAAGTAATTAAGAATTTTTTTTGAAAAATGTTATGTTACTTTGTGTTGGATGATTGAAATACAATAAATTTATTGCATATCTAAGATGCATTGTCACTGTTTATCATTTACCCTGAAACATAGTAGGAGCTCCCATCAAACTGACTTTAATAGATTTATTTATTACTGCTTATTTCAATGCAGAACAGATTCCTTCACCTGGGTGGGACTGCCACTCCATTCAAGCAAATGAATGATATGAACATTCTACAAGCATCTGGAACAGTATCATGCTTTGTGTTCGCACAGACCTTTGCAGGAAAAAAATTAGTATTTATAATTGCTTGCCTATATTAAAAAGGTGATTTCCTGATATGACAAAGGACAAGGCCAGCTTACAATTTACTGATCAATAAACTGCCATAAAAGCAGCAGGAAAATTAGTGACAAGATCTTGGGTAAACTCACTCTGAAAAGTAATCCATGAACTGCTGGGGATTTTCAGAAGCAAGCAGCAGCTGTCGCTGGTGAGATTCTGACATGCAGTGACATTTAAAACCATTCTAAAGAAATAAAAAAATAAAATGAAAACATCATCCTCAGCCTTTGGGGGAAAAACCTAAAACATTTGAAATCTCCAATCAAATGTGTAGCAGAAACACAAGTTTTTTTTTTCCTGGCACATACAGGTAGTGACAAAGGTGCTCCTTTTCTGCTTTTCAAATAGGTGTTAAAACCACAAAACCTCTATCCATACAAAACATGATAACCCTAGATGCTTCCTGTCATGCATGCTTTCTGAACTGTAACAATGTCCAGATCCACACTAGAGCCATTACATAACTACTCTCTGGTCTCACCTTCATCAGCTCTCCCCAGTTCTATCTACCTGTCCAAGTACGTAAGATTTTTGGCTGGATCTGATCATCTAGTCTCTCTAGCTCAGAGGCAGCTACTTTCAAGAGCCTGCAGCTCCCATTAGCTCTAGCTAACATAACTAATGGTGAGAATTTATGTGAACTGGAGGCCACCAAAATCTGAAGGGCAGCTTTCCTCAACCCTGATCCAGCATCCTGTTTCCATCAGTGGGCAATCAGTCATTTCTGTGGGAAGCCCACAGGCAGGGTACAGACCATGGGAAGCTGCCCTTGTACAGTCATGAGCCTTGGTGCATCCGTACTTGTCAGCTGTGACTGGCAGTAGCAGCTCCCAATGATTTCAAGTAGGATTTTCTCTTAGCCCTACCTGGAAATCCCTAAGACGACTCCAACCATGTACTAACCAGGTGTGACATTACATGGCATTGGAACTCAAACAAGATCCAGTGCTAATAAAAGCAATTGCTTTTCACTGTTATTTCTTTCCCAAGCAATGGGTTTTCTTAATTATGCTGCTTTTAAATGTGGTAATTCCATTCAGCTTAATCACCACATACAGATGTATCATTTGTGATACTATTGAATTCTTCTTCAAAGCCATCTGACTTATGAGCCATCAAAATATTGTCCCAAAGTAAATCCCAAATCTAAATTAAATGTTGTGAGAAGGAAATCTTTCCTTTCGATTTTGTCCCAAATATACTGCTGCCCAATTTCGTTCTCTTCCTTCCTTCCTTCCTTCCTTCCTTCCTTCCTTCCTTTCTTTCTCTGTTTATCTGGAGTACATTTAATCAAATTTTTAAACAGAGGCTGGACGGCCATCTGCTGGGAGTGCTTTGATGGTGTATTCCTGCATGTTAAGCAGCTGGGCTTCAAGTGCATTCTCCTCTTCATAAAAGTTTAACTATTTCAGACAGTCACCCAATGATGGGAGATTTGACTGTTACTCTAATCCAGCACAGCCAATGGTAAGGACACCCTCCAACATTCCACGCGTGAAAACTGGGACACATGTGGCCAAACAACATCAGAATGTGATCAACATGGTGAAAATAATTAATCAGGAAAAACAGACCAGCTATGAGAGGCTGAAGCAGTTTGCTTTTGCCTGAGTCTACAGGGAAGGGTAAGATTTTGACCCCTTCTGTAATCCCCTCACTGCTGAATTAACTAAGTGCAAACTGCTTGCAAAATATTTGCATTACCACTTCCTTCCCCTATATACACACGTAAGTAAATATTTTAGATTGTATACTTTTGACAGGGTTGGCTGTTTTGTTGTTGCTGTTGTTTTACTTGAAAAGTGCCATGTACCCTGATGCCACTATACAAATAAAAAATACAAATACTATACAAATTGATGATGATACTAACAACAATTACTACTTTTTACGCTCAAGGGGAAAAGTGAGAGGATGAGAAACGAACTGGGATATTTCAAAAGCAGTGGAAGAACTGGGGCGACAGAGGGTCAATTGGGACCGTCCCTGTCAAATTAGGACCATGGGGGAATATGAGAAGGATGACAGGAGCTGCACTCCAAGGGCATCTGGGGCCATTTCTGTGCCCTCCACTGTTACAGCGTTATTATTCCACTTTCAGCCTCCTGTGGAATTCTGGGGTCTGTCGTTTCCGAGGCCAAAGAGCTCCCAGGCTGAGAATTCCAAAGGCTCCTCTGTAAACTACAAACCCCAGAATGCCGTAGGAAAGTGGAATAATAGCACTACAACAGTCTAGGGTGAAACTGGCCTAGTGAAGCAGCCATTGAGGGAAGGTTAGTCTAGCTAGCCTCCAGACCCTGTGTGCTTATAACATCTTACGAGAAAAATCCTTCAGAAATGTGCTTGTCTTGCAAAGCGCTGTGCTAGCAGCAGTTCCTGCCTTGAATACAAGGTTGGGTCACAACGTGCTTACTTGCTCGCTATGTTCTGTAACATATTTCCTGGAATGTAAACAACTGTGGGATAGGAGGGAAGTGATGAGCGCTGCTAAACCTTAGAGGGGGACGGGCAGGAAGAAATGTTTTTTGCGTCACTGATACTATAAAATCACTCTGCTGAGTGTGTTGGAGGCTCCTGGCTCAGTTTGGAAGCTATTCCAGCCTTGTGGTCCGCGCGTAACCGCAACAGACTCTTTCCCCTTCACTTCGTGGTCTCTGTGTCTCTGAATTCCTGCAACAAGAGAGCCGGACTCCCGGTCCAAGCAGGCACTTCGGCGCAGCTCACGCGGGCGACAGGAAACTAACCGCCCGCCCGCCTCCCTCCCTCCCTCGCGGTGTGTCCCTCCCCGCGCCCGGACAGGCCGCTGCCGCTGCCGCTGCCGCTCCCTCTCACCTCGTCCCGGCACTGCTTCTGGCACATCTGGCAATACCAGCGGAGCTTCTGCAGCCCCTTCGACTTGATGCGGTTGGCGATGGCCTTGGGGCTCAAGAAGTCCGTCTTCCCCATGGCTGAGGAGTGTTGAAAGGCTCCGGCCCCTCAGCAGCTTATTTCCGGATTCACCGCCGGGAGGAGGCGACCCGGAAACGGAAGCGAAAAACAAAACAAGCACTTTGCTCAAACTGTCTATGTACGGCTCCGATGGAGCGTCTCTCTAGCCTATCACCTCCATGGCAGAAAGAAACCGGCCGCGGACGGAGCCAACGCGTGAGACTGCGCACGCGCACAAAATCTATCGGAACCGGCAGCGATCGCTCAGGTTTGGGAAGGAGCTACAGACGTGCCGAAGGAGTGGCGTTCAGCGCTAGGACGCTTTAACCCGGAAGTTATAGCTTTCCTTCCTTCGTGGTCTTTCCCTTCTAGCGAGTGAATGAGCGGGGCTCTCCTTCAGGTGAACCCGCGGCGCGTGCGCAGTCCGGCGGCTCTGACCTTCAGCGGCCGGGGCCGGGCGGGCAGCTCGTGAAGGGGGCTGAGGAGGCCGGAGGAAGGAAGGAAGGAAGGAAGGAAGGGGCCGGAGAGACCGCGCTGTCCTTGGAGCCGTGATGCTGTCCCGAGGAGCCGTCCTGGCCGGCGGCGCCGCCGCCGCCGCCGCCGCCTTGTCTCCGCCGCAGTGGTACGGAAGGGCCTCCTCCGGTGGAAGAAGAGGGGCGGCCCCCGGGGGTCTCGGGAGCGGGGTGCTGGGGCCCAGAACCTCCTAAGAAGCGGCCCAGAAAGTTCTTTTTTTTTTCCCCTTGCGCTCCCAACCTCTTCGGGCGTGGCTGGTCAGAGAGTGTGTGCGCCGGGCGCTCTGCACATGCTCAGGGGTGCCAGTCCCTCTTGTGTTCGCAAGCTGTAAGGTTAACCTCGAATAAGAAGCCTGTTTTATATTAAAAAAGTAATATGTTTCTAGGAAAGCAGTGACATCCCTGACAGATATAGAGAAGCGGTGCACAAATCAGCGAGGAGGTGGAATATTTGGTCCTCCAGATGTTGGACCACCTCTCCCATCATCCCTGAGAATTCAGCACACTGGTTGGGGCTGATGGAGATTAAGATCCAATAACATCTGGAGTACCTCAGGGTTTCATAGAATCATAGGAAGAGACCCCAGGGGCCATCCAATCCAACCCCCTTCTGCCATGCAGGAACTCACATCAAAGCACTCCCGACAGGTGGCCATCCAGCCTCTGTTTAAAAACCTCCAAAGAAGGAGACTCTACCGCACTCCGCGGAGGCAGCGTATTTCACTGCCAGACAGCTCTGACCATCAGGAAGTTCAGGGTTTCCCATCTCATAATAAAGCTTAAATATGCATTATGTTCCTCGACCTATGTGGAGCATATACCTGCAAGCACGTGCATGCACCAGAGTTTCTAGAGATCTGTGATTTTTTTACTACTTTGGTCGTGGTAAGAGTGTAAAAAGAGCCATGCTGGATCAGACCACAAGTCTCTTTAGTCTGTCATTCTGTTCCCCCAGTGGCCAACCCTGCTGTGCATGGGAAGCCCACAAATCTATTGAGCTGCACTGGTTGCCCATGAGGGAAAGAAAAATACCTCCCTTTTATATATTCTCATTACCAGCCATAATTTTGTGCAGTTCAAGTTTCTCTTATGAACCTTTTCCTGAACTAAACAGACATAAACATTTAGCTAACTGGCCCCATCTAACTATATGCAAATGGTATGATTAATGACTGTAAGAGGAAAATTAATTTTTTGTTAGCAAAATGTTCTTTCTTGTGAAGAGCAGGTGTATGTGTACATTAGTAGTACAGATTGTAAATCTTGGAGCTGCAGAGAAAACCCGTGTATAGGAATCCTAAAGAAGGATTTCAATACAGTCAGTAATCATCAACCAGTCAGTCATTTTGCCTTCATTGTAACAGCATTCCCTAGTGCCTTACTTTCCCTTGCAAAAAAGAATATCGTACATGTGCACTGGAGTAATGGACATGTTGTCCCTGAAGATGCTAAGCCTGTTCCTGGTAACTGGAGCCTTTAAGTGTCAAACTATGTCCTCATGACCTCCCTCAGTGTTCTGTTCTTAGTCACACTAGAGCAGAGGTAGAAATCATGCAACCCCACAAGTATTACTGGATTGCAGCTCTTTGTATTTCTCACTATTGGCTATGCTGGCTAGAGATGCTGGAGTCCAAAAACATCTAGACCACATGAGTCCCACTGCTGGGCTAAGATGTAATTGAGTACTGGAAAATGACCACGTTCATATCCATATGTTCACATTGAACTAGTTCTTTACATGTTCTTTTGTTGGTGGGGGGCATTGATGGCTTGCAACAACCAAAGTTTCTACTGAATATTTGTAAACTGGTGTTGGTAGACTTGTAGCTTGACCTTCAGCATGCTTGCCTAGAAGAATGCCTGAGTTAAATGGAAGAGAAGTTGTGTAAGAGTGCACATGTGTGTGGAGCATGTATGTGTACTTTTAGGAAGGAAATGGCCTTCTTTAGCAACTGCAGCTATTCAAGTTTTGTGTTACTCTACCAACAAAAAGTAGGACTATTAAAGTGTGCAACATGTGCTTAATTTTTCAGGGTCCAAGTTAGGAATATGGCAACTTTGAAAGACAGTAAGTAATTCTTTTTGTGTATGTGTGTGTGTGTGCATGTATGTATGTGTGTACGCTTCTGGAGATGATTAGGAATGACTTGGTGAATTCTAAAATCTTGGTTTCTAAACTCATGTTCGGGGCCTTGTATGTTTTGGTAATGTTGACTTGGAAAGAATAGTCTTCTCTGTTTGTGTACAGTTGCTAATTTGGAATGGCTTTTCCCTGCTTTAGAAAGAATTCAGACTTCACCAAATTACATCTTTACCAGGTTACATTTTGCAGTCTTTTGGTCTCTGGGAGGATGCCCAGAAAGATGTAGAACAGAACATATCTGTTTATCCACTTTTGAAATGGGTGGTATATCCTCACAAACTGCTTCACTGAAGATAACAGAAACCTTAATGCCTTTGCTCCTCTGCTGGTGATGCTCCATTGCCCATAATAGCACAAAACGATTCTCTGGGGCATGGATTAGAGGACGCTTTGGAATTTCTGAGTGCAAAACCAGGCCATCCCCACCCCCTGGAATTTAATCTACAACATACTTGATAGTCATTGTGGTGTAGTGATATGATGTTTGAACTGTGAAGGGTTCAAATCCCTGTTCAGTTGTGGAAACCCACTGCATGACCTTGGGCAAGCCACATTCTCACAAGCTCAGGGGAAGGGAAAGGTAAAACCCCCTCTGAAGAAATCTTGCTACTATAAGTTCACTATATGTCATAAATTAATTGAAGGCACAAAGCAACAATACTTACTTTCCTTCTAGCTGTCCACTCCTCTACCATCCCTTTTGCTCTGTTAGTGTAAACCAGCAAGCCCTGGATCTAATAGTTGCTCTACTATGGATTCTCAGTTTTTACAGCCTTGTCAGCTGGCACCTGTCAATATGATTGGTTGCATTAGGTAATAGTTAGCTTGCAGTTATTCCAAAAGAGAGCCTTCTGACTTCAGTCTAAATAATGTACTTTCAGGAGTGCTGTTCAGTGGGGCCAGCTTCATAATGAGCACACACTATTCAGTAGACAAATTGGGTTTCACATATTTGACAAAGTAGTGTTTGATGTCATTGTTCTGATGGTGCTTTTTTGTCACCCCAATGTCTGCTTGAAATCTTGCCTCAGTTCATACTTTATCATCTCTGTAGTTACCCGGCGCCTCAAGTCAATCAAGAACATCCAGAAAATCACCAAGTCCATGAAGATGGTTTCAGCAGCAAAGTATGCCAGAGCAGAAAGAGAGTTGAAGCCTGCCAGAGTTTATGGAACAGGAGCCTTAGGTAAGGGAATTGCCTCTTTTGCAACTGAGTTAGCAACAATTGTTTTTAACTTCATTTCTCTGGGAAGATATTTAATAGAAAGACAAAAAAAACCCCAATATTTTTGATCTAAAGCCATCTAATAAGGTACTTTAAGCAGGCTTGCATCACAGGCTTGCAAACAACTTTTAAAATATGTGTTCAGTTAGGACCATTAGAAGTTGCACTGGTTGTTAACAGCTCAGGTTTTAGTAACGGCTGATAGTGAGCTACCACTTTTTAAAATTAATTAGAATAGTGTATATGGAATAATAAGCCATATAGGAGATCAAATCCTTTTATTCCTGGAAACATCAGGACTCTTCATGCTTTGAAGACTTCAGTGAGTGTTATTCATGGTCTTGTGAGCCTATTTTTATGACCATAAGTACTGGAAATGTTGAGGTTTGTTTTTTTTTTTTTTTAAATACAGTAAAGTTCTCAGGATGATGCATTTTTTGCCAAAATCTGGGCTTGTGCAGAATGCATGCCAAATTCTTTGGCTCATATCCTGTTAGTGACATGAGCCAGTGCAACACTGGTGTGTTATACTGGTGTATGTCTTTTTATGATCATTGTGGAGAGACGAATTCACTACCTGTGTGCAATGTATGTATGCAGTGACCCCTCCCTACTGCTCTTTCCCCCACAGTCCCCCCCCAAATCAGTGTATTGCCATGGCTGGCAAAACAAAGAATCTTGCAACGTTTTAAAGACGTGAAAATGTAGCACAAGTTTTTGGGTACTGTAGCTCACCTGAGTGAATATAACAGTACCTGAAATTGCATGCTATAATAAATTTGTTAGTTGTTAAGTTGCCACAGAACCTTTTGACCTAAATCCAATTTTTGGACCAATAGAACTTGTTGACTTAATAAATTTCAATTGATTCAAGGGTCTAATCTAGTTAGAGATGACAGTTGGGTCTAGGTTTTAATGTTGCTGTAACAGATTTAGCACAGCTACTGGGTTCCTGTAAAAGTGGTTCTGGTTAGTGTGAGTGCTGTCATGGTTTTTTGATATCACAGTATTTTCATGATGGTCAGTTATGGTGTATACATTTGTTTTTCTTTTTTGTCCTAGCTCTCTATGAGAAAGCAGAAATCAAGGCACCTGAGGACAAAAAGAAATACCTTATTATTGGAGTGTCCTCTGACCGTGGTCTGTGCGGTGCTATCCATTCATCTGTTGCTAAAACTATCAAGGCTCAGATTGGCAACCTCACAGGTGCGGGTAAAGAAGTCATGGTGGTCGGAGTGGGTGACAAGCTGAGAACTCTGCTTCAGAGGTAACAAGAGGCCCTGGCGCTGTGTATCTGACACTTACTCTTCAGTACTAAGCATTGATAATTTTGCATTAGGCCCACAGACTAAAGACCTTTTTTACTGAAAAAATACTCTTAGCCTCAATTTAATATGCTTTGGGATTTTACTGTAAAGCAGTGGTATTCACTGTAGGCTATTGAGAGCAAACCTACGAGCAGGATGTATTTGAAAGGGTCACAGCATAATGGCACTCCTAGAACAAAGAACTGCAACGAACCTTTTGGAACAGAAGACATCCAGGCAAGCTTGAGCACTTCCAAATAATGAAGGGGGTAAGATAATTGAGTTAGTTGAGATATTAGAGTGGAGGTGATTGGATATACAGTAGATAATGAGGTGGGACACAGATTGGGAAGATTGCGCAGTTGGGTAGACGAGGGAGTTAAAAACGAGCCTTGGCTTTGATAGCAAAGTGGGGCGGAATTATAGCAGACTTGACTGTTTCAATTGATTAAATTTTAAAAAAGTAAATTCTATTTTAATGATGCACTTTTTGTATGGTTTTAACTGTATTGCTTTTTAAGTTGCAAGCTGCTTTGAGTCTCAGATTTGGAAAAAAAGCAGGATATAAATAATTGTTGTTGTACTTTAAAATAGTCTTATTCCACTTTTCTGTAAAGATTTTAAGATAGCTAACAGAAATAATAAGAAAACTGCTATTCACATATTAAAAAATTAAAAATAAATGGTGAAAACCAGCAGAATAAACAGCAGTCCATAGCACTGAATTAAAACCATTTCCTAAAAAGCTAGAACATTTAAGATCGAAAAGGCTTCATAAATAGGAAGGTCTTTAATATGCAGACAGAAGGTGACTTTTTGCTCAGTTGAAAGTTAGGCACAGCTACTAAATGAGCTATTTTTATAGGCCTAACTAGATGCATTTCAGGCATCATTGGGATGCATTGGGAGGCACATCCTCTGGTGGAGTCAATACGGAAGCTTGTTTGCACAGGAGAAGGCAGTCCCTCAGGTACTCTGAACTGAAGCCATAAAATATCCTAAGGACTATTACTACCATTGTATATGGGACCAAGAAAGAAATTGGAATCTGGTAGAATTTATCTCAGTAAGAGAGCTTCATCTTTCCAATAAGAAGCATTAGTAATACAGTTGCCACAATCTGGATCATACATTGCTGGAGATTTCTCAAAAGCAGCCCTACATAGAGGGCATCGCATTAATTGAGATGTGATATAGTTAAAACATGTTGTTTTGACCAAATGTTCTTCATATGCTGGTTTGCTTTTTATTTTAGGACGCATGGCAAAAACTTCCTGTTCAACTTTAAAGAAGTTGGAAGAAAGCCTCCCACTTTTGGAGATGCATCAGTGATTGCCTTGGAGCTGCTGAATTCGGGATACGAATTTGATGAAGGATCTGTCATCTACAATCGATTCAGGCAAGAGAAATTGTGGAATGCTGTTAAAACATAAAAGTTGTGCAGTTTTCCAAGGGAACAGGAGTGTGTGTTGAAGGGGATAATACAACTCAAGTTTGTCTGTGGTGATCAAATGCTATGAGTAATCTCTTTTATTTTTGCAAGTGCTATATTGAGGTTCTCCCCCAGGCAGTCCCATAGCTGCCACCAAATGTGGGAGTTCCACCCTTTATCCCCCTGTTGTACTCAGCGAATGTGGGGGTTTTCCGACCCTTATCCCACCAGCTGTGGGGTTTACACTTGAGCAATCCCACCAGTGGCATCAGCTGTGCGGATTCCTCTCAGACAGTCCTACCACTTTGGCCAAATAGGGAGTTTAACTCACCAAACCCACCCTTTAACCCACCAACTGTGAAGACTTTCACATTAATGAGAGTGAGGGCTTATTTCGATCCCCAACTTTGGGGGCTGTCTAAATGTTCTCAAGCTACCTATGAAGAGTTATGCATCTTCTTTCCTCAGTGGATACTATCCCCTATCCCCAGTCAGTTTCTAATCACTTAGAAAGCAACGCAGTAATCATGAGAAGTCAACATGGATTTCTCAAAAATAAGACATGCCAGACTAATCTTATCTCTTTTTATGATAGAGTTACTAGCTTGATAGATGGAGGGAATGCTGTGGATGTAGCATATCTCGATTTCAGTAAGGCCTTTGACAAAGTTCCCCATGACATTCTTGCAAGGAAACTAGTAAAATACGTGCTGGACAGGGCTACTGTTAGTTGGATTTGTAATTGGTTGACCGACCAAACCCAAAGGGTGATCACGAATGGCTGCTTTTCATCCTGGAGAGAAGTGACTAGCGGGGTGCCACAGGGTTCTGTCCTGGGCCCGGTGCTGTTCAATATCTTCATTAATGACTTGGATGAAGGAATAGAGGGCACGCTCCTCAAATTTGCAGATGACACCAAATTGGGAGGGGTTGCTAATACGCCAGAGGACAGGATCAAAATTCAAAATGACCTGGATAGATTGGAGAGCTGGGCCAAGGCTAACAAAATGAAATTCAACAGAGAGAAGTGTAAGGTCCTACACTTAGGTAGAAAAAATGGAATACAGAAATATAGGATGGGGGACACGTGGCTGGATAGCAGTACGAGTGAAAGGGATCTAGGAGTCTTAATAGACCACACGCTGAACATGAGTCAGCAGTGTGATGCAGCAGCCAAGAAAGCCAATGTGATTCTCAGTTGCATCAATAGGAATATGGTGCCTAGATCGAGGGAGGTACTGGTACCACTCTACTCTGCCTTGGTTAGACCTCATCTTGAATCCTATGTCCAGTTCTGGGCACCCCAATTCAAGAAGAACATGGTCAAGCTGGAGCAAGTCCAGAGGAGGGCGACCAAAATGGTGAGGGGCCTGGAAGCCATGCCCTATGAGGATAGACTTAGAGAGCTGGGGATGTTTAGTCTGCAGAAGAGAAGGTTAAGAGGGGACATGATAGCCATGTTTAAATATTTGAAGGGATGCCATGTAGAGGAAGGAGAGGGCTTGTTTTCTGCTGCTCCAGAGACCAGGACAAGGAGCAATGGATTCAAACTGGAGAAAAAGAGATTCCACCTGAACCTCAGGAAGAACTTTCTGACGGTCAGGGCTGTCCGGCAGTGGAACATGCTGCCTCGGAGTGTGGTGGAATCTCCTTCTTTGGAAGTTTTAAGCAGAGGCTGGATGGCCATCTGTTGGGAGTGCTTTGAGGGTGTTCCTGCATGCAGGGGGTTGGACTGGATGGCCCCGGGGGTCTCTTCCAACTCTACATTTCTATGATTCTATGTTTTATGCTGCCACCACAAATACCTTGTCTGAATCCAAGCTCTCAAATAGCATTTCCAGAAACCAAAGATGTATTTAAAAAAAGCAAACTTTAATTTACAGAACACCATGCAACTCGTTCACTCAATCCCTTACCAATCACTCAAACTCCATTTTCTCAGTCCAACCCTAGTTTAACTCACACCATTTTCTAATTGCCTTCGACTCAAACGCTAGGTTGACAAAACTCCCCACTCAAACTGAATGCTTAATTGTCATTCAACAGCCTTTTGCAAATATCCTCAAACATTCCACCAGTCACTATTCGCTCCATCATTCCATTCTCTCCCCTTTCCCAAAGCTATTTACCTCATGCTCTAATATATACACAGTAAATCAAACACCATTTTCAAATACAAATCCATGACAATACCAAGCTACTAATAAGAAAACAGAAATTTCAAATGAGCAGCTAGGTTCCATTGGCTTGAGAGTTTGGAAAGTATGCTGGTTGGAGGGGTGGGGTGGTTCAGAATTTCTGAATTTTTGGTCCAGACATGTGAATCCAATTTCCTTGTCTCAGAATAACAGCTATTGTCATTTTAATTGCTGAAGCTCTAAAGCCCTGCCCATGGAGGTATAGGAGACTCTCTTAAAAGTTGCCAGAATTCTAGGTTCATTTTATACAATAGAAGTCTCCTGAACCTCCAAAAGTTATACATAGAGTGAGCCACTTTTTGGCTGTCATGCCCATTGTATAGTTCTTCAACACAATTGAATTTAGAACCATAAAGCTAAAAATGGCCATCCAGAAACTTCTCCAAATTTCCTTCAGTGGTATAGAAAGTGGGAGGAGAAATATATTTAAATATTAGGTTTCCTAGCTGAAATTTCATTTAACGTATAGGGGAAAAAAATTAAGAAACCAGCCAAAAGCATCATGTGTGAAATTTGCCCAAACTCTACACTACAAGGCAAGATCTGCTTTGTCATCACACTGTCTGGACCTGGGTTCAATTACTGCATAACCCATTTTGCATAAACCATTCTGAATCATAAGTAGGAAGCAGCAGTGTATGGTGCGATATTAGAATTAAAGGCTCCAGATAGTTAATGCAAGTGTTTAGAATACCAAATACATGGTGTTGCGGGCCCAAAGATAGATAGGAGTTCAGACTAGGAAATGTGCTTTCTTCTAGCTTGCTTCTGTTACAGCAGTAGATCTACATATGGCTTAAATATGGATTTCTCCTCTAGGTAACCACCTGGAGGTCAAACGGTGGTGGGCTTTTGCAAACTGCTTAAGTATATTTGGCTGAAGAATGATTTCAAAATTAGGCATGTGAATTTTTTTACACCAGGAAATCTGTTCAAAGTAGTTTTCTTTTTTCCATAGGTCTGTCATTTCCTACAAGACAGATGAGAAACCAATCTATTCCCTTGAGACTGTTTCAGGTGCTGGTAAGTCCAGAGGAAGTGTTTGGGTAGTTAGCAGGTAAGTATTTGCAGTGGCTTTTTCCCCAATTGTTACCCACCCATCAGGGTCAAGCCGTCTCAAAGGAATATACAAGGAAGAAAGGAGAAAAGAAGCAACAAGACATTATGCAGACTCTTTATATATGAAGTGGAACATCTAAATAGATTCATGAGAAAATGATTTAGATCTTAAGAGTTTAGCTGAACAAATGCAGTTGTGCAAATGATTTTTAAAGGTTTTGTTGAGGGCAAGAAATGAAGATCCCATGTGAATATTAACTTCCAGAACTGTGGGGCCACGACTGAGAAGACCTTGTTTTATGTGCTTGCCATCATAGTCTGTTTCAGTGGAGGCAGAGGCAGAATAGCAGGACTTCTAAAATTATTAGAAAGGTTACACAAATGCAGGCAGTTTTAAAATTCATCTTGCCTCAATCCAATTAAAGCCTTAAGGGCGAACATCATCACTTTGAATTGAGCCTGGAAATGCTCTGGTAGTGATTGACTACTGGAGCAAATGCAGTGTTGTATAATTAAAACAGCGCTTCCTCCCAGTTTGGCTGCATTTTGTACTAACTGAAGTTTCCATGTTCAGGAGCAGTCTTCTTTAAAGTGCGTTGCAATGAACTAGTAGGATATTAACCATAGCTTAGGTAACTGAGGCCAGGCCAGCTGCTCAAGGTGAGGGTTACTCCAGACAGTGAGGAGAACACTCCCAAGTTAGGGGTCTGGTCCTTCGGGAGAGCCAACCCAGCCAGAACCAGGTTAGCTCTTATCAACAAGACCTCTCCCTCATTCACAAGACATCCTTTTTACCTGGTTTCAGTTTGTTCTGCTTAATCTTTCCCAAAGCTGCATCCAGGCACTTGTTCCACAGATTCCTAGTTAGATGGAAAAAAATAAAAAGCTACATGACCTTGTCAAATTGATGGCAACACAATCAACATCTCCAGACAGCATCTCCCATCAGCTTTTATAGAGCTATCGAAGAGTGTGGGGTATCTGTTGAAACCCTGTTTCATGAATGAAACTGAGCTCATCCAGCAGTGCATACAGAGAATGGCACCTAAGAAAGACTGGAATTATTGCAGCATTGTGCCTCTTACAGCCAGCTCAGGCAGGATGAATGGAGGACATGATTAGTTGTGTGAAAAGCCACTGTGAGTTCCAGCAAGAGTAAAGTGCTTACTGTCTTACTCCCCACTTCGTAGCATAAGTCCTCCCCAGAGAAGCAAATGCTGGCTGCCACCAAACCAAAGCAGAATTCTACATTAGAGCTGCTACACATAATCCGTTTCCTTCCAAACCATGTGGGGCTAAGAGTTCACCATGCTTTTCCATTTGTTTCTGTTTTGCTGTCAGATCAACTGACCCTATGAATGAGAGATTTTAAAGAGCCCTCTTCATCAGCTGCCCTGCCCAGGTCATGCAGACTCTGAGCTGGGGCTTCCTTTACTGAATCATACCACCTGTAATGCACTCATCCTCCATTCCTACTGCCTTCCATTCTACCAAGTATTAGTGTCTTTTCCTATGAGTCATGTCTTGTCATGTCCAAAGTTAGCCTCAGTTTAGTTTCTTAGGCTTCTAGTGACACACTTTTAGATACCTTTCCCACAAAGAAGAGATTTAGAGACTGGATATTCATCCAGATTCAAAAGCTCCAAGCTAGATTTCTTTATCAGGGGCTGTACTGCTGCTTTTCCTGAATAACAGTCAGAACTACAAACTTTCAAAAACAGAAGGTTCAGACTGATGATGCAGAAATGCTAATCTTGGTGGATGTAAAGATTGCTTATAGATAGAAGTCTGTGGGTCTCCTCTGATGCAGAAATGAAAGGTAATTTGAAATGATTTTGAAACTATGCCTGGTTCTGGCTTTGACATACTACCTCTATAAAACTGTAATAAGTAGGCCTTGTTCATTCTTGTGCTTGCTTTTGCAGAGAGCATTAGTATCTATGATGACATTGATGCAGATGTCCTGCGAAACTATCAGGAATTTACATTGGCGAACATAATCTTCTACTCACTGAAGGAATCTACCACAAGCGAACAGAGTGCTCGGATGACTGCCATGGATAACGCAAGCAAAAATGCCTGTAAGGAGAACTCCGTGGACTTTGTAGCATACTGTGTTGACTTGGCAAAAACTGCCAAACTGTAAACAAAAGAGGGAAAACAAAGTTATATATTTTAGTTAGTTTTAACTTTTGAATTATGGCATTACCTTCAAACCTGAGTGCTGATTGCACAGCTGTCCTTCCACCTACTGTTCTTGATATCTGGCCCAGAGATACTACGTGTGTTAGCTTAGAATGCAATAGGACTGGAAATTCTCCTTTGAATGATAGGTTATATTTGATTCTTCCTTGCTGGAATATTTGAAGATAACTTTTGATAAATCCTCCTAACTCCAGATCAGGAGTGAGGAACTGTGGATCTCCACTTACTGGACTACAATTTCCGTTACCCTAACTGCCCATACTGGCTGGAGCTGATGGGAGTTGGTTCCCCTCTCCTGTTCTAGAATCCACATCCTGGATTCACTTCATGAACTGCCAGGCCAACGAATTGGTGTGTAAAATCTGTCACCAGGGCTGCTTGCTGATAGGCCTGGAAGTGTCATGGACCGAGATGGTTGGTCCGTTTGACCCAGAGAGAGATTCAGCCACCTTAGACTATAGGATCCCAACAGAAGACACATAGGAAACCAGATCTGGGTTTAACCACTATGCATGTAACATTTATTAAGACATGAAATACACAAATCACATTTCCGTATCAAGAGCTTTCTCTCACCCACTCAATCATACAACATACTCACGAAAAGCCGGTCCTTCGCCGAACATTGGCCAGATGTCCTCGAAGGTATGGATGCCCTCTACTGCAGCCAAGGGTCATGAAAGTGAGTCAAAAATCTTCCCCTCTTTATAGTCATATTCCCCTAATTAAGCAGAAGAGGTGATTAAGCAGAAGAGGTGATTTTAGGAATGGATGCAATGTCAAAATACGGACTCTGGATGGATCCATATGATGACATTATCATACAGAGAAAAGGAACAAAACCTAAAAAGATGATGAAAATTTATCAATATGTAGTTAAAAATACACAACAGAAAGAAGACTGGGAGAAAATTGTGCCTGGGGTGCAAATACAATCTAAGTATGATGCGGGAAAGCACAAGAGTGCAGAAGTTGTAATTGAGGAAAAGGACATGTTTTGCTGGTTGCTATAGTTCCAAGTACTTCCATTGTATAAAGGCAATCAAGCAATTAAAAGAATAGTTCATATCATCTTGTACCTTACTAATAAAAGGTTGCTTGCAGAAGAATTGGTCATATATCATGTTGTCAGGAAATGTATCAAGTGCCTCAGTGGTTCTCGGCCATGCAGGGTAGGGTAGGGTCAGAAATACGTCACCGCTTGCCCGTCTGAGGGTGTGCCAGGTTTGTTTCTTCTGCCTTTACACATAAGAACTTAACTGTTTTCTTAATAAAGGTATTGATCACTGTTGAATATCGTGAATTTGTGAAGGTGGATGAAACATAATGACAATCAAAGAAGATATGCATTGTAGGCAACATCACATGGCAATTAAGGAAACCACACTTCTGGATCTGTGCATCTCAAAAGTACATTCTGTTGGTGCCAAGTCCTTACTGTTTTGTAAACTTTCTTCTCAAGCCAAATCAGCATTCCGTGTGTTCTCATTTTCACAGTTCAAGGAATCCTCGCTTCACAATCCAAACCCCTCCTTCCAACAATGCACTGCGTGTGGCCATTTCAGTTTGGTTCAGGACCGTACTTTTTCCCTCTGGAACTCATTCATTCATCACAGAAGTAATGATTAAGAATCAATATGGCAGCATAGTGAGAACTAGCTAACTTTCCCATGATGCTGTGCTGTTTATGTAAGCAGGAGAAGCATCAATGTGCTGGCATAATTTTACCTCACAATGTAGGATAGCTCCAGCTATTGAATACTCTTGGCAATTTTGTTTTCAGAAAATTCAGAGTTAGTTGCATCCAAATTCTTGATTCTGTATAAATATAGATATACAAATATAGTAATTGGGGCTGCTCTTTAATCAAATTAATGAACAAATAGAATCTTCTGAGTTTCTGATGAGTTTTTTTATGTTGTCACCTGACTTGTTCTCACTCTCTTGGTAGCTGAGATGATTGACAAGCTGACTCTGACGTTCAACCGCACCCGCCAAGCTGTCATCACCAAGGAGCTTATTGAGATCATTTCTGGAGCTGCTGCTCTGTAAGTATTCACATGCAAGTCACCTGTGGGCAGACAGGATTTTGTCTGTGCTGTTTGACATGGGCAGCAAAAAGAGTGACAGTGGGGGGTTATAATTCTTTGGCTGTGCTTTAAAAATGCCAGTGACCAATGATGCACGCCACTTTTTGGGAACTCATAATTCCCAAACTGGCTGATGCTGACGCACTGTGAAGAAATGCTTTTGTTTGTGCCTTGTACCTGAATCGATGCATGTCACTTCAATTTCTCTGTATTTGTTTATCTGGTCTACATTTAATCAAATTGCATCACCCCTCCCATTGTTGAGACTTGATGGAGATAAGAACAGCCCATCTGGGTCAGTTCATCTTGTCCAGTATTGTGATAATCACAGCGACCAGTGACTTGTCTGTAGTGAATCCTACAAGTCACAGAAGTAAAGCAAGAACCCAAATTGCTGGTGCTGTCCAGTGATGCTTTTTCAGAGGTATACTGCCTCTGAACATAGAGGCTGTCTCAAATTCCCATTTAACTCCAATGGCCAGTAGCCATCTTAGCTATTGGCTTTCACCATATCTTGGGGCAATAAATTCCATATATTAATGTTATGCTGGTTGACTGAACTATTTTGAGAGAAAGGTAAGACTACCGTTGACTTTAATCAAGCTCTCCTCAGCAAGCAAAAGCACATCTTCAGTGTATGCCTGAAATAATGCGGTTTAAGCTGGAGTGAAAAATTAATGTTGTGAAGAGTGGGAAATGATTGTGCTTGTAATCAATTTGTCAATACATCTCATCAGCTAATTTGATGTTGCTACTTGATTTTGGCTTGTACCAAGTTCAAGTTTGTGTTTCTGTTCTGTATCACATGTTTGGTTTAAATTGCATCAATTATTTTGGTTTAATTTTGCTTGTGCTTCTCTGCATGCTTTCTTCTTTTTGTTTTTAACAACTCTACAACTAGGAACTAAGGGCTAATCTGAAAGTGAGTTTCAACTAAAGGCAATAGGTAAGGTGGTCTTGTAAACTGCACATGAAGGGTTGAGAAAGTAGAAATAGAAATTTAGAGATAGATGGCTTATTTGTTTTTGTTCACAAGTGGCTTGTTTTTGAATGTCTCATTTTACATGAATCCTTGCACGAAATTTGCAGTTTTGTTTCGGTAGCCCTGGTGGCGCAGTGGTTAAATGCCAGTACTGCAACCACAAGGTTGTGAGTTCGATCCTGCCAGGCTCCAAGGTTGACTCAGCCTTCCATCCTTTCTTAGGTCGGTAAAATGAGTACCCAGCTTGTTGGGGGCAATTAGCTAAAATATATTGTAAACCGCTTAGATAACACTAGTTGATAGGCGGTATAGAAATAAATGCTATATAGTACCTATGTAGTAGACAAGCACATTGAAGTGTTCTGGAGAACTCAGGCATGCAGGCCAGAGGGGTTGTGTTGAGCAATGCTCTTATTTCATTTATTAAAACATTTAAACCACTGTTTCAGCCTCATAGATTCCAGGGTGGCATACAACACAATCATGAGAATCACAAAAACACAGTGAAAGCATTAAAAATAATAATAAAACAATGCTACAAATACAGCAAATGAAACATAACTGTCAGTTAATTTTGGGATCAAAACAAAAGGTTTTGATTTGGTGCTGAGATTGTTTTGTACTGTAGATGTCAGTTGTATAAATGTTGTACCTCAGTACAGAAGGATGCCCCTCCTTTGTCACATGATGTACCTGAAATGGTTGTATTTTTATTAGTTTTTGCTGCTGCACTGTTGCTACTTTTACTGCTAATACATTAATTTATATCTTGCCCTTCTCCCAGTTTTGAAATAAAGACAGCTTAGAAAAGTTAAAAACAGATAACAGCTAAAAATCTCACAACATGCAAAAGTTAACAATATAATTAAATTATCAGTAGCATTAAAACGGAGTAGAAACCATGACAATTAAAAGGAAAAACAAGAAATACAACAACATGAAACATTATGAAAAGTTATTTCTTGCTGAGCAGCAAAGTTCTTCAACAGGTACTTGGACACATGCCACCCTAGTCATCCAGGTACATGGTTCTTAACATTTGGCCTTCCTCCAGATGTTTTGGACTTCAGTTCCTAGAATCGCTTATCACTGACAATGTTGAGCTGGGCTTCTGGAAGCTGAAGCCTGGGACATCTTGAAGGCCAACAGTAGAGCATCAGTGGTACAAAAAAGCTAATAAGAGGAAAGATGTCCCCACAGATACTTGGGTACTAAGCTGTGTAGAGCTTTGAAGGCAAACCACTAACACATTGAACGAGGAACAAATTGCCTGATACGGCAATTTCTTCAGAATTGTTGTAATACGATTCTATCTGGCTCTTACGATTTTGCCAGCAGCATTGTGCACTACCTGAAACCTCTGAGTCAACGTGGAGAGCAGTCCCTAGTACAGTGCAGTACAGTAATTCAGTTGAGTGTTAGCCCTGCCTGAATCCGTATCCAGGAATGACTGGTGGGCTATCCAACACTAGCAAAACCCACCCTTGACCACTGGGACCACCTAAGCTTTCAGTTATAAAACTGGGTTGAAGAGTTCCCACAGAGCACATACTTGGTCTCTTGAAAATGTAATTCAATCTTGAATGGGTCTACTGTTTCCAGAAATAAAGACTACCTGCTTGCAGAACCTCTCTTGTTGGGATTCGTCTCGAGTTTATTGACTCTCATGTAGATCATTTCTGAATTGGACGCTAGCTCAGCACTCGTACAGCCTCACCTAACTCTGATAAAGAGAAAAAGAGGTGAAAGTCACCAGCGTGCTGATGACATCTGACTACAAATCCCTTGATGATCTCACTCAGCAGCTTCATGCAAATGTTAAAGATCATAGGGAATCAGGTGGATCCTTGCAGGATCAGACAGTTCAAATTCCATGAGGCTGACAGTGCCCCCATGCTTGAAACCAACTATGTAGGTGGGAGCAAAATCATCCTATGACACTGCCTTCATCACCTGACTCACTGTTCAAAACCGGTAAGAATCCATAGATGGTGGTCTTAAAAGCTGCTGAGAGAGCAAGGAGTTAATAGGGATGCATTTGCCATCTCTTTTTCCATAGAGCTTCTCTGTTTGGTTATCAAAGCCAGGCCTGAAGCAGATCTACATAATCTACTTCCTCCAAAATTGCCCTGAGTGCCTGCATTCATTCTCTCAAAGTCCTTACCACAAAGGGATATGTTTATATTAAAACAGCTAACAAAATGGGAATATTAAATAATTAATAGTGCTAATTTAGTATTTGAAAGTGCCTTTTTTGTCCATTTAAAATTTTATAAAATTGGACAGATGAATTGATTAAAGAAGGGACATACCCAGGGCAGACTTAGAGCTGCAAGCAGACTTACAGCTCCAAGGGTGCTGTGGTCGCAACTTTACATATTTCACTGAACTGCCCTTTTCTTGGCCAAAACAGAGGTGAGTTGTCTCTCAAGAACTGCCTGTTTATCTTAGGTTGCAGCACCTCCCCTGCACTGATAAACAAACAAACCCACCCTATTTTAAAACCAGAAATCACCTTTTGTTTTTTATTCTGTTTTCTTCTTTTTTTGGTAATTTTGGCAGTCCATGTAGCCCTGGACATCCCCAGGGGCAGAATATTGGCCCATGGACCCACCAAAATTGTCCACCTCTCAACTAAATGTTGCATCATTAGTTTTTATTTTGGTAAACCCTGAGACATAATTGCAACTCTGTGGAATATTGCAGGGCTTATGACACTGAATAACAGATACACCTAATTCTATAGCACATATATATATATATATATATATATATATACGGCAGTTATATTTAGGCAAGAAGACCTCTAGAAAAGGCTTTTGGAAGACACAGCAAAGAGGTTTGAAAGAAGAAGCTAGGGTGGTCAACCATTTAATGAGTAGTAATAAAGTGGAAAATTCTGTCAGAACTAAGTTCAAACTTTTCTTAATATGCTGTTTTTCTTTGTAGGTAAAGAGAAACTCTTCTGGCAGGTGGTTTATCCCACTTCAATTCTAGTGAGGAGACAACTGTTGGTCCATGGTTCTGTGAAAAATATTCAGAGAACCCCAACTGTTTCTAAACTCTATTTCAATAAAAGTCCTACATGAAAGACCTGGCATGCTTCTTTGGGTGTGTAATTGCGGAGACAGTTGGATTGCAATGCAAGTGAACAGCAGTGTCTTATCCTCTGAGCCAGTATTTGTGTCTTTATAAAAGGATATTGAAAAATGCTGTAGTTTTTTTTTTCATGCGTAGACACATTGAAAACAAGAAATGAGTGGGTGCACTGCACCAGAAAGTTCCTTCTGTGTTAAAATTTGGAGAAACAAATGGGAGCTGAGCAGAAGCATATCTTTAATTTAATTGTGTAAAAAGATGTGGAGGGTGTTTTGACTGAAATACTGTGCTAACCTTTTAATGACCTGGTATGACTGGACCAGGGGTTAGACTCAGTGGCCCTGGTGGTCTCTTCCAGATCTGTGGTAGTGCTTAGTCCAGTATTCTGGAAGGAGTCAAGATACAAAGGATTACCAATAAAAAAGGTATATCTCCAAATGTTGAGTTGCAAGACCACTTGTATGGAAACGTAATTGAAATTGTTCACAAATAGTACAAGTGCACAGCTGTGTCGTAACTTGCACAAAGTGCTCTGGTCTTCTTAAATGCCTCTGAGGTACATCAACATTTCCACTTCACATTTATTGGGTGCTGAGGTTGAGAGACTTGCAGAAAGCCATAAACAGTATCCATGACATTGGAGGCATCAGAACCTGCACTTTCCAAATCTACTTTGAACATTCCCTTGCCTCTCTTTCCTTAGTGCTTGCCACACAGTTAGAGATTTCATGAAAGCAGCTTATTTTCAGTTTTTTGCTTTGTCTTAAATTTTCACTCTCAGTACAAGTATGCTGAGTATATACTTGCATGAGTTTCTAAACTGAAGCTACTCAAGGCTCATCCAAACTGATTGAAAAGTCTGATTTTTATTCCTATGCTGATACTTTTGTTGGGCCGACCAAAACACATGCTAGCTTTCACAGTCTTTTTCTGTCAGAAAATGTTCTTCATTGGATGTTACTTGAAATGTATAATAAAATCTGTCTCTTGTTATATTACAGTCATCCCTCCACATCTGCTAGGGTTAGGGGCAGAGGACCCCCATGAAAGTGAAAAAAATGTGAATAACTCTAGGCCTTCCCAAACAATATTTAACACACACAAAAGTATGATCACCATATTCAGCCCACCATGGATTCCTTTGAGGCATCAGAAGTGGGTGGGTGGTGGTTTTACTGCCACCTCTGCTGCTGCCCTATGCCATTTTTAATAGGGACTTACAAGATTTGCAGTTTCTCAGCCTCACAAAGCTTGCAGTTCCTATTAAAAATGGAATAGGGAAGCAGCAGAGGTGACAGCAAATAATCCATGAATAATCAAATCTGCAAAGGTGAAACCCGCAAATGTGGAGGGCTGACTGTACTTTGGAAAGATAACATGGTTACACCCTCTATACCCTCCCCCAGTAACTAATTGGAGATTACAAAATTACTTGTTACTTGTTGCTTCCAAACTCTGGCTAAATCAAATATGTCAGTTGAGGGTCTTGTTCATGTCTCAACCTTGTGCATAGGCAGTTTGTTAGAAAAAGTTCTGAAAAGCTGTCGAACAAGTTCACACAAGTGGGTATACAGTACATTCCTGACCATAGAAGCTGCAAGTGGCAGTTGGTGATATAAAGTACCTTTGCACCATAGACACTGCAGCTTCAGGTATACATCCAGTAGTGTCATTTGGCTGGTTTGCACCAGTTCACTTGAACTGGCAGTTAAAATTAGTCAGTTTTAATAAACCTGGGGGGGAGGACCCAAAAAGTTTTGCTATGTCCTCCTCTTCCAGATGGTGCATGCTTTGATTCATTCCCAGCTGCCCTCTGGCAACAGCAAGCCAGCCAAAAATTTCCCTGGCCAGTCCCTATTCTGCAGCAGCTGTGCACACCACTGGGAAGGCTAAGCTAGAGGGAAAAAGGGAGTCAATTGCTACCTTCTGGCAGACCCCCTCAGGGAAGGAAAGAGAGGCAAGAAATAAGAAAGGGGTGGTTCATAAGAGGACAATTGGCCCCAGTCTCTCCCCTCTGCTGGAGGTACGTGTGCATCCAGACACAGTTCTGTAATGATGAATTATAATTTTCATTTTATCCCAGGGGGCTCCAGATATGGTAGAAATGCCCTCAACAACCATAGAGGTCATTTTTTGACCTCTGGAAGCAACAAAAAATAGTCCTGCATTCCCCTTCTCTCAGCTACAGCATGACGAGCAAATGCATTCCCTGTAGAAAAATTGTGCACGCGTATGAAGTAAGCATACTGGGGATAAGGTAAGGTGAGAGCCCTTGTCCATGGCATGTCAGTGTTTTTTTTTAGAGAGGAGAGAACCCCATGTGAATGTCCATGGTACAGCCCCCCCCCAAGCGTGGCCACTACTATGAAAACCAGGCATTTGTGATAAGTACTGCTCTATTCGCTAAAATGGGACTAATTCCTTCTTCAGTGTATCAGCTTGCTTGTTTCTGCCATTAATTAAAACCAATTGAGAGATTACTCTCCCTGCCTTCCTTTGCCCTAAACTTGGACTCCAAGCATAATTTAGACTAGAAGGGGAACTGTTCCAGCCCAGGCATGCTTTAAAATGGGACAAATGCCCAGCTTCTTAGCTAACTTGGAGAAGAAAGGAAATTGCTGGTAGTTACTGATAGCTAACACAAGGAGAGGAGGAATTTTGGCGAACTTCTGCCCCTTTTAAAATATTTTTTTAAAAAATATAATCCTTCGTGGAAAATTAAGACTGCTTCTTGAAGAGAGGGAATAGGATCCTTTTAAATGCCAAAGCTATCCAACACTGCTCTTGTTGTCAGTTTGGCATGCATATGAAAGAGATGAGACTCCTTAAAAGTGCTATACTTATGTTCTTTCAATTAAAGCTCTCCTGAGCAAGACAGATGTATTTGTTAGCTTCAGGCTACAAGAAAAAGAATTTCATTTGGAATGGTGAACTGAACATTATGCAACCTAGAATGGTAACAGAAAAGGCAGGGGCTGCTGGCTGGGGAATGATGGGAGTTGTAGTCTAACCTATAAAGGACTCTGGGTTGGGGAATGTGAGGGTGACTCAGGTCTGTCTGTGCTTGGCTATAAAAATCAGTGAACAACCTTCTGCCAAGTGTATCTGAGTGTCTCAAAGGTATTTATGAGGATAAACTAAGGAGGCATAAGGAAGATGGGGATTTAAAAATGTAATAAATACTCTCATTTGTATAGACATGCCAAAGTGGCGTTCCTACACATAACCAGGAAAAGTTCCTTTTTTGGACTACAAAATTTTCCAGGCCCTATAACAACAGCCTTCATAATTTAAGCTCCAGCTGTTATTACCGTTTACTAGCCTTACTTTGGAAGATATTAGATATCATTTTGATAGCACAATTTGGCCCCATTATGCCCCCCTCGGCCAAGTGTTTGTGAGGCCCCCGAACAAGCACAGAGCTAGGCATGGCCATTAACTGCTGAACAGTCCATTCACCACCCAGGCAGGCCAGACTCAGCCAGATCGTCGCTTTAGGAGACCTCCCTAGACAAACACCTCACTAAAGATGCATGCTGATACAAAGAACTCCCTGCCCCGAGCAGGCAACTTGACGAGCTAGACGCTTCACTGTCAAGCACGCTGCATCTGCATACTGGCCATTCCATTGTCGATTCGGAACTAACTCAATCATGCTAAATTCTGACCTTTCGGAGACATTGTCTCGCGCCCAAACCTCATTATTCTTCCCCAAGTACAGACTAGCCTACGGTCATATTTTCCCTATAAAAACCCCTGAGTCCGAGACCTTCCTCGGATCGCTCTGAACTTCCATCCAGCCTTACTGCTGCTTCATCTGCCGAGCTTTCCCCTCAGTCTCAGTCCGAGACTGCGCACCTACGGACCTCCAAAGTGATCTACCCCGCGCTTCGGACAGGTGTAGTATCACCCAATTCAACAATCCCTCTTAAAAATCCTCTATACCACTACCACCTTTATTTTCTATAGTTACTTGTGTGAGTGCGTTGCATACACTGTCTGCTTGTATTTAATAAAATCACAGTTATTATTTCATATTTGGTGTGCTTCTTGACTTGGCCTGACCCCGTAGACATTGGGTTTAAAGATTCCACTGCGTTGCCCTGCCTCTCGTTTTGCTAACTTGTGCTCTGAGCTAATTTTCCCCACCAACAGTTGAGCACGTTTGGAGTCCCTCGCGAGACCCCCAGTAAACAGGGTAACACAGCTCTTGTGTCTCTCTTTCCTAATATATATATTTCATTAACCACTATTAGCACTTGTGTTGTATATAAGGCTTTTCAGTAATGATAGGAGGACATGTGACCCTCCTGAAATGGTTAGAATGGACCCTCCCTGTTGGCCATGCTGGCTAAGGGTGAGGGGAGCTTCAGTCCAACAACATAGGAGGGGGACATACGGACATGGGAGTTACCAAACGATTGCAGGTTCTCTGCAACCCTGGAATATACTATCTGTGTTGCTTCAGCTGAAGTCAAGCCGTATCATCACTGTACTTTACATAGATATGCAAGCGATGAATAGACAAATTCCTGTAGGCAGACACCATGCCCTTTAAGATACTGGTCTATGGCTGGCATCCAGTTACTGATATGTCCTCATGTAAGTATGACTTACATGCACATATGCTCCTTTTTGGCCAGAGTGAAGGGGGCTCTTCCTTTGTTCCGTGTCCCAAAACTTGCTCCCCTCCCCAGCAGCTGTAAAGAAATGGGAGCAACTGCTGTCACTTCTTACTTGTGGGAAGGGAAGGGGAGGCAATTCATGAAGATGTGGGAACTCTGGGGAAAAGAAAAGGAAAGGCATGCTCCGTCCACGAATGCACCTCCACCAAGCTGTGTGTAGCAGCAACTTGATAGTCTGAATCAGAGGTGTCAAACTCAATTTCACTTTGGGCTGCATTAACATTATGGTTACCCTTTAAGGACCAGTTGTATCTGTAAGACTATATAAATGTATCTACTCTTTTCTCATATTTCTGCCCCCCAAGCCCTTCTCTGTGCCTCTTTCTGCTCCCCCCTCCCGTATGGCTCTTTCTGCCTCCCTGCCCCCCTCTGTACCTGATGAGCCTGATCCTCACATTGCAGGACCCCAGTTGCTGATGTTCTTAAGAGGGGCCAGCACTCATGATCTACTTCTACTTCTGACTGCTCCTCTGTCCAACTCTTACAAGTTGCATGGAGTGTTGCCATGGTAACCTGTGGCAACATTCTGTCAGCGAGACTTGGACAGAGGAGCAGTCAGAAGGAGAAGTAGATTGCGAGTGCTGCCTGCTGGGCCCCTCTTCAGAATACTGGCAGCCAGGGGCCCACAATGTGGGAATTGGGTTTGCTAGGCAGGAGGAGTGCTGCAGCTGCAGGAGAGATGGGAGGGCCCCATGAAATAGCCTGGCGGGCCAAATTTGGCCCACAGGCCTTGTTTTTGACACATGTGGTCTGAATTGTCTCTCCTCTCCCCACCAATAAGCACAAGTAGCAGCCCATTGTGGAATTTGAAGGCTGTTGGGTGCAATAGCTCCCCTCATTATGGCTGTTGCAAAATATGTCAAGAAGTTCGGGAATTCCTTTGAGATCTCACAGGAGCCAGGACTTCTTCACAAGAGTGCCTCCCCATGAGACTTGAAACAAGCTTTATCTAGGTCTGTCTCATGTGTCCCAGCCTGTCTTGACTGTCCCGTACTGCTATTTTGAAAACCTGGTGACCCTAGGCGGACTTCAGGTAGCAAAATGCCTTGAGTGGACCCTGCCTCTACATATCTCAGCAAAACTCACAGTAGGCGTCAAGGCTTAACTGTACATCCTACCAAATACTTCCCAGAATACCTCCAGATAAGCGTTCTTATCACTTGACGTAACATGCTTAAACGCTTACCTTATTTCCTCTCCTTTTTATTGTTACAAGTCACAACCCATTTTGCTTCTTAATTTTAAAACCATTTCTGGCTCATGTCAAGCAATTTAATCTGTTGTGTTTTATTCTGCTAGGAGTTTTTCATTCATTTGTTTTGATTTTAGGCTTTATACACTAGATTTTCAGGTTAGGTTTTGCATCCTAAGTTGTCTGCTAACTTGAGCTTGGAAAAATGACATTTTCTAAACATCTACTCCCATAATCTCCCAAGAAGAAATCCCTTATGCTGGTCAAGGGATTCTTGCAGTCCAAAGAAGTAACTTTCCAGAAATATTTTTAAAATGTGTTGTATGGTATTTGGAAAAATTGATCGGGCATTGTGGAAACCGTATTGCTGGATAGAGTGTCTGTGTGAAAGTAGCTCTTGGTAAATGGGGCTGTCAGAGCCCTACATTTGTAACAGGGTGCTGGCATCCACTTCCTCCACCATGCTTACCTGGAATTAATTTGGCCCTTGGGCAGAAAGAGATTCCTCATCTTGATAATTCAAATCTAAACTCTTGCTAGAAGCCAACACAACTAAATGAGGCTATTGTACTTTGAACACATCAGGAGATGACATGGCTCACTAGAAAAAAAATGCTTGTTAAAGTGGAAGGCAGTAGACAAAAGAGGAAGAGGTATATCATTTCACTCAAGGAAGCCACAGCTGCTCTGAATTTAAAGACCTGAGCAGGGTTGTAGATGACTCTAATTCACAGAGTAGCTGTAGGTGAAAGCCTTCTTGTTCTCATGTGCTTTGTGGTCAGCTGTGACTTATGGCAACCCACTCTTAGGGTTTTCTTGGCAAGATTTATTCTGAGGAGTTTTTCCACTGCCTTCCCCTGTGGCTGAAAGAACAAGAGCTGCCAAAAACTTGTCTTCACAACTGCTCTTACATGAAATGGAATCTCCTCACAGAAGCTTTGGACCCCAAAGGAAGTGACTTTTGGTGAGCTGGTTTATTGCTTTCACACATCAGTACTAATTTTCTAGGAAGAAGCGATGTTAGTCTCTTGCAGCACAGAGGAGGGGAAGGGGTTGAGGGGGAAAAAGATTTAGCATAGGCTTTTGCAGATATCAATTGTGGATACTGCATCTGAAAAAATAGATGGATATCTATGAAAGCTTATGATAAAATAAAAACCAGTTAGTCTTAAGGATGCTGGGGTTTTTTTTTCTTCCCCGTTTTCCTCCTTTCTATATGCCAACACTAAGTGACCATGGTAAAGATCTGATAGATCTGTATCACTTAACATAGACTTTCAAGATTTAGGGTGAGATTTAGGACAGAATTACATCCCACTTGCACAATCGTATACACATACTTAATCATTTGAGGCTTAGGTATCAATCTGTATGGCAACTGCAGGAGTGGACTGATAATCCATGAAAGCTCATGCTAATTTATAAATCAGTTAATGTCAAAGGCGTTGCTTGATTTTTCTTTGCCTCCCTCCGTTTTTATGCAGCAACAAGCTAACATTTTCTTTGAAAATGATTTGCCCAAGGTCACTCAATGCGTTTCCAAATGATAGCCTATTTGATGGAAAATAGTAACAACAATCTAAGTTTCAGTAGCAACTAAACGGTGGTTGCCACAATTGGGGAAAAAACACTTAAAAAGGGAGAAAAGAATAGCAGAGCTTTCTCCTCCAGTTATGGGGACCTTTCAGACTAACCAGTTTTAGTGCTATGATACCATATTAACTGTCAGTCTAGAACCATCCTATGGAATACTGGAATTTGCGGTTTGTTGTTGCGTGCCTTCAAATCATTTCCAACTTATGGAGGCCCTAAGGAAAAACTATCATGGAGATTTCTGGAGCTGAGAGTTGATGAGTTGCCCAAGGTCAACCAGTGGGTTTTCATGGCCAAGCAGGGAACCAGACCTGGGTCTCCAGGGTGGTACTGCAATGCTCAGACCCCTACACCACGCTGGTTGTCAGCAGTTTGTGGCTCAGGGAGGCTTACATGGAATTCTTAGCCAGTGAGCACTAACGTCTCCCAAACTGCAAATCCCACGATTCGACAGGATGGAATTATAGTATAATCATAGTGCTATTATTCTCTTTTCTAATAATAGCTCTATGAATAAATGCTTGCTAAGGCAGAAGCCAGTAGGAAAAGAGGAAGTCGGCATTACGGATGGATAGACTCAGGGCCTTTCTGCACTACACTGTTATACTGCTATTATTCCAATTTCAACATCCGGTGAATTCTGAGGTTTGAAGTTTACTGAGGCCAAAGAGCTCTCTGGCTGAGAATTCTAAATGTCTCTCGTTAAACTGCAAAACCCAGGGTTCTAAAGGATGGTGAAAGCGAAATAATAGCACTATAACAGTGTAGTGCGGAAAGGCCCTCAGTCAAGTAAGCCATGGCCCTGAGTCTGCAAGAGCTGAGCAGGGCAGCTGAAGATCGGGTGGCTCAGATGTTCCTCACCCATAGAAGTCAAGGCCCATCTGACGGCCGTTAACAACAAATCACAGTGTAGCGTGAAAGAGCCCCAGTTTGGAGTCTCGTGGGGCTTCCTTCTACTCATAGGTCACAGACTTATTGTACATTTGAATAATCATACACAGCCCTGCCGTGTGATAAGTCTTAACTTTTAATGCCTGTCATACATCTACCGTTATTTATTACTACTTGTGGTGTGGTTGATCTAAAAATAACAATAGCTCTAAAAATCACGTTGAAACATTTCATATTTCAAAAAATGTTGTTTTAATTCTGCAGCAGCTGAAGTACAGTGGCCAAAACCCAAACAAAAATACCTAAATATACCTAAAAATACATATACGCACACACGCAAACACACACCCATATATAAATAACATATATAACTAGCGTATTTACCCGGTGTTGCCTGGGATTTTATTTTCTCATAGGTAACACTTGTTAGAAATACCTTAGGAATTACCTTACCTTACTTTAGGAATTAGATGTGGTTGAAATATACAGATTTGAGAGCCTGTGTCTCTAATTCCCCCAATTGTCTTGTCCAGTACCTGTAACTTTTCCCCATATTCCCCAATCCAATTTGTATTCAGAGTTGTTAACCTACAGGTAACATACAGATGTTTGGTTTCTGAAGGAATACACTATCCTCCTTGCTGCTAGGCCCCGCCTCCACAGCAACGGGGCTGAGAGTTCTAAAAGCCCCTCCCTACACTGCCAGCTCCAGGATTCCTCAGAATCTTCACAATCCTATGAGGCCTTCTCGCCTCATACAGACAATCCCGTGAGGTCTTCGCCTGCCTGACACAGACAAACTCACAAACGTTGACTTTTATATATTAGATGATATTCTATATATAAAATAGGTATTTTTGTTTGGGTTGGTTCAGCTGCTGCAAAGCTAAGACAGGATTTTTTGAAATATCAAATACTGCAGCGTCATTGTTAGAGCTATTGTTCTTTTTAGGTCAACCACCACAAGGGCCTTGAGTTCTATATAGCTCAACGCCATCCGTACAGAAAGCAAAACTCTTTCTGCCTCTTTCCCCGTTTCCTCCCTGCCCGCCTGGATAGGCGACGCCGGAGCAATCGATGGCCGGCCGGCGCTTCCTATCGACGCGCTCCGGGCTCGGCAAGCGCCGTCTGCCGGGCTGCCAGGCGACCCCAAGATGGCGGCGGCGGCGGCGGCGGCAGGAGCAGGAGAAGCGGGCGCGGGCGGGATGGCCGCCTCGGCGGAGGCTCCGGTGTGAGGGGCGCGCTTACCTTTCCGCTCGGGCCATGGCCCCGCGGGGCGCCCAGCCTCAGTGATGTGCGAGAGCTACTCGCGGTGGCTGCTGCGGGTGTCGGTGGCGCAGGTGTGCCAGGCGCTCGGCTGGGACTCGGTGCAGCTCTCCGCCTGCGACCTCCTCACCGACGTGCTCCAGCGCTACCTCCACGCCTTGGGCCGCGGGTGCCGGCGCTACTGCGAGCTCTGTGAGTCCGGAGGGGGCGGCGGCGGGGGGGCGGCTCGGGGTTGTCATAGCGACGGGGGCGGCGGTTGGGGAGGACGTTGGGACGGGGGAGGGGAGGAAGGGAAGGAATAACGTGGGGGGAGGGAGAGGCAGACCGCGGCCTCGCTGTGGTGATGGCCGGGGGAGCTTCGCGTCACTCAGCCCTAGGGAAGCCCGCGGCTGTCACCGCCGTTTCCGCACTAGGCTGTTATAACGCTGTGATTCCACTTTCAGCAACCTGTGGAATCCTGGGATTTGCAGTTTAGGGACGGGCCTGGCTAGACCCCTTCCTAAACTGCAAACCCCGGGATTCCATAGGATGTTGCAAATGGAATAGTAGCGCTGTGACAGTCCAGTGCGGAAGTGGCCATGGTGATGAGGAAGGGCTTGGGGTGGGCATGCCTTGCCAGCCCAGAGAGAAGGAGAGAGCCGTGGGGTTGTCACAGTGATGGGGAGGGGGAATGGGCAGGGAGCCCTGGGGTTGTCATGGAGGTAGGAAGGAACAGCTGAAGTGTCCGGTGTGGCGTGGCGAGCCCTCCTGAGCATGTTCAGAGTGCAAAACTGCACTGTCCTGCCAAGCTCACGCTGATAGTCCCTGGCAGGGGAAGACAACCACGCGGATGCATTGCGTCTAGGCTAAACCAACTATTTATCAAAGCAAAGCAGGAGACACGATAAAACGGACAAAACATGTAACAGCAGCTGTACCTCGCGGGACGCTGTGCCCTTCTCAGCCCTCTTCACTAGAAGAACAACTTAACCATTTAGTATACCTGATATGAAGGAGGTGCTCTCCATGGGGAAGCAGGTTGACAGGACGTCTTGGTTGTCAGCACTGTTGGTTGGAGAACAAGCAGCCCTCCAGATGTTGCTTAATCACAGCTTCCATCCTCTGCGCCAAGGCAGTTGGGATGATGGAAGTTGCAGTCCTCAGGTGATGGATCCTATCTGGGCCAGGGTAGTTGAGGTGATGGAGGTTGCACTCTGCGAACAACTGGATCACCCCATATTCCCCCTACCTGACATAAGTAGTGATGGTAGTGGTATTAATGGGGGTTTAGTGCATTGGGAATGGGAAAAATGGGTTATTGTGGAGATGACCGCAAAGGGGAGGTGTGGCCCTGTTTTGCTGTGGACTGGTATTTCAACAGTGCTGTAGAAGGCTTAAAATGCTTGATGCGTTTGGTTTGGGTAGGGGTTTGAGCATTGGACTACGGTCTCGGAGACCAGGGTTTGATTCCCTGCTTGGCCACGGAAACCCGCTGGGTAACCTTGGGTGCATCACACACTCTCAGCCCCAGAAAACCCGGTGGTAGGTTCACCTTAGAGTCACCTTAAGTTGGAAGTAACTTGAAGGCACACAACACCAGCAGCTCTGTGGTTGTCTTGGTGTTGTACATGTGGAGCGTAGGCTGACAGAATGGCTGCTTTCTTAAGGCCACTTGGAGCAGTGCTTCATAAGCTCTGTGATGTGGGTGACAAGCAGCTCCCCCAGGTACCAGCACTGTATTTATGTCCTTTCGCTACAATTGTTTCTTTCCTTCTTGAAAACTTTCCCGGGGCTGTTGACAGATGGCTCAGGGACTGGCCCCAGTCCACAGATCATGACTTTGAGCCGCACTGACGTAGACCACATCCCTGTGCACAGAAAAAAGGCGTAAGATTGAAATCTTAGTAAGTGTATGGCTGAAGAAAGAGTTCATATTTCAGTCTTTTAGCAACTATTGCATGTACATGTGCGCGAAGACTGTGAAAGAGAGTGAGTTCAGTTTGCACACACGTTGGAGGCAGAATAAAAAAGATTGACTATGTGTGCCTTCAAATTGTCTGTTGATGATGTTGATTCCTTGAATTTCGTATGGTTTTCTTAAACAAAGAATATTCATAGATGGTTTTGCCAGTTCCTTCCTCTGAAGTACAGTTGACAGCCCCTGGTATTTGTTAGCGGCCTCCTATCTAAGTGCTAGTCAGAGTTGACCCTGCCTAGCTTCTACATTTATATCAGATCTGGTGTCTTTAGAGCACTTAGGCTCCTAAATTGGACGATAGAGGATAGATAAGGGAAGTGGCTATGTAAAAATGCTAATGGTAGTTGTACTTCCCTTCTGGCAGATATGACATGACAAGGATTGTACTGGATTTAGAAGATGAGAGACTACCCCTCACCTGGGATGTGCACATTCTGTATTGAGCATAAATGTTGACAAGCTGCCAAAGTCAGGTGGCATTTGTGGACTTGTGCGTTTTGTCATAGAGAGGAAAGAAGGAACATTGCAGCTGCCGATAATAGCGAGGGGCGGAGTTGCCCTCTAGTGGTGATCTTGGGGATCAGCAAACTGTTGTGCAGGGATGATGAAGAATGAGGACCAGCTGAGCTGACTCTTGGTTTGTGGAAGTTCTGTCACGGGATTAGCAGAGCAGACGACAGAATTAAGAGTGGGGAAGAGTCAAATAGGATTGTTGTAGAGATGGGAATGGGTTGGATGAATTCAGGGCGAGCAACTGATACTAGTTGGCACTTTATGTTAAGGTAAGGGTATAAAGAGGGATTGTTATAGCATGAGGATTGCCTTTTACTACTATGAGAAAGCAAGTAGAACAGATTTGCATTTTATGCTAAGGTAAGGGTCGTAAAAGAGCTTAATGCAGGATAGTATTATAAATGCAAAAGAACAGTTATGGGATTATCCTTTTTATGCTGTTTATTCCCACCTAGTAAATATGAGAATGATTATACTGTGCTAAAGTCAGACAACTCAATCTGTGATATATTGTTGGAATATCAACCCCCATTTTTTGGTTCTTCTTTTCTTGTTTTGCTTAAAGTGGATATTCTTTGGTTTACGGGAGAATGGTTAGCAAGAAGATATGAAGAGGAACTTTTGCTTGGTGGTAACATACATGCTTTGCATGCCAGAGCTCTTGGGTTCAATCTCTGACCCCTCCAGCTGGAAAGGTTTGGCATATGATGAGAAAGATCTTTTCCTTGAGACCTGAAGAAACACAACTAGTCAGAGCAAATATTACTAGGTTATATAAACACAAAATTTGACCTGTTATTAGATAGCTACTTAGTTTCCATAGAATTATGAGGAAGTTCTGCTGCTTCCTAGTGTTTGTTTGGAATCCTGATCTGTTACCTGAACCAAATTGCTATGCTGTCAATATCATGTGGAGTTGGGTAATGGAACCATATCTGTAGTTGCATCCTCTGTCTGGGTTTCATCTACGTATTGGTGGAAGTTCTTCAGATGAGACCTCCCATTATGTGGTGACCTGATCATGTAAAGGTCTTAGCTATTTGGGGCAATATCGTTGAGAGTAGGCATCCTGTTTCAGATTTTCTCCCAGTGTGTGAACAGAGACAAGCTGGCCTTGTTCTTCTTTTCTACACAGTGGTAAATGGAGCTGAATGTCTCAGTAAGGTCTTTGCATGGAATATTACATGGTGGTAGACAGCTAGTTGTCTACATACTAGCCAGTTTGAAATAGCTATGATAAGGAAACATACATTTAAAAAATGCCACCGTCCTTGCATTAGCTTGATAGCAGTCTAATTTTCTAGAGCAAGGTGCTTGACTGAGGAATGACTACAGCTCATATAAAAGCAGCTTGAGATGACTTCAACTACAGGTGCACCTTAAATATCCTACCATGCTACTGAGATCCACCTTTCAGATTCCTGCAGCCAAACTTACTTGTGGGGGAATGGTGGTGGGAAACTAGTTGGAAAGAAGAAGAACAGGAGATCTCCTTCAGTCATTCCTCTTTACTCACCACACATTATCATGGTCTCCACCTCTGTGTGATCTGTCTGAACACAGAAAAATTAATCTGCTTTGGGGGTTCTTGGCAATTCAATACGTGAGCACATATTAATATGCGATTTTGATGTCACGGTTTCTGTGGTCTTGTAATGTTGCGACTAAAACTGAGAAAGTCAATCAAATTATGAGTAGTATTCAGTATTTAAGTTCCAGCCTTGTGGAGTCCAAAGAAACATTTCTTGTCATCACAGTCAAATTTTGCACACCCAAGCAATGAGACATCTGGGACTTTTTTTTGTCTGATAGTAAGTTATTGTTTTCCTTAAAAGAAAACAAACAAACAATGCATGTACCTGCCCTGTCATGCAGTTCTGTTCTCATTAATATTTGTTTTTGTTCCAGATGGCCGGACAGATCCAATTTTGGAGGATGTAGGAGAAGCCTTCAAGCTTATGGGGGTTAACCTGCATGAACTGGAAGATTACATACTTAATATTGAACCAGTTACTTTTGCACATCAAATCCCCTCGTTCCCTGTCAGCAAGAATAATGTCTTGCAGTTCCCCCAGCCTGGAAGCAAGGATGCAGAAGAGAGGAAAGAATATATTCCTGATTACTTGCCACCCATTGTCTCCTCTCAAGAAGGTAGGAAATTAATCATTTCTCTGTTTTTTTTTTATCCATTTATTTTTCAGTAGTATTGTGTGCATTTATTTTCAGGCACCCCTAATTCTCCCTGTGATATCTATTGCATTTATGGTTCAACAGGGTCAGAATATGTTCCTGATCTTTGACTTCCTAATACTTTTTAAGATATGTGTGTTGAAATAATGTTTAGTGGTAGACAGAATCTTTCCCTCTTTCATATTCCTTCATCATTTTCCCATCTGCAAATGGTTGAGTTTGTGAAGAATTGCAAAGAAGCTCCTGAGTTAAAAATGCCGTGTTGTTAAAAAAAAACACCCCTGTGGTGCTCAGTACTGCTGGGCATTTAATTATATTAGGGCATTTGTTAGTGAACCAAATTTGATCACCTGTAATGCCTATGAATAACAGGGCAGTGCCTGTGTTTTGTTCTGTAGAAAAAGTTGTAGGTTTCTTTTGTTTGTTTTATTGGTGGTGTTTCTTTCAAGATACCATAAATAGGCAGGGTTTGTTCTTGTTGCATTCCTTAGAATTATTTCCACCTTATGGAGACCCTAAGGAGAAGCTATCATGTTTTTTTTTCCTTGGAAAGAATTATTCAGAAGAGATTGCCTATGCCTTCTCCTAAAATAAAGATCACCCAGTGGGTTTCCGTGGCTGAGTGGGGAATTTGAACCCTGGTCTCCCAGAGTCGTAGTCCAACACTCAAACCACTACAAAATACTGGCTCTCCAAATAAGTGAGTAGACTAGTAAAAATTTATTGGAAATTTCTTGGAAGCTTGGGTGAACTGTGTCTCGGAACTTTCTGAAACATAGTTCACCTACAGATTTCATGTCAGCAAAGACAAGTGGAGAGCCAGTGTGGTGTAGTGCTTTGATTATTGGGCTACAACTCTGAAGACCAGGGTTTGAGCCCCCACTCAGCCATGGGAACCCACTGGATGACCATGGGCAACTCAGTTGTCTCAGCTGAAAAGGAAGTCAGTAGCAAGAAATCTCACCAAGGAAACCTTGTGATAGGATCACCTTAGGGTCACCATAAGTTAGAAATGATTTGAAGGCATATAGCAACAACAAAGATAAAATGGTGCAACTAATCCTTATATCAGGGATGGATGGAGATCTTTGGATTACAGGAAGCCTCCGCTTTTCAGTTCCCCATTATCTGATGAGTTGCTCTTTCAGTGCTTCCAAATTAAGGCCAAGTTTCATTAATTTGATGTAGGGTCTTACTGATGGAGGCTGTGCTGCTTGCAAAGTCAGTTTAGAGGAGGGAGAAGGCTGTCAAGCCAGATGAGTGATTTTAGAAGCAGTGCACACATGTGCTTAGTTTCAAGCAAGCCTCTGTAAATACTTCATGTTCCCTACAGTAGATAGGTTCTACTTTTTGACCATTTCCCCTTTCTGACAGTGCTCCGATCCCTAACCTGTCGGATAAACAGGGGAAGCTTCTACTGATTTAATCATAGAACTACATGGCATATTGTTGTGTACAGTTGTCAGTTTCAAAGATTTTCTGATATTAGAGAGAAACTAGTTTTTAAAGTAGAATGTACCTTTCTACCAAATCTGAAATAGTATGGTATAATGGTTAGCATATTGGATTGGGAGTGGAAACTCCAGGTTTAAGTCCTTACTGAACCATGATGCTCATTGGATTATCTTGAGTATCAAGTATTTTCTCCTGGCCCATCCTGTCTCGTAAAGCTATGGTGGGGATAGATTGAGGGAGAAGGAGACCTGTGTACACTGTGTTGAGCTTGGTGGAGAATGGTAGGATGTAAATATAATTCATGAATAGCAAAAATGGGCTTAGAGATACATTTCTAATTTTATATATAGGTTTCATCTTTTCCTCATATATTCCCAGACTTAAGTGGGCAGCTTTTGTGTTCTTTCCAGTTATGTGAGCAACCATTAAAGCATTGGAAATGGCAAAAGTAGTGGTATCTAATTGCTATGGAGTGAAAAATCAGCAGCTTGTTAAACACCAACCATGGATCAAATCTGTTTTTTTCAGTTGTACAAGGCAGCATAACCTATCAAGAAAAGGCTAAAATTTCAGGTCCTGATGTATATTAACAGCTTTGTTTTTGTTTCAATGTAGTAATGTCTCAAGGAATTTCCTTATGGACTTCAAAATGTTTTCTCGTAAAGGTGCTTTTTTTTTTTCAGAGGCATTCACTTAATCTGAAGTAAACTTCTTGATAACATAATAGCTCAATTTGGGCATTGCGCCAGACCATGATTAAGAAAATCTGACAAGTTTGGAGTTGTGTTTAACCTAACAAATTGTGCTTTGCAACCACAGTGCAAACCAGAATTGAAGTGTGTTTTGAAGTGGATTTGTGTGCCGTGCTATTTAAGCTGACAAACAAATAGTTATGGTTATTTCTCTGCGTCTTAATGCCCTTGTGCCACAGAAAAAGAATGGCTGAGCCAAAGGAATTGGCAGGAAAGCAGCAGTAAACAATGGTTTGCTGACATGTTAGGTAAATCAAACCATGTTATGAGTTCACCACACAAACAGTGGGGTGGTATATGAATTTTATTTCTTTTTACTGCTCCATTCCAAATGATCCCAGTGAAACATTGGAGGTAGAGGTGAAAACGGGACAAGATCACAAGATGATTCACAGGTAGTTTGGGGGCAGGTGAGGATGAAGAAGCAGAATTTTAATCTACATAAGAGGGAAGTTGGCTGGATAGGAAGTGGACTGCTCTGAATGGAGGCTTACAATCTGTCTTAGATGGAGCTGCCCTCCCACCAATGGTCTGAGTGTGCTGTTTGATTCTCTGCTAGCAAGGAAGGTTCAGGTGGCTGTGATGGCCAGTAGTATTTTTTATCCTACTGGTGAGCCAGCGCCTTGGCTATCTGAGAGGACTGGCTCTTATTTTATTATTATATTTAAAGGCCTTGCACTTGTGGTCCACACAGTGATGATGTGCAGGCTGAACTATTGTAATTGGGGGATGCCTTTAAACACATTTGACAACATCAGCTGATGCAGAATGTTACTGCTAAGGTGTTAGCAGATCAGTTTTTTGAAAACTGTAACCTGTACTCCACAGTACTGGTTACTGATATATACAATCGTAGAGTGCTAGAGCTGGAAGGGGTCACAAGGGCCATCTAGTCCAACCCTCTGCCAGGCAGGAGTATACAACTAAAGCACTCCTGAGCGATCCCCCTCAAAGCTCTGCTTAAAGTAGGAAAGTAGGAAAGATCACCACCTTCTGAGGCAGTGTTCCGCTCTTAAACAGCTCTAGCAGTCAAGATACTGTAATGTTAAAGTAGAATCTCTTTTCTTGTAATTTGAGTACATTAGATATTTGTTTCTGGAGCAGCAGCAAACAAGCTTGCTCCATCTTCTACATGACCCCTTCAGATATTTAATGATGGCTATCATGTCACCTCTCAGTTTTTTCTTTGACAAGCTAAACATGTCCAGTTCCCTAAGTTCTTCCACATAAGATGATTTCCAGACCCCTGATCATCTTGGTTGCTCTTATTTGGAAATATTTCAGCTTGTCAATATCCTTCTTAAACTGTGGTGCCCAGAACTGGACACAGTATTTCACGTGATGTTTGACTGAGGTAAAATAGAATAGCACTGCTACCTCTCTTGATCTGGGCATTATATTCCTATTGATGCATTGCATGGTGCATTTTTGGCTGCTGCTTCACACTGTTGACTCATGTGCTTTAATAAAACCCCTAGAGCCTTTTTATGTGCTCTGCTTTCAAGCCAGATGTCATCCTTCCTATATTTGTGCGTTCTGTTTTTCCTGCGTAGATGTAGTGTCTTACATTTAGCCCTGTTGCAATTCATTTTGTTAGTTTCCAACCCCAATTTAAAGCCCTGTTTTAAATCAGTGTAAAGCTGTCAGTTGTTTCAGAATCATAGTTGAAGGACTGCTACCCACAGAAATCTGCCTGCACTTTTGAGATCATCTGCCGAATCCTCAATTCCTGTGCCTGCAAACTGAGAATAACCAGGTCAACGAGAAGGCGCAAAGGAGAGGATTTTTGAAGTTGCTGCCTCCATGACTGTGGAACACACTTCCAACTTTAAAAAACAAACAAACAAACAACATGTAAAGGGAGATGTATAAGTAGTGCATAGAGTGGAGAAAGGGGATAGAAAACAGCTTTTCGTCCTCTTTCCTGATAGAGGAACCTAGAATCATCCTGTGCAGCTGAGTGGTAGACGACCTTGGGCATGGTTAAACTGTGGAAATTCATTGCCACAGGATGTAATGATGGCTGCCAACCTAGATGTCTTTAAAGGTTGATTAGATAAATTTATGGAAGATAGGTCTGTCATTGGCTATTTTTCAGGATGGCAGTATAGGACCACCAGTATCAAAAGCAGTGTGTTTGTGCATGTCAGTGGTTGTGAATATAAGATAGAGTATGCTGTTGCACTGATACCCTGCTTGTAGACTTCCCTTAGGAAACTGGTGTGTGAGCAGGATATCGGACTGGATAAGCTTTGGTGACAAAATCTCATTTTTAGCGCCTGGTAGAGCAGACTCACTGAATTGGTGGTATGTAAATAAATATTGATTGATGGATATTCTGTAGGCGGGACTCACTGTTCTATTTAGATCTTGATCTAATCCCACATGACATTTCTTATATTCTTACACATTATCTGTGCTATTACAAGATCTTTAGAAGACCTGTAAAGATGTGTGTGTTTTCTTTGGCTTTTTCATAGAATCATAGAGTTGGAAGAGACCCCAGGGGCCATGGAGTCCAGCCCTCTGCTATGCAGGCACACCCATCAAAGCATTCCTGACAGATGGCCATACAGCCTCTGCTTAAAAACCTCCAAAGGAGGAGACTCTACCACACTCCAAGGCAGCATAAGATTAGTTTTGTGGGCAGCCAGATGTGCTTAGCTGAAATTATTTTGGATCCTCTCCCCTCATTTTAATGGATTTTTTTAAGCTATTGGCTGTTAATGGTTAATTTTTTTTTGTCATGACTGGCATTTCTATTACCTATTGGAAGCTACCTGGAGAGACTGTTTACTCTTAAAGAGAACCTATGAAATATTTTAAAATGCATCTTTCAGAGTTGAACTAGGAGAATAGATTGCATGCATAATATGGGTACATGCCAATATTTATTTTATTAATTAAATAGCGGAGTGCCTTTCAGTGTACACCCCCAGGACAGTACGTAATTAAAAGAAGAAAACAGAACAATAAAATACAACAATAAAAGTACTGAGGGGCAGCAGCATGGACCAGTAAAAAGCCAGCTAAACTATAAAATAGCTGTCTACTCTGTGTGATGGTAAATGCTTGAGCAGAACAGCCATCTTTCCTTGGCACCAGAAAGACGTTGGCACTGGCACCAAGAGTCCTTTTCTGGGGAGGGTTTTCCAAACATACAGCACCAATATTTTTAAAAAAAAAAGAAAAAAGAAAAGCAACAGCCTATCTGGTCAGAGCCCATGTAACCTAAAATGGAAGATGGGAGTCAGAGAAGGGCCTGTAGTAGAGATCACATGCTTTGAGCAAGGTTTTATGGCAGAAGGCAGTCCTTCAGAAAGTCAAGTCCCAAGCTGCTTAGGCCTTTACAGGTAGCAACGAACACTTGAAATTGTGCTCCAAAATAGATTAGCAGCCGGTGTAAGCTGTTTAAGAACTGTAGAGAGATGTTCTATATAGTTGGTCCCAGCTAGTAACCTAGCAACTGCATTGTATACCAACTGAAGTTTCTGAGAAGTCTTCAAAGGTATCTGCGCACATAATGCATTGTAAGACTACAATCAAAAGGTTTCGGCATGGAAAATTGTGGGATTGGAGGTACATGTGTTTGTAACCCATTGTTTTCAGAGTTGTCTTTTTGTGTGTCGTCTTTATTCTCAGATTGTTGTGAAAATACATTGCTCTCCATGGGATTTTAAGATCACATTTTGAAAAAAAAAATTACATGGGGCAAAATGGTAGCTCAAATGCTTTGCATATTTGTGGTCCTAGATCACTAGAGTGATGTCTTGCATTAAATGACAGCAGGCAGCAGGACTGGGAAGGCTTTGATCACTAAACCTGAGCTAAATAAACCCATTTTTCTGAAAGTGTAAGGTTTCTGTTTGTATTGTGCTTTCTTAGTATTTCAGCTTTTTCTGTCCAAATCCAAAATTGTTTCAGGAATGTCTTAGTCCAAAAAAAGAGGAGTTACAGCGTCAGATAGATTTAGTGGCTATATGTAGCTAGAACATCAAGGCTTTTGAACAGTAAATGCAAGTATCATTTTTAACTGTGAGAAGACAGTTCAGAGACATTGGGAACGATGCAGCCTTAACTGAGCACTTTTTAAGTCCCAGGCATTTCAGTAAAGTTCACTGGTTCTAATATTACAAAGGAAGAAAGAATATTTCCTTTTTTTATTACTCCACATCATGCACATACCTCAGTCATCTCTTCCCTCATCCTTTTTTCCCCCTCTGAACCAAAACGTATCCTGTTGAGTATGCCAGAGACCTGTCATTTAGGTATGTATCTATTTAGAATTGCAGTTTTTCCTCCACCCTGTATAATTGGCCCTCCAAGTTGTCTAGCACGCATAATTCCTAGTCACTTCAGAAACACAGATAGAGACCTGATTTGATACATCAAGCCCATCAGCAGGAAGAGAAGTCTCCTTTCTAATGATCATATTTAGCCCCATTGCCAGCTTAAGCAGATGCTAAGTATGTCCTCCTGACTGTGGTATGGAGGAGGGATAATAGGATGTGGGAGATTAAGTTAAGAAGATGACCAAGAAGATTCAGACAAGGGTGATGTAAAGGTTATGCAGCACACATCTTCCAAAGGTATGCTGGGTCTGAACCATTCGACTGCCAGGCTTTTCTGTTGCTCTTTCTCTTGAGACTGAAACAGAGCCCTTTCCATCCCAGTCCAGTTCCAATGACAGCATTAGGTTTTAAGCATTTGGAAGCACATTTGAGAAACTCATCTATAGTCCTCCCTCTTCCCTTGTCAGATAAGTTTATATATAAATGAACTTGTTCTTAAAGACATTTTTGGGAGTTTATAGGGCGTTTGTCTTATTCGTTTTTCTTTGGTCACAGTGTTGCCTTAAAGCATTGACCATATTGGCTTCTAACAAAGTACAGTCAGCTCTCCACATTCACAAGGGTTAGGGGCACAGGACCCCCATGAATGTAGAAAAACTGTGAATAACTCTAGGCCCTCCTAAACCATATTTAACATGCAAAAAAAGCTCTATGATCACTATATTCAACCCACTGTGGATTCCTTTGAGGCATCAGGGTTCCTTCACAAGGCAGAAGCGGGTGGCTGGTGGGGCTTCCTGCCACTTCCACTGCTACTCCATACCATTTTTAATAAGGGCTTATAAGCCGCCTTCTCAGTTTCTCAGTCTGACCAGGCTTGCAGTCCCTATTAAAAATGCCATAGGGAGGCAGCAAAGGTGACAGCAAATAATCCATGAATAATCCAGTCCGCAAAAATGAAACCCGCAAATGTGAAAGGCTGACTGTGGTGTTTCTGTCTTCTCACTTCACCCAAACAGATTTATTTGTGTCAAATTTAATGCAAGTTGCAGTGTCAGAAGTCTCAGCTGATACTGCCTGGAAAATCTTGGGCTGCGGTATATTAAGTGTATAGTACACTTGGCCCTCCACATTTGCTAGGGTTAGGGGCACGGGACCCTCACAAAAGTGAAGAATTCGCAAATATCAACATTTGTGTGTCTGTGAGAAGGAGGCCAAGGCACGGGTGGGAAGAATGGGTACCCAGGTGTCTAGACCAGGTCAGGGAAAGGAGGTGGTTGGTGTGGTGGTCCTGTGCTTCCTCTCTCTTGCCCATCTCTTTCCTTGAGTAGTGGTTCCTTGAGTAGTAATTCCTTGAGCAGTGGCGGGTGGAGGAGGAAGAGGATTGGAGGGAGGTTTTTAAAAAGCTGCTCAGCCTGATTGGAGCCACCAAGAGGGAAAGTTCCCTCCCAAAAGTAGAACCTGAGGTGAGGGAGCAGGGGTTGGAGAAACTCACAAATAATCAAATCCATGATTGTCAAACCTGCAAATGTGGAGGGCTGACTGTATATTTGAATGAGACCTTCCTAGCCATTGACTCATCTGACAGGATGCTGTGGAATAAATCAGCAACCTGTCATCATACTAGTGCTAGGAAGAGAAAAGATTGTTAATAGAGGGAGATGCTTTCAGTGAAAGTAATGACAGTTGTGGTTGGCTGTTGAGGTGTGTGAGTGCTATGTAGAGAGGATGCTCAGATGTAGCATTTTCTGTCAAAACCATGGCTTGTAAATCAGGTTTGGGGCTAGGGTTGAACAAACTATTGCTTGCTAATTCAGATATAAAGGCAAATCATGGTTCACCAAAAGCAGGGAAGCTGCTCACTGGTTGAACATGTCGCGGGGGGGGGGGAGTGAGGAAGCTTTGATCATGGCCCATTCCAATCCTCAGAACCATTGTTTGGAAGGTGGGAAATGTTGCACCTGAACCAGCAAGTTGCGTGCTAATGGAGGTCCAGGTTGTGAATAGAGCTAATAGTGGAGTAGAGAGGCAATGTGTGGTAGGCAAAAGTCACACCTGTGTATATTCATGTTTTCCCACTTCCAGGTACATAATTCTGCACACAGATTCTGCTGTTCTTAAACCACTTTTTGTGTGTGTAGATGATGCTTGACAGAGAAGTCAGCTTGTACATTTTGTATGGGTGAAGTTTGATCATCTGTGCTCACTGCAATGGTAATCCAGCAATGTACTCTTACAGTTAATGAGAAGTGGAATCTTGTTTTACCGTTCTTTTGCTCTGAGACTCTGTTCTTCAGTGGAGAGTAGCTCACGCTAAATATGCACCGTGGCCAGTAGATGTTGCTGTCCTACTTTTAAAGTCTGTGATTAAAACTCTTGTATGCTGTCCCTGTCAGTGTTCATGAGCTGCAACATTTTATCTACAGTTATGTGCTGTGTTTAGGATATCCAGTAGAATTAGATTATTTTGCTTGCCATTTCATGTAAATACACATAGAGATGATCAACACCATACCTAGGAAGAAATAGGTTTTCCCCTCCTCCACTTCCCTTGAGAACAGAGATCCTGTTTTGTATAACCTTCACTAGATCAAGGGTAGAAGTTTTATTTAGCAGTGGGAATCAGGGCAGAACTGGCTAGTCATCACCAAATTAGTTATTTAGGTTATTCTAAGTCATAGCTTTAGTTACAATGCTTAGAAAAACTTGGTAGATGATTTAGTTGATTGTATTTTGGGAGATATGCTACGGTCTTAGATGTTAGAAACATCCTGAATGAAAGCAAAGAGCATGAAGATCTGTCAAAAACTTTGCCATTTGGCACAGAAAATTCATTAACCCAAGGGAAAAATCCTGAGGTATGCATTGATTGGTTATTGCCTGAATCTTGCAGCTGTCCTTCTATGATGACATAGGAGCTCGTGGCTGTTGGGGAGTGGGGAAGTAGTATGCAGAGAGAAAGAATGATAGAAATAGAATCATAGAATCATAGAGTTGGAAGAGACCTCAGGGGCCATCGAGTCCAACCCCCTGCCATGCAGGAACACACGTTGAAGCATTCCCAACAGATGGCCATCAAGCCTCCGCTTAAAAACCTCCAAAGAAGGAGACTTCACCACACTCCGAGGCAGCATATTCCACTGCCAGACAGTTCTGCCGTCAGGAAGTTCTTCCTGAGGTTCAAGTGAATCTCCTTTCCTGCAGCTTGAATCCATTGCTCCTTGTCCTAGTCTCTGGAGTGGCAGAGAACAAGCTCGCTCCCTCCTCAACATGACATCCCTTCAAATATTTAAACATGGCTATCATGTCCCCTCTTAACCTTCTCTTCTGCAAACTAAACATCCCCAGCTCCATAAGCCATTCCTCATAAGGCATGGCTTCCAGACCCTTCACCATATTGGTCGCCCTCCTCTGGACACGCTCCAGCTTGTAGATATCCTTCTTGAATTGAGGTGCCCAGAACTGGACACAGTATTCCAAGTGAGGCCTAACCAATGCAGAATAGGGTGGTACCATCACCTCCCTTGATCTACACACCATGCTCCTATTGATGCAACCAAGAATTGCGTTGGCTTTATAGTGGGTTAGGAGAGATGCAGAGCATGAGCTGAATGTGATGGATGTGAGGATAAAAGGCTTGAGGAATGAGAAGTTCATCAAGTGGCAGAGAGAGGAATAAAGAATTGGATGGTGATGAAGAAAGGCACAAAAGTAGAATGAGTGGAAGAGACAGTATTAAGGGAAATGGGGGAGTATGAAGGAGGCAGAAAATGTAGGCGGCAACCTGTCAGAATATAGTGGACATCTTTGTGAATGAAGCCGGCCAAGGAAACCTCGAGGGTGCAATGTCTTGCAATCTTTTGGAGGGTCCAAAGGAAGAAGTTAGCTATGGGTATTGTCAGCCCCATGACAAGTATTTAGAAAACCCACAGCCATGATAGACAAGATTTCTGCAACACTAGAGAACTGCGAAGAGCAGTGACCTGGTCTTCAATAGCTAAAGCTGTTGTTTCTCACACTGCACAGTCCCTGAAATGTTTTGTAGTGTCTCTCCTTTTTCTAAGAAACAACCATACCCCTCTCCGAGGGAATTGCATATCCCATGATTTTGAAAGGTAGCCTACCGTGTTCCTTCTTTTTTGCTTTTCTGAAGAGGAGGCCAGCCTGAAACAGCTTCTCCTGCCACTACCCATGCTTGATGGTTAAGCACTGCAAAAGTCTGTGTTAAGTTCCCTCCGGCATTCCACATGTCTAGTGCCAGACACTGATTGCTTTTGTACAAATGAACTTTCATGTAGGCATCAACCTGAGCAGGAAGAAGCAACAGGAGAAACAGACAAAATGAGAAAGGCAGCCAAGCTTGAGAAGCAGACAGAGGATGCTGTTGGAAAAGAGCCAGTAGGAAAGACACATTTCAGAGGAAAGAAATGGCTTTGAGAGCAGGGTTGGATAGGTGGCAGGCCTGGATTAATGCCTGAACAACATTATTTTTATTTTTACAGCAGGGTAAGTAGTAAGAAGTAGACCCTTAAAAATAAAAAGATTGGTGGGTGTGTGACTTATTTGTTGTACCTACCAGAAAAATATTTCAAGAATTGTAATTACAAAAGAAGTGTTTGCCTTAAACATAGCTTAAACTATGCTGCAGTCTCCCTCCAGGATCTAAAGAAAATTCAGGCTATTAATCTTTTTTTTTTTTAGTGGCAGGGATACACAACTAGCAAACTGTAGATGAGGAATGTATCTTGTGTTTGCGAGGTCAAAACTGTAACAGTAAGTTACGTGCTGTATTGAAAGTTATATTTGGTTCAGATCTTTATGGTATATGGGGTTTATGTTTTTTTCAGGAAAGTTAGAAATGGAATGAAAATTGCCTGGACTGTGAAAACAAAAAAACCGTTCAGAGACAGAATATAAGGTGGTATTTTTTTAGTTTAACTGACTGTTGAAAAAAATAATGTTTTATGGTGCCTAATTTTACTGATGAGATTTTGAATTATTTGCATTGAAGGAGAAATGACTGTTGATGTACAGCTGTAGTTTTTGTTTCATACATGGGGAACAGAAGAAATGAGACCAAAGTAGAAAAGTGACCAAAAGGGAAAAAGAGCTCATTATTTTGTGTATTGAGGGTTAATGGTTTTAATTTCTTAGCATGCTTTTTCAGGAGAATTTTACTTTAAATTTGGCTCCAGTTGTCATATCATGTTGCTCCTGCTTCCCCCCGCCCTTTCTTGACAATGTTTTGCTTCATTTGGTAGTCAGTTTGCTTCCTGCACTGCATATAGCTTGAAGATCTGATTACACATCGAGCATTGGGAACCTTTTTGCCCCCGAATGCATATGTTTCAAATTAGGCTAATAAGCACAGTCCGCTGGGTATGCCTTGTCCTGTGTACAGTTCTTATGGTACTCCTGTCCATTTTGGCAAAGACTGCGCCAAAGTATCAGGTGGATCGTGCATGTTGTTATGTCCTTTATTTCTCAGACTTGATTTTCCTAGTTTTTGGTGTCTGTAGATGAAGAGAAAAACTGGCAATTGAACAAGTATATATGTGTTGTATAACCAACTATTTGTTCCTGTTCACTTGCAATCCTGCATTTCCCATCTGTCTGTTGTGTTTCTGTGTAAGTGTCCCAAACCTATCCACTTCTTGTGCTAAAAGAATGAGAACAAATTCTATGAAACCTATGGCTGAGCAAAATAAATGATGCAGCAGTTTTTTTTTCTACTTACATAAGGTTGAGAGTTGGTGCCAGTTAAGAATATTATTTAGAAAGAGTTTTAAAGATGCTAGTGTCAATTCAGGCTAGTCCTGGAAGAGTCACGTTTTTGATTGGTTGGACAAAACTGTGGCCCTGGAGCCTCTTCTGACCCTCGAAGTTTGTTTTTGTGGCCCTTTGCCTCCTCCGGCTGCTTTTTTTTCTTAGCCCTCCCCCCAACGAATTCTATCCCTGAGAAGCCTGCAGGAGCTGCAGTTCACCTTTTAAACAGGTTGCATCCCCTCCTGCACTGTTTACCATGGGAAAGGATAACCAATTTTTCAAAAGCAGAAATGGGCTTTTGCTACTTCTGATTTTGGTATGTAAGTTTGAGGAGGCCCTTTCTTCCTTTCTCTCTCTCTCTCTCTTCTTTTTTTCAGTGTGTGGGTTCGTAGATGGTCCTGGGGCAGAAAATGAGCCCCTGGACCTACCACAACTGCCCACCTTCTGTTTTAGAGGAATATGGTAGTAGTGGGAAGGAAGAAAATCAGGAGCCCACTTAAACAATGAAGCATTGTGACCATTGCATCTGTGACTCATTCTTCTCTCTTAAACAGTCTTGAAACATTTAAGATTAAAAAGCAAAGCCAGAGAGAAAACGGTAGTCATCACAGACTATCCCCTGCTGGGGAAACGTAGCACGACTTCATATTGTCAGTAGAAGTGCTGGCATGTACAATTTGCTGACCATTTGCTTGCCTCCAAGGGGCAAATTGCACTGCGGCAGTCATAGTTCCCTTCTGGAAAAAGAACTTCCAGCTTTTAAAAATGTTAAAGCATCAGTGAATGGCTGCCCCTCTTCTTCAGAAATAATTAGAAGTACATCAGAGAGTGAGAGCCGGTGTAGGATAGTGGTTTGAGTGGTTTGACTGGAACACTGGGATACCAGGTTTCAAATCACCGCTTGGCCATGGAAACCCGCTGTGTGATCTTGAACAAGTCATACTTTTTCAGCCTCAGAGGAAGGCAAAGGCAAATCTCTTCTGAACAAATCTTGCCAAGAAAACCCCATGATAGGTTCCCCTTGTTGCTGTGTGCCTTCAGGTGGTTTCCAACTTATGACAACTCAATGACACCCTAAGGTGAACCTACCATGTCTGTTCAGAATGTGTTTGCCTTTGCCCCTGAGGCTGAGAGTGTGTGATGTGCCCAGGATCACCCAGTGGCTTCCTATGGCTGAGTGGGGATTCGAATCCTGTTCTCCAGAGTTGTAGTACAGTGCCCAAACCATTACATCACACTAGCTCCAAAGTGTACCTTAAAATCTCCATAAGTCGGAAATGACTTGGAGGCTCACAAGAACAACATCAGGTGGTTGCGGTTGTAGGCATGATGCCCTTTGCTCCTTGGAGAAAAATCAAGATATATATATGTAATACTAAGCAAAGGAAGCCACCATGAATTAATACATAGTTATTCCAGTGAGATGAAAGTAGGTTCAAGAAGGTTTGTATATGATTGTGACGATGAAGAATGGCTTTAGTGAAACCATGACATCAGTGATCTTGTGTCTAGATAAATAGGCCCCTTTCTTCCGTCTTTTGTTCATGGTGTTCAGTGTGTGAATTGGGTGTGTGTTCAGACACCTTCAGTAGAATTATGGGAATATTCCATCTTCAGTGGATAGACGTGTCACTTACCAAATATGAGAGATGCTCTTATTTCTAGTCATTTGTATTCTGTTGGTGAAAAGAATCAGTTTTGCCTTTGTGGTGTACTACCAGCAGTATTCCCACTAGAATAGGTATACAGTTAGATATACCAGTGTTAGCAATATTTGACTGTGTGCATGAGTGTACTTGTTGTGCTGGAAAGGCACACAGTGATCAGTAAATGTGCTTTCTCAATGCAGATGGACATTTTAGATTTTTATGCGCCTCACACACTTTTAATTATTCAATTTATTGGACTTGCAAAGCTGAGTATGCATGTTTGGGAGCAAGTCTTCACTAGAATTAACAAAGCTTGCTTCCAAGTAAATGCAGTTCTTAGGCTGTTTGGTTCCTGTTTCATTCCCTTAGGCTATATCATGGCCTTATTGCAAATTAAACCTGAGACCATCTAATGAGGCTCATACTTAAACAGCAGTTTGAACCCACTTGTGACGTGCTGGCTCTCTGTTTGACTTCGGCTGGATGGACTGGATGATCTTGAAAGCCCCCTACCAGCCTCAATACTTGGTCCCCTCCCCACTCATTTGAAATCAATGTAAGAAATGGTTAACATGGCAGCATCCTTGATATGTGCTCCCCCCCCTTCTTTTTTGGCTTGCAGTTAGTGTCAAGCTAGCTTTCCGATTTTAAATATTGTGAAAAAGCTCATTTTAGGATAATGATAGTTTACAAGAGTACTTATTTTGTGTAAAGTAGTTTCTCCAGTGTTAGCTTTTCCACATACGCTTAGTCTTGCATATTTACACATTAGCAGAGAGTTTGGAGGGTATCCCCCGCCCTCTTCTTGTATGTGTGCCACACTAATTCTGTCTGACAGACACAATTGGGAATAGCAAGGAGGAAATAGCAGGTTCTGACCAATCAGCTTTGCTCAGGAAGTCTCAGTGCCATAGGAAGGGAGAGAAACTCACCTTTCATTTCCTCTGGAGTCCGGCATGTTCAGATTAACTTTAAAGGAGAACGCAATGCAGCTTGGAGGATTTGGTCTCCAATAGAGTGTTACCTCTGCATGGAGCCCATCTCAGCAGGCGTTGAGTCCCTGGCCAAAAAAGCGCTTTTAGCTAAGCTGCTGGATATCCTATTGCAAATTAAATGCAAAACAAAGAAATGCTTGGTTTTGTATGAGCAACTTGAAAGCATTCATTAAAGGAGCTTTTATTTCTGTGTCATGTACCTTAAAGCCACACTGCCACTGAAGGTACAGCTTTTCCGGTGTGTCTTTTTTTGGTTTGTGGGAGTGGTCATTTGAGTATGTGTAGTCATTTGTCGTCTTGGTATGAAAGCCAGTGTTTCTTGTACTAAAAGTACTGTGTTGAAAAAAGAATTATAAAAAAATAATTTGGGGTATTGTGAGCCTTGCCTTTTCACTTAAGTAATGAAACAACGTTCAGTGATCATTTTAGTAAGACTGTTGTATTCATTTATGTAAGAAATATATGTATCACTTCTCTATATAAAAAATCAAAACAGCTTGCATAAAATCTTTGCAAAATATTGAATACAATGGGACTTGCATATGTCTAAACATAAGATTGGATTCTCAACAAGAATTACACAGTGGCATTTAATAGCAATTTCATAGTACTAATAAAGAATAGTGAGTGCTTCATAAGCATTGCTTGAGTAGTACTTATAGGAGCCCTGTCATGGAGAAGGAGAGGAAGAGAGAATACAGGAACAAAGGCTTAGCGATAGCCCATAGGTTCTGAAGTCCATCTAATTGCATTAGTTGTGACTTTCCTGCTCACCATACTAGCCATCATAAATTATCATTTTCAGCAGCCTTAGGAGCATCAAAAAGGCAGTGAGCATGTGCTGGTAAATATGAGAATTTCCTTGCTGGACAGGACCAAGCTCCATCTGCGTTCCAACAGTGACCAGCTCACAAGTGTATGTCTGGGTATTCCCAAGGATGACATGGAAGTGGTAGTCTTTCCATGTTGGTTATCAAGATCTCCTTTAAGTGAAGGTTCCATTAGCTGTCACGGCATACAACTGCTTTATGTTCTTGTATTTCTCCATTGCACTGAAGATAAGAAGATACCTGTAAGCCGAAGGAAACTTATGGTGCTGCTCATACTTGAAAAACTTTCTTCTAAAGGTTGTAGGGCATCCTTTGTAAATTTCCAAGAGGAGAAAAATCAGGCATCTTCTATGATGGTAGGTTTCAAAATGGAATGATTTGTGATGTTTCCCTTCTAAGATGTTGCTGTTATTTGCATTCATTTTACAACTTAGTTCAGTGTGACTCACTTTGCAATTTGCTTGGCTGTCAGTCCAATTCTCAGTCTTATTTCATACATTTGGTCTGGCATTCTGGAGGGATTTTTGGTCAGGAGAAAGCCATATTCTACCCTGTAAATAATATTTTAAACAGTGATATGCACAAAATCTTACTAAGGTAATGGTTTTCTGGTGGTCCAAGTTGAAATCCTGTTAACTATATGCCTAGTACCTAGTTCTTCACCTTCCCACTATTTACAGGTTGCAGTATATTGACTGCATGCTTACCTCAGACCTAGGCAAGCAGTTCTTTTGTAAAGTGAGGCATTCCTTAGTTGTGTCAGGGTTTTCTTGCAAAAGCAACAAATTACCATGGAATAAAATATTTGAAAGAAAATAAACCCATTCCTCTTTAGGTGAGAATTCTACATTTAGATGGAAAAGTTCAGAAGTCCTAATGTAAAGTTGTGTTATTGTGAGTGCTTAAACTATTTGATGTGTTTCAGGACTTGCCCTGAAAAACAGTCTCTGAGTAAAAACTAATTTGCATCTATACTAAGTAAATTGCATCTAAGAAAATTTTATTTACTTAGATTTTGCTGTATGTTCAAGCCTAGTCAGTATCTCAGTAGTTTTTTTTCTGCAACATTGTCTGTTTGTCTTCCAACAAATAGCTCATGGTAACTGTGCAGATTTCATGTATTTCAAACACAATCTGAAGTTGAATATGCAAATATGAATGTGGGAAAGTTACCTTGTTGACATAATCTGGGTTTCATGGAAATAGGTAAAAGGGCAGACCATTAGGACCTTGGATGGGCTTGAAAGAACTGGCCCTCGCATGCACTGGGACTAGTTGGGACTACTCCCAGTAATGCCTCACAGTTCTCAAAAGTTGGTCTCTGAAGATGGGAAACCTTCCAGAGTAGAATCAGTGAAGGACTTCATTTGGAAAGGAAAAATAAATAATAATCATCCTTTTTCCAACTGTATGGACACAAAAACACATTCAAGTGAACTATGCTCCACAAAAGCTTATATCCAATAATTTATATTCAGTAGTTGTTAAGGTGCCCAAAGATTTTTTTGTTGTCTTTACTGCCACAGTCTAACATAGTCTCCCCCCTTCTTGCTGAGAATGTTTTGTTTTGAAATTTCAAAAGTAACTTCTCTTGAGATCCAGGTGTCCCTGTCCCGTCTTTGGACAGTTCTCTGTCTTTGTTACCCATGGCTCTTTCTGTAATGGATCATTGACCCCTGTCTTTTTACTGAGGTAGGAGAGATGATGATTATATCTAGCACTATCAGTGTCATGGGGTGCAATAAGAATTTCCTTGTTTTATTTTTTTTTTTGAAGGCCACTCTTTCAGTGGGTTCATAGTTTCACTGCGTGGTTTTATCTTTTTTTTTAATTACCCAAATAGGATTTTTTTTAAAAAAAAAAATTGGTTGTATTGTTAGTATTTTGATCTTGCTCTCCTTTCTAAATAGCAGATTTTGTCCGAAGGAGTAACATAGCATAGTATAATCTGGTATAATCCAGCTGTTATAGTCCCATGATCGATAGTACTTCCTTATGTCCCCTTGCTAAGCTGGAAATGGGACATAGCTGCTTTAATTATTTTCCTTTTATTAATGTAAGCGTATACCTTCCTTTCAGCCCCTTCCATATGCTGCTCTTTATAAAGAATTTCCTTCTTCGTGTAGGCCTGTAAAATGTTGATTAATTCCCTTCTCTTCCATCCTATAGAAGCCCAGAGGAAAGTGTGTAAAACAAATGTAATATTAAAAACACAGTATTGTTCTGTTTAGATGTATTCCCTACCTGCATACCTAATTGTAATCGCTTAGAAAAAGACAATAAAGAATATCAAAAGTATGTATGTTTTGAAGAAGCAAAGAATGACATATGATCACTAACCGATGGCATTTTCCCGGTTCAGAACACATTTTCATGAGATACCTGAAGGATACTTTTGTGGCTTAGAACAAGGAAAGAAATGGAGTGGTCTGCGAAGGAAGATTGTAGACGCCATGGTAATAGTTGTAAATGTCTCTGAAAGAAAAGCATGACTTTCTTGCCAATCATTCATCTCTAAGATTTGAATCTGTGAATGTTCACTATCAGAATTAGTTGTGTTTCAGCCCAGCTGTGTTACAGGCCAAAAAATTCTGTAGGACCCAGACAACACCAGAGTTTTAGAAAGAAATACAAGATTCCTGAGCTGTGTCTAACATAAAGCTGAAAAAAAAATGTACTTCAAATTTCTTGCAACAAATTCCTAGTACAAGTATTTAGGCATTCTCTTAAGCAGGTATGTTGTCTTTTCCAGTCTTTTCGGGTGCAGACAATTTTCATTGTAGCCTTCATTAGCATAAATTGTTAATAGACAGCTTTGTTTACTACAGTTATATTAGCTTCTATAAATGTTCTGAAGAGTGACATGGGCTTTCTGGTAAATGTCGAGTTAAGAGCCAGTGTAGAGTTAGAGCCTAAGTTACTTGAAATCTGATGTAGCATTTGTTGTCAAGCCTGAATGCTAAATTATTATATCATGTTAATCATGTTAAACTTTCATGTTGCATAAAATATCTGAAAGGGTTTTTTTTCTCCATAGCCAATTGGAACTGAAATATTTGGATAAGACAAATATTAAATAAGCATATGTACAATACATTTCTATGCAGGTTTTACCAGAAGTCTTCCTTTTTTTAGTGAGACTGCAGCCTTAATGTGGTTTAAACTTTACTCAGAAATTATTTTTAACTGCAACATTGGTGAAAAATTGTAAGACCCAAAATGTCCCTTATGTTGTATAATGTAGAAAGAAAGAAAGGAAAGCACTTTAGAAAAAAATCAGTTTTGGGTCACGTAGAGAAGTGTGCATTAATCATTTCAGCATTTTCTCAATATAGTTATCTAATGAAAGGTAATTACAAGTTAGAAACTACTGAATGTGATTGGTTTTGTCTCTATATTTTTTTTGGCATTTTTAGAAATTGAAAAATTTCCATGAGGGGGAAAAAAAGGCAGAGGAATGGAATTTCCCTGAAAAATATGCCATTTCACCTTTGCTCCTCCATTGGCTGTAAGACCTTAAACAAGATGACCTTTTAGAGTGCTTATCCTTTCTTTGAGCATGTAATAAAATAAATGATTAATATGGAAACAGCTTTTTATCCTGACCTGAAATAGCTCATGTTTGTTGACCTTTAGGATATGGTAACTTTTTTTTCCACTAGCGAACAAACTTTTCCTTAAGAGAAGCAGAAAAATTGTTTGATCTTCAAAAGTAGGTAGGCTTTGCCTACATCCCTCATTCATCTTTCCCCTTCTGTTTCTTACTTGTACTCAACTGCAGAATAGTGGCCTTGGGACTGTTTCTGTTTTCCTGTTGTTTTTGGTTTGTTTGTTTTGTTTGAGAAAAACTTGTTAAGCTTTTTATTCCCCTTCCCTCCATGAAGCCCGTGTGGGTACATGGCCTGGATCCCATGAGCATCTTTGGGGATATTCAGAGCTCAGTGGAATGTTGAACCAAGCTAATCTGAGAAACATAACCAATGCCACTGGCAGGCTTATGTGCACCTTCAAACCTATGTCTGAAGGACTAGTAAACCCTCCTGAACTGATTTTAGGTGCTGCAGAGAGGGCTGAAAGGGAGTGGAAATCCTTCATTACCAGTACAGAATTAGGTTTAGTCCTATTTGCTCATGAAGTCTCTTAACTGCAGTTGATTTCGTTAGTCCAAATATCACCACTGGCCTGCAGATCCATTATCTCCTTTAAAATACACAAGAGTTACTAGAGAGGAGTAAAGATGAATACTGGTCCCATTCTTCCCTACTCCTCTATCTTTAGATGTTCAAATTTTGCTGGTTGATGTCTGGGCTGTAGGCAGCCAAAAAGAAGCCGAGGGGGTTAGTGTCTTTCAGAGAACAATTTCCTTAGCAAACTGAAATCTCTTATAGCTTCTGACTCCTAGTAGAAGAGGCACTGGGAAAAACAAAAGTGTTTATAAGATTCTTCCCCATCTCTTCAGGATTTTACATTTAGCTGGTATTTTTCCCAGTAAGGAATGGTTGTAATCAGAATGAAACTGCCAGTTGTACCTTATCTGCTTTGCAAAATTTAAGGTGATATTTGGTTGTTCCATTTCCATAGAATAGACCTGTTTTGTATCAATGAAGATATGCTCTCTGGATTTCCATTTAAGAGGTTTATCTTCACTGTCCGGTAATAATTGCCCTGACCTTACTAGTTGTGTAACATGGCAAGTGTCAATAATAATGCATATCTTTTCACAAGATGAGTAAACCAGGATTTCACATGCATCATGGAAAGGTTAGCAGCCAAATTTGTAGCCTTTGCAATGTTATTTGATAACCTATCAAAGGTAATTGTAATATCACACAATGGGCTTTCATGTCATGTCATGTAAATAGAGCCTTTATCAGTTTAGAGATATCTTTTTTTTTCGTGAGGAAGAATATTGTTTTTTAAGAATAATTTTTTTAAAAATAATCTCATCTGCTGCCATTACAGCCAGCACTTTCTTACCTTTAGCTTCTTCAGATCATATTCTGGAACCCATATGAGCAAACCCTGTGAATTATTTTCTGTTTCAACCAATTTTTTAAAAATAGATACATCATGTAATGTAGTAGCAGCCAACATTTCGTTATTGGTCTCTTGTTTTTTGGTCTTACTAATATCCAGTGCTTCCGTAGTAAAACTAGATTATTTCTCAACTTAACATGCATAGGATTTTTTTTTTCATTTTGCATATTTTGGATATGGCTCAGACAAATTTGGAATCTTTCATACAAAGTCATAGGTGGTAAATGAAATGAAAGTATAATGGCAGTGCAAATGATTTCAGCACTTTCCTTGTATTTAGCATTGTGTGGGAGGTGAAATCTGTTAATGATTTCCTGTCAACATTGCTGCAGTTTTAGAAGATTAAACACTTGGCTCTTCTACACACACACCTTTCCTTCTCCCAAGACCACACCAGACCTTTGAGACTATCAGCTTTAGTGCTTTAACATTGTTCTGCCTAGGTAAATGGCACTCAGTTTTCAGTAAGTATAAATGGTAATTTTCTTTTTGTGATGACGGCTCTTGCCATTTTTACTTTTTGGAATGTCTTGAGCTGCTTTAGCCCAATCACATAACATTAAGAGCATGTATTTTGTGTTGGATTTGCTTTAGGCTCCACAAACCTACATGGATTATAGCAAGGTAGGATATGAAGGGGCCTAAATACCTTAAAAGCACCTGATGCCATCTGGTTTTGGAAGCTAAGCAGGGTTAGCTCTAGTCAGTACAGTAGACCCTCCATTTTTATGGGAGTTAAGAGAGGAAGACCCTGGTGAAATTGGAAAAACTGTGGATATAAATAAAAGTAGCAAAGACTATTTTTTTTGCCCCGAGAAAATACTTCTCTAGGAATCTCTAGGTCCTCCAGCATGACTACATGGTCCACTTCTGGCAGAAGTGAACCATAGAAATGTATTGGAGGATCTATACATTCCTGTTGTTTTTGTTGTTGCGTGCCTTCAAGTAGTTTCCAACTTCTGGTGACCTTAAGGCAAACTTATCACAAGGTTTTCTGGGGCTGAGAATGTGTGACATGCCCAAGATCACCCAGTGAGTTTCCATGGCCATGCGAGGAGTCAAACCCTGGTGTCCAGGGTCGTAGTCCAACACTCAAACCACTGTATTACACTGTGCCACACTGTAGTAGGGGCAAATAAAGTAAGAATTTTTTAAATAAACACATTAAATAAATAAAATGACCTGCAAATAATCAATCTATGAATGCTGAATCTGAAAGGGGGGCGACTGTACTTGGATGGAAGACCACCAACAAATAGCAGATACCATACATTATATTTCACAGGAAGGAACTGGCAAAAAACATCTCTGAATATTCCTTGCCTAAGAAAACCCTGTGAAATTAATGGAGACTCCATAAGTCGAGAAATGACTTGAAAGCTTATACAGGTATAGATATGAAGGGCAAAACATTTTCTTGAATGTGTTGCAGAGTGAACCAGAAACAGTACACCAGCTTTGTACTATATGAAGAGAAAGTTGCAGATTGGTCAAGACCACAATTTGGTTTGGCAACCATAGCATGAATGAGAGTAATGCCCTGAGTAATCCAGACCCATTGAATGGAAGTCTCCCTATTTTTATTAGTGGGCTTTACCAGTATTAGCTGAAGTCACGTACACCAGCATATTATATTCGTTGTCATGGTGGAACTTAATCTCTGTAGTCTCTTTGGATAGCACGGTACAGTTGGAACTGTTCCAACCTTAGATTTTTTTCCCCAAAAGCAACACTTTCAATGAAAAAATCATTTTTAAAAAGTCTTTGAAGAAAATCACATGATGTGGAAGTTACGCCACCAAATCTTCACAACCCATTTCTTCAGCAGATATTTACTTGCAAGTGACAGTGATGTCAGGGAAACTCAAATAGCAGTTTAAATAAAGGGTACATTTTCAGCGAGGAGCATCAGGTTATAGATTTTAAAACTATGTTCTTGTGCACGCTTACCAGGAAAAAACTCAGAGCAAACTATTTGAACTGCTTTGGAAGAAATTGCCTGCTCATATTATGTGGCGATGCTTGATTCAAGTTGTGTATATAGATCACATTTTTCTAATTGTTTTTCAGTGTTTTTTTTAAAGGATAAAATGCAGAATTCAAGATCTGGAGGAGTAAGTATCCCATACTGAGTAGGCAAACAATACAATAGCAGCCATTTGCAAAAATCATCTGAGTAAATTTCTTAATGTTATGCAAGGACTAAAACTGCTGTTCCCATATATAGTTGCAAATCCCTTTCTGTGCTCACTGGCTATCAAAATCCTTTGATGCTTGGGGACATAATGGTGCTGTCCCTTTTCTAACCGCACTTGTTGAGTTTCCACTGCAATGGCCTTTGCTTGCCTTTCCCCTACTTTTTTGGCTACCCTGGCTGTGAGTTTGCTGTCCTGCTGCTTGCAATTGCAACAGTATAATTAGCAGGCACACTGTTTAATTTCCCTTTCGTTGGTGGGGAAAGGCTTCATTTTTTTTCAGCATGAAAATCCTACCAATTCTTTACTCACCAGAATTTTTCTAGCTACTAATACAATGTGAGGCTTCCTTACCTTCATGTGCAGTGTTTCTTTATTGGGCTGTCTTCTCCTTTCCAGCTTTGTCTTATCCACTGTAAAAATGCTTTTTCCTTTGTATTAAAAATACTGTGCTGTACTCCAAGAGACTACTGAATAGAATAAACTACTTGAATAGACTTACTCTCTTATTTCACTAAGTATATGTGCTCTTGGGAGCTAGGATTGACCCATTACTGCCTTTAGAGGAATAAAAATATGTCACTTGGTGATTTGACTACACAAAATAATCAAGATATAATGTTTGCTGCTTTTGTTAATTGAGACTATTGGTGGTTTGAGAAGGGAGAAGGGGAGAGGAACAACATGAAGATTTTAAAGCTACCTACACAAAGTTGTGAAACAACTTGTGATAATTATGAATTTCGCAATATATAAGTTGGGTGTGCATGTGAAACACATTATCAGGCTAACATAGCTATTGCAGAGAATAAACAAGTCTGAAGTTACTGTTAGATTTTGAAAGTTTCTAATTTTTTTTTAAATGCTTCTAGCTGACTTACAAAAGGAGCCTTTTCCAACCTGGTTCCCACCAGTTTCCCCATCCAATGTTCTTGTTTTGTACTGTAAACTATGGTTTAGCGTTACAGGTGAATCCTCTGACAGTGGCATTTTAATCTTGGGTTGGGTCGTTGGAACTAAAAACTCAGCATCAGTATGGTTAAGACTGAACCTAGAAAATGTTTTGAACATACCTATGAAAATAAACAGTTTTGTCCCTGGATTTTCTGTGTGTCTTTCAAATGAGAGACCAGATGGAAATAAAATGGAAATCTCTGAATTATTTAGAGACAGTGTGGAATATGAGATTAGTTAATACAGGTGCATATTTTCTTGATCAAGGGTTCTTTGTAGCTATTTACTTCTGAATGTTTGTAGGCCACCCTATAACAAAGTTCTCAGGATTTCTTTCCAGCAAGAGTAACAATAAAACAGGTAAGAATGAAATTATAATGCAGCTATACTGACTACACTGAATAAAGAGACAAAATGGTATCTGAAAATATGGTAACCTATTTGGGGTGTCTGTTAATTTTAACCAGGCCAGTGTATAAAACATCTTATCTTGCATGGTTTTTTAAACCTATTTGCGTTCATTCATTTTATGGTTTTAAGCAACCTGTTGTACCAGTAGAGGGCACTGTTGTAGCACTGATGGAAGTTGGATCGCTCCTTTTTCAAAAAAATTATTTCTCTGCTCTCCTGCTCTGCACCCCTCCTCCCCCTTTTTGGAAAGCATTTAATGTTCTCTCTGTAATTAAATTCAGTTCCCTGAATAATTAGCAATGGAGCCTTATTCTTTGTGCCATTGCTGTGGATAGTGTTGTTTTTCAGCCTGTTTGTTTTCACTCAGTGGAAAATACTGTTGCTCTTTTAAATGTAGAGTTTTCGTTGTGTCCTTTCTATCAGCTAGGCATTATCTAAGGTGGGAATATAAAACTTCAGGTTTCATCTAGGTGTCTGAAGTGAAAAAGAGATGCTTTTCCTGCAGACACTTCTGGAACAATGCTATTAATGTAGTTGTTTGTCTTGGCAATGGCATGCACAAGGATAAAATTGGGGAACATGTTGTGTATGAAGACACAGAAATATGTATGGGCAGAAAATGTATATGATTTTTAATTAAGCCCGAAACAAAAAAAAAGGCCTTTGCTCTTACCTGGCACACTTTCTCTTCTGATTGGCTTCATCTGCATTTTTGCAGAGCAGTTATACAATTTTGTTGGTGGTATTCAGCACACTGAAATCTAAATTATGCTACGCCCAAGTGTAATTAACACTTGCTTAATGAACAGCATATACTAAGTAGTTATTATGGTCATTAACAGTTCACTTTGAGACATCCAGCAACCTGTAAATAGTTACAATGCTATTATTTTATTTTTTAAAATATTGGTGCTGTTCCCCCTACTAGAATAACACATATCTTGCAGGAAACAACATGCCTAGATACTGAAAATATTTGTTACCATCATAACTTTCATCTTACAGGGAGAGTTTTTTTAAAAAAATCTTTGTCATTCAAGGTATGTAAACTATAGTTTTGCTACAAGTGAATCTTTTGGTTTGTAACGGCTGCAGGATTCATCTTTGGAGAATTATTCGGTTCAAGAATCTTCCCCCCTCAAACTTTCTAAAATAAATAGTCTCTGCTCTAACTTTAAGACAGCAGGCTAGGGTGTATAACTTTGACACTGCAAGTTCTCTGGCATTTCCTCTATGAACTTTAATAAATGAGGCCTGGAGGAAGCTGCTCAGATAAACATGTTCAATAACAAAAGGGAGAAACATTTTCCCAAGTATTCTTGTTATATAAAAATGTAAGATTTGTTTCTGGATTGGTATACTTCTATAGAGAAAACATTTAATGAGTAAGAATAGAAGAGAACCAAAGACATTTTTTGTTATGGGAAATCTCACCATTACAACGCATGTTTTCAAACTGATGTGTGTCCCGGACTCTGGCCCCTTCTGTAGAAGTAGTGAACACTCCTGACACCCATTGCAAGTTGTGTCCCAGTTTGCGCCTGTATGAAATGCAGAGCAATTCAAGGGAATCTCTTGGTTTTCTCAGGCTTCAGACATTTTCATCAAGCACAAAACAGAGACCTGTTGTTTTTTTAAGCAGTTTCCTATTCTGGAGAAATTTATAGGGAAAGATAACTGTCGCTTTAAATTTTAATCAAATGACCTAAGAAGCTTAACTGTGGGATTGCTGTAAAGGGCAGCTTCTAGCTTCTCCCATACTGGGTGCTTGGAGTGTTCAATGGACAAGATTATGTGGAGTTGTTGTTGTTATTGTAGAATCATGGAATCATAAATTTTACAACAGCAACTTCACAACTCTGCTTGTTGGGTGGTTTTTGTAGTTGTTATGATTTTTATTATTTGACTGGGGATGGGGTTAGAGAGAACTGAATATCTGCCATACTGAGAATCTTGCCTAGAAGCAAAGGTTAGTGATCTTGCTGACTTTTCAGTCCATTCCATTGCTAATCTATCTTTTTTTTTCTGAAAAAGTTTCCTACAATCTTTGAATCTGACAAGCTTCGTGTCTGTTCCTCCTCCCCCCTCCATTACAATTCTTTGAGTGAATGGTAGCACATGTCACTTTGTGGTGGGTGAGAGTGTGAAATCTAAGGTAAATTCCCATTACATCTGAAACATTAATACTCATGTACTTTTCTGTATCATCTCTGTGTTATCTCTGTGTGTTTTTTCCCCCACAAGGGGCTATTATAGGGTTGGTGGTTTTCGTTTTTTAAAGTCGAGGCTGTTCGTATTCGACAAGGTCAAGATAAGTTTTATCTCTCCAGATAAGTCAAGTGCTGTACGATCAATACTGTTACAGTAAAATACAGTGGCCATATTTATTGCCAAGACTAATGAATTTTTTAAAGCTTTCAGGAATCTCTTTGATAGCACCTAGTTTGCTTTAAAAAAAAGAAGTGCCTGCTGCTTCTACCATTGTTTGTATTTTCATAGCATGCATACATGCACACTTTCTAAAGTGGGAACAGTTCCGAACAAATTCACCCCAATATTTTCCTGGCCAATGTGCTTATTTTTGACTTTATCAACCTCAGTGAAGGTTTTCGAGAGGTCTGTCATGGGTTTGCCAGATCTTTGTGATATGCGTAGGCATGTAAGAACCAATCTTCTATTTCTTTGATTTCTTTCCATCCTCACTCCATGATGCACATACTTTTTATGCTTGCTTTTGAATGAGCAAGGCCTATTCAGAAGGTTTTTTTATTATTTCACTAATGGTCAAATCAATATTCATGTCATAATTTTTATTTGTGTAACTTAATAGCACTACCGGTAGTTTCATATAACTGTGACTCAAGGCATTTTTATTCTTCCAGTGGGTAGTCCAGTGTTCTAAATGTATTTATGACAATAATAGTGGCCTGTGGGTAAAGTTCTGCTCACAGTATTCTGTGTTTGAATGAGAGACAGAGAGAGAGAGAGAATGAGAGAGAGAGAACGAGAATTGCCTTCCATCTTCCTTCCACTGGTAGCAGGATCCTTCACTTGATTGTGATTCCATCTGTGAATGAAAGGGCTCCTTTTATGGAATTAAGCTTGTATTTTTCCTGGAAGCATGTGCTTTTTTGAATAATGGAGAAGATCTGGATGCTATGGGGTAAATATGATATCAAACTAAGCCTTATAGTTTTCTCCTTCAGTCACCGTATCTTTAGATTTTTTCCAGTCTCTCAAGCACTTATTTATTCATTTCACTGTATGTCTCACATTTCTACACATGGAATTTAAAGCCTCTTGTTTTGTCTCCAAAACAGCTTTACCTAAAGATGTAGATGGGACATGGTTTCACCCTTCACACAGCTGGCTTTAGGGATCTGGGTGAGATTCTGTTGGCTTTTCCCTGTTAGTTAAATTTTCCTCCTTCCTTTTCTCCCCCACCCCCTGCTCCCTTTTATGAGCTTGCATCTAAACAGCTATTTTATTCCCAGAAATTAAAAAAAATCAGTATTGTTTAATATTATCATGTTGGGTGGCAACTGTGTAGCTTCAGTGCATTATTACCACTGAGGTTTGATACCTGACACATTTAATTTAATTTAATTAGGAAGGCAGAACCCCATCTTGGTGGTTCATTAAGGGGATTATTCCTCAAAGTTATTGCTTCCTTGATGGAGAATAACAATATCACTGGCAATGGTTGATGTTGCTGTCCTAATTATACTACTTTTCCACTATTTTTCTCTCCAGGGCTTTGTACTTAGGCTCTTAGTTAAATGTTTTTAAATAGAGGGAGATGTAAACTTCTGCTGTTGTAGATTCATGTGCTCTCTGCACACACACTCACATAGCTGTATGCTGTGTATGGTGAACCACTTGTTCATTGGCTGTTTCATGAATGTTTCTTAAGAATATGTTTTTTTCCCCAAGCAGTGGGACATTTCATAGTGGCTTTCCCCTGCTTTCATATCACTGAAGTCCTCCATGGGCTGGACCTCAAGGTTTGCTGACCAGTCTTGTGTGATCTACATCCTCCTCTCTGCACTCTGACAGTTCACAGATATGTTTTTAAATTTAGAAACCCAGAGCGCCTGTGAGAGATCTCTGAACAATGAAGGCAGAACTATCCTGTGATGTGATCCGAAGTACGCTGGATGAGACCTAAGGTCCCTACAGTCTCTGAAACCAACGTGCACTTTAGGTGGTCCACCAAAAACTGGCCAGATGGCTGTGATCTACGTTCTGACTACCCCTCATGTAGTCAAACTCACTCACTCAATCTCTGTTCCCAGAGTAAAGTTTCTGTAGAGTTAAGGAGTTGTTGATGAGGTCTTCTGGGACTGAGTTGAAATTCAATAAGTATGAGGGGGAACCAAACACCACCAGACTGTTTTGCAGAAGTTATCTTTTGTAACACAGTGCCTTAATCCAATATTCAGAAAAATGAGAGCTTTAAAAATAGGAACAATCGTCCTTTTCAAAATGTAATGAGTTTTCTTAATTTACCCCAAAGTATCTGGTGTCTGTGACTCGGGAGGGGGAAGGCTCTTATCTCTTAAAAGGGGGTGGGGGGTAATATACCAGTGCAGAAAAGGTGACAAGTTCCCCCCCACCTCCTCTTCCTCCGAGAATGTTTTAATTCCACTTTAATCAGCCTGCCAATGAAAGCAAACTTGGCTTTCAAAGAGGAAACAAATCAAAATGTGCATTTATCACTCTGAAGGCAGAGCTCAATCGCTCACACCCGATGAACTCTGAAGGAACAAACCTAGTGTGAGCAGAGCATTATGCTTGTTGGCTTTGTACTGTCAAAGAACACCACCCACCCCGACACGCAGAGAGACTGCTCAGTATCTTTTCTTACCGCACCTACTGTTTGTCTATCATCCTTAATTATGGTCTTTCAAAGAAAGGTAGTTCACAATTGCAGCTAATGGTTAAAATAAAATTAGAGATAACTAGTGATTTGTTGTGTTTTCTTAAATTTATATGCTGCTAGTGTATTTGTAACTGTAGGCAAACAACACCGTTACAGTTGGCTCCCCACGTTCAACATCTGCAGATTTTATTATTTGTGAGTTATTTTATTTCATTTATTTTTATTTATTTTAAAAATTATTACTTCATTTGCCCCTGCCACAGAAAAAAATGTTCTGTCTAGCATTAGCATTTACAATTTTGATTTTTTTCAGTGGTTTTTCCATTTCTGTGGGGGTCTTGCTCCCGTAACCCCTACAAAAGTGGATGGTCTACTGTAGTTTTAAGAGAAGGTATAGAGGAGAAGTTGCTAAGAAACACCACCATTATTATGGCATAGAGCTTCTAAAAGGGCATGTCGTGGAGTCAGACTTATTAAAATAAACTCTATTTTCCACCAGATTAGGAGACGTTTTGGTTCAGTGCTGTATTGTGCAGGCATGCTCGTTCTCTCGTCGGATCCTTCTGTTCTGCTTTGGTTGAGAAAGGAAAGCCCAGGTGAAAAAAAGTTGTCCCCCGTGTGTCCATGCAAACACACGTACCTGAAATGTGTGTTTGTGGATCTATCCAAGTTGCTCATTTCTCTTTAGGTATGCTGTTCTTTCTTAACAATGGGAATATGTAGAAAGAGTTTGGTATAAATTGCATTCCTTCATTTGGTATGTTGCAGCTGCTTTTAAAAGCTACAGGCTTGTACCTGGAGTGGAATATTTCTGTTTGTTGAGATTGTGTTACTTTGATTTCAGTTTGTTTGCAGAGTTGTTGCAGTTGAATAATCGCTGAGGGATTTTCTTGCATTCTTCCACAATATACTCTTCAAAAACAAAGGGCCTCTGAACCACAGTGTATTCTGCAAAATATAACTTCCCTTAAATCTCAATGATGTTAAATGATATTATGACACTGTCTGGCATTATAATGATGTTTTAAATAGATTTGTGTCCTTTAATTTATTGCTGCTCTTAAAGTCAAAACTTAGCATTTCTTTAATTCTTACTTGAGATTCTTGGATGAGCTTTCAGGTGATGGTTCTCCCATCCATTGCCAATGTATTGTTTTTCTAGGTGTATCTTTGGCTTCCCTACTTTATTTTATGACTGATGGCTTTAGAACAATAAAGAGCAAAGATAATTGTACTGATCCACATATGGGCAATATCTTTATTATCGTCAACCAGAACGCATCAAGAAATTGCTTTAGAGGAATTAATTCATGGAATAATCAATACAAATTCTGCCAGTTGGCTGTTGGTCTAAATTCAAGGTGCTGACAGTGGCATTCAAAGCCCTAAATGGTTTGTGGTCTCTATACCTGGGGTGTTAATGTGTGTGTGTGTGTGTATTTGCAGGTACTCTCAAGTTGTCTGTCGACTTATGGTGACCCCATGAATTTCATTGGGTTTTCTTAGAGGTAGTTTTGCACATTCCTCTCTCTGAAATACAGTCTATAACACCATGTATTCATTGGTGGTCTCCCATCCCAGGGTGGACCCTGCTTAGCTTCCAAGATAAGATACGATCTGATGTCGTTAGGGTATTTAGACTCTGGATTGTTGATACCTCTGCTCTGTGATATTTCCTTTGCTGGTGGGACACAGGAGTTGCGCCCCACCGACTGATTTCAATCTTCAGGCAGACATATAAAGGGAAAGGGGTGTTGCTACCTCTCCTTATATATGCCTGCCTGAGGACTGAGACCTGCCAGATCTTGGCTGTAGCAGCTCACTCATAGAGTGCCCTCCCCTTGGAGCTCTGACTGGCGCCAACACTTGTTTCTTTTTGGCAATAGCTCAAGGCATGGTTTTTTATTAAAGCCTTTGGGGACTAATTTACTTTTAAACATGCACGTGTTTTTAAAGCTCTTTTAGCCTCTTTAAGCTATTTTAAAATATGATTTTATCTTGCTTAAGTTATTCATTGATTTTAATCTGGAATGGATTAAATTGTTTATATGGTTGTTTCTGTTTGCTACTCTGAGATCTTACAATAAGAGTATTTTTAATATATAAATATATAAATGTTGCTTTATTTCCTCCTAAGTTTACTGGTCAGATTTGCTGTAATGGATTCTAGCACAGCATGTGGTATAGTTGCTTCTGGTCTAGCTTTGTCAAATAAAAAAAATGCCTTCAGGAGTCAATATTTTGTTACTCTCAATCAATTTCTGGGGATTCCTTACTGTTGCTAACCCAGCAACTCTCAGTTTTTTCAGCCTCTGTCCCACTGTTTGAATCTTGCTGAAAACCTGAGGCAGTTGAAACCCTTTCAGATTAGCTTGAATTTAGCTGAGTATGTAGAAGTTGATTTTGGTGTTCGTTTTCCTTTCTGACTGATTTTATCCAATAATGCAAACTTGGCTAGAGTTTAGAAAGGCAGAAAACGATAAAGCTGTTTTATATGCTTTGATTTGGCAAATTATTTTATGCAATGAATGAATGGCTTTGCTGCAGTTTCAGCTCAACTGGTTAGAATAGTTCAGCATATCTGCAAACCCTTCACAATGAAAAATAAAACTAGAGCCACATGGCCGAGGAGTTTTCTGTAAATAAGAAATGGATTTTGGTTAATGGTATTGCAAAATATTTTGGCAGCAATCCCAAGAGTTCATTTGGCTGAAAGAAATAGCCTTAATTTGGAGTGGACTCTTGAGTTTGTGTGACCCCTTTTTCTTTTGTGTGACATCCTCAACCTTTATTTAATATTTCTGTCTGACATTTCAGAGTCTTAGTTCAAGCACTCCTAAATTATAATTTGGAAACCAGTCTCTTGGTTAATGTACTGGTCCAGTGACTTAATGCATGCTTAGCAGGATTTTTGAAACTACTGGGAGACAGCACTATATATTTTTGCATCTGGGCTGATATAGATCAGAGGTCAACATTTTAAATAACTTTGGTACCACTGTCTAAATCGTAAGAGGCACAGGAACCAACTTCCTGAGTTGTTTCTGGTTCTGCTAAAAAAAAACCCTACCAGTAGTTACCTTTCTGCTCACTGACTCATTAGATGTATCTACCATATTTTGGGAAGAGGAGAGATACGTACTAGGCAAGGTGGTTTATAGAACAGAAGTGAAGATTAATAATGATGATGCTCTTCTAAAAAAGAGAATATTTCCTTTGCTTTTAAGAAACTGATCTGCTATGTACTCTTTTCTCACACAGAATAATTTCTGTGGGCTGCTGTCTCGCTGTCACTATATCACACACATGCCTTGTGTAAGATTGTAGGTGTAATGTTTTTGTCTTATTATATGAGCATGGTACTTTTTGCCAAACCAATCTAAAGCAAACTTCTTAGGCTGCAGTTGAATATGCACAGATCTAGCAGTTAAGTCCCATTCAGCACAGTGAGACTAATTTTTGAGTAGCTATGCACTGCAATGCTTGTTCATTACAGAACAAATTTCAGGTATTACTACTTTTACTACTTCAGAAATAGTTATAAAAGGCACCCTGTAATTGAAAACACACACACGCACACCTCTCTTATCTCAAAGAAGCTGCAATTGGCCCAGTTAGCGCATGCATTTTTTTTCCTGAGGCAAGGGAAGGAAGCAAAGCGAAGAGCTATTCTTGCTCACTTCTTTTGATGCATATTTCAGTGCTTGTTCTTTGCTGTTAGTCCCTTTCCCTAACCCTTTCTTTAAATAATGATGATGATGATGATAATAATAATAACAGCAATAATGATAATAATAATAAAGCTAGAACACAGGGGACTTGTCTTCAGTAAAAACAAAAACAAATAAAGTCTGGACTTGCAAACTTCACAGAAGAATAAGTGTTAACATTTTGCATTGCTGTTCTCTTAAGGTTGGTTCTGCAGGCAGAGCTCGATGAGTGAAATTAATCCGGGCTTCAAGCTTCCTCAGGTGAATGAAGCTTGGAAGGTTGCTTTCCCCTGTCTTTATCTCGGCTGCATTGGGTTTCAAAAAAGCAGACCACAGCAGTAGCCCGCAGTGTGGCGGTAACCTAGGGGTCAGACAAACTTGAATTTTAGCGTTGGGTCTGTCACTGTGTCTATCAAGCTTTCCTGTGAAATGCCTCTCACAGTGCTGCTGGCTGTGTTTTGTGCACTGTTGGCTGGCCGTGAAACATTAACTGGGCCTCTGTGATCTGGTTATTAGCTTCAGCTTGAAATCTTTTTTTAAAAAAATAAAAACAAAAACAAGCAGACTTGTGTCTTTGAGTCAGAGCCAGGAAAGAGCAGGGTGGCTATATGTAACTTGAAGGTATATAGAACTGGTTTCACCTATGAAGAAGAAAATGAGCTTGAAATAAAAGCTTTGCTGTGGTACCTCCAACAGTGATGTGCCGATATACAATTATTTATTATTTGTATGTATTTATTACATTTGCATTCCACCTTTCCTTGCGGTTCCTTTTCTGCTTCTGGTTCATTCACAGCCTTATCAAGTAGGTTAGGCCCAGAGGCAAGAGACAGGCCCATCGTTACCTGATGAGTTTCATGACTTCTTGAGTTTGAATCTGGGGCTCCCGGTTCTAGTCCTCCACTCCAGCCATCCCACTAGCTCTCATTAATGTCATGCCGTTGATGTACTAGGTACTTTTCAGAAAAGCTGGCGAACTCTTGGCCCCCATCCCATCTCACCCTGATTATCCGTGGCAATTTGGGTTGTTGGAGATTGCTTAAATAATGAATAATTATATCTGCTCTGTTCTCGTCTTCCTTTGTAAAGCTTAGAGCAACTTCTCTGGGCAGTTACCAGACTGAGATCTGTTTAGTTTTAACCAGTTAACAGCTTAGTCTGTAAGTCAATTTGAAGTTGTTTGTTTAATTGATGCCTGCTGGGAATTAGGTTGTCTACATATTGCAAGATAGAGAAATGAAGGAAATGTAGCAAAGACTTGCTTTCAGTCTTTCTAGGATGGCTGTATGGCAGAGATTTCCAGATTTTTCATGTTGGTGACACAGTAGTTCAGTTTTACTAGCAAACCGGAGGTTAAATTAACCCCTAATAAGAGATACAGACACATACATACATTGTAATAACAAAATGTATGGGGACACAATATATCTCGTGAAAACCTTTCATATATTTTTAAAAATATATGGTTTATAAATAATAACATACATTTCCAAGATTGTAGGCGACATACCTACATACTTCAGGTGACACGTTAATGTGTCCTGGCACACCAGATGGAAAGCCCTGCTGTATGGAGTGGTCAGAGCTTGGTGAAGCACATCTTTGGATTATCTCTCTGATAATTCCAAGCCTGGTGGACTATCAGTCCCAAAAAAAAAAAAAAAAAAGTAAACTTAAGCCAAATGTTTGTATTTTGCCATGTGTTTTCAGCGTCGTATTCCCTGTCATTTAAAGAGATGCACGTAGAAAAGGTAAGGAGCCATAGGGGAATATTATGGATCATAAAGGGTGTGAGTTTGGTGACTTTTCTTTTGACAGACAAGTTTACTGATGCCTTCTATTGATTTTGTCAAAAGTAAAAGGGCTGAGAACTTATTGCCATGTGCCCTTTTTATAGTACAATGCTTCATTTTTGCCAGAAATGCAGGATATTGATTTATTAAACTGTCAGGCATACTCAGATTCACAAAGGTTAGAAACCCTTTAGAAATGACCACACCATCCAAACTCTTTTTTGTTCCTTTTCCCCTTTCTTTAACACTCAAATTTCACTCTCTGTGCCCTGGTGTTTGTCCAGTCATTCTCTCTACTCATTCTTTGCTCCCTCCCCCTCTTTACCAGGCAGCACGACTACAGGTTGATTAATTTAATTCTAATTAATCAATCAACCCATTTAAAAACAGAATAGCTCCAAAAGCATACATTCTTTATGACCTAAGCCAAGTTTCATGTTTAGGTTTCATTGTTTCAGTGCTAAGGTGGTCTGTCTCATATTGTTACATATAAAATATTTTCATGATGATCTTGAGGAGCAATAGTTTTGTGAGAGTGCCCAGACTCTTCTTTTAGAAGGCTATAAGTCCTTCATAGAACTAGAATGCCCACACTGCCTTGACTAAGAGCATGGTGACTGCAGTTTTACTCTGTAGCATAGGCATATCCTCCTCACTGCTTAATTACTGTTAGAATTATTGCCACCCGTTCACTGAGACATAAGTATGTTACAAACACATTGCTTTTTCGTCACCTCTGCTCTGATAATTTTGCCCTCTTTCCCTTCCTCAAATCCTGAGAATTGTAGTTTGGTGTGATTACTGAAAGTTCTCTGTTACAGTCTACTGTAGGCTTTTGGTTACCCAAAGTGAATCCAGTGACTGCCGTTTTCACCAGCAGTGTACACCACCATGGTATAGTGTTTTGAGCATTGAGCTACAGCTCTGGAGACCAGGATTGAAGTCCCATCTCAGCTGTGGAAACGCACTCGGTGACTCTGGGCAAGTTACACTCAGCTGCAGAGGAAGGCAAAGGCAAACCCTCCTCTGAACAAATCTTACCAAGAAAACCCCATGATAGGTTCACCTTAGGGTTACCGTAAGTTGGAAGTGACTTGAAGACAACAACAAGAAGTACGTCTTCCCTCTACAACTTGAGTGGCTGTGGTAGAAGCTCCAAGATGGTGTTCCATTTGAATTTTTACATATGCATCTGGGGCCATTCTGGAGATACTGTCTCCTTCCCGGTGCTATCACTTAACTTTCCAGAGTTTAACTTCCTTTTCTCCAGCTTGTACACCACTCAGCTGCCCCCAAAACACTTTCTACCCTACTCTCTGATAGACCTGGACTTGTCTAGGAATGGGTAATTAACTCTTGTTTAGACAGGTCTTTTCCTAAAACTAATCGAATTAATTTTTGAGAAACTTGCAGAAGGACAAAAATGGATAAAACTGTTAGAAACAGATTCTGTTGAATTTTTTTAAAAAAATAGAATATATGCTACATTTGATGTTGTCTGTTCCCCGATATTGTTTTCTTATCAGATAAAACTATGTTAGTAAAATGCCAGATGGGCCTGTGTGTTTTCCCTGTTGTTAGAGGTTTCTGTGTCTCAAGAAGTCTTAACTGTGGTTGATTGATTACAGAGGTATGAAAAATATTCCTTCCAAAAATACTAGAATGCATCCCCCCTCTTTTCTGCAAATTCACACCCCTTTGTGGTGTTGATTGAAAAACAAAACTTCCCCCATCTTAAGATGTTTGATTATGGCGTAATGCAGCTAATTTAAGCATCTGTTTATCACAGCCTGGCTACTCTGAATGTGAAATTTCAATTGAATTACCTCCCAAGAGAGCTTTTGAGCTCGGAGGGTAAAACAAATCATTTTCCATCCATTCCCTTGGGACTGGCAGTCAAAAGAATTCATCTAAATAGTTTACATGTGATTTGAAAACGTTGCATCAACTGGCCTGGGTCTTTGTTGTTAGTGGAAAATTGCCAGTGTAAATGGCATATCTTGCGCTAACTTGACCGCAACAGTGTTACACGTTTCTACCGTGTGTAAGTAGTGTTAGAGCCTTGAAAGCCTTTTGCGGTGAAGTAATTCGTGTTTGATTTTTTTTTTTAAAGAAACAACCTAATTGCATGTTGTGTTGTAGAACAGAAGGCAGACTATATAAGACTTTGACCTTGAGACGGTGGCTTGTGTGGGGAGGGGTTGCATCTCCTCTTCCACATTGATAAGCAGCATTGCAAATTGTTGCAAACGGAGGCATGTTGTCCTGCTCTGAAGGGTGGTCTTCTCATTCTCCCCTTCTTTTCTTCCAACTTTTCGAACTTTTTGCTTCTTCTGTGCAAATCTGATATCTCTTGAAGCATTTTCCACAACTAAGACCAGACAAACACATGCAGGAGAATCAAGTGGCAGTCTTGATGTTGGTGAGGATGCCACTTACAGCTGTGGGTTTTTATTATTTTTGTAGTGATCTTCTATGGGTAAAAGAAATCCTGTATAAATAAAAACACAGTTGGCCGTCCATATCCGCAGATTCAATCAACCCTGGCTTGAAAATATTAAAAAAAAATTCCAAAAAGCAAATCTTTTGAGTTCTTTGACATTTTATGTAAGAAATACCGTTTTACTGTCTCACTGTATATACTGGGACTTGAATATTCACAGATTTTGGTATCCACAGGAGATCCTGGAACCAAACCTCAGCAGATACTGAGCCCTCGCCATTGAATACAGGAGAGTGGAGTTTCTGCCCAGTCCACTCATTGACTTGTCAGAGTTCTAATTTTGAGGAATGTTCAGTGTAAGGGAGTGTTGAAAACACAATTCCCCTAGCTGTAACCTGAAAAGGTTCAGTTCATTCTGTTACCTCTGTTACGCTGTTTTTGTCAGTCCTAGTTTGAGTCTGCATTTGTTTTGAGATTTGAGTATATAAATCAAGAATTGGGGATAAAAATTTAAAGAAATATCTATGACTCTGCCAAGAAGACTAAAATTTGGAAAATGTTACTGCAGATCTCTGAGTTGCCAAGTAAAGTGTGAGACCAAGTGAATACATGGACTTGGATGCATCTTGTGTATGGATAGCAACAAGCAGTATTTTTGAAGGAGTATGTGCACTAAGGCCACCCAGAAATTTAATTACTTTTGAGATATATTTCTGACTCTGCTGCCAATTTTCTCTCTTAAATTAAAGGGCCCCAGAAGGCAGAGAGACAGCTCTGCGTACAGCCTGCACTGCTCAGTTGTACATTTAGTTGCTACCTCTTTAATAGTCTTGGGAAACAGCAAATACATAGTTCATCTCTGTTTAAAGCATGAAATGGAAATAGAAGAAGGACAGACCCTCCAGCTCTTTCTTTTGTCCCCTAGGGTACCTGGCAGAAAGGGTAGTTCTAGCCTCTTGCATACTCTAACTTGGCTTGTTTGGGCACTGAGCACAGAGCTGTAGGTTTGTGTACACTTTCTAAAGGGCTGTTTAATCTCTAATACAAAGAGAGACAGGTAAATAGACATGCCTCAGTGACTGACAAATGTCAAGGCTGCACAGAAGTTGTCCACATAATGTGCTGTTCTTGGGGAACAACTTGAGGATGAACAACTTGGAGCTCAGTAACATAAGACTTGAAAACCTTGAAGAGCAGGTTTGCTGGCAGTGTCAAGACTTAATGATGGCAGAGTTCCATGTGTGTTTCTGAGCTCTGTAGCAAAGTCCTTGTGTCCATGCGCTCCCAAACACACAAACCTACATGGTAGCATTTGCAATGGTAATCCAAAATGTCACTGTGAATACTTGTCTTCTTCCATCTTCAGGTTGAGAAATTTCCATTTCAGAAGATAGATTTCTATTTATTTTCCTATTGCCCCTAACTTTCTGCTACTTAGAAATGCTTCTCTTTGCCCATATACATTCAAGTAGTGCTTTACTGAGCACACAAGGAGCTGAGTTTTAATACCAGAGCGTTTAAGAGTTTTAATACCAGAGCGTTTAAAGCAATCATCCATATAATGACCATTGCATGAAGGACATGTGGATCTGCAAATTTACAAGCAAGCCAGAAAGTCAGTCTATATTAAAATAGGTTAGAACTTGCATGATTATACTTTGGGTTAGGTTGTTGGTCTTGGAAAGCCTTTGCCTCTTATCACTTGGGTTGAGGGGTGGTATTCTTGAATAACTAAGGTACTATATGATATTGTGCTAGAATTTACTTCCTTTACTTTAAAGCAATAAGAATGAGCTAAAGTGTTCAATGAAGAATCAGAAATCACATGTGGCCTAGTTTTATGAGAGATGGAAAACCTATGTATGATATGTACTAATTCCAGATTGATGGTGAAGGTTTAAATGACTTTAGAGATTTTACAGTTTGGAAGAAAATGGGGAAAAAACAATTTTTCTCATTTTTCCCAAAGCCTTTTATTTTCTGGGAAAAAAATTGAAAATAAAACTCTTTTAAAAGGGAATTTGGAATATTTTTCTTTTAGAATGATGAATAAAATGTTTAAGCCAGGGTGTTAATTTATTCTCCCAGTTTTTTTTCCCTTAAAATTATAGAACAGGAAGAATTTTCTGTAATACAATGTGTAGTATCTCATCATTCCAATTCCTGGTCTTGGTATCCATTTCTCAGGTTGTTTGTCTTTTTTTAAATGGGGGCAAATGCTTTATGTGTGTTTGATACTGTGGAAGACTAGAGGAGACAGAATAAGTGTCTCTGTATTTTTAGTGTTGATTTTTTTCTTTTTTTGCCTGCATCTAATAAAGTGACAAAACCAAACAAGTTCCTTGCAGTTAACAGGACTTTGTAGCTCCATTTATAACAAAAAGTAAAAATTTTAAAAGGAGAATTCAGTTGTCTGACTGAAGTATGCTTTTACTATACCTAATTGTCTCAGTGAGGTATACTTTTACTAAACCAATCAGGATAATTTTCTGCCAAACAAAATCGTATAATTTTATCATATTATGTATCTTACTTAATTTATGTTCCTAAAGTAACAATATAATTTTTAGCCTATAAAGGATGCAAGTATCGCATTTTTAAAAAAATCCAAAAATTTCTTTGTTTGTCCCCCCACAACTGAAGATTCATTCAGATTCATTCAGAATTTGTAGAATATTGCTCTTCATGTCCCCCCTGCAAAAAAGGTATTTATATATAATTACTCTGCTTTCCAAGAGGTTAAAACTGAAGTCAGTTACCAAATTAATTACATTAGGATAAAATAAATCAGCAAATTTAGAAATAACGTACTTTGCCTTGCCTAATTTTGTATGCTAGTTTTGTATGAATAGGTAGTGGCTATTGTTGGTGGTGGTTTGATTATGTTGTTGTTTTTTGTATGGAGGAGATTTCACATGAACTGTATGGTCCAGACATAGGCTGCCGTCTTGGTGAGTCCTCAGCTCTGTTATAGTCAGTGCACTGTCTGTGTGTTGGGAATTCTGAACAACTTGTTCCAGCCATCGCACCTCACTAAGTGGAGGGACTTGGAGATTTGGCTTGAAGTGGCAACTCAGCAACTTTTAAGACTCGTTTATTTCTAAAATTTGTGTCCTGGCTTTTGTCCTAAAAAAGATCTCTGGGCAGGTTGAGGTATACAGTATACAAGGGACAGAGTGGAGTTTGTGTGTCAGGGAAAGGCATTCACGGCTGTATTCTGCACAGCCAAGGTTCCTAAACTGCCTGTCCCAGTACGTGTTAAGGTGTGGACTTCTTGGTGCCAGTCTCCAAGGGTATTTGTTAAGACTGTGGCTTGATGTGGTTCACAACTTAGTTCATTCAAAAGTGAGAAGAAGAAAAAGAGGCAGTGGTAAAAATATCATAGTAATCAAACAGGTACTAGGGTTAGTTTTAGTGGACAGAAGCCCGTGCCACCAGAAGTTAGGGGTTTCTCTCGAATGAAGCTAATTACCCCCAGGGTACATGTTGGCCGCTCTTTAAAATTCTTATAAAAACAAAGAAATTAATTATCCAGTATAAAAATGGGTCATATGTCTACTGGCAAACATTCAATTAACTTTTTAGTGCTTGTTACTTAATGTTGTGTTTGACTACCCAACCATTGAAAACGACTTTCCTTTGAAACAGAGCTTGAGTGGAACAGCAGTATTGCTTTGCAGCTGAGTTTTGATGGCCTATTGCTACTGGTCATCAACATTTTTTCCCAGGATCTTTCAGTCAGTTAGTTATATTTTACTTGGATTTCTGAGGGTGCTGTTTATTTCTGGAAATATTTTCTAGAGAATAGCGCCTTGTTTAGCATTTTTTAATGACATGCCTGGACCTTTCTTTTCCCTTCCCCCGCTGCCCCTATAAGCCCCCACTAGATTAAACTCAATCAACTATTGAAGCTCAAACTTTGCCAGAACATAATACTTTTAATTCCTGTCCCTGACAGACTGCAAGTATGGGAGACCACTTGAGCTGATTCGAATCTATTTGATAAGCTTTGTCTTCACCTTTTAATTTGTAATATATGCAGATCATGTTTTCCTTGCCTGTCTTGTTTTCTAATTGCATGGCTAAAAGTACTCCAAATGGTAGCTTATGAGAAGAAGAAATTTAACTATGGACCTTTACCAGTCTATTTGGTATTAATATGTAGTGTCTGATACATAGCAGATCTGCATCCAAGCAGCAATCTGGGTAGGAGACAGCATGGCAATTGCTTGTACATTAAGCTTGAGCTCTTTGGAACACCAAGGGATATGAATAGGAGTCAGCGTGGTGTAACAGCTGTGCTTGCACAGGGTTCAGATAGCTGCTCTGCTCTTGCTTGGGACAGGCGTACTCCATCATTTTATTCTACCTCGTAGCATTATTTGGAAGAGTAAAATGAGAGTAGAGGAAAGCAACAAGTGCTACCTCAACCCCTTTGAAGAAGCAGCAGCAATAAATAATAAAAACATGAAACAAATAATAACTTCATGCTCTGAAACAATGCAATCCCAACTTGTCATCACCTGCATGGAAAGTACAAAAGGATTCCACAACCGAAAGGGTCAAGAATTGTGTCTCCTCCTGCCCTTAATTGATGTTAGAGTGAAGCATGGAGGTAAAAGTGCTCCTATAAGGATCAACTTTTTTTGAGAAGCCCTACCTTGGAAAACTAAGAGGAAGATACTGCAAAATCTTTGCTTGTTCTCCTGCAGTAGAGCTAGTAATTGGAATGGAATCCTTTCTGACTGCTGCCGAGTAATGCTTCGGGGCTCCTTTTATATTCTCCTTCACTATACACAGTCCCACTTTTCTCCTCTGAGGAACTGTTGCTGGATGGAATGATGGTGGTCTTCACTGACATATCTGCTCAGTGGTTTTCCATTTGGCCTTGGAGAAGTCTGTGGCACACATATGTGCACAAGTTCATAAGTGATTCTGGCACAGAACTGTAACGTGCTTTGAATATGGAACATGTTGCAGCAGTTATTACTGCTATTAATTAACTGATGTAATTTTCTCTGCCAATTAGCACTTCAGTTTTTTATATAAAAATAGTAAACATGCCATCTGAAACAATAGTTATGAAGTGGTAGCCTAATATGCTTATATGTGCAGAAACTTTTAATTGCTTTACATGGAGAGGCAAAAAGATACTATCAATGAATTAATGACTTCTAAAAGCAAGGTATAAAGATGCAAAGAGTTTTAATAAAATACACTAGACTTGGGATATAGCAACCATTTCTTTGGGTATTTTTGGCATCAGATATTTTTGTAGGGGAAAATATAAAACAGCAACTGAATCACAGTCATTGCTCTTGTCAGCAGCCAGATTCTGTCATTCTTGTATTCTGTGACATATTGGCTCATATCCTAACTTCTTTAGAATAGGTGCTTATCAGAATTTTGAGTACGGTTAGCATAAGAAATGTTTATAAACAGAATAGAAACAAAATTATAAAAGATCAATATTTTAAAAGACTAGTATTTTAAAAATCTGTTAAATGTATTTTAAGCCTTTTTTTAATAGAAAAATCTCAACAAACTACTAGAACTCTTTAAAACAGGAATGGCAGTTGCGTGGCCTTCCAGATTTGTTGGACTACCTTTCCCAGTATTCTCTGCCAGTGGCTATGCTAGCTGAGTTGCTGAGAGTTGCAGTTTAGCAACATGTGAAGGACTGCACAGTTCCCACATCTGCTTTAAAATATGCTCCCTATTGCAGTCCCCTTTCTGAATAAACTCTGGACTGATGTACTGTCACAGCAAGCATTCTACTGTCTGCTTATGATGGTATGAAACAGCGAGTAGGCTCTGAACATAGCTGCTACAATGAAATCTTTGACCAATTTACTATTGATCATCCAATAGTAAATGTTAGGTCCTTATCCAAAGCACTGTATGATCTTTCCCAGATTTATAGGAAGGAATTTAAAGATGAGCCTTGTCCGTTTTCAACTCCAGAGTCTTCTCATTCCTGGGGAAGGCTGGAAAATCTCCAAAGCACTAACTGGTGAGCTACAGCTTACTGATGTTGGAAGAAACAGCTGGTTGTTTTCATCCCTTAAACACATGGGTGCATGCATGGAAGCTCTTTGACCATGCTTCACTCTGGATCCCATGTATGAAAAGGAAGATGTTAAACGAAAATGATTGTCTGGTTTTCTGTGTAGTCTTCTTTTCAATCTTCGTTTTTCTGAAAGTACAACACATGTATCTCTAAAACAGTGGTTCTCAACCTGTGGGTCCCCAGATGCTTGTGGACTTCAGCTCCCAGAAGCCCCAGCCACTATGGTCAATGCTCAGGGCTTCTGGGAGCTGAAGTCCAAAAACATCTGGGGACCCACAGGTTGAGAACCACTGCTCTAAAATATCCAAATAGAATACAAGTTCTTCATTATCTGGAATGTGTTAAGATCTTCCAATTGTGAACTGATTTCTGTGTCTGACCAAGAATCACACTGAAGGGCAGCAGTAGAATACAGAGACCCCCCAGCTAAGAATCGTACTGACTACCATGATATTATGTAATACATAGGGGATATAAATGCAAATATTGTAATGTGAATGAAAAAGGTATCCCAGTTTGGAAGCCTCTGGAATTTTGCTAGTCTTATCTGAAGAATTAAAATTCTAGCTCTTTATTGAGATATGCACATCTTATAACATATTTGTACTGGACATTTTTCAAGAAGTTACAGCTGCTCTGAAGAAGGTATACTAAAATGGAAGGGTATCCAGAGATCCTAAATTTTGGGCAACTACTTGTTCTAATTCTGCTGATTTGCATTTTTGCCAATAATTTGTTATATAATACCCATATCTAATACATCAATTTTTCATTCACATTATAGCATTTATATTCTTACGATTTATGTCCCCTTTGTAGGCCTAGTGTTGCATAATATCATTGCAGTTGTATATTTTTTAGCATTCTTTTGGTGGAACTGATCACTTCATTCAAGCTTTGATAAGTTTTGAAATCAACTTCGCAGTCAATCTGTTGGGATATAATTTCCTGTCTTGTAAAAGGACTCACACTGCCTTATGCTGTATCCAAATTGTTGTCGGCAGCATCATCTTTAGTGTTTGGACTTGACTGTGATGCTAGTCAAATGCCTCTGCATTAAAAAATAAATAAAATAAAATCTTGCAGAAACACAATGCATAGCTGCTGTGTATATATTCATACATTGGAGTGATTACATTGCAAGGCAGCAGGAGTTCTCCTGGAAACAGGACAAATCATCAGAGTAACAACAGTGGAGAATGCAAAGGTTGGTCTGTGGAATACAAATAAAGTATTGAGTATGAGGTTCTGCCTCATGGAGCTGGCGCTTTTGGAAATGTGGTGATAAATGCACTGATAAATCCAAGGGAATGAATGCTGTTGTGAAAGCCCTGATGAAGGCTAGAAAGTGTCCAGTAAGTAGGAATTGCACCGCTTGGTCAGGCACAATGAAATTAAATAGAATTTGCTTTAGTGAAATTGCATCAAGGTTGATTAAAGAGGCTCCTTGGGGAAAGTTGTGATCGCTTTTCTCTGAATCCACTTAAGTAAGTGAATCCCCAGCTTGCTGTGCCTGTGGCTTTTCCATCCCTTTCTCTTTTCTGCTTATTTCCATGTCTTTCTTTTCTCTTCCCCATTACTCTTCTCCCTTTGTTTCTGTGAGACTTCTCTTATTCCCATTGGCCTGAGTAGCTTTCCTTTAGAGTTAATTCTACTTCCATTTTATTCAGCAAGAGCTACTAAAAAGATAGAATGAATCCACTTAGTGTGGAAAGTATGAATTAGGTGATACTTTTTCCAAAAAACTCTGAGATATACTGTTGCTTGAACCTCTAGAAATAAAATGCAGTATATGTTGATGATCCCTCGTTAAGGCAGTAGAAAGGTATATTTTCAGGAGCACAGTCTTTAAAAAAGCATGACAAGAGTAACAGAGAGCAAGGTGAAACAGGCTATTTGCAAGCAGCTACTCAGTGAAAACTTTTAAGGAAATTATTCAACCCTTTTTTTCTGGAGTGGGGGGAGAGTTGAATCCTGCCAAATCATTGAAGGAGAAAGCAATCTATTAAACTAAAAAAACACTCATCATTTTATTGCTATCTCAGTATTAAGTGGGCTAACTCTCTTTCACTGTGCGTTGGGGCTTTTCTTTGGTTTATAGGGAGTGTAAGTATCAACTCTGGCTTAAGGGAAGAGGGGTTTAAACTGTATGCAATAAAGTTTAACATTCCTGTAGAGATGTTTTGCACTGAGGGCCAAAGTAGAGATGCTCTGTGTTCTGTTGATGTGCTTGCTTGATTGAACAATGAATCTCAAGAATTTACTAATTTTTTTTTATGTTCACCGGACTGAGATCAGCATATATCTCTCTATTTTTCCTAGTTTTGATTGCCTTCTATAAAGTGATCAGATGTATATGTGCTTTTCAGAGATGTCTATAGTGAGTTCACCATAACTAAGACCACAGATAATGCCTGCCTTAGTTGGGACTATTCTTGCTGAAGAGGCATGTTCATATTATGAACGTGTTCATGAATCCAGGCCTTCTCTTGGAGGTTCAGATGTCTTCTTTATCTGAGAATGCATTTTGCCTAACTTTGCGTCATTACAGGTGGATGGTCGCAGTGGAGGAAACCTCAGTTTTGAGTTTGCAAGAGCGAAACATTTAATAACTGAGTGTCTTATGGGTCTCTCATCCGTACAGCCACCATAAGTTGAAGCTGATTTGATGGCAATGAACAATAATAACATAGTTTTCTATACATAGGGGTTTCAAAATTATCCCAAGGTGAATTCAAAAAAATCTCTGTGTAGCATTTAGTGTATTTTTCTTGTTATTTGCCATAAAGTTGACTTCAATTTGTGTGACCTTAAGAATGAAAGATCTCCAGGAGCCCCGCTCATTAACTGCACCGCTGAGATCTTGCAAACTCAGGGCCATGGTCTCCTTTGTTGAATAAATCCACCTGTGATGTGGTCTTCCTCTTTTCCTGTTGCTGTCTACTTTAAACAAGCATCACTGTGTTTTCCAGTGAATCTTGTTTTCTCATGATATGTCCAAAATATGACAATCTCGGTCTAATCGTCTTCACTTCTAGTGAGAATTCAGACTTGATTTGCTCTGAGACTCATTCATCTGTCTTTTTTAGCAGTTCATGTTAAGCACTTTATAAAAGATAATTAATAATAGCCTATGTAGAATGAAACCATTAAAAGTATTATACTCTGACAAAGTTTGAGCTTCAGAAGTGAAACCACCCAGGAAAGAGAAATTAGGGGATTGTGTTTGTAGTGCATATGATAGAAAAGTGGTTCAGAAGCTATCTGTGTCAACATGTTCAGCCATGGGAGATGCATAATGACTCATAGGATAGTGGTACCCTTTGCTGTTATGCAGTACAACTTAAAAGAGGATTTGCTTAGCTAATACAGAATCAGTGTTTGTTTGCTGTTATAGTAACAACTGAAATTCAAAGTTCAGAATCAGGATCCTTCTGACTACAAGTTGCTTGCAACTCTTATTAGAGAAAGAGTACTTCCATCATACTCAAGTTCTGAGCTTTGCCGAGATATCTCGATGTCAAGACTCTTGGAAGCATCTTGCTTTATGGTGCTAGTGATCTAATTCATTGTAGTAGTTCCTCATTTCTGAACAAACTTTATTGAGAACAAACTTTTGGTTGTTAAGAACTGGTTGTCAGCACACTTGATCAAACAGAGTAGTTTTGGTGTTCTCTGTGTGATTCACAGTTGGACACACTTTGTCCTTTCTTGCAGTGCATGAGATCTTGGTTTGAGGCCTATAAACAGCACCTTTTTTGTCCTGATTTAGCTGGAGCACCATTTTCTACACATCCCTTTGGCCCTTTCCTCTTACTGTTCCCTGTTAGCAGTTGTCAAATGAACTAATTATTTTCACAGCTTGAAATGTATTAGAGCTCTCCTTGAAAACTGTTTATTTTTTGGGTACGCTTTGATGTCATGACCTAAACTTCAGCTCAGCCCTCCTATGTTCCCCTCCAATTAAGGACATAGAGGCGAAACATAATAAAGAGGGCAAATGGGATGCGGAAACGATAGAAGGTGAATGGAGTAGAATTTGTGGTGTAGCTGTGGTTCCCTGCATCTCCGCATTTCTCATTCTAGCCACATCATGCTGTGAATCTGCTTGAGTTTCTAAGGGCAATAAAGACAAGGCCAGTGAGCAGTCATTCTCCATAGTAGGCTGCCCTACCATATTTGCTGAACGTGCAGGTGGATGTTAATGCTCTCCTAACAAGATTATCTTCCGTGCCATGCCTGTGCAACTTTCCTGGGACAGGTTGAAGAGAACAAACTGTAGGGAATGAACTCATATACCAATGAAAGCCCAGCATGTATGCAGCAGAATCTTATAAGTATTTTTTTTCTCTTGTGTATTCCAAATATTGATTGGATATATAGTCTGTTGTAAAAATGCCTTGCACACTTCTGAGTTTCCAGCCCTTAAGTTTATTGACATGAATATTGCTACTGAACAATAAATCATCTTCATTTTGTTTACTCGCTCCATGTTACACTGGGAAGGAAGACATGGTGAAGGCAACGTTGGAGATGTAGACCAAAATACCCTATTTGCTGGAGTATAAGACTCACCTTTTTTCCTGAAAAATACTGTTTGAAAATGGGGTGCGTCTTATATGCCAGTGCATCTTATACACTGGCAAATAGTATTTGTCGGTGTATAAATGGGGTGCATCTTATATGTTGGTGCATCTTATATGTTGGTGCATCTTATATGCCAGCAAATACGATAATTCTCACTGAGCAACACACAGTTACCAGACTGTATGGCTTTTTCCTCTGTGGTTTATATATGCATTTTTTGTTTGTTACATTTGTAATCCATCTCTCCACCAATGAGCTCAAAGTGGCATATATAGCTTTCTTTCTCCCTACTTGTATCCTCACAATTATGCTGTGAAGTAGCTCAGGCTGAGAAGGATAAATTGAGTACCCTTAAGTTACCCAAGGGAATGTCATGGCTCAGTTAAAACCAGTGTCTCTTAAGTATTAGTCCAGCATTGTAACCGTTGTTGTTGTTGTTGTTGTTTGTGTGCCTTCAGGTTGTTTCCAACTTATGACAACTCTAAGGTGAACCTAACATAGATTTTTCTTGGGCAGATTTCTTCAGAGGACACTTACCACGGTCTTTCTCTGAGTCTAAGAGAGAGTGGGTTGCCCAGTGAGTTTCCATGGCTGAGGAGAGATTCAGACTCTGGTCCCTCAAAATCCTAGTCCAACAATCAGACCCCCACACTGGCTTTACTGTAACCATTAATCTCTTCCTTATCAGACTGGCTGTCTTCTGTCTGTGGGACAGACTCTGGTAGAGGCAAGTAGGTTCTGAACATCCTTTTTTGGCCTGGATGCAGATCCTGCTGTGCCTTTGTATCTTGTCATTTAGTCTTTTCCAAAAATAAGACAAAACTAGACATAGTGGGTGGGCAGATATATTGGCCATAGGAAGAACCAGAAAGCTTGTACTCTCACATTTGGAGTGGTAGAAGATTTCTTTCCTTCTGGATCCATAGACTAGTGAGGTATGCACTGTTTTTCACTGTGCCTTTTTCCCCTGAATTATGTGCTTATAATTTCTGTTGGCGCTGAACAATAATTTTGCATGTACCAAGGTGTATAATTCCAGATCTCTGCCCAGAGGCAACCAGTGAATACAACTAGACCTCAACCTGCTGAAATCAATCCCAGCTGTGTTTGTTTCGGTGTGTGATCTTGTATATATGAGAACATTCAGACCTCAGTCGGTACCTTCATTTTACTCTCACACTGCATGTTCAAATAAACTGCAGCTTTAAGAATGGGGTAATCAATTGCAGTTTGTTCCCTTTTCTTAAATCTGAGGAAATCCTAAGTAAAAACTGATACTAATATAACTTTATGGTTGAGAATTAAATGCACACACAGGACAGGAAATTAAGTTTCGTAGCTGCTGTTCCTTTGGCTGCTTGGCACAGAGAACGCCTTAGAGGGAAATTTTGTTCTGTGATCATACTGTGGCTTCTGACCTTGATAGTTTGTTCCAGGTCTACATTGGAAGTTCACTGGTGTCAATGGAGTGAATTGCTGTTGTAAGGAAAGCAGCATGCCATAGATTTAATGGGCAAGTGTTTTCCTTGTAGGACATGATTTCTTTCAGGGCAACAGAGTGCCTGCAACATTTATTGCATGTGCTGATACATCTATGTTATGTGCACTAATTTTTACTGCTCATCCCCCTGATTATTGTGTTTTGTAAACTTGGATTTAATGAATTACTTAGGCCAAGCTCCTTAATCCCTCCTAGTCTCCTTTTACTTCTGCTCATGGAAGATGTCCAGGATTCCCATTTCAAGCAGCTATGCACAGGAAGTACTGGATGGCTGCCTGGTGAAGCCTGTGACTTATTTCATACTTGATTTGTTCACAAAGGGAGGGTATTGAAGAGACTCCAGGGACATGTATTTTCAGAATTAATGGGGAAACTCAAAGCAGTAAACCTAATGTTGTGACAATTAGAGTAGACCCATTGAAACGAATTGGGCTTGTTTGTGGCTACTTGTACCAGTTTTGTTGATTTTAACAGATCCATTCTAGTTGGGCAGATCCTTGATCCTGTTAATCTTAACGCTCCTGATAATGCCCAGTGGAGTAGACTCACTGAACTGATGATAACTTTGTATGTCAACACATTTGTTAGAATCATTGATTTAGAGTGTCTATCTGGTTAGAATTAAAATATGATTTAGGCCAGAGGCTTTCTTTGGACGTAAACATCTTCAGAGCAGCATATTTTGGAGATAATTATATAGTGGCTGTGCATTAGGTATTGTTGCTCCCAAGGAATAATTATGTGTAATCAAAATGAAATTTGGGTTCTGAGATAGAGAGGATTTTCTCCTGTTCCCACAGTAAAATATCCCATCTATCCATTTGCCTCACTTTAGCCTTACAAGCTTATATAAAAATGCAGCCTCTTTTCATTTTTGCATCCCTCTCTTTCTTGGGTTCCCACCTACCAGCTGATCACCAAATAGCTCCCAGAGCAAGATGTTGATCTTCATAAGATTCAGACGTGTTACTTCTTTCTGTGGAAGAAAGGACTCTGTTCTGTGCTCGCGTGCTTAGGACACAACTGCGGAAGAGTGCTGTTGAAATTTCCCTTTAGGCTGACATTGACGATAGGCTCAGATTTATGGTGTTTGGTTCCAGACTCCAGAACACCTTCATGTCTCGTTGCAGTCATTTATCTACCTGAATGAAGAGAAAACATTAATTTGTGTGTGAGCGTGATAGTACCATTCAGACTATCTCAGTATCCTTGTAGCCAACTCTAAAACTCAAGGAATATCCAGTTCTTTTCTCACAGGCCTTCAGGCAATGGCTGCTTGTTGAGCAGGAACCCCTCAGTCTATTCAACAGTTATGCACGTGTGTGTGCCTTCAATTCGCCTGTTGACTTACGGTAACCCCATTAATTTCATAGGTTTTTCTCATGCAAAAGTAGTTGAGGCTAAATTGTTGAAGTCCTTTTCCTTAGAAATGCATTAGCGTTGGAGGTGGTACACTTCTTGAAAGAGCTATAAATAGTTTGGATTGATATAGGGTGGCCACGCTTTATCAGATGTGGACTAATATTAATTTCATTAGTTATTTTGTGTTTATTGTTTTCTGTGTCACTTAATTTCTGACTGTCATTACTTGCATTCAACCCATGGGAAGAACTGGGGTAAAGGTAGAACGAAGTAACTAAATATTGCAAAGAAAAATAAAGTTTCCTCTTTTTATATAAAGTTTCCTTTAAATGGAGGATCTGTGTCTAAAGGGGGCCATAATGCAAATTAAATGGTGACAGTAGACAGTGATGGTTTGCATTACAGCAATAGCTTTGCAGGTTCATTTCCGTTGTATATCTTACTTGAGTTATGCAAACGTGCAGGGGGAGTTCTGCAGTTTTTTCTGTATACTTTTTGAAAGGCTTTTGTTTCTAAAGATGTAGAGTGAAAAAACGACATTTCCACACAAAGGGAAGAAATGTTTATTTTAAGAACACCCAAGTACCCTGTTATGATATAGCTTGTTGGATTCCAGATTGCCACAGCTTCTTCATGCCGAAGATGAATGGGGATTTTTAAAACGATCCATTTCAGAGGGAGATATCCAGGCTTGAAAATCAGCTTGCCTGCTTAAAGAAGTTATAATGTACATTCCTTTGAATATTCTTGACATTCTTTTAACTTTGCTGTGGTTAGATTTTTTTAAAAACATTTTTTTTGCTGTGCCCATTTATACTAGATCTGTGAAAGTATATGATAATTCTTAATTGTTTAAGGTAACTTGCCTGATGGGAACACATGGAAGGCAGGAGAGTGTGTAACACACCTAAGGTCACTCAGTGGGTTTTTGTGGCCAAGTGGTGAATTGAACCCTGGTCTTCAAGGTCATAGTGCAGTGCTCAAACCTGTACATCACATTGCATTTACCTGTGCACATACATATAGCCTATTTATTCACAGGTGTGTACCTATGTACATACCTATGAATAAATAGGTTATGTTACACTACAGGCAGATGTTTTGAAAGTGTTTCTTTGCTGATTGGAATATGTGGGACTGCTCCCCATTCGATGGAGATACTTGAAATTTCCCATCGAACATTACTAATTAAACTCTTGGATGTGCAGGGTGCCTTGTGTGCATCATTTCTTCTAAGGATATAAGGAGCTCCTCTGTCAGGCTGTTAAAGAGTGCTTAGACTTTCTTTCTTTCTTTCTTTTTTCTTTCTTTCTTTCTTTCTTTCTTTCTTTCTTTCTTTTCTTTCTTTCTTTCTTCCTTTCTTTCTTTCTTTCTTCCCTCCCTCCCTCCCTCCCTCCCTCCCTCCCTGTCTGTCTGTCTGTCTGTCTGTCTGTCTGTCCGTCCGTCCGTCCGTCCGTCCGTCTTTCTTTCTTTCTTTCTTTCTTTCTTTCTTTCTTTCTTTCTTTCTTTCTTTCCCTGCACTGTCATCTTAGCTTGAAGGCTAAAAGCAAGATAAAGCTCAAAACCTGGTAATAAAAAAGTTAAAGCACAATTAAACAAACTAGCACTGCCAGCAATTTTAAAAATGTTTATAATCTTTACATTGTGAGTTTTAAAGTCTAAGGTTTGGGCTCAAAATTCACAAATGAAGCAATTTTATATATTTAATGTTCACATCTTGATTCATTGCTATCTATTTATGGGAACCTGCATATGTAGTATGTACTATGGATTTGGAACTTTTAATGGTATCTCTCTGCCCTAATACAGGAATGGTCAACTGCCCCAGGGCTGGGGAGGCTTTTCAGATTGACAGAATATTCAAGGAAAACATTTTTCTTCATTTTTTTAAAAGTTAAAATGTGTAAAAGTTACCCACATATATGCAAAATAAGTGTAAAATTAACAGAAATTAATTAAATTTAATTTGATGAATATTATTAAATTCATTAATTTATCTCTATTCATTATTAACAAAACTCATATTTAAGAATTATTGAATATATATTTATATATAAATGAATCCTAAACGTACTTCAAGTTAAACTGTTATGACATGGATTATGATACTGAATATTGATATTGAACTGAAAACAGCCATATTGACTATTCCTATTTACTATAAGATGTTAGCTTCCTTTTCTCACTGACAGTGCATTTAGGGTTAGTTGGCAGATTTCAGCATAAAACTGCAATGGTGTTGTTTTTTTTTAAAAAAAGGGAAAAGAAAAATTAAAAATAAAAATTCTGAGGAACACTGAATCCCCACAGAAAGGAACTTGTTGAACCATGTATATTTTGCAAAAGTCTTTTTAAAAATTTCTATATTGTTTAAAATGCTTTTATTTGTTGTTCATTGCCTTGAAAACCCTTTGTGGACTGGGACTCAGTATATAAATAGCTGGAGTGGAAGTAAAAGTGTATGGTTTTTAGCCGAAATATAGGCTATGTGTTATGATCCCCTTATGAATGCTATTTTTATTTACCTTGTGAGTTGATTTGAGAAAGCTACTGTGGATCAAGCTATTACCCAACCATCAACTGGTGTTGAACAGTAACAGTAAAAGGAGACCTTTCCAAAGTTATATGCACTTTCATCCCTGTGTTAATCAGTGTAGAGCAAAGTGCTTAGGGATGAAAGTAACACCCTGGGAAAGTAAAAGGCACCCATTCATTCCTAAAGGATACCTGTCTGGCCTTCCATTTAAAGGGATTGATAGAGGGGATGTCCTTTATCTTTGGTTGTGCTTTGCATAAATGCCTGCCTGTCACCATTATCTGTTTTTTAATGTTCCAAGCATCCTCAAATGCAACCCTTCTACAAATAGCAGTTGCTCAAATGAAGGTGGGCTGTCCTTTTTGCCTTTTCCAGGTGGTGTGGTCTCTTCCCAGATAAAGGGCCTGAATTATATGACTCAAGATCTGGCTGGGGTTGAGGGAAAAGAGTCCCCTTCGAAAGAAAAGCAAGATATAAAATAAACAAATAATAAATTGAGGAAGAGCAATTATTCGTCTCTTTCATATTGTTGAAAAGACTGGAGTTTGGCAGTTAATAGCATGTTGGATAAACCTGGGTCTTCATTCTGTGAGAAGGACACTTTTTCCTCCAAAGATGACAGAGGGGTATTCTCTTGGTTGTAAAGTCCAGTTACTTCAAAACTGAGTATTAGGTAAATTAATGTTGGTTTTTTAAAAAAGTTTTATAATAAATTTTGCTACCAAATTGGTATTATAAAAAAAAAAGAAGGCTGGTGAAGGAACTGGTCGTCCCTGGATGCATTTTAGAAGAAGCCTTCAGTTGCTTTCTTGAAGGTTCAAAATGATTTTCTTTACATATGAGGGAATTGTCTGTCCTGGTTGACTTATTTCACATGTGGATGTTGATAGTTTTGAATAAAGTTTGCTGAAGTATGTTGAACTGCTCTTTTTTTCTGAACCTATCTCTGTTCTTTTATTTGTTGTTTTATATGTTATTTTTCCCTTCGGAAGCAAATTTTCTATCAACAAAATAATGCCTAGGGACACATCTACTTTGTTTACTGAAGTATACCTATCCTAACATTGTTTGCAGAGTAAGTACATTTGAACATAGGTGTGTAAGTTAGAAATGTTTAGGGAGGAAGGGCTACAGGCCCTGAACCCTTTTATTTCAAAGGTATCAAGAATACTGCATCTTTACAGAATGAAAAGACACGGGAGCATTGTTATTCTCTTCAGGCGGTATCTGTGGGCTTCCTAGAAGCCTCTGTTCCGTCCACTTTTTGAAACAGAACGCTGGACTAAAGCACCTTTTTGTCCTCCATTCCAACAGAGCTGCTGTTGTATTCTTATGGGATTTTACATTCTCACATTATAATCTTTTGTTCTATTGTCTGAAACATCTCCAGGACGGTCGGCAGATTTTGCCATCCGCCATCTGTTGCCTACAGGTGAATCACGACTTACCAAGCAAGGACTAATGAAAGATGTCAAAGCTGAGAATATATGAAAAAGACAAGAAGGGTTTCATTTTCCTTCAAGAGAGCACTTTTTGGTTAATGCTGTCTCTTTGTTGGAGGAGATGGAAACAAAGCTCTCTTCTGTGGCACTTTGAAGGACTTTCCTTTTGCAGATGTATCTCTCAGAGTTGCACTGCACTGCAGCCAGAGCTCCAGGATTCTCCAAGGGGGAGAATCTGTATTCCAAATGTTAGTTCCAACTATAGCGGACCCATTGAATCAATTGCTGAATAATAGTTCAGCATTTGGATGAGCCTCTTTCTTTCGCTGGGTCTACTGTACTTAGGATTAGCAGTTGGTTTTAGGTCATAGGCTACAACTTTTAGAATCCCCCCAGCCGGCATGGCCATGGGATTCTGGGTGTTGTAGTCCAAAAACAAGTAAATTTTGCAAGCTCTATGCCAACACTCAATCCTAGTGCCATGAGGGCAAAACCAATCTATTTTTAACAATAAATAAGATCATGTCAAATTGTTTTCAATGACCTAGGTAGTGAGAGGCTATTCTAATTTGTAGACATAGCACATGAGTGTAGCTGTTGCACACAATCACAGAAGAGTCAGGGTTGGAAAGTATATTATAGTCCTCTATTTTTATTTAGTTAATTTTAAGTTTTTAAATTAAGTTATGAGGGATGCAGGCTGTTCTTTGACATGCCAGTTTTGTGGTAGAACCAGTTCTGCTTTTTCTAGGAACTTTCTATTTGACTGGTTTAATATAGCATAACTTTTAGATTTTGACAGAAATGCAACTATATATGCAGTGCGGAAAAACACATGCATCATTAAGTTCTTAAAGCAGGCCTTTTGACAATATATTGAACTAATGATTTTACAGAATCATCTTTTTATCATATTTGAAAGTAGATATGCATCTAGCCCACACCATTTTGGGTATGGGTTTCCCATTGGTACTTTATCTTTCCCTTCACTTCCCCAGTGATAAACGTAGTTTGTGAGACAGATCTAATGTTTTGAATGTGATATAATTAGTTCCTGGTTTTTGAACTTGCATTCATTGACCATTGAAGTTTTGAATATGTTTTTCTTAAAAAAGAAAAAAAAAGACAACTGTGGGGGCCATGGTTGGCTATAAAGTTCTTTGCTGTGCAAGTTTTGTTTCAATCAAGTGACATCATTTTTAATTAAATTGGGTTACATGAGGTTACTTTAGGCTGTAAATGTGCAGAATTGGAAACATATATGAGAGATGTGTTAATTATGAAGTTCTGCAGTTACTCTTAGCCTGGCGCTAGTAGAGATCTCAGGTTTTAGATTACTGTAATTTTGTAAGGGGCACTTGAGCATGCTCTAGCCTTGCTTCTTACAATGGGGAGAGAAATCTTTTCACAACCATTTTAAAATATAAGGGATTTCTTCTACCTCTACCTCCTTTAACAAAATTTTCCTGGTAATATTTATTAAATTTTGAGGTGGTATTCTTTTGCTTTTGGTCACTTTATGCTGTTTAATCCAAAGGAGCTCTCAAACCTATAATATGTAATGTTACACGTGGGTATAGGAGAGCAGATGGCAGTCAGCTGGGGTTGCTGAAACAAATGCCAGTCTCCCACTTACAGTAAATTTTGGAAAGAAACACTGGCACTCCAGAGTGATTTGAAGCTGTAACTCAGTGTGTGCGTGTGTGTGTGTTCATCTGCCCAACGCACACACATGCAGAGTGTGCTTTCTTGTGGTGTAGTGTTCCTATTCCTATGTGACTTCACATGCTGGTAGTGTTCATCTTCAAGGGATATTGTGTGTGTGTGTGTGTGTGTGTGTTAATGCCACCGTGCACAGCTGTATAGTATGACATAGTTTTAAAGGTTCTGTCTTGTTTTAGAACCTGTCAGTTCCTCAGTTGTCCTTTTTTTAAAAAAAAAAACCTGACTGCTGTCCATGTGCTATAATTATGTAGCCCTCTGAGCAACTTTGAGTTATGTGTTTCTTCTATATTTTTTCTGTTAAAATGACAGAGATGTTGGAAAACAGTTTTAGAGCCAAGCACTCCATTATTTCTTAAGACATTTTGTAACTGATATTCTTTGGATTTGGATTTGCATGTCTCTCTGCTTCTAGGAAGTCTTCATCTAGAAAGTTCTAATAATCCGGTCAGAGCGGAGATATTTTTTGCTCTTTACGTCTGCAATTGCTGAAAGTGTCTGATTACTGATTGGTTGATATCCTCAGTTTTAGTCCCCAAGATTAAGCTTTTCCTTAACAAAACAATTAAAGCAAAATACCTGGAATTTGATCCCTGGTGTATTACAGTACAGCACTATTAATAAAGCTTTTACCATTTGTTTTCTAAAGGCGACCTCTTAACAATGTAATGCTGCACTTGGCTACTCAAAAGTAAGTGTTAATGTGGGCTCACTCTCATGTGTAGGATTGGGTACAGAATTGCAGCCTATGTTATTTTTGATGGGCAAAGTTTTGAAGAGACACTGCAGTAATTTCACATTTATTGAATAAAATGTTCAACTCTCTTACCCCACAAGGTACAATTTTGTAAAGAAAAAAACCTTTCACTGTGTATTGTATTGCAGTTTCTTTGCTTGTTGCTCTCATGCTTCTTGGTCCTAAACTTATTTAAAGGCTACCATGAGTTATTTTCCATATCACGGCGACCAATGGTATATTGCAAAACTATTTAAATTGTTTTTTTCACAAGCTATTTCAGTCCTTTCAGGCTTGCTTAAGACTAAGCTGTACTAACATTAAATTAGCTCCTTGGTCCTTTTTTTTTATTTTTAAACTGATTGGTGTCAATGCGTTATAATTATTTAGCCCTCTGAATAACTTTGAGTTATGTTTCTTCTAGCCAGTGTTTAAAAATTACGGTTTGCGAGCTGCTTAGATTACAGAAGACCTTTAAAACATTTCAGACAGGTTGTGTTTTTCACTTGATTTTGGGTACTTTCAGCAATTAGATGAACGGTGGGCACCCTCTCATCCTGCAGACCTGGCTTTTATTACTATCATTGATCAGTTGCAAGATGTAAAGTTGCAGTCTCTGCTGGCTGGCCCAATAAAACCAGCCCGTATTGATCCTTGCACAGGACATAATGAACTGGCAAATAATCTCCGGCCATCTCCTTGGTGTTCATCGAAGCCATTTTTAAGGAATAAAGTCTGAATATGTACAATCTAAAAGCCTTATCTTGCTTACTTGATATACATGTTCAGTTTTAAAGTCAGGGGCCTGATAAAATCATAGCTAATTGTGTGAGATAGTACCTTTTTCTTTTCATTATGGTTTTAGAATGGCAAGTTACTGTGGCTGCAACTTGAAAGCTCTCTTGAAATAACACACAAAACTTTCTGGATATGAAGTTTAAATTCCCCCCCCCCATTGCTTATAACTGATAACGCTTTTTTTAAAAAAAACCTCCTAGTAGCAAATAAAAGAAAATTACTTTTCATTCATGTGTCAGGTTAATGATTTTCTTTTTAATTCTCTCTCTTTCCTCTTTTAGAGGAGACGATGGCTGCCGATTTTTTCGAAAGCCTTAAAAGTTAGCTGACCTTCCAGCTGAACCCAACTTTAATGTAAACAGTTTCTTGAGATGGTTCGAAGCTGGGCCAGCAAATCTGGAGGATATTAGTGCTGCTGTGTTTGAGGGAAGTTGGAATCCCTAGGTAATTCTCAGGAGCTCTTTTCCAGGCCTGTGCAGTTGTAGACATTGCTTTCTTGTCCATTTTCTAGGGTTCATTGGTAATGCTCTGTGTGTCTTTTGGAAATGTAATTAGTAAAATACATAATTAATTTTACTTTGAAGTATAAAACACACACACCCCTTTTGGTCTAGCTTTGATAAACTCCCTACAGTGAAGTTTTAGGCCGGTGTTGTTCTCTGGATGTGAGTTCCCCCAAAATAACGTCATTTTTATTTAAACATGCAGATGGCTACGCAGCCTGTATCTTGTTTGCCTGGTGGTTGTTCTTGTTGTTAATTGCCGTCAAGTCAACTTGGACTTAACAGTGACACTACAAATGAGAGACTTCTGTTAGGTGGCTATTTTTCCTGTTTTACTGATTGAGAACTTAGAATTGAATTCCATATTAGTCCTTCTTAGAGAGTCAGCTTGTTGTAATGGGAGTGCCTGTTCAAAGTATGTTCCATTGATTCCAGTGGGTTTACTCTAGGTAGGACCAATATTTGATTTTAGACGTGGAATGGGAGTCTTGCATGTATAAGTAGCTCTCATTGATTCCTACTCCCATGTAAATATGTATGAGATTTTAAATGTTAGACATCAATAGGACCAAACTGGAGCTTGAAACTGAGATCTTTCTCTAAATCTAACATTTTGTAAACTGTACCTTTTTACTGTGGATCTACAAAGGAGGAGGATTAGTACCACCTGTATTACTACCAGTGGTAGCAGGAGAATTGCCCTCATGAAATATTTTTTCTGTTGGAGAGAAGGAATACTTTCTGTATCAGAAGGTGAGGTAAAATGCCCCAGATGCTTATTTGTAGCAATTTCAACCATATTTTTGCTTTTTTGAGGAGACACAGTTATAAACAGCATATTAGTTTCGGACACTGTTGTGAAGTTCTATCAAGGATAAATTGCATTTGAAAGGCAAACTTGTCAAGCAATTAATATATACGATGTGATTGTTTTAGATATTCCAGAGCCGTAGGGAAGTTTTTAACATAGCTGCTTAGTTGGCACTGTTTTTGCAAGGATAATTTCATAAGCATTTTTTTCCTGCAAAGGCAACACTCAGCGGTTGCTCTGACATGATTAACCAGAACATGATATTTAGGTCTCATTGGATGATAGCTGAGCCTCCCGTGTGCTTAAGACATGTTAATGTTCAGAATAAAAGGCTTCTGGCTGATCTGGGTTGAGGCAGGTGGTCTTGATGGCCCACAAGCGTCAGTCACGATGGAGTGCATTGATTACCCAGAAACACATGCTCTGGTTTCCATTACAGAGGATTGTGAAACAGTAATCTTTATTGTGCACACGAGGAAATTTCAGCTGGTTGCTAAGTGAGCCGTTAGAACTTGCTCTGCCATATCTTGGATTTGAGGAAGGACCTCAGCTGCTTGGATAGCCAACACGTCTCTTGTTTGTCTGTCTTTGTATACTTTAACGACGTGTACCCCAAATGTGTCTGATCATGTTGATCAGACCGTTGTCAAATAATTAACACAAGGTTCCTGCTTGTGTTGAACATCTATGCAAATGTATCGAAACAAAAGTTTTCCAGACCTGTTCTATAGACTTGGTTGTGAAATCTCCTTTGACAGGTGCAGGGTGGCGGAAAGTTTCCTGCTTATGAGACTTTGAACAGATGAAATGGTGGAAGACATGGAAGGTTGTCTTGGTTATTTATTAAATCCATCTGCCACATGAAAGGAATCTTAAGAAGGAATCTTAAGAATATTGATTCATGTTAAAAAGATGATGAAGGAAGTGTTTCCCAGCTAAGACTCTAGTTGCTGAATGGCGCACCAACTGTAGTTTTAAGACTGTATTCAAAGGCACCCTCATATGCAAATTGTAAGATCATGCATCACTGCAACTAATTTAGCCATCTCTGGCCAAAGCTGCTGAAAAGCACTTCATGCCTTACTGTGACAGTGATGGATTCAAAAGAACCCTAAGCTAAGAAATTCACCCATTAAAGGAAAGTGCAGCCCCCTCAAAAATAACACATCCCAACCTAAACAGCCTGTGGAATCATCATCCAATAGTGTCTCAGTTTGTTAGTCTTCATCAAATCAACTGTTGTAGCCAGGCACCTGGCTAGTGCACTCACAGCCTTACCTGTCTCAGAGGAGAAAGAAAAAATGCAGGAAAAAGCTCAGCACACTCAAAGTCCCCAAATGACTTCACCCAGCAATTTCGTACAGATGTTGAACAGTATGGAGAAAAGATGCATCCATTCAGTCAAAAATGCCATAGGGCAGAAAAAAAACCAATTAACACCATCTCAAAACAGTCATCCAGACATAAGAACGACTTTTTCTGTTGTGTCCCCCTGTTTTCCATTGTTTTGAAACTAAAGAGACTCATGCTTTGTAGCCTTTAACCATTTGGACTGATCCTTGCGTGTTTGGATCTACAGTATCATTTTTGAGATGTGATACCAAGAACAGCGTATAGCATTCCATGTCTTTTCACATCATAGATTTGTGTAACAGCAGCACAATATTGGCATTTTTGTTTTTGATTCCTTTGTTGGTGATCCCCAACATGAAATGTGCCCATTCTATAACAGTGGCACACTGGGTTGATCTTCCAGTGAGCTGTCCACCATGACCCAAATATCCTATTCTTAGTCTGTCACCACCAGTATAAAACCCATCATTGTTGTATATCTCAAAATTAGCTGTGAGTTATGGCAGCCCCATTCTAGGGTTTTCTTGGCAAGATTTCTTCAGATCAGGTTTACCATTGCTTTCCTCTAAGGCGCGGGTGTCAAATTCCATTTCATCTTGGACCATGTCAGCATTATGGTTGCCCTCATAGGATTGGTTGTGTCTGTAAGGCTATATAAATGTATCTACTCTTTTATCATATTAAATAATTGCCTCTGCATTTGATTATTACTGGTTTTTAAATTGCCTTCCCTCTGCATCAACTTTTCTTTTCTTGGACATTTTGGGGCTATTTGATCATAGTTTATGGTCTCTATAGCTCTGTAAAGTGACATAGAATTGGTCAGTTTATCCAAAGTCACTTGTGTGGGGGTGGGGGGATTCACAATGTTTTTGGAGTGTCCATAGCCACGCCCCCATGCATGGTGGCCCTGCCCCTCACATCATAGCTCTGCCCCCTCATGCCCCCCATCCACACACTCCAAGCTCCGCCACTGTCCAAAGTGTACCACTTTCTGCTCCCCAGACCCTCTCTATGCCTCATTCTGCCCCCGAGCTCACCAGGTGGGGCGAGTGCCGCAGCTGCAGGAGGGGTGTGAGGGCCACATGAGATGGTCTCACGGGCTGGATTTGGCCCAAGGGCCTTGTGTTTGACACATGTGCTCTAAGAAAATGTGACTTGGCCAAGGTCACCCATTGGGTTTCCATGGCTAAGTGGGGATTTGAACCTTGGTCTCCCAGAGTCCTAGTCCAACAGAAAAACCATTCTATTGACAGTGTATATGAAATTATGATTTTTGTCCCAGTGTGCATCACTATACGTTGCTTCCACTGAACCACATTCTAATGCCTGTTCCTCCATTTTAGAGATACCCCTTTGGGGGTTTTGCACACTCTTTTTATTTTAACCACAATTTATTCTATAGCTTCTGGCTCTTCAATCAGTTACTGACCCAGAAGAGAAATTTTTCTTTTTTCCCATGACTGCTAAGCTTGCTCAGAAGTTTTTAGTGAGGCACTTCCAGCGAGTAATATGCTCCATATCATCCCTATGCACATACTTGTTGATACCCTCAAAGAGCTTTAATAGATTATTGAGACAGAACTTATCTTTCCAGGAGTTATGCTAATTCTTCTTTAGTAGGAGGACTTGTCCTTCTGTGTGCTTAGTAATGTTACTGTTAATCATGCTCACCATCAATTTACTTGGAACTAAAATAACTTGCATGTAATTTCCTGATTCCTCCCATGAATCTCTCTTTAAAATTGATGTTACATTGATCATTTTCCAATCCTGTGATAGAGAAGACACTCTGAAGAACAAGTTACATATTTTACTTAGAAGATTTCTAAGTAATTTCACATTTGATTTTTTTAAGAACTTTTGAATAGATGCCATCCGTGTTCAGTGATTTGCTTGTTTCTAGTTTGTCAGAAAAGCACATAACACTTGTTGCTCAAATCGCTCACCCCTACACCAGGGCTGGTCCCTGAGCCATTGGCTGCTGGTCCCTAGAAAGTTTCTAAGAAAGAAAGAACCAGTAGTACCCAGTAGGCACAAGTTTAGTGCTGGTCGCTGGCCCTTTGGAAGAAAAATAATTGCTTGTCTCCCATATCAGCCTGAGAAGCACTGGTCTAGAGCCATATTTGTGCCTAGTAACTAGACCTGTTTTTTTTACTGGAAACTCTCTATGGACCAGCAGTTGATGGCTCATGGACTGGTACTGGCCATGGACCTCTACTTTGAGTAGCAGTGCTTTAAAGTTTCATTTCTTGTCAGCACTGGAACAAGACCAGTGCTTGGTTAGCTATTTGCCGCACATTTCCAGTGTCTTATTCATTGCATTGAGTGAAATCTTCCCATTTCCAAATAAGATTTAGAGTTTAATTGATTTGGCTCTCTGTGACTTCACAAAACAATTATATAATTGTTTTATATACTCAAGTCAAAGTGTTCTAATTTAGCTAGCTTCTCCTTGTGAATAATTCCTCCCCTGCCTTTCTGTTTCCTGCTTCATAACTTTTAGTTAAGTAGGACTTGTTTCCTATATTGTGCACATGAATATCCCCTTGCTTGAAAGATGTTTTTGATTTTGTTAACTTCAGTTTTTCAGAGTTTATTTTAAAATCTGTGAATGTAGCTAAAGTGGTTGCTTTCTTGCCTTGACTGTAGAAATAATGTAGTTTTTGTTTGTCAGCAAAATAGGCATCTTTTAAAAGCAGCATGTTTCATGACATGATTTTGAAATGGAACTCCGTCCCGATAAGTTAGCAAAACAGACATTCATTTCTGTCCTAAACATAATGGGACTTGAGTGATGATAAAATTGTTGTTTAACCCAAATATCCCTGACTTCAACTCAAATACACCAAATGAATTGGGCAGATGGAAAAAAAGAATAGTTTTGAATCGATATACAAACATTGCTGTCTGTAAGATAGGCCATTGTATTGTCATAAATGGGAAGAATATATTGAATTTATGCACACATGATTGACTTTTCATAGTGCGGGCTCAGGTTAAACATCTTGAATGTGGAATATGAATAGAGCTAACATTTTCATAAGAAGCAATAATGAAAATGAACAGAGTTCCATTTCGACCGATAGCAAAGAACATTTGATACTCCAAGGCATGAAATGTGTTTAGTGCTTGGGTTTTGTTAGGCTTGACAGAAGCTAGGAGGTGGGACAGTGTGACTACTCTATAAAGGCTTATTCTGTAACAGTTGACAGGCTTGAGGACATAACTTGCTCGCAACAGTTGTGCCAGCCGACCACTCTTCATCCCATTCAGTACGCGGCAAATGCATTCCCCAGCTGCACGCTGTCATGCAGAAGTGGGTAGTTGGCTCAGTTGTTGGGGCATGCTGTCTTTTTGTTTACTCGTTTGAGGCTGGTGCCAAGCAGGGTAAACCTGCAGGACAAAACATTTCTCCATAGCACATGCTTTGGCTGCAGGTGAAAATTGGTGTGGAGTCTTAGTAGAGAATTTAGTACATACAGTTACTTTTGTCTTGGCCCTCAAATTTAAGTAAAGGGAACAAACAAAACCGTAGGGGAAGGTTGTAAAGCTTTTTTTTTTAAATGCAGGATTCTTCATAAGAATGAGTAGAAAGATAGCTCCTTCTCTAATGTATGAGTGGGACAATGTTAATCCCATACTGAGAATGGCCTTGGTTACACATGTATCTTGCTGTTGTTAGTCCCTTATTTTAGAACACATAAAATGTGTGGAGGAGGTGGCTAGTTTTTACTTCAGATGGAATATACAGCTGAGCTTTCTGATCTGGATACAGTCAGCGTCCCAGTCCAACTGCAGAAAACTCAGCCCTGAGTTCAGTTCCCCTCTCTATAACTTTTACTTTAACTTACTTATGTCCTGAGGATATTTACAATATGTGAGCGTGTGAGCTCTGTGCCCTTGGCTGGTGTGGGTGAAAAAATATAGTGACATCAGGATATGAGGAAACATCATAACAATAAAAAAGTCAGTTATATTCTTATTCATATATTTGTAAAAGTCCATGGATTTCAAAGCAGTTCCACTGTGTGTAGCTGGGGTTTGCAGTCATCTTCGTTGCACACAATTTTTCTTTTTCTTTCCCCATTGCATTGGTGCTATTGAGATGGTTTTGTGTGATTTTTTTTTTAAATATAAAAATCCAAATTCCTGATAGATGTTATTTGATTTTTGCAACAATATATAATACTACAAAATGCACAGCTCATTTTGAAGCTTGAGATTGGTTGCTCTTGTTTCTCCATTCTACCTCCCACCCCTCTTTTCCCTAGTTTTTGATGACAATGATCAGGGTTGTGCTGATCATGTTAAATACTTTTCTAGATGGCACATGCTTTGAAATATCTGGATTTCTGTTTATGACATTCTTCAGGGGAGAAAAAGTGTTGCCAAGAGGGAGCTAGCGGAAAAAACTATGCACCACAGGGTCGATATGATGGCCCAGTCATCCAGATTCTGCGTAGGTGCAGCAAAACTTTCCCTGAATTAACACCCACTTGAGGAATTCCTCAGAACACTTACTATGCGTTCTTTATAGTGCTGAACTGCATACAAAAAGGTTCTAGTTTCAGCTGAAAATACATTCTTGATAGTAACCCTGTGCCAATCCATGTTCACTTCCTGTAAGGCAAAACGTATTCATGAGGACGTAATCAAGTCATGAAACGCAGGGCTTGTTGGTCTTCCGGCACCATTTTCCCTCTGGACCTTTTCATCTGCTGGTTGGAAAAGTCAAGCTGGAGCTCCCATACAGATGCTTTAGACAGGATCCCAGGTGGCTTGGATTTGATACCTTCTTTTTAAACGGAACTAGAGAAGTGAACAAAATAGCACACTTCCACCAACAAGCAGGCTTCTTTAACAAAGGGTTCTGCCATACAGGACTGAAACCAGTGTGCTTTGTTTTTTTTTTCCCCAGAACTAATTTTTCTGTGGTTTCTTTTGAGAGACATCCCGTGCCCACACAAAATACATGTACTGTGTGCCCTCTCAGATGAAAGTGCATGCATGTGCAACAGCCCCGGGGTTCTGCTGTTTATCGCGGTGGAAACACAGTGGGGCACTGTGGCTACAGCATGCTCTCTTGTACACAAATAAGGCAACTAGAGTTATGAGCTGCTGTTGCAGTTACTCTTGAGGCTGTATGAAACACTACAGTGGTGTTGAAGGCTGGATGCATGTAAACAATCAATTGAGTGGTAAACAGTGAATTTTTAGCATCCTGGATGTGTTCTTGGACCATTTTGGGGGCTCTGTATTCAATAAATGTGTATGTTGCTTTCCAGAAGAAATTTCCAGGCTGGGGAACAGAAACACAAAACTGATATAATACACATAATAAATATTCAAAAATCTGCAGAGACATGGTGCAGTAGTTTTTTTAAAAAAAAAAACCTCAATAGAGCAGATCAAGCCAGCAGTTCAAACCAGTTTCAGTAGTGTGCTAAAAGTCCTGAGAAAATAAATAGTTCTTTGCCTGACACCAGAAAGACATCAGATTTGGCAGGATACAAACATCTGTGGAAAGGGAATTCCACAAGCTAAAAATGCCCTTTCTGTAATCACAATTCACCAAAGCCTGTGCATTCCTGATGCTAAATTCAAACAGTGTGGAGTGCTAACCCTAGTACTTGGAAGAGGTGATTTTTGTGAGATCCAGACTCTGTGTGATTTTAGTCACATGTTTAAACAAGCCTGCTTAAATTGTCTACTATGTTGGAGAAAAAAGTTTTCATAGAGCTTCAATACAGAGTGTGGTTATGATCTAGAGCAGGGCCCCCACTGTTGTTGTTGTTGAAAATCACAGGGTCTTGACTGCTGTGTGCTTTCAAAAGGGACTGTTTACATTCTGAATCAGGACTCCATGGCCACTTATTTTTGTCCTTATTTTGGAACCCCATAAGTAAAACACGTGAACATGGCAATCTCTACATATCTCTGTTATAATTGGTGTCCTGTGTCAATTGAATGCCTGTGCTGAAAGTGTCTTTCTTTTTTTAAAAATTGCTTTTGTAATTATATGATTGTTATCAATTAAGCAACCTTGATTTTTTATTTAAAAAAAGGCCAGCACCTGTGGATGTTTTCCAATGACTAAATCAAAAGGAGTATCCAGAAACACCTTTAAACTGCCTTCTGAATAGAGTCCATTTATTGCGCTGATTTCCATCTTTGGAGATATTTTAGAACCGGAGTTCATAAGGGTTTCAATTATTTCTTATAGCAGGAAACACTAGATTATATTTTGTTCATTTCTCACTTGAAAATGAGACGGTTGTGTTTGTGAAAACTTCAATAATAATAAAAAAAAGCACACCTTCCTTCAAATTAGATCTGATAACTTTCTTTCTCATCGAGTATAATTGTTCAGCTGTTGAAAGAAATACAGAAAAATCTCTGCATTAAGTTTGAAGTATCATCACTGCAAGTGTTGCAACTGTAGTAATGTAAGATTTTTTGCGGGGGGGGGAGACAATGTAAAATTGGACTTGAAGCTTAGTGTGTTTCCAGGTTTTTGTTCCCAAAATATAAATACTTATTTTAAAAATGGATAAAAGAATATTCAAATGCTGCCTACCTGCTGAGCTTCCTCTTGCAGCGTAGAAATGCATGTTGCTTTAAGGAATTCCAGAGAAAGAAATCCTCTCTTAATTGTCTGAAGAGAAATTCCAGATGCTTAATCATGTTTGACTTTCAAATTTATTTGACTTAAAAAAAAAAAAGGAAATATTGTTTCTCTGTTGGATGCTGTTTGTGTCTTCATATCATGAATAATTTGAGTTAGAGCTGCAACTCTAATAGGCTATACCTGTGTTGGACCTTGTTACAACCATGGTGAAGAAATATTTTGGAAACTTACTCTAAATTGAGGAGCCATAATGGTGTTGTGATTTAAGGGTTTAATTGGAACTTTGGAAGACCAAGGTTCAGATCCCTGCCTGGCAGTGGAAACCCACTTGCCTTAGGCGAGTCACACCCTCTCAGCCTTAGAGGAATGCAAGGACAAACCTCTGAACAAATCTTGTGAAGAAGACTTGGTGATAGGGTCACTTTAGGATTACTGTATGTCAGAAACAACATGAATGTACAACAACAACAACTTTTAACTGTGGTTTGGTCGCCTGAAGTGTGTAGGTATGTCACCTACAATCTTGGAAATGTATGTTATTATTTATAAATCATATATTTTTAAAAATATATGAAAGGTTTTCATGAGATATGTTGTGTTCCCATGCATTTTGTTATTACAATTTATGTATGTGTCTGTATTTCTTATAAGGGGTTAGTTTAACCTCCAGTATGCTAGTAAAACTGAATTACTATGTCATGAAGTGATGCATGTCTAAAAAAGTGCGTCACCAACATGAAAAGTTTGGAAAGCTGTGGACTAGGCTGTTCTCAAGGAAAGGGGAAAGGCTTGTACAAGAAGGGGAGAGGGAAGAAGAGAAGAACACACAAACTGATTGCCTAGCCCTGCATAAATGACAAGATGTGGCTTTGTTATAATTATTACTATCCTGCTTGTAAAAATATTGTGTACTGTGCCAAGAAGTTTTTCATAGGTGGTATAAAGTTGTGTTGAAGCTGAGTGGCTGGGGATGGACCTTATTTCTTTCTCTTTGCTTTGCAAAGTATAAAATCAGATATTTACTGATTTGAGAGCAGTGTATCCTGAGAACACTCAGTTGTGGTTTTGAAATGGAAATCCCATGTGTGATGTCGCAAAAGGGCAGGAAGTCGTTCTTTCCATTTGTAAGTGCAGTGCGCGTCATGATAAATCCTTGTTAAGTCCATGTCCAAATGGGCTGTGGTGGTCTATTTCATGTTTCTGATAATGTCATGGACACAAAAAGACATGCTTTCTTGAAATTTATAGTAATAAACACACACATCCATATTTAAATACTGTAGTTTTTTTTAAGTAGCTGAATCTCTTACTGATATGACTTTCATACAAATGTGTTTATTTATTGGGCGGAGAAGGAAAAGGATTAAAGAGGCCTGTAAGTTGGTAGGTAGCAATAGTACGGTGTTGTGTTTTTTTCCTTTGCCTGGAATGTAACAAATTGGTAGGCGGGTGTAATTTGGTTTTAAAGTTTGTCTGTTGAATGAGGACCAATTTGTATAGATAATATATTGTGTGTTAAATTGAATGCTCTGCTTTTGTACATTCCATTCCATTACGAAGATGAGACTTCGGATAACTGCCTAGTTTCAGATAATGTGGAATCAAATCCTTTACTGAGCCGTACTGTAGCAAATCAGCACAATGACTATTTTATGTTTTAAGTGGAGATCATGTTTTGAGTGCCTGTAAATGCCTCGTTAGAAAAATCAATTCCAAGCATCCTCTTTCTACCCATTTTTTTTTCTCTTGGTTCGCTTTATTTGAACTGTTTTCTGACACCTTAATCCACTCTCCCATATGCAAGTTTCAGCTCCACTGACCTCAGAGAAACAATTCAGATCTGAGTCATTGAAACCTGGTTGTATCAATCTCAGTGCCATATACTATAAAAACTGGGGTTGAGAGGGGCTTTCTCAGTTGTTAAAACATACACATAATATATTTATATTAAAATCTGTATAGCAAAAAAAACTCAAATGTTTTGGGGAAGTTTCCTTGGAAATAAGTATACAAGGGTTTCTTTCCCCTATACCTTTTTCTGGTCTTTTTTCCATGCTGTGGAACTCATCAGTGATATATTTTCAACTTCAAAGAAAAAAAAAATTACCAGCTTTTGTCCCATCCTGGTCAGCTAGACAGAAGGTTTATTCAGTACAGGTGATCGGATAAGTGGATAGCTGCTATCATCATCATCATCATCATCATCATTTTATTCATTTACATCCCACTTTTCCCCCAGTAGTTGTACTCAGAGAGGCTTAAAACTTATTAAAAACAGTACAGATTTAAAACTGTGCAGAAGCATCAGTAAATAAAAATAAATATAAAAGTTATTTTAAAAACAATCTGTAGAATTGAACGATCATTTAAAATCCATTAAAAGATCATATAAAAATCAACAAAACAGCACAGTACACCATTAAAAGCCCATCATAAATCTAAAAGCCTGACTGAATAAGAATGCTTTACATGCTGATGGGAGAGAAACAAGGAAGGAGCTCTCCTAACTTCTCTGAGGAGGGAGTTCCAAAGTCTGGGAGTAGCCACTGAGAAGGCCCTATCCCTTGTTCCTACCAAATGTACCTGGGAAAGGTCATGAGGCAAAGAAAGTCTTATTTTGAAGCTCTTATTGCTCTAACAGGCTCATATTATTTGGGAAAGCAAGTGTAGAATGGCTTGAGGTATAGAGGAGGGGCTCTCCTCTGTGTCCCAGTAGTGGAGGCAGTATGAAGGACATGTCAGAGAGCCTTCTTGAGAGTGGTGCCCAAGTTCTGGAATGCCCTCTCCTTGGAGACTCAATGGGCACCGACATTGATTTCTTTCTGGTGCCAAGCTAAAATGTGAGTTTTCAATAAAGCTTTCAGAGACTAATGTATTTCAAATCTATATGTCCATGATTTCAATTTTTTTAGTGGTTTTAATTGTTGCTTTGAAACTAACTGTGACTCTGGTATGTTTTTACCTTGTTCAAATTATTTTTATTTTTTAGTCTGGAACTGCTTTACGCTGTTTATGTTATATGTTACCTTGAGATCCTGTGATACAGGATGGGACAGAAGAGCTTAAACAAACAAACAGAGTCCTCCAAATCACTACTAGCTGCTTTATATGCTTTTTCTGTTGCTTGGAGCTTCCTACACTACTTCTTCCTGGTTATCTTTTTGCTCCAGACAATGTTTTGAGGGCTGATAGCACTTCTGAGAGGAGAAAGGCGTATTATAGGAAGTACTTATGCTAGGTTGCTTTCTGCATGGCCTTACCGATCAGAAATGTAGTCGTTTCTTTGCCTGGTTGTCCCTGATGTTTTTAAAAATCATAATTACAAGCTGAAGTGATAAAAATGGAAATGCATATTCCAGAATGTTTTCTCTCTCCTGTGGATACTTCATTCACACACATAAATGAAACTCCATTTGTAACTCAGTGGAGAATTGCTGTGGGTCACCATCTTGGTTGGATTGCTGGGGCGAGGGGGCGTTGGAAGAGGCTGTACTAGAATATGAAGAGCCATCATGGTATCATGATTTAAGAGTTGGACTATGACTCTGGAGACCAGGGTTCAAATCTCCACTTGGCCATGGAAACCCACTGGGTGATCTTGGTCACATCACACACTCTCAGCCTCAGAGGAAAGCAGGCGAACAAATCTTGCCAAGAAAATCTTATGGCAGGGTTACTTTAGAGTCCCGTTAAATCAGAAACGACTTGACGGCACACAAGAACAATGTTCTTGAATATGAGCCAGGTGGATCCCAATTTACCTTTCTTTATTTATTGGATCAAGCTGGTCTAATTCACAGGCCTTTTTGAAAAGATGTTGCTGCTTTTTAAATCTTTGGCTGTGTGTCTGTAAGACAGTGCAGGGAGATGATCATGGGTAATGTGCATTCACAAACTCCTATGGGAAGAGAGCAGGTTGTCTGCACACAGGAAAAAGAGAGAGCAAAAAGAGAAACATGATTGCAGCTGTAGAGGAAAAGAACACCAAAGTTTTAAAATGATAGCTGAACAGATGGGTATTTTTTTCCAAGTGTGTTTTAAATAAATTACAGAGAGAAAAAAATCTCTTTCCCATAAAAACTGCCTGGGGCAGTTCCTCCTAGTGTAATACAGCAAAGCATTTTTAAGAGACGAAAGAAGAGGCTATAGAGAGAGGAAAAATGGCAATAAGGAAGGGGATTCCCTACCTTCTTAAAGATGGAGAATTTAGCAATTGCAAGATGGTGCTTGGCTCCAGACAGAAGGATGCTGCTGTCATTTATTTTGGTACCAGATTTTAGTGCAAGGCCTCACATAGTGGCTTCCAGTAAAAATGTCAAAAAGAATCGGAGAAATGTGATTTAAAAAAAAATATGAGGGTGACAACATCATGGAGGACAAATAAGATGTAGTAAATGTCAGAATTTTATGGATTCTGATAATTCACAGTACATTTTAGGAAGTTCTGCTCAATACATGTAAATGGTAAAGCACTGTTTTGGAGTCTTGGTGCTTTATGAAATTTATGATGTAGTTGAGGTAAATACTCCAAATAAAATTATCTCTTGCCACTCACAACTGGGCTTCATCGATGATGATGATGATGATGATGATGTATGATGATGATGATGATGATGATGTCATCTAGTAATTTCTGACTTCTGACAGCCCTGAGGCAAATCTATCATGGGGTTTTTCTGGGAAGATTTGTTTGAAAGGGGGTGTCTTTACCTCCCTCTGAGGCTAAGAGAGCGTGAGCAGGGATTCCAACCCTGATGTTCAGAGTCATGGTCCAATGCACAAACCACTATGTCAGGCCGAGTCCCTATTTTTTTTATGAGAAGCCCCCATTTTTCAGTGTTGATGCTTCCAAATTAAGGACAATCTCCATTAATTCTATTCTCTTTCATCTCTTCTTCTTGCCTATGGAGGTTTGCTTGGGATTGCTCATGTATGCAATGCTTGCAAAATGAACTGATGGAGGGGGGAGGCGCCAAACCAGCTGAGAGACTTTGCAAGCAGTGCATGCACTGTTGGTCGCAAATGGCCCTCTGTAAGTCCTTCATACTCCCTACAGTTCAGTACACACGTTCCACTTTTCAACCAATTCCATTTTCTGACAGTGCTTCAGTCCCTAACCTGTCAGAGAAATGGTTGAAACCTGTATTACATAAAACAAAACAAGTGAATAAATCAGTTTTTCTGCATATATCCAAGAAACTAATACAAGTACATGTAATTGTGCTTTATAGTATTAGAGAATTGGGCTTTACAGTATAAGAGAAAAGTAAAACCAATATCTCTCCTAAAGAGTTTATAGGCTGACGTCAGACTGGTGCAGGAGAGGTAATATAACAAAGAATGAGGCTGGACACAGAAGAGACACTGAGTTGACAGAGCTTGGATGTGAAAGTTGCAGCTGGGTGATAGCAACCTTTGCTATACAGTGAAGAAGGGGTGGACAGATAATGAGGCAGAATTTGAAATGGAAGAGAGATGACCCTCCTTAATGGTTAACTCTGTCTTAAAGGATGGCTTAAGAAAATATGCACAGGGGAAAACTTGAGGAATGGAGTGGGCTTTGGAGACCGTCACTTGGTTGACTCTGCAGAGTAAGTCAGAGTTTGGGTTAAAAGTGGGCATCTCGTAACAGCCTATGAAAATGAAATATGTTGAAGTATAGGATCCATTCGTGCAACTCAGCTTCAGGGAAGAAAGCAGTTTGAAGTTTATCACATTCTCATTTAATGTTATTTCCTGGGGAAGGAGATGAGCCTCAAACTTCTGTGCCAGAGATCTGAGCTGGATCCGCAGATCACTTTCGCCAGAGTTACCCTGTTGAATTCCCTGGCATGGTTCCAGAATAAGCAGTCTGAGGTTTACCGTCCCCAAATCTGTGTTGGAGTGTGTTCAGTTAATGTTTGCATTTCTGGGGAAGGACATATTAGTGATATCAGGAAAAGTAACTGTGCTGTACTTAAACTGGCCAGAATAGGGTGAAAATCTCTGCAGTGGGGAGAAGTGTCAGTTTTCAAGCTGGCCAGAAAATCATATTTCTCTGTTAAACATAATACAAGAGCTCATTGAGCACCAAAGCGGACTGTGAGCTGTGAGTCAGTCCGCCAGGGGAATGAAGTCTCAGTTTAAGAATTCCATCAGATAGCAAAAATTGTGGAAGTCCTAAGGACAGAAGTATTTTTGCCTCTGCAGATGAACAAAAAAGTTCCTTTCTCTCATCCCCCCCATATCCCCCCCTCCAGTCAGCTAGGCAGCAGCTGTAGGTTCCTTATTGAGGATCCTCTTCTTCTTTTCCCTCCCCATATATTCCCAATGCTAGTTGCCAAGGTAATTCAGAAAATAAAAAGGAAGCTGTTATTCATATGCATAACCCCAGCCTGGCAAGAAGACAATGGCTTTCAGATGCCGATACACATTTCAATAGATACGCTGTACAAGCAAGACCTTTCAAACCAGGCCATTGCAGTCTACCAAAATTTAAACAGTTTGACATTGGGAGTTTAGATGTGTAAAAATGCTTCATGGAATGAATGACTTCTGTGCAACTCCTGCATTTCTTTAAACAGTTATCAGCATCTGTGAGGTTTTCTTAAAATATTATATATTCATCATATTTGTACACTTCTGTTCTGCCTGGGGACTTGAGACAGCATAACATGGGGGTTCTACATTCCTCTTCAATGCTTTCCATAACCTTGTGAAGTAGGTTTGGCTGAGGACAGGTTACCTGTGCAAGATCCCCCAGTGAACATTTTGATTGATGGGGGATTGGAACCCAGGCCTCATTAGCTCTCACACATGACGTATTTTCTACAGTGGCAGATGATTGTTCCATGTAGCAGCAGGTATTGGCTAAATTTCACTGAGCAAAATGGAAGAAAGTTTACAGTCAAAGCCCCGTGGCTTTTTCTTTTTCCCGAAGCAGCAAAATTGTTGAATCTGTTGAACTCGCAGGAAACCTTCCCAATGTGAAACCTGAAGTCGGCATTACAAGTTTGGACAAAGCCATATTTGAGCCAATGAGGAACTTAATGTTATTTCCCATCCTCAAAAGCCACTTTTCTGATAGATAACATTGGGAAGGATAGTTCCAAAGATAGAGGCTTAGTCAGTGGAGAAGTAAAGATAAGGTAGTATTAAGAACTTCTACAGACTTCTTACCAAAAATCAATTCTATCTTTTATAGTTCTGTGGAGATAATTCTCCCTTCTCTCCACCCTAATCTTCTGAAAGGGGAGAAAGGACAGGAGCAGAATATTACGGCTGTTAAAACTTCCACCAAAGAAGTGCCAACTAAGTCTGTAGAACACCGTTCTATGTAAGCACTTCATCTAAGCCTCAGCAATAGGACGGTGAGCATCTCTGTATTGGCTATAACTTTTGCTAAAGGAGCAAATGAAATGAAAGGAGTTAATACATGATTTCTAAAAGGTGTCTATAAAACCAGAGGTAGTGTACTTTAGGGGGAGATTCTTTTGGTTTCAGATATATATTTGAGGGTGTGTAATTTCAGGGGATTTTTTTTTGTTTGCTCTGTTTTTGGTAGAGAAAGATGAGGGCTGTTCTTCATAAATTATGTTGGATGATATGCAGATAGGGGCCCAGAACAGAGATTACTGTTATCCTCTGGGAGATTTCAGTGAAGAATCACTTTACTGAGGCGGAGGGGATTGCTGCCTTTTTGTTAAGTTTCAAATCACTATGGAGTAAAGAAATACATTAAAAAAAATAGTAAAGAATACATCTCACCCCCCGCAAAAAAAAAAAGATGACCACTAACTCATATATCCAGTTTTAAATTATTTGATACAAAAAACCCAGTCTGGCATAAAAGTATAAAATGTATTCCATACAGCTCACAGATGTTACAAATATATTTTATATATAAATACACAAATAAGACATTTTGCAGTGAAACACCAGCCTCAGTCACAAATTTAGTATGTAACACATTGGTGGTCATCTTTTTGTTTACTGTGAATGCTTATGATATTGCATACGCACACACATAATCAAAGTTTGAGCTTCTGACCATGGTTGTTTAAATTGGTTTCTAGGTATTTATTTAATGCTTTGCTTTTAAAATGTTTTTACTGATGCTTGGGTGCCTTAGTGGGTTGAGAGGCAATGAATAAATACAGCCCCCGGCTAGTGCTAAAAACCATTGCTACCACCATGATAACTTTCCTTGTACAACCCTCAGCTGTCGTATGCTGGTACATGGGAGTTGGCCAGAGTGTGTTGAACCTTCAGATGTTGTAATCTGGTCTATAGGAGATGGATAGGAGTGTGTTAATGTTCTGTGAATGCTACTGCTGGAAACCACATCAACTGACTTGCGTTTTGCTGTGAAATGAGATTAGTATAATTTCCAGTCCTAGATGATAGATTAAGCAAAGCTGTTATATTTGGGAGTGAAAAAGAAATAAAGATCTGTAACTTCTTGTGTGTGGTCACAATGTGAAGCAACAGCTTTCAAATTCAGTGTGCTTTTGCAACTTTCAGCGTGCTTCTTCCCTGCAACTCCATTCTTAAGACGCTTTAAAAAGAAAATGTGTTCCTCAGAGCCTCTCATGCAAGACTTCCCCACCTTAATTTTGACTTAAAAGATGGTTAACTGTTTGGTTTTGAGTTAGCATTTGCCCAATCATTTGGTTTCTATCTTACTCTGTACAAACTTTGACTGTTTTTGGAGAGGTTGCCATCTAAGGCAAAAGTGGGCAAGACAACCTCCGTTTCCATGTTCTGCTTTATAATGCCAGATGATTTTTATAAATGTTAAAGGCTCCCCTTTGCATTTTCTGGGGGGGAAAGGGGCAGTATTACGGTGTACAGGATGTAACTATTACACAAAAGTTTAAAATTATCTGACTTTTTGGTTTGAAAATTTCATTACACAATTTAGTGAACAGAAAAAGAAAGCAAAATTTGAAACACCACCAACTTACTTACTTACTTTGTTTGTTTGTTTGTTTATTTATTGTACGCGTACAAAACACTGGTTTTGTATTTCAAAAGTTGCAGGAAGAGAGTCAGGTCATTTTAGAACAGTCTTCTACAAAACATTTGCCAGTTGGTTACATAAAAGGCACTATATACAATTTAAAAGCAGAAAATAATCCACACTGTAGAAATAATTTAAAAACACAATATTTCCATTTAAAATATTTCCTATAGCACAAATATATTTTGACATGCAAGCAAAGCTTAACATATTTCATTCTTTAGTGTAGTCCAGTAACTTCTATTCTTTAGAACCTGGGCCATGAGAAAACAGGCCAACATTTTTAAGATGAACACAAAAGGCCATTCTTAACACTTGATGGGAACACCATCGACTTTAAAGGATAATTGCAAGACAGAATCATTAAAAACACAATTTGAAAACTAATGTTTAAGTGACAAAGACAACATAATTCCTCATTATGCATTGGACTAGAGAGCAGGGGAGTATGTACAGTCTGTTCTGCTGCTACTTAGTCAATAAAAAGTAGCCAGGTCCCATAACATGGTCAATTGTGTCTATTTGTCAGTAGTTTCAGTTTAAGAGGACAGCTACTCCCTAAGTGTCAACTCTCATAGATGGGTTCTCTACCTGTTTAGAGATAAATCATGAGATATTTGCTATCAATGTGCAATAGACAAAAAGGTAAGGTTTTTATGTTGCAAGGGCCTCTTGATATCACAGAACACTGTAATGATAATAGACCAATCCCTGAGACAAAAGAGAGAGTTTAGGTAGTTGATTGCACTGATTTCAGATAAAACAGCTACCTAAAGTCTTGGTATCTGATTAATATAGCTGCAGCTTTTCAAATATACGTACAAAAAGTGTTTGCCTGCAGTTCTTTTATCAATCTTGTCTGATGATACCAGTTAGTTACGTCACTCCCAGAATGTAACGTGCATTAGTGTAAAGTGCAGGTTTCAAACGCTTTCCTTCCCAGTTGTATAAAAGCTTATCAAAGATGAATAAGTAACCTCCCATTTGAAGTTATAGCACTGAACTGAAGCAGACATTTGGGGAAATAACTTTTAGAAACCTAATAATTTATACCTGCCTTTTCCCCAGAAATGGAACTCAGTCCAGTTTACGAAGTAAAACAAATAGAGTATAGTTAAAATAAATGCAGTAACGTTTTAGACTATAATTAAAATAAATGCACCAACTCCTTGGCCTGGGGAATTCTGGGAGTTACAATCTGAAAAAGTAACTTTTCCAAGCTCTGATTGGGGAATGCCCAGATATGCAGGGCTGGTGCTGAAAGAAGGCCCTCTGTCATGGGTCCTCCCTGTGGAAGGACCTGGAGGGGGAATTAGACAATTTCGGCTCATTTCTGTCATAACTGCCCAGCAAGTGAAGAACACTATCATAAACTTCATAAAACTGTTAAGATTACTATTTGCTCTTTGCATTTATGTTTTCTTTACCTAAGCATCCCAGACCAATCATGTGGGGTGGAGGTTGGGGAGAAGTGGGCAATGGCATATTGTTGGTAATAGGATTTGATCAAACTGCTGCTTTCTGTTTGGCATGTAACTAGATTAATAGGTTGGGTTCTTCCTCAACATGGCAAGCTGCAGCAAAAGGATAATCTCCCCCCATTCCCCACCCAATTTCGAGCCCTGCTCATCAGCAAATTGTAAATCGGTGGTGGTGGTTGGCTGAGCATCCTTTGCAGCACACTCTTATCCATTAAAAGGGAAGCTTCCCAAGCAGTGGCTTTAATCCTAACTTGGAAGAAGTTGCCCAGCTACGGCTGAGAAGATTCACTCTTCATTCTAACCGAATCATGAGAATATCCACAGTTCATGCTCTGTGCCATAAATCTCTTCTCCCCTTCCCCCAACAGCCCTTTAGTATATCCAAGTATGCAGAAGAAGAAAAAGAAATTTAAAAAATAACAATTCCAAGACCACTAAATTTGTAGAGTGCATGGACGACTGTTGTGTACCTTACTGAAATGTTCAACAGGCAGCATGCAACATTGGGAGTGTTTCATTTTATGTAGTGGTTTTGTTGACTCCTACTGTAATTTTTTATGGCACATTAAAGATGTGGGCTGGAACCCAAAACTCATGTACAGTCTACCACATTGACGTAGAAATTCTTCAGTGCCTCCTTCTATTGGCAACGCACCTGAAAAGCCAAATGAGAAGATTTGGGAGCCCTCCGGGCCAGCCTTCCTTGCGTCAGATAGAACAGCTCTCAGACGGAAAAATTGGCAACAGCTTTCCTCATATACCGAAACAGAAGTGCTTGGGGTGCCTAAATGTGACTCCTTGGATCCAAGCAGTATTATTCAGAGTGTGTATTTATGCCGGAGTGGGAAAAATGTTCGTGGAGGTGGACACAAGAACTTCCCTCTAGATCTCACCACCCAGTTTTGGTTCTTAAAAATATCCCTTGGGCCTTCTAGGCCATTCATCTCAACATGTCATCTCTGGGAGGCTGGCAGTTTTTTCCTTACTGGGCCAGGGACTGGTATCCTGTTTGTATCCACTGGCTACAAAAGTTTCTTTCTTTTCTAAAAGATTGCCAGAGACTAGCAGCTTGGGGACCGGTACCAATCCACTGACTACCATTTTGAGTACCGCTGCTGTAAGGAACACAAGGTGCAGTTCTGCTGTGTTTTCACCACCAACCTGTCTTATTGTAGGCCCAGAATGCTCTTTTTCAAACCCAAATGTGATGGGGGGGGCACATTTTTCCTGTCGGGCATAAGGGGATTCTTTAACCAAACACAATTTTGAGGGGCCACACGCTGGGGAGGGGATGTACTGACGCTATGGAAAAGCACTGGCAGTTGCTCAGTATACTACTATGGAATATCTGGATGAACCAAATGGGTCCAATCTTCTCAGGATTTCAGCTGAGGTGTGAATGCATGGACACCCAGTACTTTCTCTTATATTTATCAGATCCCAGCAATGCTGTGAAAATTCCAAACCACTGTTGGTCAACCGTGAGAGAAAGAGTTTGGACTTTAATCCAGATGATGAAACTCCTGCTCACCGCTCATCAATTGACCCAGCCAGCCACAGGGATACAGTATGTCTTGGGTGCACTTCCCCAGTGTGATTTTGCATGCCAGAATTGGGAGTCTACAAGGCAGGCAGGGCACTATAACATATGGGAGAATTCTGAGTCAGTAGCATGCTCTCATGATGTCTGAAGCTCTATTTCACTGAGGCCTTTTTTTTCCTTTTTTCTTTCATCCAGGCTATCTTCAGGTTCCTAATGTGGCAAGCCTTAAAGAGACAGCCCTTCATGTCAGAACCTAGCATCACTCCATCTGTCCAAGAGCTCATACAGGGAATAGTGCTGGCCTCAGTGCATTGACTCCAATGGTTGTGAAACTCTTGGAAAAGCATATTATTGCCCAGTGTTGAAGTAGGCTTTGAGTTGCCCATCTTAGTCTGAACTACTAGTTCAGACCCAGGAGTTCTGGTCTTTTGAGCTTGACAGTTTCCATTATCTTGACTTAACGGGGTCTCCTACTCTCTGTTGGAGTTTTCAGGTGTGCAACTTGACTGATGGCTTTGTTGGATGCTCAGGTGACTAGGAGTGCTTTTTTCCACAATATTAGCACTAATCCCTATTTTGCAGCCCCCTCTAACTCTGCAGGATATCCCCAAAGCTCCCAGAATGTTTATTTTGCGGGCCAAAGAAAAATCCCCAAATTTACCAAACCACAGCAAAGTAACCAACATCTTTTCTTGGAGAAATTAGACACACACACACACACACACACACACACACACTAATTCATACTGTACTGTGCAAAATAGGTTGTGGTAATATGTTGTTTGTGAGGTTCCTCTGAGAAAGCATCTGAATACTTCAGCTTTTGCAAAATTCTGCTGCCTGAGTGTTGTCCTGAGATTGGTTGGCATATATCTTTCTGAAAGTGTTCAGTTTTCACTGGTTGCCAGTTTTATTTTCCTAGGCTTAATTTACGTTTTTGTCCAGAAGTCACCAGTAAATAATTAGCATTGCAAATCAGGCAGAAGAAATGTTCAAGATTCTTTGACATTAGTAACAGTTTTGATTATTATACCTGCGCAGAATAATGATTAATATCAGGCCCTTCTATAAAAATTTTTACCTTATTTTCTTTTTTAGTCTGGAAGACTATGCTATTTTTGTATATTCTTTGATTGGAGCAGTGCATTTCAGGTGTCTCTCCGCTGCGGCTAAGTGATTTGTCGCTATTTATTAGTAAAAGAACACAATGTCTATCATTGAACTTACTCAAAATAGTGCTTCTATTGAGATGTGGTAATATATATTTCAATTAGTTAATTAATCCAATCTCAGGCGTCTGCTCACTGGGTGGCTTTGCACAAGACCCTTATCTCAATCTTCAGTTCCCCATCTGTACAATGGGGGAAATTGCAACTTACCTTGCAGGGATGTTTTGAGGATAAATTAAATAAGGAGATTTTGCCCACCCAGAGGCTTATGACATGGAGTGGGCTATAAATCTATTTTTTGTTGTTGTTGCAAAGCTTAATTTCAAAGCCAGACATTTACGTGATTAAAACAAAAACTTTAGTTGGCAACCAAGATAACATCTAGGACTGATGATCCAGGAGTTAACAAGCAAACAATAACATACTGAGAACAGTTCTGGAGGCGTGTGAAGGTATAGACCTGCGCAAGATATGTTGGAGGCCAACAAATGTGATTTATGAGATGATGAGTGAAGACCAAACAAAATAGCTATTTCTTTTTAAAAGGCAGTTTTGAGAACAACTGCATACAATATGACAGCAACAAAAATCCAGCTTTTTCTAGCCCAGGGCCAATTCTGTATGGGATAGTTTGGCGTATTTTGTACAGGCTGCATGTGATTGGATAGTGAGATTTTGCCTTCCAAGCCTGCCAGATATCCATAGCTAGCTCCGCTATTAGTATAGAGCCAACGGTTATGGAATTTTTACTTGGGTAAGCCTCATGCAGCTATGATTCCTTTATCTGGGGATCCTGTGGACAGATGGGCCTGGTGGCTATTGTAGGAAATTGTGTTTTTGCCCACAATCTCATGTAGCTGTTATTGTGTGCCTTTACTTAGCTTCCAACTTAAATGCCAACACTAAGGTGGCCTTATTGTGGGTTTTTCTTGGCAAGATTTGATTATGGGGGTTTGCCATTGCCTTCCTCTGGGAGCTGAGAGAGTATGACTTGTCCACAATCACCCACCGGATTTCTGTGGCTGAGCAAGGAGTTGAACCCTAGTCTTCAGAATCCTACTGCAGCATTCAAACCACTACACCATGCTTGTAACTGTTCTACACCATAAAATTTGTCTAAGGAGCCCTCTGTATTTGTGTGCGTTAGTATATCTGTGGCCTAGCACTCTTAGTGTGAAGAGTACGTACTACATACTTGCTCTCTGACATGTGATGGAACCTGGGCAGGGGTTGTGATTTGGGTTCGCACTGGCTGCACAAATCGTCATAAAGCTTCTCAAAGCAGGAGTGTCCTTAGGCTCTCTGGCTTTCTCAGAGACATGAGAAAGAGTCCCATTGTCCACCTCTTCCTCCTTCTCCTCCCTTTTGAACCAGATCTTTGTCTGGTAATAATAAGCATGCCTGACATCCGTGCTTTTCTCTCTCTCCTTGAGCGTGCATGCTGACACACTGTCATAATCGCCATATAGCGCTGTGTTTGTGTAAGGGGAAAGTCATGTCTGAAAATTTTCCATCTGGACTCTTCAAACATCTTGGATAATTTTGGGCATAAGCTTAGTCAGACTAGATCTTTAACTCTCTATTTTATATACCTGGCTCCCACAACAATCTAATTAACTTTCTTAAAAGTGGAATGTGTTTTAATTTCTCCTGGGCAATCTGAATGTAGTTTTGTGTTGTGGATGGGTGCAACTTGACTTGGCTGGATGCACAGCTTGGAAAACAATTAGGGTATCTTTCAAACTGACTCAATTTGATTGCATAATTACTCAAATAATGGTCAGTAATGGAATACGTAGGGTTATCTTTTGGCTAATCCTCAAGTAATGGAATTGTGTATCTCATTTTTTTTCGCCTCTCCCTCTCAGCCATTCCCAGTGTGCAGAAAAAAATCAAGACACAAGTGATTATGGGAAGTAGAGGGAGCCACTGGAGGCCAGCAAGGAAAAGGAGACCTTATCTTAAGCAATTAATCAGGAAACTCATATTGTAGGACAGTTATTCAAAGCTCATTCTAAAATAGTTTTAGAGCCCCAGGTCCTAGATACTTTTTCTCCCCGTGTATTTCTCAAGGTCATTTGGTGGCCAGGGGCCAAGCCTTGCTACAGATTGAAGAGGCCTGGTTTTAAAATGAATGTTTTGTTCTGTATACTGCTTTGGACACCTTATTCTTCCACCTACCTCACCCTTTTTTTAAAAAAAAAAATTGTTGTCTTATGTTGGTGTTTAGTAGTTACTCACTTTGGAGTCAAAGTTATCCTTTTCTTCAAGCAAAGTGGAACGGGAGACTAACAGAAACTTCTCCTGACCACCCCTGTGCCAAGAGACATAAAAACTGTAGTTGCCCGTGTTTGCATAAGCTGCCTGATTGAATATTATTAAAGAGCTGCCAACAACAACAACAGTTACACCCCCCCCAAAACCCCACTTGCTCCCCATTGCTTCTGTGTAACCTCCAGGGTTGCCTCAGCCTGCCAGCTCTTCAATATGAAATTGAGAGGACAGTGTTTATTAATCTTTTAGAGACATCAGTATTCCACCATCCACCCCACCAGTATAAAAAAGTTCAGTACAATTTTGCTGTGCAGGTATCTGAGCTTCATTTTTCGTTAGATTCGTCAGATCAATTTCTTTTTGAAAAAAATGCCCCAGTTGCTTAGCAGATTTTTAGAATGTGTCTGTGTATAGACATATTTCTTAAAACTACAGTCAGCCGTCCACATTTGCGGGTTTCCCTTTTGCGGATTTGATTATTCACGGATTATTTGCTGTCAGTTCTGCTGCCTCCTTAGGCCATTTTTAATAGAGACTGCGGGCCTCGTGGGACTGAGAAACTGCAAACAAGGCTTGTAAGTCCCTATTAAAAATGGTGGGTGGCAGCCGTAGAGGTGACAGTAAGCCCACCACCCACTTTTGCCTTGTGAAGGAACCCTGATGCCTCAAAGGAATCCATGGTGGGTTGAATATGGTGATCATACTTCTTTGTGTTACAAATATAGTTTGGGAGCGCCTAGAATTATTCATGGTTTTTCCACTTTCACAGTGGCCCTGTGCCCCTAACCCTAGTAAATGTGGAGGGATGACTGTATATCCTCTTAATAGAGAATTTCCTTTTTTCACCGAAAGGAATATCTCTTTCTGAATGTCAGCTACAGCGCAGGTGTGCCATCTTTTATGGACAGTGTGTTACTTATTTCTACCTCACAACTGTGTGTACATGCCCTCACATCACCTGTTAGCTTATGGCGACCCCATGAATTTCATAGGATTTTTTTAAGAGCAAAGAATCCTCAGAGGTGGTTTTGCCAGTTCCTTCCTGTGAAATATAGCCTACAGCACCTGGTAGTTACTGGCAGTCTCCCATCCAAACACCTATGCAATTTTAATATATTAATCAATTAAAATACATGATTAATGAACTTAGAATTTTGAAAGAAAGTCAGGTGGTAGCTGTAAAAAAAACCCTGCTGCTTCTGAAGAGAGGCCCTACTGATTGGCCATATTCTGCAACAGTTTGACCTCTTTTCCACAACAGGCCTGCAGCCCCATCCCAACTTGTGCGTGCAGACTGGAGAAGGGAGGTTTATCTGACTGCGCTGCAGTGATGCCTGAAGTTCTGGAAGGAGAAGCAGTGGATTTCTGTAGCCCTCCTCTGACAAAAGCTAAGGTCACTGTAAATGGCAGTAGGCCTTCAAGGAGACATGGTTTTAATTTTTCTCATGCCCTCTAGATTTGCTGCTCGCTTGAGTGAGAAAACGACCCGCAGAATTATTACTCAGTCTGATTGCCCGGTGCTCTTTTAGCGCTTTGCTAGGGGTGCTGACAGCAGCGTTTTGACGCTGACAGAGAGTAGGGCTCTCCTCTCCAGTTTCAAATGGCTACTGAGTGCCGCCTAAGAGGTGCTACTGTGTGGCTGCAGAGAAGATCATGCTATCTGATAATTCCTCTCCCCCCTCTGCCCTGTTCCTCTGAGGGGCACCTGATGTGGAATGGTTGGAAAGAGAAACCACAGCAAAGGAGAGGCTAGCCAGAAACAAATGTGAAAGAAAAAAAGAGCTGAGTTCCTGCTGAGTGATAAAACCTTCCCTTTTCAGAGCTGTAGTCCTGACCCTCTTAAAATCTGTGTTTGAGAAGTGGAGAGGAAGAGAGCCTTAGCCTCTGCCACCATGACAGACACAGTCCGGTTTAATACACACACATGCACACACTCCTACCTCATTGTTTATAAGGAGTATTGTATGTATACAGCATCTAGAAAAATGTTTCCATTTTTTAACTGCCAGAACTAAATTCTCAACATCTTATTCCACGTATCCTTAAAATATGATTTGGGAGTGTCCAAAGGTATCAACCATTGTAATAAACTACATGTTTATATAAATATGATATGACTATCTTTTTGTAGGGTCAGACATGAATTTGTAATAAGTATGGAGGGCTATGAGCTGCCTAAATACCTTAAAGGAACCAGATCCCGTCTGATATTGAAAGCTAAGCAGGGTCGGCCCTGATTAGTACTTGGGTAGGAGACTGCCAATGAATACCAGGAGCTATAGTTAAATAAAGCATCTGGTAAAACTACCTCTGAGTATTCCTTGCTTCAGAAAACCCTATGAAATTAATAGGGTCGTCATAAGTTGATAGAAGACTTTGGAGGCATATACGTACACATGACAGGCCACAAAACCTTCAAGGTCGCATTTTTGTGTGTGTGTAGGGGAGTGACTCTTTCTGCATGCCCAGAATAAAATGGGAAACTCATTTTGTATGGTCTCCATTAGGAGAGGAGACAGACGTTACTCTTCCCCTAGAGGGAAGGAAGAGGGAAGGAGGCAGTCTCATATTACACCAATTATTTGGAGACAAATTATCCAGCAGTAAGAATCTCAACCAGTCTTTACTTTACTTTACTTTACTTTACTTTACTTTACTTTACTTTACTTTACTTTACTTTACTTATTTACTTACTAGTATTTCTAGCCTTCGTCATATTGTAAGATCCCTGGGCTGCTATACAAAGCGGCAGGTTCACACCAGGCATTAGGCAAAATTGGAAGCAGAGAAAGACTTTCACTGCTTTGGTAACGTGAGAGGCTGATGCTGGCACCTCCCCTCTGTCCCGTGAGTCTTTTGAATTGGGGGGTGGACAAAATGAATCCCCACTATTGCTACCACCACTTCACACTGGCCTTTGGAGACATCTGAAATGAGCATGAGAAATTTTCATTGATTTTGAATGATTCCAAAGCTTGGCATGAATGAAAGATACTTCCCACTCTTCTGAAGGATCACCTCTGTTCATACTTACCTGAAAATCTAGTTCAACATCTATGTTCTCTTGCTGTTTGAAATATAGTAGATGTGAATGAAAGACAAGGTCTTTTTGGTGTGGCCACCTCAGTGGTGGATTCTACCTACCACCTTCACACTGAAGATGTTTCATTGCTCTCTGTCTGTCTGTCTGTCTGTCTGTCTGTCTGTCTGTCTGACAGTAAAAACCTAGTTTGCAGAAGGCCTTGAGCAGAGAGAACAAATTGATTATTAATGGCAGTGTGCGGCTGGTGCTGCAATGAGTTCTTGGCTTTGCTGGCTACCTGGGTAGTGATGTTATGATTCATCTATAATGTGGTGTATGTGAAAGGATGCCCATGTTGAGATTGTCTGTAGTTCTTCCTGCTCCAAAAATTTGTCACGAACAAAGGGTCAGGGGACTTGCAGCGAACATCCAGGATGTTGGTTTATTGGCTCCAGTGGGAAATAAAATCAGAGTTAGTTTGTGCAAGTTTGGTGATAACTTGTTTTGGTAACTCTCAACTAGAATTCCACATAGATATTAATGATGCATTGTCTTTTGTACATCCTCAGTGGGATTTTTAGGGACTCAACTGCTATCATTTATTAAGTTCAATCTAGCTCAGACTTTAGAAGAGAAAGCTATTAGCTTACTCCATTACCATTAGTTCCAAGATACTATAATGAATTAGCTTCGTGTTGTTTAGCTGAACAGATTTCACTCTGTCCTGCATTCTACTCCTTTTAGTAACATCTGCTTGGTTCCTATTTTACTTCATTGATTGTCACCTTCTGCTCCATTTAGCTGACATTTTCTGATATTGCAAGGAGACCAAAACTCTGTAGTTTTCTGTGACATGGCATTTGCTTTTGGGTTCTTCATTGTGTTTGCGTTAACCATGGATGCTGTTCTTTTGGGAGGGAGCGACAAAGAGTGATTAGCCAGTCTGGAAGCTGTGATGAACAAAATGTTCTAATTGGGTGATTCAGCAAGGGTTAAAGAACAAGAACATAATCTCTGGTGTAGCAATTGTGCTTTTATAATTAGCTTTCTGCAGATCTAACCCAGCCTAGATCTAGTCTACTCTTTGCCGAAAGATACTTGGCTAACAGAGCTATGAATACGTCTGTCTGATGCAATGTGCCAGAAGCAAAGCACCTGTATTTGTTATTTTTTTAAAAGCTACCTTCTGTTTATTTTAGTGGGGGCAGAACAAGTTGTATGCTCATATAAGCAATTTGTCTTTTGCTGCCAGTTTGTAGAAGTACCTGGCAGGGGCGTGCTGCTCAGATATTAATATCTCTCCATCTGAGTCTGTATGCCACATCTCACCATGCTCTCTGAAATTGGTTTGGAAAGAGAAATGTCTAATAAGAGTTGGGATGGAGTGTGGTTATCCTTAATAGCTTACTGTGGAAGCAGCCAGAAATAGGACTCCTACCAAAATTTGTGTGTAGGTTGGGAAACTTGCATGAGCCAGCATAGTGTAGTGGTGTGAACACTGGGCTCTGGCTCTGGATACCAAGGTTCAAATCCCCACTCAGTCATGGAAACCCACTTGATGGCCTTGGGCAAGTCACATTCTCTCAGCCTCAGAGGATGGCAAAGGTAAACCCCCTCTGAACAATATTTGCCAAGAAAACCCAGATAGAGTCACCTTAGAGGCAGCATGAGGTGGAAATAACTTGAAAGTACACAACAACAAAAAAGCTTGCAAGAAGCCTTCAGTAGGTGAGAAATTTATGGTTTGGAGACTATTGCATGTGCCTTTGTTGTCTTTTAGTACCTATATTTGAGGAAGGTCAGAATAACCAGGACCATGTTAGGCGCTCCTTTATTTTGCTTTACACTTAAAATATGTTAACTAACTTGTAAGCACATGTACATCTGAAGGAGAATTCTGATTGAATGTAGTGTCTTTATCAAATTAACTGTTGGGGACAGCCTCAAGCTTGCCAACATCTAATCTGTGTAATGGACCTCACTGATTCAATCTGTAAATTAAAAAAATAGGGATTCTGAGGTAGATCCTGATTGTTTGTAGCAGGGTTGTGCTCTTTTGCTATGTGAAAGAATAATGGATGATCTCAGCCTCTATATATAGGAGCTACAAATTGGGTAAGCCACTTTGAGTTTTCACACATTCAGGTTCAGCATGAAATTTTGAACTACTATTGAGTAAGATAGTCTTGTGCTAGACTGATTTGTTTTCCTACTTTGCTTTGAACCAATCAGGATAATAAAATCCTCTCCAAAATCACAATGATTTTTGGGAGGGAGGGATCTGTTTCTTTGCAGTCTGTGACACCCCCTTCTTCCCATCCTACATTTCTTTTTTTTCCCTTCTCTTAATATTCATATGGTCTGGCATAAGCAACTTCTGTGAGATACATTTTTATTCCTCCCTCTCAAGGACATTGTGGTATGGAGGATACCAATCTGTTCAGGATGTGTATTGGGCTAGAACTGTACTTTTATTTATTGATGAAATTTCCTATATTTTATGTGGGCTTCCAGTTCCATGTAGAAGGCTTTTTTCCTCTCCAGAGAGTGCTTCTCTTAACTTCTCTTGCATTTGTATTTATTCACTAATGAATTTTCCCCATTTAGTCCCACAGCCACCTTACTTACAAACATTGCACCACAAACACATGTTATTCACATAATTGTGGTGACTGCCTCATTTCAGTGTGCCAATCAAATAGTTGATATTAATCCTTTAGAGACAGAAATATGCGTCCAATAGAGGGGGGATTGCCCAACCTGACTTAAGTACATAGAGATTTGAACCCAAGTCCAAGATAGACAGGTGGTCAGCTAGATCTAATTGGTTCATCATTGACATCTTTGACCTTCAGAATAATCCATTTCCTGATAATGTTTAGATATCCACATTTGTTCTATAGCTCATGGAAGTAGATCCATCTGTACTTTTTAAAATTGTTGATTGGAAGGCATTTCAGACTCAGACAAAAGTTCATGTCTTAGTCCGGTTGGCCCAAAGATTAGCAACCTGCTAGAGGTCAGGAGGCTTGCAATTTTTTCCTACTATTAAATCTATCTGGAAGTATTAATTTTGAAAAAGAAGACAGTGTTCATGGTCATGGCCTGCAAACTGTGACATGCATACCTCCAGATGGCTTCAATAATTCAGTGACTTGTTCTAACCTTCCATTTTATATTTGTGTTGTTGTTGTTATTAGCTGACAAGTTGGCTTTGACTTACGGCAATTCTGTGAATGAAAGACTTCCATGACCCCAGTGACCAACTGTCCTCAGGTTTTACTCCCCACAATTCAAGAATCATATCAACAAGCTCAAATGTACCCAGAGGAGGGTAACCAAAATGGTAAAAGGCCTGGAAACTATGCTCTCTGAGGAACAGCTATGTTTAGCCTGCAGAAGAGAAGGGTTAACAGAGGACATGATATCCCTGTTTAAATATTTGAAAGGATGTCATATGGAAGATGGAGAACCTTGTTTTCTGCTGCTCCGGAGACCAAGACATGGAACAGTGGCTTCAAACTACAGGAAAAGAGTTTCCATCTAAACATTAGATAGAATTTCCTGACAGTAAACCCTGTTCAACAGTGAAGTACTCTGCCTCAGAGTGTGGTAGAGTCTTTTTCTTTGAGGGTTATCTGTTAGGAGTGCTTTGACTGTGCATTCCTGCATGCCGGGGGTTGAATGGATGACTCCTGTGGCCTCTTCCAACTTGATGTGAATTACAAATGGGACTGTACTGTTTCTTGAAATGAGTGACTTCTCCTAAGCTGTCACTACCATCCCAAATTCCTAGGGGTCCCCTGCCAATCCCTGTGTTCTTTCTGGTGGCCAGTTTATAGGATGGTAAGGAGGAAGAGACATGGCACATGGATTACCTTGTTTCGTTTGGTAACATTTTCTTGGCAGGTGTGCCTTAAAGATGAGTTGAGGGTTGTTTTTATTAAGATATTGTCATTCTTGATGCTAATTTGGAAAACCTGTGCACTTCCCCACAATGTTAAATAGATATAGTAGAAAATCTGACCATTTATGCGTAAAGACACATTCACACACACACACATACTCTAGTGGCAGTACATAGAAAGTGTGGACACTTCACAGATTTCCAATGTTTACTACATAAAACATAATCTTGATGTAGCCTGAAGATCGGTGGAGCATCTTAGATAGCTCAGAAATGTCCAACTCAGAAGCACTCAAAAGGAAGATTATTGAAATACTCCACATAGTGACATTGTCGTGGATGATCTCCAAATTCATATTTCTTTTATCAGGAATGAGCGGGTGTGAGAAATCTCACCTTAATGCACACTATTACCATAGCTGTGCCCCTATTATACTATTGTAATCGGGCCTCAACCAAGAGCAGTGATTAACGATGGCAATTTATTGTATCTGACGAGGAGAGAAAATGGGAGATGTTGTCGTTATCATAAATCATATCATAAATAACCAAAGAGAGGCCCTCGGAAAGCTTGTGTGGTGTCAGCAATGAGGCACTTTCCGGAAGCGTTTGCCCAGGATGGTAGCCATAGAAACCCCAAAGTCATATTGTTATCTTAGTCTTGCTGCAGTTATGTGATACAACCATATTAACATATAGATTAGGCCATTTATAATACTAGGTGTCATTTCAGGTTAGCTTGCTTATATAGCATTTTAGGGCTCTCACTTTATTGTGCAGAATGTTAGGGAAATGCTGTGGTTTTTTTGCAGGTCAGTCTCAAGCCATTTACAACCCATCAGTGTGGTACAACTGTCAGCCTACTTAATATACTCCTGTTATTGATTGGTTGCAGCATGTGGGTTGTCACTGCCTAATTACCTTGTCTTTGCTAATAATTTCATTTTTAAGAGGAAAAAAATGAAATATGTTTAAGCAAGGAATATAGTGCATATAGTTTACTGAGTTCTTTGGTCCAAGAAGCCTGATTTATTGATGAGACGCAAGGAAGAGGGCCTGTTGCAAATAACCCAGGAAACTTGCTCAGGTTTGCAGTTTGTTTCTAACGCATTTTGTTGGTTTGGGTACTGTTCCTGAGAGCAAACTTTGTAGGTTGTAACTTGCAGGTTGCAGAGAAAAATTGAATTTTGGCAGTAGGGCAGTAGGTGCCAACACGGCAGACTGATGCCAACACGGCTGAAGAGACACTTAAAAGGTTTGGAGAAGTATTCATAGAATTCCTCTTCCCTTAAAAGCAAAACAAAAGTGTATACATTACTGCTAACACATAGATCTCTGTGTTAGGCGTAGAAAAAATGTATTTCAGTCATGATTGTGCAAAACGACAGCAGACAAGTCATTGACTCTCGGGCTTAGCATCTGTGCTCCCCCCAAACCATATCTGTACTGTGGAAATAATAGTTCTAATCTGCCTTACAGGTGTGTTGTAGTGGCTATTGGTATGATGTACATGAAATATATTTAACACTCTCAGTCCCTGTAAAAGTGGCTTGCTTTTATGTTGTAACTAGAGGCCTCCAGCAAATTTGACTTTAGTTATGTTTGTGGCTTGTCTCACTCGACCTTTCTCATATGTGCCAAGAGATCATTTCTGTTGCTTGATGCCGTTTTCTCTTGTGCCACCTCACCTATCAGAGGCAAATTTAGTCTGGTTCTCCTGTTTGCCATCCACTTCTGTCTTTTGCCCTTTCTCTTGTTCTGTTTTCTTCTTGTCCCACCGAGAGAATGCTGCCTTCCCTTCTCTCTTAGCTGTGTCTTGCTTGTCATAGAATCAAAGAGTTTGAAGGTACCACCAGGGCCATCTTGTCCAGCCTCCTGCTATGCAGGAATGCATAACTAAAGCACTTCTGAAAGAGGCCCATCCAAGCTCTGTTTAAAGACCTCCAAAGGAAATCTAGTCACTGGGTCTTTAGCCCATGGGCTGCCAATTTTATGCCCTTCAGCAAGAAGTAGTGGGTTGAGTGTTAGGCTAGGACACAAGGAGATCTGGGTTTGAATCTCCACTTGGCCACAGAAACCAGCTGATTGGCCTTGGAAAAAGCCTTAGAGAAAAACAGCAGCAAACCCCCTCTGAACAAATTTTGCCATGAAAACTCTGATAGGTTCACGTGTGATCAATAAAGGATTCTGGAGACAGCTGTTGTATACCCTGCCCATTGTAGGGAGGCACGCATAGCTATAGTAGGATCTGCTACAGTAGAATATCCTTTTTCCCCATTCAAGCTTTATTGCATTGTGGGCTGCTGATGTGCTTTTGCAACCTGACGCTGAAGGTTGGTGTTTCACTTCGCTTCTTGATCATCCTCCCAGTATTGATGCTACTAAAAAAAAGAGTCCAGCTAGACAGAGGATGAGAAGGAACAGAAACACTGAGCAGACATAAAACAAGCTTATGAAAAGGAGCCTCTTTGTCAGAGCTTTGCTAATAGAGGTATACCTGTACAGAAATTAGTAGCAAGGACTGAAGAAACATTCTGTTCACACATTAATCTACTAAGATGACAGAAAGCAGGATATAAATTTTGAAAGTAAATACATCACTCCTTGATCTCACATTTATGAGGATCATATAGCTAGTGCTAAGGCTACAGTACATTTGGTGATAAATATGGTAAGCCATCATGCATACATTACAGAAGAAAATTTATGGAAAATAGGAATTCTGAAGATGTTGCAGATCTGTAGTGTGAAATAAGGCAGTTTGCACAAAATGCTTGAATTACAAATAATCTTTGCACCACTGCTACAAGACAATTTTAAACTAGCTCAAATTATACTCTATTTTCTGTAATGGAGAAAGTCAAACCATTACAAAGATAAGGCATTGCATAAGTGCCACATCAACTTTTTTCTAAGACTTCAGACCTACGCATGTCTTGGGAGGTACTGTCACATCATTGTATTTGAGCATTGGACTCATTAAGACTCATTAAAAACTGAAAAGACTGATCAACTGTCTTGTTTATCAATGAGTGTCACTGAACAATTACTAAGGCTACTTCCCACAAAGACCAGATGAGGTGCTAGAGCTGTTTCTGGCTTTCAGCCTACAGGTAGTTGCTCACAGCATGAGGCATTGCTAGATTCTAAAGTATACCTGTATATAGAAAGCTAGCATATCAGGGGAAACGATTATAACCTAGTCTTTGTCCTTGCATCTAGCTTTTTGGACAGGTATCCTAAAAACTTAGCAGGGTCAGACCTGGATGGAAGACTGCCATCAAATACTGGGTGCTATAAGCTGTTTTTCATAGGAAGCAACAGGCAAAACCACCTCTGAGTATTCCTTGCCTGAAAAATCCCTATAAAATTCATGGGTCACCGTAAGTCAACAGGTAACATGGGGCGGGGGGAAAGAGATCAAGTTGTGTGAATGACCATCTTCAAGTGACAAAGCCCACAAAAAGGTTTACTGTCTGCTCTGCTCTTGTTGAGTATTATCCCTTGGTTTGGACCTAGCAGTATGATTATTAATGGAAAACCATTCATAACTTTCCTTCATATGGAAAGTTGCTGATGTTTATCAGGCCTCTCAATAGTTTAAACACTTAGAGTTTTTGTTAATAAATCTTTACCTGTAGCCATTATGTATGGGTGTTGGGAAGGAATAAGTCTTGTGCAATGCTTATTGGTAGAGATCAGAGACTCTTCGGGGCTAGAGAAATCATAATTGCTTGAGTCTTTGGGATTTGATGTGGGGAGGTAAGGAGAAGTGATGTATTTTTCTAGCCCTACACTGAGTCTGTAACTTTGACGCTGAAGCATATGAATTTGAAATATTTTTTTCCAGCTCCACTCACTTCTCTTCTAAATCCATGCCATTATAGGGGACAAAAGCATTTTTAATTCCCATAATAGATCAGATAGTGATTGAACCAGATTTGTGGAGCCTGCAACACAAAAACTGGCAGTTTTGTCTGTTTCTAACAGGTGCCGACTCAGTCAAGAGTGATTTGCGCTTCTCTCTCTCTCTCCTCCAATTTTTTTTTAAAAAGACAGAAATGTGCATGTCCATCCAAGCAAAGCTGAACTGCCTAACACTTTTCTGTTTTTTCACAGAAGGCTAAGGTTTTATCCTCGAGCAAAGTCTCCACTCTGGACTGGCTGCTGTAAATCCTCTGGGCCTTGGCAAAAGCCTGACTTGTTAGCTCGTTTTTTACTTAATTTGTGATGCTGGCACAAATTCTTGCCTCAGCCCAGGGCTCTTGACTCAGCTCTCCTAAATTGGGGTATTGAAACATTTTAGAGGGAAAAAAGTCCCCTCCCAAGGCCTGAAAGGAAACTCTTCCAAATGAGATTCTTTAAGTTGGAATCAAAATAAAGAAAGACTTTGAACACTTTCAGAATTATGTACTGCCTTTTAATTTTTTTAGAAATGTTTGTTAAAATAACACCGCTGTATAGTTTCTACTGACCCCAAACTAAATAATTTTGGATTTTCTTTACCAATAGCATCTACAAGTTGCTTTCATTTGGTTTCTAAAGTCTTTGCTATTACTAAGCCTCAAAAGCAGCTTGGTGAAAAAGGATAAACAAGGGGCCCCTATTTAAGCAAGCATCCCTGAATCTGCAAGACCTGGGCAGAGTAGCTGATGATAGGGTGATTTAGTGGTCTCTCATCTGTAGGGTTGCCGTAAGTTGAGGTTGACTTGATGGCAGTTAAGAGCAGCAATTTCAGTAAGTGGGGGAGAGTCATATACTGCATCAGCAACCATATTCCTAAGAAAATTCTAGAAAAGGCAGCTTGTTATGAAGTTAGGAGAGAGATGCAAATGCTATGTAGATTTACAGAATATTTGTTGGACTGAAACATGTAGCTGTGTTGATTTAAAAAACAACAGCGCTACTAACGTAGACGTGAACAAAATGTGCATCTTCTTGGAAGAAATTTGGTATGAGGTGACCAACAGGCCCAGGATTCGATGATGTGCTTCTGCTGGATCCCATAACTTTTACTTGAATTTATTCTTCTTCCTCCCTTATCCAGCACCTACCCTCTGCACCTAAAAGCTCACACCAGAGAACTCAAGTAGAAGAGGAAAGGGAAGAAGATTGCAATTCTTCTGCATCAGACATGGAAGTTCACTGTTAAATCTTTGTCCAGATGACAAACCATGGTCTTTGTTAGTTCCAGTTGTTAGTGCTGCTTAGAATAGATGCACTGAATCAGTGAGAACATGGTAAGGCAACTCATAGGTATGTTCTACTGAATCATTTGGTTGACTTGCGACTGACAACTGGATTTGTTGTTAATTGCTATCAAATTGACCTTGACTTATGGTGACCCTATGAATGGGAGACCTTCACATTACCCTATCATCAACAGCTTTGCTCAGGTACTGCAGATTCAGGGACATGGCTTCCTTGATTGAGTCTACCTATCTGCCGTATTCTCCTTTCCTGCTGTCTTCTACTTTGCCAAGCGTTATTGTCTTTTCTAGTGAGTCATGTTTTTTTATGATATGTCCAAAATATGATAGTCTCAGTTTATTCATCTTGGCTTCTAGGAAGAGTTCAGATTTGATTTGCCCTTGGGCCCATTTATTTGTATTTTTAACAATCCATGGCATGGGAGACTCTTCCAGCAGCAATGCTGCTGTCAGCATAGCCTCTTGTATCACAGGAGCATGTAGTCCCACCACTGTGGAAAGATAGTGCCATTGGTGTGGATGTGGGTTTATCTAACTTTCAGACAAATTTGTGTGGTTGGATATTTCTTTGGTTGTCTAACAGAAATCCATCACATTGTACCTAGCGTCTCACCTCTTTGTCACAAAGGAACAGATCGGGAGCTGTATGGGCAGGAGGCGGATGTCACCTTAGTTGGCCCCAACTGAAACTGCATATGAATGCCAGTGTGGTAGTGGTATTGTTTTAGTAGAGGTCAGGCGAAGCACACTGGATGAAAGGATGGCAATGTACAAATTGTTTATGAACCTTAATATGAGAAGTGGTTTACCTGATAAGATGAAGAGAGTTATCTTTTGAATAAATATTAAGTATGAACTCTCTCTTACATATAAAGCATTTATATGATTTTTAATTATTAAACTGTCTTCTTAGTTTTTACTCATTCGTTAAATTAAGTCATTCAGTCCATTTATGTTTCTGGTGGCCTCTGCAGAAAGCTTTGTCACTTGCTATATGTCAATGACTTCTCTTTTTCTTGTTTATTACAACAGAAGAAGAAGAGGAACAGGTGCCTACAGATGGAGGAACTTCGGCTGAGGCCATGCAGGTTCCTTTGGAGGAAGAAGGAGAAATGGAAGAAGATGAAGCTGTTAACGATGAAAATTACTTAAGCAAGAGACCACTGGAAAGCCCAGAATCTGAGGAAATGCCTGCTATGAAGCGGCCAAAATTAGCCACCATAAAGGGAGAAGCTCTGGATGGGACAGTGGAGCCACGTGAGCCTCTTAGTTCAATAAACACTCAGAAAGTGCCACCAATGCTTTCTCCTGTTTGTGTTCAGGATAGTGCAGAACAGATCCCTCCCTCTCCTGAGCCACCCATACTGGCTCCTATTGCAAAATCACAGTTACCAGTTTCCAAACCATTGGAACCAAGAGCATTTGTACCTAAAGCAAAGGTGAAAACAACCTCTCCAGGGCAAAAGACTAAAATGCCAAAAGTTGCCCCTCCCAGCAGCTGTTGGAAGCCCCATTCGGTCACCAAAAACTGGAACCAAAGAGAAGAAATCACCAGGCCGAGCCAAGAGTCCTAGAAGCCCTAAGAGTCCAAAGGTTCCAGCTCATGTTCCTCAGATAGCAGTTAAACAGGAGGCACCAGTTAGAACTCCCTTAGCAGCATTAAGTGAAAAGATGGGGAAAGAGAATATCCAAATAAAACAAGTCCCACCCCCACCTGACCCTGGGAAACCCAACAGTGAGAATCCAGCAAAGAAAGTGGCAGTGGCAGATAAGACAATTGATGATTCCATTGATGCTGTGATTGCTCGTGCATGTGCTGAACGGGATCCTGATCCATTTGAGTTTTCCTCAGGGTCAGAATGGAAGGGGACATTTTTACCAGCCCGAAAAGACTCTCTGTGTCAGAGACACCAACACCTAAAGCTTCTGTTTCAGCCAACAGTAGTGTAAATAAAACAGGAAGCACCCCTGTTCCCCCTTCTGGTGGAACCTCAAGTTCAGATATTTCATGGACAATGGATGACTCAATAGATGAAGTCATTCGGAAAGCAAACATGGGAACTCCTGCTAATTTACCTACAAACTTTCCTTATTTTTCATCTCCTTCTGCTTCTCCACCAACTCCAGAACCTCTGCTCAAGGTTTATGAGGAGAAAACTAAATTGGCTTCCTCAGTAGAGGTGAAAAAGAAACTGAAAAAAGAGCTGAAGACAAAAATGAAAAAGAAAGAGAAGCAGAAGGACAAGGAGAAGAGCAAAGAGAAAAACAAAGACAAGGAGAAAAACAAAGAGAAAGACAAGGAAGGTGGCAAAGAAATGAAATTTCCATGGAAGGACCTGATCAGAGATGATGATATGGATCCTTACAAGTTCAAAATGAAGGACTTTGATGATGACCCCAAAGTGAAGGTAAAAGATGGCAGTACCAAAAAAGAGCGTGAGAAGCACAAAGACAAGAAAAAAGATAAAGAAAAAGGCAAGAAAGATAAAGAGAAGAAAGAAAAAGAGAAAGTGAAAGACAAAAAAGAAAAGGTGAAAACTTCATCGGCACCTCTTGTCTTGCCTCCCAAAGACATGCCCTTGCCTTTGTTCAGTACTCCGGCTGCTATGAAGCTCCCATCACTGTTGGCCCCTCTCTCGGTACTACCTGAGAAACTCTTTGAAGAGAAGGAGAAACCCAAAGAAAAGAAGAAAGACAAAAAGGAGAAGAAGAAGAAGAAGGAGAGGGAGAAAGACAAAGAGAAGGAAAAGAAGGAGAAGGAAAAAGAAAAGAAGGAAAGAGAGAAAAAAGAGAAGGAGAAAGAAAAGCATAAACATGAAAAAGTAAGCCATTCTTATAGTGGGGGAGGATGTCACTCAGCTTTCCCCACAACAACAGAACTACACTAGATGAACACCTAAAAGTCTAGAGTAAAATCTACTTCAGCTTCCCTGATGGAGGAACTGATTCCATCAGGGAACCTGAAGAGGTGTGATTCTTCCCCCTCCCTCTTACTTGCTCTCAAAATCTGCTCTAGAAGATTGGGTGGTCCTTCAGAGTAGATGGGCAAGAGGTTTCAGGTAGGGAGAGAAATTCATATTGTTCATGTTCTAAAGCAATCAAATATTAAGCACAGAAGAAGAATACCTTCAAAGGGTTTCCCAATTGTTAGGCAAACTATTGATTATAAAGATTTTAAAATTAACTGATTTAGAATCATAGAATCAGAGTTGGAAGAGATCACAAGGGCCATCCAGTCATTTTATTTCTACCATTACCTTTCAGCACTCTCATACCAGCACTGCTTTTAAAATTGGAGGTTGGTGATGAAAACTTCATCATTCTACATTGGCAGCTTCTAGAAATACATCTGTGTATATAAATATCTTTGCCCCCAGTAAGTTTGCAATCTGCTTTTGCCCAGGAGAATAACTGTTGTGAGGTGTTGATAGAGGGAGGGGAGCATAAGATGAATAAAGGCAAGTAATGTTCATTTCATCTGTCTTTCCTGCTAAGCATATACTTTCACTGGTAAAGCACTGCATCTCAGGAGACCCATTGAAGGGCCTTTACACTGTCATCCTCCATATCAGTTTCATAAGTATATTTACTCCCTTTGCTCCTTGAGACCTACACATCGTAGTTTTATGGAAATGTAAGCTTTCAGAATGTTTTAGGAAGAATTGCTAGCGTTCTTTGCATACAGAAGAACACAGGTTCCTTCTCCAGTTTGGAAAGGAATTTCAATTTAAAAGAATTATCAGGTCTGGGAAGGGCCACGTCAGAGACCATTGAGACCCACTAATGCTCAGAGTGGACACTATGGGGCAAGATGAACCAATGGTTTCAGTCAGCATAAGGGAGATTCATGACTTGAGCAACAGATAGAATTGTGCAGTGTTGCCCATGTAATGTAGAGTTCAGGAGACTTATGTTCTTCAGATCTTGTTGGATCTTGTTGGAGCCACAGCCATCATGGCTAGTGATCAAAGTTCATGGGAGCTGTAGTCCAACAACATTTGGAAAGCGACAGATTCTCCTTACCCATACAGTGATTTGTTCAGAAAAGAATTTCATCATGCCAGGTTACAGTGAGATGTGACAGTGAGATAAGAACTCATTGGTCTACATCCAGTTGTTAGCCCCAAATAGAGTAGACTCATTGAATCAATGAGAACTTACAAAGTCAGCACTTATCTAAGTACTGTTGATTCAGTGAGTCTGCTGCAGTTGGCAGTAACAATTAGATTTAGCTCGGTGTAAAAAAAAAAATGACCTGTAAACACTGAAAGGGGCATTAAAAATGAAGAGGATGTGGTTGATGTAGCCTTTTTCCTAGGAAATTGAAGTACCTTTTTAGAATCATAGAATTTTAGCATGGAGTTTGTCTACCTTCTTGGAAGATACAACTGGAACCTGTGATTCACTTGCTTTTGACAGCAAGAGATGTTATACCTGGATTTATTCCACAATCAATTTTTGCAAGCTTTCAATCTGCTTGCTCATATCTGCAGAAATTATTCCTTGCCGGCTTTGTTTTGTCATATTTTTGTGAATACGTTACTGTGTTATCAGATACTCCCTATAACCTACCCATGTGTTTGGGGGTTGAGTGGGAGAGGAATACCCATCACCTTGATTTCCTTTGTTCATATTGCCCCTGATTTCTGACATAATAGCCTTCCTCCTTTGGGAAGAGGAATGGATTTCGCAGGCTTTAGGGGTGTCTGTATGGTGAAGATGAGGTAGAGAAGCGAAAGTTTTGCCTCTTTTTGTCAGGGAGATGAGCGAAGAGGTGAGAAAACTGTGAGGAAACAAGATCATTTGGAATAGAAACAGAAATCAAGCAGTGTGTGTTCATGTTTTCCCATCTCCCCTTTTGTCTGTCTACCACACCCATTTACCCCTATATTCTCTTCTCATCCGCTTTTTTTAGGTTAAAAGTTTGGGGTTGGGAACAATTTCTTCATCCTTATAATTCCCCAACTAGGTATAGACTTGAAAGCATGCATAAATCAGTATCTGTACATTGTGATAGTTTTGGCATAGGGGAATTGCTGCTAATTGTTATCTAAAGCACTAACATTATTCACAGATACTGGGTGGGGATGCAGTTGTACCTAAAACTGTGACATATGTACCAACCGTCAAATAATTAAAATATATCTAGACAAAATGAAATTATGGTTTTTCCCTATAACTAGTTCTTGTCTCCTGATATTTTTTTTTCATTCAGTGTAACATTAGGACTATAATGCTGTGATATAACCTATTAACAGTCTATTCTTTGTAGTCCTAAAATATATTGTATTATAGGAAAAGCAATATAAGCTTGGGCAGATTACATTGACAAAGCTTCCTGTTACCTTGGTGAAAAGTCCCTGTCAAAAGATAAACTTTAAAGCTAGACTGCATGAAAGAGTCCCTAGATAGAATTAAAATTTAAACTGATCTTGACAGATAAGCTTTTTTTGAAAGAAAAAAAGACAGAAAAAGTCCACCTCTTTTGCTGGAAGTAAGGATTTTGAAAATAAATTTCCCCCCTTTTAAATCTCTTGAGTGATTTTCATTTTTTGCAAGGCCGCTCTGCTGGTGTCCTGGAAAAACGGAGAGTTAGAGCTTTATCAGTTGGTGCCCTGAGGTATGTGGCAAAGAAGCTAAATCCTTGAAGATTAGCAAAAAGGAAAAAAAATGCAGCACATGGCAATAAGGGGCTTATATGACTACTAGTATTAGTTCAGGTGAAAGAAGTATTGCTTATACATAAAACTGGACAAATCCACTGACAATGTATTTTTAGTTAGCTACAAAGGAGTTTTATATTGCCGGACTTTACCTCTTTGGTGATTTGGGAAGCTTAGTAATCCACTGTAAATGCTCTTCTGCTGGCCTGAATTCCCAGTATTACTTCAGAATTGCAGCTCTTTAATTTTTAACCACCACTAGTTCAAGTCCCCTTAACATCCTGTTATTTAAAGATCAGCCTCTCTCTCTCTCTCCCCCCAATATACACACACACACGTGCACACAAACACAGACTCTCACATGCACTTCCACATATATTCAGTCCCTTACAAACCCCTAGTCTCCAATTCTTTAAGTGCAGAATTATCGATTTATCTATTTAATGTGGATTCTTATCATTCCATGCTGTGACAGTTGTGCAGAAATTAAGGTAACCTGAAAAGTTAATTCCAGAAGTAAGCCAGTTTGTGGGTGAATCTCCGTCCTTGAAAAACAAATCACTGAAAAAAACCACCATGTTTTCCATTCAAGTAACTTCTCTTCTAATTGGTTGACGTTTCTTCCAAAAAGCAGTTTTTTAACATTCTAAAATTATTTCTTAAAAGCTGTTTTGCTGGGTGTTTATACTGTCAATAACTTGTCTGGCTGCAAAATACCATAAAGCAACTGATGGCAGGCTACATTTGAGACTTTAACTAGATATTAATATGTCAGGCAGCCTTCTTTTTCTCGCTATTTTATTTTGTGATAACTTTTTCCCATGAAACTGATTAGTAGAAGATTCCAAGGTTAGAAAAGGACGTGCTTTTAAGCTGATGGCTATTACCTGAGAAAACTTGGCAAAGAGCTTGGAGAAGTTACTCCTTGGGATAACAGTTTCCAAAATTGTCTAGTTATCATGACCACTGGCTGCGAGGTTCTGGCAGTTAAAAGTCCAAAAAACTTCTCCAGGCCCCAGCTGAATCTATTGATATCTGCTTGTTAGGGTAGCCAAAAGAAACTGAAGAAATACACGTCTGTATACGAGTTGCTGGGGACAAACAGGACAGGAAAGCAATTGTCTTTATGCCCTGCTTCTGAGTGCCCAGAGGCATCTGGCTTATTGTGATCCAGCAAGATAGTTCTTGACATGCCTTTTTGCCAAATACCATTCTAGCATGTTACCTAAATGACGATCAACAATGCTGTAGAAATGTAATCTCCTTTGTGCATGGTCATATTCTATCATAAAACCAAAGGCAGAAAGCAAGGTGATTTATTATTTTTATTAGGACTCCTTACTGATTTATTAACTGTCTCCTTGCCAATTAAATGTGAATGGTTTTGCAAAGTGTTAGTGAAGCTGCCTTCTTTGAATTCTTAAGGAAAGGGTCAATTGCAGAGGGAAGGACCAAAGCTATTGAAAATGCAAAGGCTATCACTTGACAAGAGGGCAGAAGGGCCATTTTTTATATTATTTTCTTTCAGATTTGTATATACAGAGTAAGGAGCGTTTCCACACACGGTAGCATATTAGTAGTCAAAGAACTTCATCCAATAAACGAGTTCAAGACTCACCAGCATTGCTAGTACTACCTTTTGAAGACTTAACTGTATTCCTTTCCGTTGAATACTATCAACTTCAGTCTACTGCTTAGAATTCTATAGATGGGTGAGTGGTGACCAGAGAGAGCCTCTTCAGTTGTTGCATCCTTTGTGTGAAATGTTGGTGCGTGGTGCCAAGTTTCAGCAACAAGGAAAGATTCTTTTTGCCTAGGCCCTCAAGTGAGTCATCTAGCTAGTTTTAGCAAAACAAACAAAAGAACAAAAAAAAAGCCACCCAATTTTTTTCCTGCTTTTATCTCTCCTGTTTTTGTTGTATTGTTGCATGAGTTATTTTTATGTGGTGGCATATTATGTTTGATTTTTTTATGAAGAATTGTGAGAACCTGGAATTGAAGAGCAGCATGTGATTGTTTTAAGTACTTTGCTTTAGTTAATCTTTGCCCTGTCATATTAATACAGCATGAGGAGAAAGAACTTAAGTAAGGGCCACACCAGTGCATCATCTACTATGCAGTAAATGTAATGAGATTTTCCCAAATAGCTATGACTTCAGGTGAAATTTCTTCTATGGTAAAGTTATACACACCACACCTCATCGCAGGATTTCCTATATAGATCCAGACAGTCATTATGAATGTTTCTCTTTAAAGTATGCAACATGTTTTTTACAGTGAAATGTGTTTCCTTTAGCAGATCAAAGTGGAACCTGTTGTTCCTGCACCATCTCCTGTGATTCCCAGGCTGACATTGAAAGTGGGAGCTGGTCAGGACAAAATGTAAGTCCAAATAATTTGCTTGATGAAATCTTGATGTTAATATACTGTGAGCAGTTTCATTTGATGTCTTTCTTTCCTGCTTGTACTGTTCAGTAAACTGTGCCCTGTTTTCTAATTAATATGTTCCCTGAACATACATAATAATTCCAACTTTGCATTCTTGGTCGCTGAGGGGATGGCATAGGCAGGAATGGGTCATTTTACTCTTCTGTAGAAGGCAGTAGGTAAGCTGAGTCCTATTGGAAAGGGAGGAAGCCAGCCCGTGTTTTGCTCTGCCTTCTAAAGGAGACCAGGCTTATCCTAGGATAGGGTGGAGAAAAATATGTCCATTGCAGCATACCAGATCCACTCCAAGCCCCTTGACCCCATTTTTTTTAAATGGCATGGTTTTAGGAACAGAATCACCCCAAAATTGCACTCAAACATACGAAAAACTTGCCAAGATCCAAAACTTCCCTCTCCTGTTTCTTTTTCTTTTCTTTTTTTCTTTTTTTCCCATTTCCACTCCAGAATACTGACTGAAAGCTGGGAAAAGAAAGATACCTTGGCATGCTCCTGGAAAGAGAGAGTGAAACCTGATCAATGTGAAATTGCCCCCAACCCTCACACAGTTGCCCGCTCTGCACTAGGGCTTCCAAATTTAAGTTTAGGAGTGTATGAACATGGTTAATTTTTTCATTCCTGTTTTCTCTTCTCCACATCCACCAAATATAACAGGTTATTTCAGGATTTTAAGCTGGGGATGGTGGACAAGAAAGCTGCCTTTGCATTCACTGTATTGGAAATACTTTGTACTGGAAGTCTCTTCACTCAGGCTGTTGTGTTGGGAAGAATTCCTTTCTCAGATCATGGGTTCTGAAGGAATCCATGAACAGTTTTTTCTGGGTGTACCCACCACCCCAACTGCTATGCCCCCAAGACAGACAGTCACAGTTTTGGATCAGAATAGTTCTATGCAAGCCCCTCCAATTAGGGCTGTCCTTAACTCTTGTAGTCTTTAAGAAGATCATGGAAGCAGCTGTGGTGCATTTCTAGGTACCTTCCAGTGTGTGTGTATTTGTTCATGTTTACCTTTTATCTGGATGACCTTCTTGTCAAGTTGTTTCTGTGGAAATAGCTGAGGTGGATGTGTCAGTCACCTTTTCTGTCTGACAAATCATGGGTTTGTGTTTAACCAAGCCAAGAGTTTGTGTTTCTGGACAGAGGCTAACACACTTGGGACTGATAATGGACACCTAATATGGGCACCCAGTAAAAGACAATCTTTCTCTTCTTCAGAAAGTAACCAGATTCATTTCTAGAATCCAGAAGTATTAGGGATGAAACATCATTTCTTCATCATTGGAGGTTGCAATGATTGATTCCAATCTATGGGAATTGTTTTAGAGTAGATCTTTACAGTCATTCCTGCTGGGATGAGCACCCATAGCTACTGAAAGAGGAGGCCATAGTTGCTTGAGATTTTCTTTTTTTAACCTTTTCCATGAAAAGGATGAACTCTTTCTGATGGTGACTAGACTCCTGGCATCTAAAAAAGGGAGTGACGCTACAAGAACCACTGGATAAACAGATTATGACAGGTGAGAGCCTGACTTGATAGGGAATCTACTGCCAAGAGCAAGTAGTCCAAGGCCAGTAGGCAAACCATTCAGCTGGTTCAACTTGAGAACCTTCCGGTTGGCACTTTGGGTACAGAATTTGGAATTAATATTTGTAAGTAGTTCCTTATCAGAATGTGGGAGGGGAGCAACAGAGTCATTGTTTCTTTTCTTTACAATGAAAATGGAGATCTGACTTTTCCATACTGGTGCATCCTGATCAGGGAAGGAAAGTGGGGGAAAAAGTCACATCAGCCTGGCATGGAGTCCTGCTTCTCCCACTTGCTGTGCCTCCCTCTGTGGAAATGGAAAGCAATGCTCAAAGAATGATAGAGCAGAGCAGCAAAAATTCAATTATATTGCAACTGCAAAGCATCAGACCAAACCAAGCAGTCCAACCATCAGTGGCTGAGCAAGTGGAGGATGGAGAAGAGACTGACAAGCTTGAAGAGACAAGCAATGAGCCACAGAGTCAGGCCAGTGCAGAGCCACCTACGTCCAACCACTCAAGGTGAGAAAGAGAGGAACAGCAAATAGGAGAAGCAAATCAGGAATTACAGTGTGGATTCAGCCTTTCTTAAGGTCAGGTCAATGTGGTCCTGCCCAAGCCTAGCCGCCCTAGTCAGGAGCAAGAGAGACTGCTACAGCAAGGCTGAATGGGTGTGGAGCAGCAGTAGTGTTGCTGCAACCACATCATGTACAGTTCAGCCAAATCTAGGTCAGAGTCAGGGAGGATTGGTGTGGTCCCGAGTTGAGTTGGGAACAAATGGGATCCAGAATGGAGGGAAGAGAGAGTGCAAGACCAGAAGCAGCAGGTAGACATTGGGAGCCTGGACCTATAGATGGACTTGGGAAGATTTTAATTTGGTTGTTAGGGGAAGGTGGTATGCTGTGCTGCCTGCTGAAAAGATACAACCACCAGCAACAGATACAGCACAATGTAGATGGTTGCAGTTGGCACAGAGAAGGATGGAATCTGAATACAAAGTGGCACCATTGTCCTGGCCTAGGATTCTGGAGCAGGCCTTGACTGATCAGGAAAGATGGGGTGTGGAGAGGAGAGTGGGAACATCATTTACTAAGTTTGGGGAGGTAAACAGCAATGGATTTGTAACACAATGGGAGTGGGGGGATTGGCCTGAAGAAAATGGAATCGCTAGAGAAATGTTAATCCTTGATTGTATAGATGTAAGTCCTCATGTACAAGAATGAGAAAGCGTATAATTCTTCACCTTGTCTGAAAGTTGGTGAGAACTTTTCTGCTGAGTATGGTTGCTGCATAGATTGTGCAAGTTGCACAAACCTGCATAAATTTTTTGCATGCTATTTTAAAATGATAAGCATTCAATAGGTTGTCCATGTCTTCTGTCAACCAACCAGACTTTCTGGGCTTGCTGTGTGGATGCACTTTGTTTCACAAAAGCAAAAGACACTTGCTTTGTGCAGAAGATTTCCACTTGTCCTTTTCTCATCATGGAGGTGCAGGAAAAGTGGTTTCTAGAGATGCTGTCTTTGCATGTTGGAAAAGCCAGTCTCAAGAATAAGAATTTTTCATTGGCGTGTTCTGTTGTAAGACTTTATTGATATCAACAATTTACATCTTATGTCTGGCACGTGAGCAGTGCTAGTGTAACAACACATAACATAGTTAATATAGGTTTGCTGCTCAGCTAATATCAACAGTAACGATATTTTGATGGCTTACAACAATGAATACTTACATTTTAAAAGCGGTGTTGTCAGCTCTGTATTAGTGTCCTATAAAAGATGTAGACAACATAACAATGGAAGCATGGATTAGTTATCAGAGACTGCTACAGAAGGAGCTACAAAATGAGGCAAACTTCCTATTCCTCTGGATGGAAGGCATTATGAAGGCAGCAAGGCAGGGGGTTGGACTGGATGGCCCCTGAGGTCTCTTCCAATTCTATGATTTCACTGATGGAGTTAATACGTAGAAGGGGCACAGTAAATCATATCAGATTGGCAGAGCAAAGAGAACGCAAACTAGACATAAACTCCATTTGTCTGTTTTTAGCAGTTGTCAGTTGCTAAGAGAAACAAGTAGTAATTACGTTTGGGTTGTACAATAGAAATAGAAACAGTAATTTTATGCGGTTTTCACTGATCTCAAGAACGCTGAGTGAAATAAATGCTCATTGGTCTTCAGCCTTACTAGCCTTACATGATTCTCTGAACTGTGAGACCTCCTTAGAGAATTCCAAATCTCCCAGTCTCCTTATCTAGGAGCAATTTCTCCACCTGGACCCAGACTGCCTACAACTTTGTGTCTGCTCATTGAAAGGGACTAGCTAGATTCAATAGGGTTAACTTTAAGCATAATCCACACTATCCTAGTATTTTCTTTCCAGTCTTCAGTTAACAACATTTACAGCTCTGTCTAGAGGAAGTTCCAGAGATTCTTAAGGACCCAGTGGGTATTTCCATTTAGATCGAAAATTCTGGATGTGTGTGTATTTCTCCAGGTTGGGGAAGCAGTTCTTGCAGAGGTCTACTCTAATTTTCCTTCTAGCCATCTACCGTTTATCTTTCCCATTTGTGTCCTTCTACACCATTCTAGTTCAGGAACTTGTGAAGAGTAACTTTCCTATTGGCCTGGATGTCTGCAAAGTGAGTAGGCAGCTGGCAGCACCATTAATGTGGTGAGATCATATGATCCTTAGGCTGGATCCAGCATTCATTCTAAAGTTCAGTTCTGCTGGTTTGTTAAGTGCAAGACATAATCCTTCCTATGTCTTTCTTCAGTCCATCATATCCCAGTGAAGGAAGGTGGCACAGTTTAGATGTTCAGAGTTCTTTTCAAACTTACATTAGATGTATCAAGGAAATGAGTAAACCAAAGATCTAAACTGTGTCCTAAAAGCAAGATGGCCAGTGGGAGAAATTGACACAATCTACCATTAGCAGATGGGTCAGAGAATGTATTGCATTAGTTTACACTTCACAGCAGAGGGATCTACCATCAGATTGTACAGCACATTCAGTGAGAACTCAGTGACCTCAGCTGGTCTGTATACTACTGGATTTTATTTAATGTTTATTTTTCTATTACAGCAAAGACACCACATAAAATCTAAAATATGCATAGAAGAGTCATGTAAAAAGAAAAATATGTTTAGCAGTATAATAACAAAATAACCATAACAAAGCAACATTTAAAATATTCAACTTTAAAGCACCAACAGTTGCTTTTTAAGAAAAAGATCCTTCAGCCTGCTTTCCAAAGACAAGAAGAGATCTAAGCAGTTGGACCTGAGGAAGAAGCCACAACAAAAAAGACTCTTCTAGTACAGGGTGGGCAACTTCTGAGCCTTCCAAATGCTATTAGATTGTTCTTCCCATTATCCATCACTGTTTTCTGTGCTGGCTAGGACTGATGAGAATCCAATCCAACATCTGGAGGATTATAACTTTGTCATCACTGATATAGTGCTTACCAGCCTAATGCATCGTCTAGTCCAGAATCTCACCAGGTGATTGAAAATGATGAGAACAGCTCACCTGAAATAGCCTAGTTCAAGTTCAGATGTTTTAGGGTAAGAGCCAACACCAATCATAATACAGACTTCAGCTTTCTGTGGCTTTAATATTTTACGTGGGTGGCATTTCTACAGTGTCCTGAACTTTGCCATTTGATTAGTATTTGAAGATGAGGGAAGGGAAACAATGTACATCTCTTTTTTTTTATAAAGTTGAAAAGAAACAGGTTGATTTAAGGGACACATGCTGCTAGTAAGATTGAATTGAAAATGGCTTGCACCAATAAGTATAGCAGGATAACTGTGGCTGAACATTCTCTGACTACTTCTGTTAAGGTCCAACAATCTTGTCTTACAAAATCTTTATGGATAAGAAGGTAGCCTGCTTTCTCAGAGTTTGGCCTTTTCTATTTAGACTAAAAGAATGCATGGAGATTTCTAATCCTTGACATTACTGAAATATTCATCTAAATTCCTGGCTTTGCTTTATCTAATAGAGAGCTGGTATTTGTTGTTTTGGTGTCCAGTACAGTAGCATAAGTGTGTATCCACTTTTGTCCCCTTCGCTCAGCAATATCCCTAATTCCTTGTTGAACCTGTGCTGCACAACTTCCTTTCCTTCTCTGTGCTTTCTGTAGCCCTTCTCTTTTCCTCTTCGTGTTCCTTTTTGATCTGGCAGTCGGGTGAGTGGCTTGGTCCTGTACGCAGACTAAATTCCTTTTCTCAACCACATATTTAATAGCATAGTTCTCTCACCTGAACCATTTCATGTATTAAGATGACTGTGAAAGACCCTTCTTGAGAGTCAGGCAGGTGGTGACTGAGGAGAGAGACCTTCTCTATGGTGGTACACTCAGCCTAACACTCTATCTTCAAGAAGCTGAAGATCTTTTTGGCGCCTGGGAGGCTGTTTGACAAAGGACTTTTAGATCTAATTTTATGTTGCTGTGCTGCTGAATGGCATAGGTACTACAAAGTTTAAACGACTGAGGAGTATTTTTACTTTGATTCTTTTTAATGGAAACATTTGCGTGAACTATGCATTGTGCCATCTTAGAAGATGCATTCCTTTTTTTTCACACTGAGGAATGCCTCTCCTAAGATGCTGCTGACTAAAATGAGAGAAAGCACTTTTTCTTCAGGCTTGCTGTTTAATTCACAGGTATTCATACTATTATATTTTTAGTTGTTGCCTAGCAGTATTCTAGAAGATGAACTAGCCCCATATAAATATCCACTAAGTCTTTTGTAATGATTTAGATGTGGGTGCTCAAGTCAGTGGAGATTCCAGTATAGTTCTTCTAAATAAAGATAGCACGGTCCAGAGGAAGTGTTACATTTCAAGTGTCCCCCCTCCCCGTGCCTTGACTGCATAGTAAAACCAAGTGGAAAATAGATTATAATCAGAGCATTTCTATCTTTGTAGCAAACAATTACAGCAACACTTGCATAAATACCACATTAGAAGAAATTTACTGGATTCCATTCTAATACAATTAGAGCTAATTTTGTTCTTTAAATGAATAAAAGGTCAGCTCGTAAATCTATTTTATCTCGAGCGCAGGCCTCCATAAATTGTTTTATTTAATTTGTTGTGAAAGATCTTATCCTTAATGGATCCAGGAGGTTGGTTTGCTGGCTTTTTAACAAATTTCTGGCTGCTTTTCTGTATGATTTGAATGAGCTGCTGGTGCATGTGTGAGTGTTCTCTTGTGTTGTCATGTCACAAGAACACTAATTCGGTCTCTATAGGGAAGCATTTCAGATTGGCTATCTAGAAAAGGCTGGTGTGGTGGTGTGGTGAGATTAAATTGCCAATACACTTTATAACACCTTGTATTGTTGTCACAGGGTGGCTTGTTCAAACTATTGTCTGGTTAACTTTTTTAATAGACGTATTTATCTTTCCTATAAAGAAAAGGCTCTTCTGACAGTGGGAATCCTGTGAGATTCCCATTCATTGTGGTAGTAAGAAAATTCTTCAGTGGCTTGTGCTAATTTGGACAGAATATAGAGTGTGGTCACCTGATAGATCACTAACTAATTGAGGTGGATTACAAAATGGCTTCTGGCTGTTGGGATTCTTGCAAAGAATTTAGACTTTCTCAAAGACAGTCCTAAAACAAGTATGCATATGCTCAATAAATTAGTTATGCTTTAGCAGTTAAGCCGTAACTAATTTACTGAGCATATGCACACTTCCTTAAGGTTTAATTGATCTTGTGCTTTATTGCTTTAATAAAGGATGGAGAAAAATACAGCCCACATGGCTGCCACCTCAAAAAAGTGGTGCTTTTTTAAAAATGTTTTTTACAAAACTCAGAATGTGTTTCTACAGACACTAAGATGCCTGGAGGTACAATTCTGCCATGTTTTGCTCCCCAAAGATTTTTTCTGTATCAGGAGTGACTTCTACTCACTTTCTATTTTGGGAAGGAAAAAAGCCCAGTGGAAAACATGAGGAAATGTTCCCCACATCCTCTAGATCAATGTTTCCTGAACTTTGATGCTCCAGGTGTTTTGGATTTCCACTCCCAGAAGCTCCAGGCAGCTTGGCCAATAGTCAGGAATTGTGGGAGCTGAAGTTCAAAACATCTGCAGAACAAAAGTTTGAAACTGCTGCCCTAGATGGTGTAGTGGGAGATTTTAAGGCATTTTTTAAACAATTTTTTAAAATTTGGGGCCATTAGGATTGTCCATTGATCATGATCTAGATTTAGACCTTGGAGTGTCCTGCTTTGATGTTCCCTCCTGCTTTGATGCCTTCATAGACTGTGCAGCATTCTAGTTTATCTCACAGAAATCACATCTCCAACCTGCATGGAACACGATTCATTCATAGCAATACTTGGCAGCTGTATGGTACTGCAGTGTTCAAAGTATTTCACATATAGGGTCTCCTAGGGAATTTTGAAATCCTAAATTGTTTGGGGTCACACATCTGAACACTGGGCTGCACCTATGTGAATGGATTCAAGTGGATTAAAATTGGTGTCTAAGCCGCCCCTCTCTGGCCCACCAGCAAGAGCTGCTAGGTGAATAACATAAAAACTAGAAAATGTTTTATCAAAATATTTCTTAAGATGCCTTGAAAAACCTACTGCCTAACCCCTTATTATAAGTAACTATGTTACCCGTATTTCTGAGCTCTACAAAATACGCTATTTCAACACTACAGTGTTAGTGTTGTTATTCCACTTTCAGCATCCTATGGAATCCTGGGGTTTGCAGTTTAGGGAGGAGCATTTAGAATTCTCAGCCAGAGCACTCTTTGGCCTCAGTAAACTACAAATCCCAGATTTCCACAGAACGTTGAAAGTGGAATAATATCATTATAACAGTATAGGGTGAAAATGATCACAGTTTCAGTGACAGAAGTTCCTCAATCACTGGTATCTCCAGAAATGACAAAACTTTTTAATCTTGATTTTTACACATTTTTTTCTTAGCCTTGTTTCATACTGGATTGCAGTTTCAAGACTTTGGGTGGAGTTTGGCCTAAATGTGGACCAGGTACCCAGGGCTAACTGCTGCTCCTTAGCGTTAGTTCCCAGGAGTATAGAGATATATGTCTCTCTTTTCTCTCTGATTCACTTTATGAATTCGCCAAAATAACAGACATCATCCTAAAGCTACCTAAGTGTGAAGGTGGCCATAAGCAGCCCTGAGACCAGAATTTTCAAAGCTGGGCAGTACAAAAGGCAGCAATTTGAGAGTCACAAGAGAATCATGAGGGAAATTACTAGACCCATCAATCTGGAACTTCCTTGTGCCTTGCCTCTTTTTTTTTAACCGAGTGCCTGGCTTATAAAGAAGCTTATAATAAAAATCCTTTGTTTATTAAATGCAGAATGAGCTATTTTCAGACATTACAGAAGACTATAGTTTTATTTCCCGTCGTTTGTAAGGTTCAGAATTTCTCTTACAGTGGTCTCTTGCCTCTAGGCTTTGGTGGGACAATGCTCCTCTGCAAGGCAAAATAAGTGAGTCATTGTAAGGGTTCTTTTGAACTCAGTGTGCCATTTAGCGACAAGTTATTCAGACTTTGGTAATTTAGATTACTGGCTTCATAGTGTTTGCCCACAATAGCCAAATAATGGGGATCATTAAGCTCCCTGTGTAGACCTATCCAAATTGTGTTTGCCTCTAACCTTGGCTCTATATGTGTGGCTCAGGAGGGAAGGGCTGGCTCTTTATTGACTTGTCATGCAGTGAGATTGCATTACAGGCCAAAGCCGCTCATGACCCGTTCCATTTAGTTCCCTGTTTTGTGGTGGGGAAACAGGTAAAGGGATCCTTCTGGAAGGCCCCTCCTCCTGCACGTTTTTATGAATCGGACCAGTGTTCGCCACAGTTAGGGCACCGTGACCAAGTCTCCCACAAGCTGTAATGCAAGCAGGAGGGAGCTATTGTGGGGCTGCAGCTGTGGGCGGTGTTGGTTACCTTGTGAGACACTGCCCATTCAGCGGAAAGCTCTGGAGGAGAACTTGACTGTGGAATGAAAAAGGGAGACAGGGAACAAGTGATACTTGGGAGAGAAAAATGGAGAAGGTTTAAGACCCAGCTGGGAGGAAGGGGAGACAATGCAGCCTTGGCTGTGAGTGTCTTCTGCTGTTTGTACATTTAATAGTTAGCCCAATTACAGGACAAAGGCTCACTTAGCAGTGAATGGCTATGTGTTAACGGTGGGATAACAGAACTGAAATGTTAGCATGCCCATTCTGAACCTTTTCTCCCAATTCCGGAAAGAGAATAGACAGGTTTAGAGAAATATTGATGGAATTTTTGTTTAGACTGGTCTTTCCACCTCTGGGGAGAAAGGGCCTTAAGTTGATAGATGGATTGGTTCCAGAATTTAGAATTTTGTCTGGATTTGAGTCATTAAAGTGTTGATGGCTTTGTGGTTACTGTAATACATATTATCCTATCCAGAGACTCTGGGGTTGGGTGGGCTTAACATCTTTGCTCGCTGTTATTTATACATCACAAATAGAACAGTGCATTGAGTAATTGTCAGTGCATTGAGACGGTGTTAAGTTAGACTTAAAAATGCTGGCAGTCTCTGCATCTTTCCTCACTTGGACATTTTTTCCCTTTTTCCTAAAATTACCAAGTGACATAAATAGAATAAACCAGAGCACTCAAATCCCTTTCCTCTACCTGACCTTTTTGTTTGAGGTTTCTAGTGCAAAATGGGACTGCCTGCTCTGCTTTGTAGATGCCAGGCAGGAGAGTATTTAAAAAAACAAAGAGAAAGAGAGAAGATGAAGAAGTCTTCCCTGTCTCTTTGACAAATTGGAGATTCCAGTAAATATTTCTTGCATGTGGTTAAGAACCAGGCCTACCCACATGATGCCTAAAGTGAGTGTGTCTGCCTGACCTCAGGACCCTTTAAAAATCATCCCAGGAAGGTTATGTACAGATGTTAGCTTCTTTGATTCCTTGAAGCAAGTAGATGCTTTTTTATAAGGTACACCCATTGCTCAGAACAGAAAGGGATGGTCCTTGCAGACAATGGGAATAACTCCCCAATTTGGATAGACCTATCCAGAAATGCCCTAATTACCTGGGGGAGGGGGGAATGTCATTGAGTGTCACCCAGTAAAGTTAAACCAATAACCACACACAACCGACTTGGAACAAATTGCTGTCTTACCACACTGAATTTTAGCTGAATTTTGACTACCTGCATAACCTCGTAAGTTGGTGCTATTTAAAATGGTGTTCCATGGGTTGGTGTTGGTCTACAAACCATCAGTGGCTTGTTACTGGAGAGTTCCCAGGAAAGAAAGAAACTATTGTAGCCAATGGGCACAATTTCGGTACCGGTCCCTGGCATAGTGGTGGTGAGGAATTGGTAGCTTAAGAAGCACTGCCGCAAATAATATGGGGACAGATAACATCTCTTTGTCCTTTGGTTTCTGAACATAACATCTTATATGCATTTTTAACTTCTTAACAAAAGTAACCGACTCCAGAACAAGAACACAGATGTATGTGCTTTCCCATCATCAGGAGAAAGCTATCAATGTCAGATTATTTTTTCCCCTCTTGATCTATCCATTCAGAAAAGTACATAACTGTGTGTGTGTGTGTGTGTGTGTGTGTGTGTGTGTGTGTGTGTGTTTAAAAACTATGCACACTATAATCAACAGGGTAAGTTTCTTTTTAAAAAAAATCTATAACAGTATGTAAACTAGGAAGAATGCATACCAAAATATGCACAACTTCCTGTGCAGGAATGTGCAGGCATGTGCAGAATGACTTCTCTGAAGCTGTATATGCTTCCATCTTTCTTGTGCGCTGATAACAGGGTGTCATGGAAGGGTATTATTCATAGGGTCAACATAAATAGAAGCTAACTTGATGGTACACAGCAGCAATAACAACACCACCACACACAAAACACATAACAAATCCTCAAAATTCATTTTTCCACATGGCATTTGGCTTAACCCTTCTCTCCTCCTTTCCCAATAGGAACTAAGTTTTAACGAAACACAACCGTGTTTTCTCACATTGATCAAGCTCTTGCATTCTTTCTCCTCTCCCTCTGGGGAATCCTTCATTGCTCAATTTAGATCATCGCTGTCCTCAGCTCCTTGGAAGATGGGTGGAATGAAAATGTAGTAGCAATAGTAGTAGATCATATCCTCCTTCATGAGAAGGACCTTTCTGTTCTTTGCTTGTGAAACTACAGTGCTTCATGTGTGTTAATGATGTGTGTTGAATAACTAATAACAAAAATTATCTGGCAGGTTTCAGCTTGAGAAATCACAAACTGTGTTATAACTTAATCTAGGGAAAGTTATTCTCATTTAAACCATGTTGCACCCAACACCCCCAGCAGTGTTGTTGTTCGACAGGACCTTAATGTAATAGCCTTTCTCAGGATTGGGGCCTCTGTATTTTGTCTTAAGACTTGCACAGTTGGAAATTTCCTCCGGCAGATGCCTGTTCTGTGCAAATCCATACATTTGGCTTTATGAGTGGGATGAGTAGGCTGTACCTTTTTGAAGCAGATGTGGCAATAAATTATGCTTTTGTTGATAAACATGTCATTTTCAAAAGGGTTAAATAATCACCCTCCCAGTTTTTTTCCTAAAGGCGCTCTAGTATTTAAGCATGAGAACATGTCCCAGCGTTGATTTAGGTCCTCTTCCTTCTTTTTTAATTACAGAAGCCACCACACCAATTATTCCTCTAGGTTGTATTAGGTGGGGAGCTGAAGCAAAATTATTTTCATGTTGCTGTTGGGCCACACTCAAACAGTGACTCCCAAAATGAGTCCATAAAGAGGTTTGAGTCATTGGGAAGAAAAGGCCAATTACTGGATGCGAGATTCTTTGATTCTGTTCTTTGTTGCACAAGAGCGTTGGAGGCACATGGGTGATGTGTGCGCATCTTAATTTTAAAAAAGAAGATGACTTTAGGCAGGTTGAAACATGTACCTGCCTGAGCTGGGTTCCATGCACAAACCAGCAGGAGCAAAACAAAAACACATCATGCCAGGGCCATGGAGCTGAAGATGGATGCCTATGGGATTGCTCCATAGCACAGTTTGGTGGCTCCTGTGACTGTCTCCCTAAACAAAATTATGTTCCCTTCATCTCTTAGTATTCTAAAGGCCAGGGTTAATTAGAAGACTACAAAACATGCTGGCTACAGCTATGTCTGTATTGCCTGCATTGCAAACACAGTGTGGGTAACAGACCAGCATGGAACTTTAAATATATTAACATGTCTCAGAAACCTAATTGGGCCAAGGTCCTTAGATACAAGCACATAGGTAGGTGTTTTCTGTTTGAGAAAAGTACCAGAACCTGCCTAGTTTTAACATCTTTGCTCTGTAATTTGAGGAGCTGCTCCGGGTTTGCATGAAAACTTATTTTCTCTCTATTTGTTAAGGTCACCATATAACAGGGTGCTTTCTCATTCCTTGTTTGGAATAGACTTCTTTACATGTTTGTGGCTGACCCTCCTGTGGAGACCTGGCCTGTTGCCAAGAGAGAGGCTATGGCCCAGTTCAGCTGCTTTTCCTTTTCATTGTTTGTGCATGTTGCTTTTTGGAACTGGGCCTCTTCTGCCTCGTCCCATGTAGTGCCACAGTTCTATGAGCTCATTCATTCATACTTTGGCCTGTAGTAGTTTTATTTAAAAGCATATATTGGTGCACTTTGGGGTTGATGGCCAGTGAGTTGGTGATATATCTACCATTTTGCTTCCCCAGGGTTCCCCATCACAGAAATTTGGACTTTTTACCTAGTTTAAAAAAAACTTTTTTCAGCTGAAGTTGAGAACAAGTAGTGTATCCAAAGCCTTATAGAAATAAGCAGCCATGGAGAGGTCAGCTGCATTTTTAAATACGTTGTTTGAATTTTGGAAAACTAGAACTGATGGCATCAGTGGATGGTAGATATCTTGGAGTTCTTTTGGAAAACAAAAAAGGTAGCCAAATAATCACCACAAGGAGCAGCTAATGTCTGTTAAGAGCCATGGTTGTCCCATGAAAGGTTCAGAGGACATGCTAGTCAAGAAACTAATCAAAAGTTTTCTTGTCTCAATCAAGAATAGTAGCAGAAAACTGCTGAAGCCATCCAGGTGTGTAGCTAAAGAAAGTGTCACATAATGACTAAATTTTACAGTGATATTATCCACCTATCTCTTCCCTTTTCATTTAAAGAAACAATAAGCTTGAGTTCATTTAATATCTAAATAGTGCAGGTATTCAATCACTCATCTCTAAACTACAAATATTTCTTAATTATTCCATGTCAGTGACTAATCATGTGAATCTTAACACTGCTATCAGTGGTACAAATCACTATGTGAAAAACATGGACTTGGGGTTTTAGGTGCTATGTGTACATTTGGGAATTGAAGTTTAATCAGTTTCTCTTAAGAATTCTCCAGTTTTGTCTTTTACGTTGTATGATCTTGTGGGGGTTTTTTCTTTTTCTTTTTCTTTTCCTTTTCCTTTTGCTTTTCCTTGTGTAGTAACTGGAGTTTGTCATGCCTTTTACTATAGCAAGTATAGTATAATCTCCTCACCCCACTTGTAGTTTTGACATTCAGTTGTGTCAGTTGCAGAACATCCATAACTACTTTTAGCTACAGGCATTATTTAAGCTGGGTGCATATGACATAAAAAGACTGTACCATTTTCTTTGTCTTGTTGGGACTTTGAGTTGAAAATTTGATTTCTCTTGCCATGTGGTAAAAGGTGTACAAGACATTTAGACAGAAGCTTCATCCAGGTTTGTGACTAAGTTTAAAGCTACTAAGTAGTTGAAATATGAAAGGACAGTCAGCTTTGGCGTATCTGTTTCTTTGCATTGATAATTACTGGAGCATCCAAACAGTTATTTCCTTCTACCAGAGCTTTTCTGCATGATCAAGACATGGTCGAAATTCATTTTATTCTTTGCATAAGGTTCCCACAATTCTTTTTTTCAGTTGCAATACCAATTTTATTTTCCCAAATTAAAAAAAAACTGCTTGTCAAGTTCTTAAAATGTGCAGTGTCTATGGAACTTTTGCAGTAAGTAAGGATGGAAAAGAATTTCAGAGGAGCTGAGATTCTTGCTGAAATTGTCCATCTTACATCTTTCGAAACTCTGCAAAATAAAGTTCTGTTTGCATCAGGAATTCACCTATTTGAAAGACTTTTCAGTGAAATAAAATACATGCAGAACCAGGTGTACATTTTTAAAAACTGGCTAAAGTGCAGTTTAAAGACGTGCAAAAGCACACTTTAGTCAATAAGGGAAACATACAAAAATTCTTAAATTGGGGAAAATATGTGGAAAAAACATAAATCTTACAGAAAATGTATACAAAAAATAATGTAGATTTCCATTTGAGAATCAAAAGCAAAATCAGCCTTATACAGATGAAGGATGGAATGAGATGGGAATGCAGGTTGAGGAAGGACATCCCTAACATTAAGTGACAAACAGATGCACATGTTGTTCGAGGAACCGATTCTGTTGAAAGACGTGTTATTGAGTCTCATTGGTACAAAATTCAAGAACCGCTAGCTTAGAAGACTGCACAGCTAGATGTTGTATATATAATTATTTATTAAACTGAAGCCAGCTTTGGGTAATCTTTTAGAGTATAGTCTGTGGTTGCAGATTGCAGGGTGAGGTATCCTGTAAAAGTACAGAACAGAGACATTTATAAAAACAGAGTGGTTTGGCCACAATCAGATAAACTTAGTAATAAGACAAAGACAAATGCCCACTTCTGCAGTCTTTGAAATCTCTGGAGCTGTTGACGGTCAACTCCAAACATCAACTGACTAAAATGAGCCTTCATAGCTGAGGTGTATGGGAATTGTTGTGAACCTTCTTAGCTGCTCAGCCGGCTATGACAACTGTGGACAGATAGGATTGTGTTCCATTGGTGGTAAGGGAATCAAGATAAAAGGGAATAGGGCAGTAACATCCAAGTTTGGCTCAACTGTAAAGTGTTGGCCACTATCCACATGAGCATTAGCCACCACTGGCATTTCACACAAGCGCATCCTTAGAGATAGATGGAGCTCTCTAATTGTTTTGAGTAAAAATCATAGAAGAAACTCTAATAATTAAAGTACTAGTAAATTTGCCACAGTCATGTACAGAAGTTGGATTTTCTGGTTACAGATCTTGTCTGTTTTTAAATGCAGAAAAACAGCATTACGTCTGCCTTGGTGGCACAGTGGTTAAATGCCAGTACTGCAACCATAAGGTTGTAAGTTCGATCCTGCCAGGCTCCAAGGTTGACTCAGCCTTCTATCCTTTCGTAGGTCAGTAAAATGAGTACCCAGCTTGTTGGGGGCAATTAGCTAAAATACATTGTAAACCGCTTAGATAACACTAGTTGATAGAATCATAGAATCATAGAAATGTAGAGTTGGAAGAGACCACAAGGGCCATCCAGTCCAACCCCCTGCCATGCAGGAAAACCCTCAAAGCACTCCCGACAAGTGGCCATCCAGCCTCCGCTTAAAAACCTCCAAAGAAGGAGACTCCACCACACTCTGTGGCAGCACATTCCACTGCCGGACAGCCCTGACTGTCAGGAAATTCCTCCTGAGGTTCAGGCGGAATCTCCCCTCCTGCAGCTTGCATCCATTGCCCACTCCCTCCTCAACATGACATCCCTTCAAATATTTAAACATGGCTATCATGTCCCCTCTCAACCTTCTCTTCTGCAGACTAAACATACCCAGCTCTCTAAGTCTGTCCTCATAGGGCATGGCTTCCAGGCCCCTCACCATTTTGGTTGCCCTCCTCTGGACCTGCTCCAGCTTATCCATATCCTTCTTGAATTGGGGTGCCCAGAACTGGACACAGTATTCAAGATGAGGTCTAACCAATGCAGAATAGAGTGGTACCAATACCTCCCTCGATCTAGACACCATACTCCTATTGATGCAACCAAGAATTGCGTTGGCCTTCTTGGCTGCCGCATCACACTGCTGACTCACGTTCAGCTTGTGGTCTATGAAGACTCCTAGATCCCTTTCACACGTATTGTTAGCCAGCCACGTGTCCCCCATCCTATATTTCTGCATACCATTTTTTCTGCCTAAGTGTAGGACCTTACATTTCTCTCTGTTGAAGTTCATTTTGTTAGCCTTGGCCCAGCTCTCCAATGTGTCCAGGTCCTTTTGAATTTTGATCCTGTCATCAGGCGTATTAGCAACCCCTCCCAATTTGGTGTCATCTGCAAATTTGATCAGCGTGCTCTCTATTCCTTCATCCAAGTCATTAATGAAGATATTGAACAGCACCGGGCCCAGGACAGAACACTGTGGCACCCCACTAGTCACTTCTCTCCAGGATGAGAATCTGCCATTGGTGACCACCCTTTGGGTATGGTGATAGGCGGTATAGAAATAAATGCTGTTGCTATATTGCTATATATCAGCAATGCCTTGCACTTACTCAATAGACCCAGGAAGTAAATCTGACTTTTAAAAAGTTGCTTCCTCTTTAGTGTCTGTGGTGTGTCATTCCCTCCCCCATCTCCATGTATTTTAATCAGTCATGATGCTTTTGCCTGTAAGGATGAGATTGAAATCAGATGAATTGCTTCCAAAGATAGGAAATCATTTCACATCTACCGAGGCTTGCCGTGCTTCAGATGCAGCATGTTACAGCTTGTGTCAGTGCAAGCCAGTTACAGCCCAAGCAATCTACTTACCTACCTGTGGCACTGTGACGACTGGTAGAACTTGCTCTGCCCTTGCAAAATTCAGGCTTTGCCTACCCTGGGAATGCGTGGTTTGGGGACCTTCATTTAGTTGAACTGAATGAGAGCTCTCAGGTCCACACTGGGTGGTTAAAAACATAGCAGCTATTTGAGGAAAAAGAAAAAAAAGTGAGATTTACATTTGCTGTGTTGTAGTGGACAGTGCAGTGATTTTGAAGCCAAGCCACCAAGGCTAAATTTTTGCCGTGGAGAATGGACAGGCTAGGACCATCCTGTTTTTCCTCTTTGTAGAGAATGGAAAAGTTGTTCTTTTTGGATTAGAACTACCAAAATCCCTCGTTCAGCATGGCCTTGCTAGGGGATTCTGTGAGTTGTAACCTCCAAAGTAACAGAGGAGAGCTTCTCATAACCTATTCACTATATATGCTATGATCTTGTAGCATACTACAGCATCTCATGAGTTTATCCAGATAATGTCTGAAAGAATGCCTTAACCAAGTAGTTTTGATGTGCCCATTTGAACTCCCCTGCATCCCAGGGTCCCTCTTCTCTTCCGCCAGGATGGAAATGCACTCCATTCACACAATGGAATCCACAAAAAAGGAAACTGTAAGTCACTGTTGCACACAAATAATGTCCATTCATTTTAAACAGTTTCAGTTTGTATTATTGTAAACTAGGAATGTTGGAGTGGGTACAGTCCAAATGCTATCAGGCTGCAGCTCCCATCATCCTTCATCAGAATGTTGGCTGGAGCTGACAGGAGTTGGAGGTCCAGCAACACCTGGAGAGCCAGAAGCCACCCACCTTTGTTGTCGACTTTCGTACAAGAAAGAGTTGATTTGCATTGCAGGACTAGAACTTGTATGGCACATGTTCCAAAAGGCCTTTTCCAGGTGCCATGATTCCTGGAACAGGAGAAGCGAGTGGAAAGGACACTTGGAACAAGACCAGCTGCTCACTCAAGTCTTCTGCCATTCTCACATCTTTTGGGATGGGAGTGGTACCTCTGGTACTTTTTCAACTTTAGGGTGATGTGGTTGCTTGAAGATTCATTCCAGCAAGGCTGCAAGGCTTTTCTCACACACTCCTTTATTCTGGGGTGGCAATTCTTGTTGGGAAGAAAAAAAAGATCCCATAATTTATTTTTTATCTTTTAATGAAGGGTATTACTGTGGTTGAAAACACTGCCAAGCAAGCAGCCTCTAGAGAAGCATAATCTGTGATCTCACTGCTTTGAGCAGGTTCTGTGTGGGCTTGATTGTGTATGCATGTGTGCTGGTGTTTGTATGTTTTGAAAAGTTGCCACTATCTGTGTATTGAGGGATTCCCATGGTCACTGCTACTGATTCACTAGGTACAATTGCATTTTGGGAAGGTAGTAGCTTCTGGGTTGTTGCTTGTTGTTTTTTTCAGTTGAGAAAGGGATCTCTCTGTATTGTACACAAGCAACTTGGCCCAACATTCTGCTTTCTGAGGGTCTTGTCTTTCTTTTGTAAAGAAGAAAAATTGCTAATTTCATATCCAATTATTTCCATAGTTTGCAAAGATATTAACATGAAATAAGTAAAATAAGCAAAGGATCTTACGATATCTCAGGGTCCAACAAGTTTTAGTGTTAGACTTTATTGACTGCTGCTACTATGAAAATCTATGCCAAATTAAACTCGACAGTATTTAAGACCTCTTTGTTGTTTCTGCCGCAACAATCTAACATGGCAACCCCTTGGATATGTAGGCATAAATCCCATTGATATTCCCAACCAGAATAGATGTGTCAGTCCTAAGAGTTGAGCCTGACTCAGACATAATGAGCAAACATACTTTTCAACTGGGAAAATGGATTTTGGCAAACCACAGTCTTACGCATCTCCTTCATCTTATGCATCTCCTTCTCTCTTGCTTGCTTGCTATTTTGCTATTAAACTAACCACCATTTTGTATGACTTTTAACTTGGGGAACTGCTGTTTGCTTAGATTGTTTGAGAACAATCAAGAACCTGAAATTCAGACTTGGGCTGATCTTTTCCTTATTCATTTTAGTTTAAATAAATCAATGTCCAAGTGCAGTGGAAATTGAAGGCAGAAGTACCCACAGGTGGGGTGAGAGAGGGACACATCAGCCCAAGGCTCACCATAAACATATGAATGTAAGGGGCTGCTGTATGCTAAATCCAACAGTTGGTCCACCTAGCTCAGTACTGTGTACATTGACTGGCAGCTGGTCTCCAGTATTTCAGATTGCAAACACCAGGGATTGAACCTGGGACCTTCCATATACAGGTATGTGTACTTCCACTGAGCTACTGCACTTCCCCAGCGTGTTGTCATAATGTGAAATGGTGGGTTCTCTTTATATCTGAATCAGGTCTAGGAAAGGTCCGTTATATTTCTTATCACTTTCCTACCCAAAATAAGCAAACGTCTACAAATGTTACTTAAGATTATGCCTGTATAACCCCAGTATTTGCAGTGGTGTGGCACCTCTGTATGTATGTGTGTATATATATGTATATATATTGATCTCCTGTCACAGTGTGGCAGCTCACCTTGTCCATGCAGCAATTTTTGTAGAGAAGATTCTCTTTAATTGTTTTTGCCCCGGATCTCCCATTGCTGTTTGATTGTTTATTATTTGCTGCCACCACTGTTCTTTGTGGTGAAAGTGAGAAGGAACTCCAGTTGTCTAGAACTGCCTGCATGCATTGAATAGAGCAGACAACACTCTGAGATTTGTGAGGTTTACTTGAAAAGGTTGGTGACTATCAAGCCAAATACTTGAGTGGCTCCATTTCTCTGGCTTTCCTCCTGCAGTTATCGGTAGGGACAGGTGTGATCTCCCTATGATGAATATAAAGCTGCTTTTCACCACTGTTCATGTAGCACCTCTGATTGAGAGTGATTGTCCAGTTCCAGGGCACAGTTTTTTCTCAGCCTTGCTAGCTGAGATCCTTTTAGCCCAGAAAATCTTGCAACCCTCCACATTGCTGTTAGATAGCAACTACTGCCAAATGGCCCTTCTTTATATAGGCTCATATATTGGTTGAATCAACGAACTAAGCCTATAATGGACAAGCCAGCAGTCATGAGGAGGCAGGTATCTGCGGATGGCCCTGCTAACCTGATCTGTGGTATTATGCAAGTCTTCACACTTTTAATTCCTCATCACTAGTTTGCCATGGCTGTTAAAATTTCTCTGCGTATCTATGTTTATGATTTGGCCTTTGAGTTCTTACCATTCAAGACAAGACTGAAGAAACATGTTTCAATTGGCTGCGATTCATCTTTTGCATGTTGCTGTCAGATAGGTTGACCAAGGAGCCCACCCTTTTGCAAATTGCCCCATAGCTGTCAAATGGTGTAAGACAAAACCATCTCTTGTGTCTACTATTCCAGAGCTTCATTAGCTGAAGGGAGTGGTGGCTGGGCTGAAATGTGTGTTCTTTGTAGCCCAGATCTTGGATATGATACCGGAGATAAACAGGCCAGGCTTGTTGTCATACACATGTTCTAAAGGTGCACTTCAAACAAAGCCAATCAATCACTTCCCCTTATTAGTAAAATGGGCAGCTGAGTGTGCAGATACAGAAGACTGAAAAAGAGGCTTAGAGAGAGGACAGAATGGATCCTGTCGACGACAAGCAGAGATCAAGTCTCCAGGAAGAATTCCAAGGACTAATCCGTTGATTCTCCGACCCAATTTGCCTAAAGCAAAGTCTTCCCCCGCTAATACAACTCTGCAGCGAAAGAGCAGCAAGCTTCTCTATCTCTCTATCAGCTTGGGCTGGGGTTTTGACAGGCTATGAGGAAAGAGTCATTCAGCCACTTCATTTGTTTCAGTCTTGAGGGCCAAAGGTTCATGTGGAGCGGGAGGTACGTGTTCCCCAACATGAACATTTAACACTTCACTCTTCCCCTGCAGTCCACTCTTTCCCACCCAGATAAAGTCCTCTGAATTGTAAGATTGAGGGATCTGGGAAGGGGGGCAATTGGCCTCAGATAATTCCACCCCCCATCAAAACAGAAAGCCCCTTTGGTTTGAGAGTACAAATTGGCACCAAGTGTACTAGTCTTCTCCACTTTGTATTGCTTTTAAAAGAAGGCATAGTCAAAGGCATGTAGGAATATATTTCTATTGAAAGCAACACGTCGCATCCACACTCAAGTGTGCATTGGATACACATCTACATGTGAATTGTTCTTCCTCAGCACATTGATTTCAATGGGATGTGCACTTTGATGCTTATTGACAGCAGTGCAGTGCCAGTAGCTGCTATGTATTCACTAGGTGTGCAATATACTTCTCCATTTTAACATTTTACAGTTCCATTTCAAACCATTTTTATTCTTGTGATTTGCAGTCAGAGATTGTCTCACTGAGCTTTTTTCTCCTGTCTCTTCTGCCATATTTCCCCACTGCTCGTACACACTTAACTAAACTATGCCAGCGTTCTCTTTGCCAGAGAGAGGACAAGCTAATATTGGTGGCAAAATGTTCTGGCACTGCAACTGTTCTTTGGAATATCCAAATTTGCATCTTCTCTGAGTTGCTTCTCCCTAATCTTTTTTTTAAGCATAAATGGCAGCTAATTTATCAATCTGACTGCATAAACTTTTCAACTTTCAATTTCTTCTCTCTTAGACAGGCATATCATGACAGTTAATGCTGGAGTCATACTCTCGCACTCAATCATGTCAGTTATAAAATAGTTGAGTGGCCTTACAACAGCGCTATTTCTATGAGGCCAGGCTAGTTGGGGCTGATGGGAGTCCAAAAACACCTGGAAGACCACAAATGCCTTAGCCCTGCCCTACAATAGTGCCAGTGTAAATGCAGTCTTAATTTTGTGTGCTAATAAGTGAAGAGTAAAGCTCTCAGCTATGGAATTTTTGGAAAGGGTATATCACAGGTGAGGTGCCCATCTTTCAAAAAAAACAAAAAAAAAAAACCAAGGCCCAGGACAGCCCTTCCAGCTTTTTAGAACTGTGATTTCCTTACCATGACTTTATTCTTCATCAAGCTAGAATTGCAATGTTCTTTTTTTAAGCATGAATGAGAAAGTGCAAGTGGACATCTGCCTTCTACCCTTGATGGCAGAATAACCTGATTTTTTTCACTGGATGAAAGTACAAGCTAAGGCTTTGAGGGCCCACTGCATAGGAGAGTAGCTGCACTGTACTGCTGAGGACAATCTTGTCAGCAGGAGCTATTTGTGGCATTAGAGAATTCCTTATCTGTTTACTTCTTCTCAAAACAAAAGCGGTACATTGAATCACTGCTGTTTTTTGCTCATATTGAAAATCCAACTCAGGGTGATTCTAGTTATGTACATTGACTTTTTTTTTATTTTTTCTTATCCTCTTGGGCACACATTTTTGAATAGAAAAACTGGCTTTGTATCTGAAATGGGCAACTCTGATCTTCTTCCACCTTTCTTACATTCTTCCTTAGTTCTTTCCCATTCCCAGGCTAACGTTGCAAAACGTAAACGAACTTAAGCAGGCAAGCTAATTCAATAACAGTAGCAAAGCAGACTTCTTATATTCACCGTTCTGATGTGTTCAAAATTCCTATTGCACATAATTGCATGAATGTTCAGTTCTAATCTTTTGATAGACATTTTGTCTTGTTGCTTGACTCCAGCATTCCCAAACTGCTGATTTCCAGATATAATGAGATACAGTTCCCATTGTATCCACGCATTGAAGACATAAACCATGTTGGCTGGGAATGATGGGAGTTATAGTTCAACACATCACCAGTTTGGGAATAGTGATGGGCTGTCTGTCTTTAGGGGTCTTTAAACAGAGGTTAGATGGCCATGTTTCAGGAATGCTCTAGTTGTGTACTCCTGCATGGGAGGGGCCCTTGTGATCCCTTTCAACTACAAGATGCTATGACTCTATAAAAGCTGCACTACAGGCTGGTTAAACTGTAAAGCTCCTCTGGTCACTGGCGTGGAACCCCCTTCTCCATCCCATTTTGCTTGTAGGTGCCCTAATGCCTTCCCTCCATCTTCCAGGTAACTTGGCTACCTGTTGCATTGTAGGAAAACACAATCCATTAATGAATTGTAATCTTCTCCATCCCCTACCAGCATAATCCCTTGCTCCTAGTCTATATTTACCACAATGACAACCTGCTTCAGATTCCATAGAAGGCAGCAATTAATATTTGAATGCTACGTAAATTGTGTGTATCGATTATTCATCTTAATCAGAGATGACTATTTCTGTAGTCATCTGATGAAAGCGAGAACTCACATTTTGCAGATCCTCTTGTGTATGGCTCTCAAACAATCTGACATGGAACAGTGATTTCTCTGGTCTCTTTTTCTGTTTCTTGGCAATTATTTATTTAAACAAAGCTTTTATAAGCTGCTTTTCCAGCCAAAAGGGCTCTCAAAGCAGCAAACAGAAGAGCAATAAAATACAGTGCAAGAGCAGGTCATCAAAATAAAAATATGTGTGCCTTTGGTTTTTTGTATGTGTGTGTGTTTTGTTTTGCTTTGCTTTATTTTGTTTTTTGAGGCTCTTTTTGGTGTTGGTTAATAAAGTTGTTGGGTTGTTGTGGATTTTTTCGGGCCATGAGGTGTGTTCTAGTACTGTTTGCTCTTGCCATTTCACCTGCATCTGTGGCTGGCATCTTCAGAGGATCTGGAGAAATGGAGGTGGAGATGCATTATTCCTGAAAATTTTTGGAATGCTAGTACCAAATGGATCTGCTTTTATAACATCTGTCTTTCTGAAGGGAGATCTTAGTACAGGTTCATGATGTGTGTGTATAATTTTTAATTAGTATTAATTAGTATTTTCTGAACAGTTTTCATATCAGTTTTCTTTCTGTCCTAAACCCGTGAAGTGCTCTGGGGTTGAAATCCGTAAATTAATCTATAAATTTTCTTGTTGGCCAGATGTTTGGTTTTAGCACTGGATGATACTATGAATGGGGGAAATGATAAAACTGCTGACAAACTATCACAAACTGCTGACAAACTAATCTTATCATTAATTTAAAAAAAAGAGTCCTATGCCTCTCACCCCCCCCCAACTTTGGACTAGAAGTGGTTTCAGCACAAAGTTATATTAACCCTCCTTTTTGTTTCCTTTTGCCTTGACAGTGTCATCAGCAAAGTGGTCTCAACGCCGGAGGCTAAACCATCCGCTCTCCTCGCTCGGCCAAAAACGCCACCACCTCTGCCATCCCCAGCACCAGTTCCTGTCCTTGTAACCCCACCTCCTCCTTCTGTAGTTCCTTCCCTGCCTGCAGCCGCCATTTCTCCAGCCCTGATTCCACCACCATCTCCAGCAACGTCAGCTATTGGAGGCTCCAAAGCTCCAGTTCGGAGTGTAGTAACAGAAACAGTCAGCAATTATGTGGTATGTAGATGAATGTATTTCTCTGTGTCTGTTGTTGGGCTCCTGTTCTTAACGCCATCTCTTTCCACCAAATCAATGCAGTGCCTTTCCTTTACTGTCAGTTTTGATGGTATCTTGATACTAAACCAAACCCAAAATTGTGTCACATTTAGTGCAAGTCAAGTTCAGCTTCTTTATTATGAAACTTGAACATTCAGTGTTTAACCCCCTCTTCCCACCCCTTTAAAAATTATGGCAAATCTATTAAACATTCTTATTTTTACTTTGCATTTTGTGAAGTATCTTTGTTTACTTTTAAACACTTCATTGGATGAAATATCTTCTGTTACAAATAGCTCGACCTTTGAGTGTAAGGCAATAACTCATATAACCTCTTCAAGGGAAATAAACTATGCCCATGGAAGTTGTAATACAGATTTATTTGGCTTTAACTTATGTTGTGAGATGCCTTGGGAGCCGTATTGGGAAAAAGCAGGATATAAATAAAATAAATAAATAAATTGTGGTTGTTATTTTGGTGGTAATATGATTTTAATTATTTTCTCTACTAAACTAAGATCTCCAGCTCTAATTTATACAGTCAAATATCCCCTCATTGGCTGTAGTCAGACTTTTCATTTTTTGTTTTCAGCCAAAGAATATTTAATAAAAAGCATTATTCTGGCATCCAAGTGGAAGCATGGGTCCTAATCCTGGCACAAAGTTTTCTGAGCCAGCCTGGTGTAGTGATTTGAATTTAGACTAGGGTCCTGGGAGGTCCAACAACAGAGTTCAATTCTCTGCTTGGCCATGAAAACCCACTGGGTGACCTTGGGCAAGTCACACTCTCCTAACCTGAGAGGAAGGCAAAGACAGCCCCTTCTCTGAACAAATCTTGTCAAGAAAACCCCATGATACATTCACCTTAGGGTCGCCATAAATCAGAACTGACTTGAAGGCACACAACAAATGGTCAGTTTTTTACCTTCAGGGAATTATTAACAACGGCAACAAAAACAGATGTAACAAGAATAAATTTCAGTAAGCTGTAAGTAAAGTGGGAAGTTTACTAAGGTTTGTTGATAAATGCCTGAAACAACCTCACATTGCTTAGCGTTTCAAGTACTTGCTAATAAATCTCAAGGCTGACGAAGCACTTTTGGTTAATTACCAGGTTTCAGTTTCCTGTAATGTACTGGTAAAAGGCCAGCATTCACCATGATAGATTGATAGGAAGCCCAAAATAAACTTCATAATTCAAGCATTTTTCACACCTTATGCTTAACATTTAAACCTGTCATTGGGAAATGATGCTCTGTTTCAGAAAATGGTGGGGATGAATTTTGGTTATTTACTGGAGACATTTGACTTTCCATTAACCAGTAGATATCCAACTGATTGATCATTTCAAACTGCTCCCCTAAAAGCTTAAGAATTAGATGTAAATATGAAAATCTGCAAGATGTTGATATTTACCAAATCTATACCCATGTGAATTACTTATGGTGATGAGAAGGTCAGTTGGAATCTATTAGTAAATCTCTGGGTAATTTGCACTAAATCAACAAGAGTTTTTGATTCCATGCCCACTCCACTACCAGTTAGGTTACTGAAAAATAGCTGGAGGGAGGGCAACCCTGGAGTTTCATGGGTTTTATATGAAAGGACACGTGAGCTAGGTTTTGGTATTGATCACTAATTTTTGGGCTGATCGTGTGCTGAGAAGCACTCTATTCCTTAGTCCTTTAGCATATGTCTGTCCACCTGGAACACTGTTTCACATCTTGATCTGGTTGATGGATCTCATGTTTCTAGTAAAAGAACACAAATTAGATTCCCAAAGCCTGAAGTCTTTCCCTGCACACACATATACCCCTACTGTAACTCATGCAAATACATTTCCAAACAGTATGCATCTGTATGACAGGAAACACCCATTTATATGTGCAAGTCATAAGAGTGTAACACTTCTTTTCCAGTTGTGACTTCTTAAGTAATTTATATCTTGTAGTGTATATTTTAATTTGGAAAAAAAAACAGCTTTCAAAGAACATGTAAAAAAAACTTACCAGTGGCAGAGTGTTCTAACCCATAGACAAAGTCTATGCATGGGTTTATGAATTTCCCTTTTTAACACAGTCATCATGTTTGCTGTAGCTCTGCTTGTGTTTTGTATGTTAACAGCATGACGCATGCCCCTTATGAGTGTCCTGGCACCTCATTTTTTCCAACATTGGAGAGAGGTTAGATAGAAGGTTTTCTCTCCCAGTGAGGAGATAATTGCTGGGAGGTGCATGTGTATGTACATACTGGTGCTCACATGAGGCGATACCCTACGTGGCCTTTGGGGCCAAAAAAATTGAATACAAAAAAATTGAATACTTCTAAAATTAAGGGTATGAGGTACATCCATGCCATAAAGACACGGTGAGCCCGTATTGGGATTGCTGACTGGCTGCCTGTGTTTGGAGAATGTACACCTGCCGTTCACATATCATATGCATATGGAAGTGCTTTGTGAAATGGCTTCCTGAAAATACAGCTATGATCTTGTTCAGTATAAAAAGTTAGGAAGCCCCAGCCCTGGGTTTGCGAGACATGAGCAAGGCTATTCATGATAGGGTCTTTTGGAAATCTCTCATTCATAGAGCTCAAAGCCAATATGATGACACATCACAGCAACAAATAGCCCTTATTTGTAGTAGCTTAAGTGTAGATCCTGTTGAAGTCAGCAGGAATTAACATTAATTACACCTAAGTTTTCATAGTGATTTCAGTGTGGCTGACTTGCTTGGGGTCCAACCCAAAGGGCTAAAGCAACATATAAAACAAAGCCAAAGTTCATTACCTTTTTTCAGTTCTAGGGATTTCCCAGTCTATGTCTTGAGATTTCAGTTTACAATGTTGAGAAACAGTCACAACCACTCTTCACTAGGTGCTATGTAAACCTGTCATAAAATATCTGGCCCAAAGTGTTGCTTATCTTAAAATAAGCTGCTATGTGATTCTGAGAGAGGATAGCAAAGGGGACTGGGTACAAAAGAGAAAGGAAGTCCCCTCCCAATTTTATTCGTGGGCAGCTGAACCGCAGGGGACTGATTGATCTGCTTACAGCCAAACAGGAAGCTTGAGGTAGGGATTTAGCCCCAGATCAAGTTCTAATCACAAAACTTCCATCTTGATCAGATAGAACTTTCCTGAAATACACTAGAGGATGAGTTTTGATTTTTGAATCCAGTTTTGATATTAGAGTCCTGTCATTCTGTGAAGCAGGAAAGAGAACTTTGTAAATGAATTGCTTGTAGGAGATCTGATCTGAGTCTTCGTCTAGAAAGGCCCATTCTACCCAAAGTTTCCACAGCACAAGCAGACACACTCTCTCTGGAACTTTTATGGGTCCTGCCACTCAGTACATGCAGTTTTATGCTCATCAGCACACAATGCTTTCTAGTTTCCAAACCTGCTGTGACAGTCTTACAGGCCAAACTTTTTAGTTACAACAAAAATCACTTGAGATGTTCCACTTGTAATGCGGAAGTTCTCTAAAATCTCATGATATGCCAGTGCCTTTGCTTCACATTATGCAGACCCATCTTTTTAAATATATTTAGGCCCAAGTGCTGCCTGATAACAAAATGATCCTAGGGCAGTTTACACAGTAAAAACAATTGTTAAGGTTAAAACATACACACACACACTCTATATATGCACACACATACACACACATACATACATACATAAATACAAACACAAACAAACAAAACAGTAAAAATTTGGAAACACTAATAATAAAAATATAAAATTCCAGAGAGAAGAGAAATGTGGGCAGGCTAGCCTCTTTGAGGGAGGTGATTCCATTAAGAGGTTGTTGCTGTTGAGAAGGCTTCTTTTCTCTCATTGCCACCCACCTAACTTCATTTAGCAGAGGCCTCTAAACATGACCTAACGGATAGTCAGACGTAAGGATTTTGTTAGTGTACAGAAGAGTTCTGATATACTTGTTGTAACATCTACTGACAGTGGGAGCATAGTTCTCGCTCTATGTAGCAAAGGCTAGTTGCTGCCATTTTGAATAAAAGTCTCTGCAGTAGCAGGCTAGGGAGAACTTTTCTTGAAATTAAGGAAGTACTGTATTGGAATTCCCTTTTGTACTCGAATATAAGTTAAATTTGATAGCATTATGGTCACTCTTTCCAGTTGGCTCAGTGCCACTCACATATCACACTGGGTCTCAAACCATATCACTTAGGTTTCAGTTAAGGCTTGTTCCTCATCTGGTTGGTTCCATAACCAATCATAAACCATCTTTTAGATATCTGGAATGTTTACTTCCGTGTTATGACTGGAACATGCCTTTTTCTGATCAATGAGAAGGTAGTTAAAGTCACCTCTTTTTACAAAATTATCTCCTCTAGATGCTTCCTTGATTTTGTTCTCCATCTCTTGTTCCCTCTGACCATTTTGGAGAAGATGGTAAATGCATGGCTTGAGTACTAAGTGACTTCTGGTGCCTCGTATCACACCCTTAATGATTCTGTGGAAGAATCAGCTTCTTTTAAGGTTTTTAGTTTTCTCAACAGTGTGTTCTCCCTCATATTCAGAAAACTACCATCTCCACTACACCCTTCCCTGTCATTCCTAGAAAGCTACTAACCAGAGATGACCATATCTGACTGCTTCTCTTTACTTCACCAAATTTCTGTCACGTCTATCTATATCCTCCCTTAAAACAAAGCCCTCCAGCTCTCCCATTTTGGTCTGGAAGCTTCTTGCCTCCAATTTCATTTCTTAGGAGATTTCATCTGGTGCGTTAAAGAATCGGTGTCATGTAGTAATTAGAGTACCAAGCTTGGGAGATCCAGGTTCCAGCCCCCACATTGAATCATGAAACTTATTTAGTGACCCTGGACCAGCATCAATCCCAGCCTGGCCTCCCTCACAGAGTTGTTGTGAGAATAAAGTCCAGTGGAAGAGAACTTCTTTACTGCATCCTTGAAGGAAAGTAGAGTTATAAATGTAATAAATCAATCAATGAACAACGGAGAGGTATTCCAGGGAAATCCAAGCTGTGGGGACTCTTTCTTCTCCTCAATCACTGCTCCACTTACAATAGCTGTACCTTTCATGTTGCATCATGTAGCCATTTTAAATTCATCAGGTGATAAAACAAGGCAATCATATGATGAGATCAGTTATGCAGCAAGATGTAGGGGGAGAGGATGTGTATCTGTGTTTGTGTGTTCATAATTAACTATAGTTTCATCTATCCAGACTATAAGTTTTGACATGGCTTAAAAATATACAGTGGAATTACTTATCTGGCTTGTTTGATCAAAATGTTTTAGATTCCATTTGCATTCGTGATACTAGCTGGCCAAATTATTCTGAAAGTTTATCCTGTAAATGTATTCCTTTATTTAGATTTTATTCAGCCCTTACTTCTGCAAACCACTTTTTCTGGTATATGTGGTTTAAATCCCACATTTCTGTATGTGCTGTAGAAATAATCCCACATTTCTATAAGTGCTGTAGAAATAATCAGCTACGACACAATTCTGAACAGCTAATGTCCAATTGACCTCATGCTAGAAATAGTATTGTTGTAATTACAATTAGCAGTGTTATTTATTATAGTCTGAATATGCATCTTCATGAATAGAAAGGTACATGGAAGAGTAAAAGAGGCATATACTACCAGTATGTTGCTGAATATCGAAAACCTTTTCTTTCTCTCTCTCAGTCTCTCTCTCTTTTCTCCCTTTCTCCCTCCCCGCTTCTCTCATTTTCCATTTACCCTTCATTATAAATGTAGCTCCGACATAAATGTCAAAGGAATGGAAAGTTACTCAGTAACAATTTTTATACCCTTGATCTTATCAGTTAGTTGAGTTGGAAAAGTTTGGCTAATAAGTAATAACACAGCAATCCATGCGCCCTGTGCTGTATATATTAGGAACACGTCATCAAGATCCTCTTCTGTGGGGGAGGCAGAAGTTGCCAGGTGGTGGTGTTCCTCTGCCCCATAAGGACCAACATTGGCATCTTAGTGCCCAGTCCAGCATCAGTCCCAGTTTGTGCAGCAGTTGATAGCTGAAGCAGATGAATGTGTGTGTTTTTTTTCCTTCTTGAGCTGATTTGAATATAGAGATAAAGGGTGGGTGATTTTGTGTGTGTCAAATAGCACCACTCCCTTAACTTACAGAAGCTTCACCGCCCAGACCTTCTCTTTCATGTCTGTGAGGAGGCATTGAAACTCCCACAGCATTCCCTCCGATGCATTGCCTGCTTTTTGCTGCCCATGCCAGCCTCTGTTGTGCCCCAGTTCTCTGTTGTTAGCTGTTCTTTTTTTAAAAAAACAAGGTTTCCTTCTTTTCAGGGCACCTTGAGCTAAGTGTGTTGTGGGTGATGTGGTTCTTTCACTATATGAGGTCCATCCCTGATGTCAGCATCTCTCTTCCTCGAAAACAAGGATCGCAGATTTTCTAACGTTTGGGAAATTTGCACGTGCACTACATTTTAAGCTTCCTAAGTCATAGGGAGGATGTAACATTTTTTGTTAAGTTTGAGAAGAGAGGCCACATTGGTCTGCTTTAGCAAGAACAACAAAGAGACAAGCTTTATTTGACACAAACTGCATGTATCTCCTTACACCAAATAAAGCTGGTCTTTAAGATGTTGCAAAACACTTTTGTAATGTTTATTCAAAAGGAGTTTATAGGGAGGAAATGGCTGGGTGGGGGGAGACATTCTTATGTTGTGTCCGTGCAGATAGTGTACTGCAATGTCACCTACTGCCCAGAAATACTCAGATTGGTTAAATTATTGCTTTGAGGGATATCCAGGAGGTAAGTGGCTGCTTTTGGTACTCCTTCTGGCCATCCAAGCCATCACCTTCTCCCTGCTTTCTTTACCTCAGATTCGAGACGAATGGGGAACAAGATCTGGATCTGCCCCGGCTGCGAGAAACCGGACGATGGCAGTCCGATGATTGGCTGTGATGACTGCGATGACTGGTATCACTGGTACGTGGTTCAGGAGCCCGTCGCTTGTTTTGGTCACGGGTGGAACAACTTTCTCCTTTGCAACAGTTTTGCTTTTAGTCTTTTCCATCAGTCATGTAAAATGGATGCCACTCTGACCAGATGAATTTGGCCATTTCTGAAACAAGTAATGTTAATACTAGTCTAGTTCTTTCTCTTTCCCAGGCAGCTGGATGGTTTCACCTCCATTTTAAAACTGACTGACAAGGCACTGATATTGCTGGGGACACGAGCTCTCTGAATTTTATTTATTTTATTTTATTATTGCTTAAGCAAAGCCCAGCAGTGTGTTGGAACCACCAAACAGACTTGTTCCGCAAGCAGAGTGGCTTGCTCAATTACTGATATGCTTTTAAGTTCCATTGTATAACAAATCTATGATTACAGCTGACTCTAAAGAGTATCCAAAAGAAGGGGCTTTTTTTTTTACTCACCTGTGGCATCTTTTGAATTCTCCCACACTAAGATGATCACCTGCTTTGTAGTGTTGGCCAGTGTATATCTTTAAAGGATTGTGGTAAAAGGGCGGGTGGGCATTTAGACCACAATTATAGTGAACTGAGGATACAGCACTATGTCCCAGGAAATGACCAGAAAAATGGAGATAGATCTCCAAAACTCTCCAAAATTTTTAAAAGAAAATTACATTATTATTTTCAGGCACATTCCTGCTGTGCCTTATATGTTTCCAGTATAGCATGCTGTATCAGATCCAGCTTAAAATAATTCAGAAAGTATAAGTTAAGTCAGGGTATCATACAATTTCACTCAGAGAGTATAAACAACCAGATCAATCTATTTAAGAAAAAAAATTAAGAGTACATCTGGGAATCTGAATGTGTAAGCCATTCAGTGCCGTATTTTGTTCATTCCTCTCTTAAGCTTTTCAGTGAGAAGAAATCAGTATCAAACTCAGACTGCTGATCAGTAAAAGATCAGTAGTCTGAGTTTGGGGGTCTATGTGAAACCTATATACCATCTCTATATAGGCATACCCTTTAAGTGGTACTCCCTAATCCAGCCTCCAGTCTTTTACAAATAAAATTGGAATCACCGGCAAATTTAATTTCTTCTTTTTTATTAACCTATAATTTAATTGGAGTTTATCTGATTGCAGTATCAGATTAGTGAAAGAGAGTTAAGTTGGTTTCACACAGAGTAAGTTAAAACATGACAGCAGGCACTTGACTTCTTGGGAATTCTCATCTGTTTTCTTGTTTTTGTCTCTGTGTTGTCCAATGCGTAGGCCTTGCGTAGGAATTAAGGCTGCTCCCCCCAAGAAGTGCAGTGGTTCTGCTCCAGGTGCGCCAGCAAAAAGAAAGACAAAAAACACAAGAAATGGAAGCACAAAGCTCACTGAAGTCTGTGCGGAGATTTGTCGGACTGTCGCTTCAGCACTTCTGGCCTTGCCTTCTTTTGAGGAGGGCGCTTGGGCAGCCGTCTGCCGCCTCATTCGTTGCCATCGGCTTTCAAGGAGGATGATTCTTGGGAGAATCAGGAGCACGCACACACATACACACTGCCGGCTTTGAGCTGGCCTTTTCCTCCCTCCCTTCTTCCTCAAATGGTGTGGGCCTTGATCAAGAATCGCCTGCCGAACTTGCCTGCTGAAAAGCAGCAAACAGAGAAATTTGCAGCTCATAGAGGCAGCTGCTCTCTTTCTCAATGACAGCCGTGACACTTGTAAATATTCCTGCCATCTCCCCGTTGCTTTCTCCTCTTCCGAGTCCCTCCTTTGAGAAACAGAAGAGACTGGCGAATGCAAGCAGCTGTCCTTTGGGAGCCACTCGAGCGATTTCTGTAGCTCTCAGCCTCCTCTCTCTTATAACCCAGATAATCATAAATGATAACAGGGTGGGGGGCGGAAGGGGGAGCTGGTAAATATTTTTTTTTTTTGCTGATAAGAATGTATGAAGCTGTTCTTGCTTTCTTCCTCCCTCCTGATTTTTAAGCCTAACGTAAATAAAATATGCTTTAGTTCTTTTGTGAACTAACTTTTTTTTTTTAAAGAAAAGGCAAATTCTGTTGTGGCCATTTTTCTTCCTTTGTAAGTTGTTGTTGGTTTTGTTCTTTAAGTCTGTAATGTGAGGCAGACAGTTCCACCTACCCTGCCCTTCTGCGTTTTATCTGTTAACCTTCTCTCCTTTGTGTTTCTAAATTTTTACTGGTGCGTCCAAGCAGTTTACATAAATAGAGTTTCTTTTTCTACTCAAGTGGGCACCCCACAATGCACTTGGGGTTATTTTCAGGGTTTGGAGTAGGGTGGCACCTTAAGAGGTATACTCTCACTAACATTTCCTACAATTATGTGAGATTATATGGATTTGTATGAGGAAGAGAAGGTTTACATTCCCCACCTGGTTGCCAGTGTTGCTTCGCTTCACTTATGTGGGTTATGTCATTCCTCTGCCTGAAGATACTTGGAGCTGTGAAGAAAAGGAAAGGAAAAGAAAAGAGAAAAGAAAAGAAAAGAAAAGAAAAGAAAAGAAAAGAAAAGAAAAGAAAAGAAAAGAAAAGAAAAAAGACAGTAAGGCTGATTGACACTTTACCCCAAAAATTACCTCAGCTGAAATGGCAGAATTCATGTGCGGTAGTCACCTTTGTGAATGGTATAGACATGTGCTTCAGAAAGCAGGTTTATTCTCAGTGTTTACAGAAACAGTGCACAGGCCCTTGCTTCCATATTTTGCAGGAAAACACTGACATTTAAATGGATGTGCACCATTTTCAAAAGAAAGTATCATGCGTAAGTTTTACCACTTAAATTCAGGTATTTTTCATATCAAGGTTTAAAGAAAATATTTGGAAGAAATAGTGCATAGAGAATATTATCTAATATATAAAAGTCAAAGTTTGTCTGTGTCAGGCGAAGACTTTACATGATTGGCTCCCGAAGAAAATTCTGTGGAATCCTGGGCTTTGCAGTTTAGGGAGGGGCCTTTGGAATTCTCAGCTGGAGAGCTCTTTGGCCTCAGTCAACTGTGTCTGTCTTGAATAGGCTGGTTGGTATGGAAACGAGGCTTAGCAGCAAGGAGGAGGACTGTATTCCCTCAGGAACCCAACCTGTGTATGTTAATAACTCTGAATACAGACTGGATTGAGGACTATGGGGAAAAGTTACGGGTACTGGACAAGACAGTTTGAGGAATTAGAGACACAAGGTCTCAAATCTTTCTAAGATCCCGAGCAACGCCAGGTATATACGCTAGTTTAAGATAAAAAAAGAAATTGCTACAGCTGAGAAATTGGGAGTTGGATGTCCTCTTTCTCTCGCATGGATCTCAAGAGATCCAGCAGCCATCCGACAGGCATGTATTTTGTTTCTCAGCAGGCCAGGGTAACTCAGCAAGAACCTGTCCTTCATAGGCATTGCCTTAGCAATGTCTCTGAGAGCTGTCTGGAGTCAGCCCACTGCTTCATTGAACCTCTGTTTTCTTTTCACACCAGCTGACCATCAAAGAAACCACATGCGTGTGTGGTTACTACCACCCACCTGCCCCTGACCTTAATGATACCAGGAGGTCATCTTAGCAATTTCCCAGATTTCGCACCAACCTAGAAACTGAATGCTGTACATTGTGTAGGATCCAATTTTGGCCAGACCTTAAAAACTCTTCTTTTTCCTGGACAGCATATGTTACACATCTAAGTTAGAGTGCTCCTGTCTGTCTAAAATATGAGCACACCCCATTTCAAATGATACCAAACAGTATTCTGTACATAAAATCCAAAGAAGTGCATAAGCTGTTCAAAAGCAGAGAAGTTTACCAATAGTACCAAAAGAACTTTTAGCCTGGAATCAACTTCTCTGTGATTTGTAGAAGATCTAATGGCTATCTGACTGCACTCATGCAGGTTTAAGCTGCCATAGAAACACTTTTTTTCCCTATAGTTGCTTTGTGAATCTTTTATATAAATAGTCTATTTTTCAAAAGAAAAATATACTATATCCATGAGATATATATATTGGTCATGTCCCTTGTCGGAGAACAAGGAAATGTAGGTTGCCATTACACCTATTAACGCTGAACATTTTCCTGCATTTCTTCAAGAGGTAAATAAACTCTTGCCTAAATGTGAATCTTATATTCTGCATTACGCACAAGGAAGTATGAAAGACGCTAATTTACTGTTTTATTTTTCTGTAAGGAGTGGGCAGTTTGACTGCAGTCAGGAAATGGTGGATTCCATTTTCGGAATGCTTTCAAATTTCCACTGATCTCTCTACTGTGGAAAGAATTGGATCCACTTTTCCTGGGAAGTTGTGCCAGCAGTCCCTCATGAAACAGTGGCACTTGTTACAAAACCCAGATAGAATCAGTGCCTATGTAGTACCTGCAGAGCCAGAAACAAAGTTTCTGTCTATCAGATCAATTGTTATTTCTGTTGTTTTGTTTGTTTATAGCTTGCCTTTCTTTCTCAAAATTGGGACTCGAGGTGGCTTACAGTTTAAGAGAAGAAAAATACAGCTAAAAATATACAAAATGGGAACATTGACATTCACTTGAACTATTCACAATATTAAAATGATTTGAAACTACACTTTAAAAAATAGAAGACAATTAAATAATAAAAAGCAATTAAAACAGTTCAGTTTGTAGAAGTACAGCACCCATGTTTTGAAAACTTTCTGTTGTAAAAGCCTGTCAGAATAAAAAGGACAGCAGGGAAGGAAGTTCCAGAGTGTCAGGGCAGCCACGACTTGTATTCTGACCAGCCTTGCTTGTGATGGTCGTGGGAATGAAAGTAGGGTCTCTCCTGATGATCTCAGGGCCCAGGCAGGTTCATACTGGAAGACATGCCAGGTAGCCTCGACCTGAGCCATAAAGGGCTTTATAGGTCGTAACCAGCACTTTGAAGAGTGCCCAGAAACAAACTGGCAGGCAGTGGAGCAGTTCTAACAGGAATAGTAATGGTCCATGTTATCAGCTCTGCTTAAGAACCTGCTGGAGCTCTTCATACTAGCTAGAGGTTCTGAACACTTTTCAAAGGCAGCCCCAAGCAGAGCTCATTACAGAAGTCCAGACAGAATGTAACTAGGGCATGTACCACTGTGGCCGTATCCAGCATGTCCAAGGAATGGGCACAATTGGTCCACGTACTTTAATTGTGCAAAAGCACTCCTGGCCAGAGGAGAAATCGGGGCCTCCAGGTTCAATGCTGAATTCAGGAATACCCCCAAACTGCAAGCTTGCATCTCTATGGGAAGCATCTAGTGTTGGCTGAATCCCTATTCCCCAATCAGCCTTTTGGTTGATCAAGAGTACCTCTTGGTATAAAGAGTGCTTTGAGGTATAACCCAAAGAAAAAAATTCAACTAAGCCAGAGGTGGGGATACAGGCCCCTCTCGATATGGTTGGATTTATTTTCATTTTCATCACATCTAGGATTCAAGTTGGCTTATATACAGGAAAAAGATCATGGCCAACATGGTGTAGTGGTATGACTTTGGAGTTCTGGAGACCACGGTTGAAATCTCTGCTCAGCCATGGAAGCCCATTGGGTGGCATTGGGCAAGACACAAACTCTCAGACTCAAGGGAAGACCATGACAAACTCCCTCTGAGTCAGGCTTGATAGGCTTGCTTTAGGGTTGCTATAAGCCAAAAATGACTTAAAGGCACATAGGAACAATGAGAGCAACCAAAGTTCAAGTTGCACAAAAGTTAACATACAGCTATTAAACTAGTTAAACTATCAATAGAATTAAAAGCACACGCTACGGGAAAACAACAAATGTACACAATGTAGCACAGTATTAAAGGGCCTTTTCCTATGAACAAATCATCAAACTGCCTGCTGAAACAAGCACGAAGTCTTCACCTGCCTACAGAAGGATGGCAAAGTTTAGCCTCTCGAGGAAGGGAGTTACAGACCCTGGGAGCAGCCACTGAGAAGCTCCTTTGCTGTGTTCCCACTAGATCAGTGGTTCTCAACCTGTGGGTCCCCAGATGTTTGTGGACTTCAGCTCCCAGAAGCCCCAGCCACTATGGTCAATGCTCAGGGCTTCTGGGAGCTGAAGTCCAAAAACATCTGGGGACCCACAGGTTGAGAACCACTGCACTAGATTGTAACTTCAGTTTTCCCCTGCCAGTGGTTATACTGCCTATGGCTGATGGGAATTGCAATGTAACAACATTTGGAGCGCTCACATTTTCCATTCTTGAATTAATCCATGTCTTTTTAAAGAAAAAATGTGGGAGCTCAGATACGAATGGGCACAAGGGCCAAATTTCCTGAGCAATGGATGCACGACAGTGTCACCAAAATATACCAATCAAGCAATAGGCTTTACATCAATAGACACGAACATTGACTGGGATCTGAATGGGCACAGCGGCCCTCCACTTTCGTGAGGGTTCAGGGCACAAAACCTCATGAAAGTGGAAAAACTGCCATTATCCCCCCCCCCGCCCCAGCAATCTCCATTCCATTTCAGGGCTCTCCCCTCCTATTCTCTTGTTATTTGAATGCTGTGACCAGGGGCAAGGGAATGGGAGGGTGGAGCTCCGGAGGGGAGAAGGAAGGCTTGCTCAAGCCTTCCCTCCCCCATTCCCTTGCTTTTTGCCTCTGTGCAAGTTCTCAGGGCAAGGGGCCAGAGGCAAGGAAATAGGAGGAGGAAGCCCTTGGGGAGAGAAGGAAGGTGTGTGGATGCCACCCCCATTTCCTTGCCTTTCGTCCAGGCACTTTCCTTCCTTCTCCATGCCTGGGGAAAAAAAGGGAATGGGAGGAGGAGAGTGGGGAGGAGGCATGTGTGCACATCGTGAATAATCAAATTCATGAAGGTCAAACCCACAAATGTGGAGGGAAGACTGTATTTCTGCTGCTTTTGCCAGCAGAATCAAGAGAAGCATTGAATCTTCCACCAGCAGTCCCCCATACATAACCTTCCAATTGTCCTGATTTGGCAGGGAGAGTGCCGATTAATCTGCCAGCCAACTGTTTCAGCTGCTTTTAAAATATTCCTGTCTTTCTCTCCTCCTCCCACTTTCCTTCTTCATCCTTGGTTTGCTTTCATTGCTGCAAAGTTAGTTAACACAGCAGGAGGAAGAGGAGGGGAGGGAATGTAATTTTGCCCTTCCCAGTAAGCTCAGGCAAAAGCAAACTCTTGCAGCCTCCCCCTGCTTCTGGTGTCCCTCATTAATAACTTTTGCCATCCTGGCCACACTCTGATGTTGCCTGGCCACACGTGTCCCAGTTTTCGTCTGTGAAATGTTGGAGGGGACTCAGTATGCTATAAAAACATAGTTTTAAAAAAGAAAGCTGGGCCCCTTTCGCACTATACCTTTATAGCACTGTTTTTCTACTGACTTTACCTTAGATAAGCACAACCCTGAACGTGGCAGTTGAGCTCCGACATTGAGGAGTCAGATTGTAACTTTACACTCCTTGAGTTGCACACATTGTCTTATTAGTGAATTGCTACATTGTGCAACTGAATGCAGAGATCCATCCAATGAATTGCTGAATTGTGACTCAACAGATAGGCCTGCATAAAAATAAGACATTGACTGAAAGCAGGTTCTTATATCCTTAAAGTTAAATGTTTCTTATTCTGTATGCTTTCAAGTTCAACAGATCACCTTACATACATTGCTAATCTAAATCCCTGCCTACTCTGCCTTCTATATCTACTGACCAGAACCACCTTTCACCTTCATCACCGAGCCTTAGGCCCTTCCACACTACACACTTACAGCACTAAGATACCACTTCAACTGGCATGGCAACATCCTATGAAATCCTGGGATTGGTAATTCGGTGAGGCACTAGATCTCCCTAGTTGAAAGTTCTAAGTACCCTTCCATAAACTGCAAATCCCAGGATTCCATAAGATGTTGCCATGGCAATTAAAGTGGAATATAGCGCTCTAGTTGTGTAGTCTCAAAGGGCTTGCAGGTAGACTTTGAAAAGAAGAGAAAGAGGAGGAGGTAGTAGTAGAGGACAGAGAGGAGGAGGAACTTCATTTATATTCAGCCCTCCCTCCAAACTTGGGACTTCCAAGACTCATAACCTGGGACTCATAAAAACCGTAAGTCATAACAATAAAGAGCAAGATAACACAGCACTACAAATTTATTTATTTATGTCCCATTTTTCTCCTGGCATTGGACCCAAAGTGTTGGAGCTCTACATCCTCCACATAATGACCTTTTTCTGCAACTAAAAGCCTGCCTGAATCAAAGAGTCTCTGTCTGCCAGGAGAACTACATCAGAAGACCAGTCCATCTAACTCAGTGCTGCTGGATGGTACCTCTCCAGGGTCACAAACAGAGATATTTTCCATTTGTGTCTAGTAAGAACATTTTCCCCCTCCTGATTGTATTGAAGAACTCCCATGTACAATACTAGTGCTCACCTTCTGAATTATGGAGCTCTCTCTCCTTGAGGGTACTGCCTTCCCTGACAATTTTAGGCTGGTTGTAGCTCCTCACCCACAAATATAGAGAGCAAGGAAGCCACCACCCTGAGTTAGGAAGCCCTGAACAGGGCGGTTGATGACCAGGGATTTTGGAGGTCTTCCATTGATAGGGTTGCCATAAGTCAAACAACCAGGTCCCTATAAGTATTGATCAGCCCCCTTGGGATGGTGTGTCCTTGTTCATTCTCTCTTTTTTTTTAACTGAAGAATTTATATGTCCCTTTAGGGCCCAGCCTTCACAGTGTGATGTCTCCCAGAAGAATGAGAGAAAATTCACGAAGTGCATCAGTAACCTGTACAGTTACTGAGAAAACTGCAGCTCACAAAAGCTAAAGACAGGTAGTTAAAAGATCCTTTTCACTGACTGCGCTGGAGGTTCTGACTCTATGTCATTCCATAACACTAAGAGGATGCTCTCTTTAGTAGAATCATAATGTTGGAAGGGACCTCAACGGCTATTTAATCCAACCCGCTTCCAGTGAAGGAATACACAGCTAAAGCACTCCTGAGGGCGGTGCATCAAACCTCTGCTTAATGACTTCCAAGGGAGAGTCAAAAAGTCAAACTCTATTTTATGGTCCATAGACCCAACATAGCAAACCATCCAATTGTACGATATAAGGAAAATACACCTACTAAAAATAGGATCTAAATATATAAATAGAATAGACTATAAACAGGATATAAAAGCATAAAATAGCACATAAATGCATAAAATAATATAGAAATACATGAAGTACATTAAAATCATAGGCAATATGGATTAATTGATAAAATATAAATAGGCGTTCATTAATTCCATCTTATTAAAACAATAGAATTTCATTGATCTTAAAGTGCACGGCCAGTACCCAACATAGTTTTGATACTTCTCTCTTTCTGGATCTTAATAGCTGATGACAGAAATTTAGCAATTGATAGAGTTACATTTGGAAGTATGAACTCCAACAGGATTTTTACATAGAATTTTTCTGAATGGCCTGGCATACAGCTCAATAAGGGAGAGATCAAATGATGGCAGCTCTGACTATAGAAAATACAAGATAGCAAAATATGTGGCATTGATTAATCATCTTGCGATCCGCAGGGACAAAGCCTTGCGGAACTGGGCAACCCAGCGTATCTGCCAAAGAGTAACTCTTCTGAGGGAAAAGCATTGCATCTGGCCTTAGTGAATAATATGTGATAGTTTGGCACAGTCAAGTTACTTAAATAGGTAGCCTGATGGAAGGATCTTACATACTGAACATTTAAAGCATTGGGTGAGTAGGATGAGAGGGGATTTGCCTGAAGACTGCAAAAAGTGATATCGCATCATCTTTGCTTAATAGATTTAGTGCTTTCTCATGACCCAAATTAAGGAGCAAGGATGGAGAGAGGCCAATAGTGACCACTTTTTGAGCTGTGTACTTGGACCACCTGCTGACAAAGTTATCCAATGCAAGGTGGCCTACTAGACCTTTGCCACACTTGAAGACAAACACTTTAAGCCAGTGTTTGAACCCTAACATCCAGGCCCTTGTAGAGAAAGGGCTTTCAAAGGAGAGTCCATCACTCTTCAAGGTGGTCTATTCTATTGTTGAACAGCTATTATCATCAGAAAATGCTTCCTAATGTTTAGGTGGAATCTTTCACGCATAAGCAGCTTTAATGGTAGTCACACAAGCTGGACCTCTGAAGAAGATCTGAGTTTTTGGTCAGTATCTTACAGGAAAAGATGCTCCCTGTGGTCACCCAGTTGTCAAATATTAAGGGAAAAAACCAGCACATCAAACAGAGTGATAACCTATGTGTCTGGCACACAAATGTTGTTGAATGATCACCTATTCTAGACCAAGTATGGGGTTTTCATACATGACAGGTTAGAGACCTTTGGCCTTCTGGATTTTTTAACTTACAACTTCTATTGACCCTGCATGGCCTGGCAAAGGGGTTGTAGAAGCTGGCACATAGATCTTTAGTAAAGGTGGAGCCTTTCAGATTTTGGACTGCAACAGCAAGCTATGCTGGCCAGGGCTATTGGGAACTATAGTTCAACGTTTGCACAACTAGACTGGACCTTGACCTATGATCAGGTTCAATCCTTGACTTACTGAGTTCCAGAACTGAAGGCTATAGGGCTACATAAGATCTTTCTTTCATAGAATTGGGAATACTTGGCCCGGATGCCCAGGACTACAAATTCTGCCATCCCTGACGACTGAATGTACTGGGTGCTGATGAAAGTTGCAAATTGCAGATCAAAAATTCTCCATCCCTGCTTGACCTGAAAGAGGAACTCTTTAATTGACAGAGCTTTCTGCTATGCAATGAATATATTTGTATGTGAGCAAACCCAATACAACTTCTGCTTTTTTTTTCATATGTCTTGGAAAACAGGAGTGTAGCTATTGGTGGCAGGGATGCAAAATGATGGTGTTGCCCCTTTATAAGAATTCTGCCTCCCCAGTGAAATAATCCTTCAGGGCCCAAGTTCCAGCTCTGCAGTAACTTAAAATGTCCATTATGCATTGTGAAACAAGAGGCTATTTCCGCACTACACCGCTATAGTGCTATTATTCCACTTTCAACATCCCGTGGAATTCTGGGGTTTATAGTTTCCTGAGGCCAAAGAGCTCTCTGGCTGAGAATTCTAAATGCCGCTCTTAAACTGCAAACCCCAGGACTCCATAGGTTGTGGAAAGTGGAATAATAGCACTATAACAGTATAGTGTGGAAAAGCCAGAGTTTGAGCACCCCAAGAAAAGGAGCAAGAACAACTGACAAAGGACATGAGAGCCCACCAAAAGGAGGGGTTCCAGGTGTGAGACATGTTCAGTGTCTCTCTCTATCTGCAGTTTTTGAAATCTGGGGACAAGGAAAATTTAATTGAGGAGTCCTGTGCTTCTTATTTAAGAGATAATGTTCTCATTTCCCCCCATCCCTGTAGATAGACCTCTGTTGCAAAGCAGGAATGGTTATTTGAATCCACAGTATATAGTGAGCTTTCAAGGAGAAGATCTCATCAGAGAAAGAACTTCTTGCTAAAACTTTGTAGGCAGGCACTTTCAGAGAAGAGTGTGATGCATTGAACTCCCAGGTGTAACGTCAGCATTCTTTTGCAGAGATAATCTTCTCTTGGAACACTATGTAGAGCTGAGAATATAATTTCTGAGGGTGACAAGGTGTTCTTTTCCCCCCTCCTCTCTGAAAGGTGTCTGCCACTAAATACAGTGGGGGTCTTTATCCTCCCCCATCTGATTTGCGATTCCAAATGTCCTGGGGAGAAAAGAAAATCGGAGAGTATCAGAACCACCCGAGTTCGCCTTAGCTTTCCAGAGATAAAATATAGTGCATTACCCTTCTGTATCACCTAAACCTCCTTTGTTCCCTTTTGAATAGGATGATTAAACAAAGGCCGACTAACCAAATTAAAGTATAAAATGAACACAGAGATATGGAGACCTTGCCAGCAAGAATGTTAATGAATGAAGTTCACTGAAGCCACTCTGGCTAAGTTTTCAATACTAATAGTTTTATGCCCAATCTTTAGATCGTGGTGGGGTATTTTTCTCCTTTTCTCTGTCTTTAGAAGTTTTCAGAAGTCTAAAAGTAGATGCATTTCCTTGCCTGGAGAATGAAGGGGATAATGCTCTCAATAACGTCTCTCTTAACAAACGGTGTCAATCACTCACTCTCTCTCTCTCTTAGAAATGATCTTTATTTAAACAGAGTTGCACATAGTGGAAGCAGGTGGCGAGATCTCAGATCTCCTGCCTTTTCTAAACCATGAAAAAACTATTGACCTACATAATCAGAACTATTGATCCAAGGAATTATAAAAATCAGGGATCAGCTTTCTACAGCAGTCGCATAAGGATGGGGTACCAAGGAGGCGGTTCGCCCCAGGTGGCAATTTTTGGGGGGCATCTCAACTCATAGCCATGCCTCTGTCCACAGCAGCCCCGCCCTTGTACACGATGGCCATGTCCTGCACACTGTGGTCACACCCCCATGCACCATGACCACACCCCCACGCATCATAGCTCCCCACGCATCATAGCTCCTCCACGCTGTAGCCCCCCTTGCCCGCCCCCCATGCACTCCAAACTCTGCCACTGTTCTGCAGCCTCTGAGATATGATGAATTACAGTTCCCATCACTTCACAGCCAGCATTAGCAAAGGTTAGGATGAGAGGAACTATAGTTCAACACAGCTCAAAAATTTATCCTATGTGCAGCCATAGCTGCTTGCTGGCCAAACTGGTCTAAGAGGATGTTTTAGAAGATTACCAAAATTATTATTTATTAGCATTTACCTTGTGTGCATAGCACTGCCAAAAAACTCATTGCCATTTGCACGAGTGGTTTAGAATCATAGAATCATAGAAATGTAGAGTTGGAAGAGACCACAAGGGCCATCCAGTCCAACCCCCTGCCATGCAGGAAAACCCTCAAAGCACTCCCGACAAGTGGCCATCCAGCCTCCGCTTAAAAACCTCCAAAGAAGGAGACTCCACCATACTCCGTGGCAGCACTTTCCACTGCCGGACAGCCCTGACCATCAAGAAATTCTTCCTGAGGTTCAGGTGGAATCTCCCCTCCTGCAGCTTGTATCCATCGCTCCTTGTCCTGGTCTCAAGAGCAGGAGAAACAAGCCCACTCCCTCCTCGACATGACATCCCTTCAAATATTTAAACATGGCTATCATGTCCCCTCTCAACCTTCTCTTCTGCAGACTAAACATACCCAGCTCTCTAAGTCTGTCCTCATACAGCATGGCTTCCAGGCCCCTCACCATTTTGGTTGTCCTCCTCTGGACCTGCTCCAGCTTATCCATATCCTTCTTGAATTGGGGTGCCCAGAACTGGACACAGTATTCAAGATGAGGTCTAACCAAAGCAGAATAAAGTGGTACCAATACCTCCCTCGATCTAGACACCATACTCCTATTGATGCAACCAAGAATTGCGTTGGCCTTCTTGGCTGCCGCATCACACTGCTGACTCACGTTCAGCTTGTGGTCTATGAAGACTCCTAGATCCCTTTCACACGTACTGTTAGCCATCCTATATTTCTGCATACCATTTTTTCTGCCTAAGTGTAGGACCTTACATTTCTCTCTGCTGAAATTCATTTTGTTAGCCTTGGCCCAGCTCTCCAATCTGTCCAGGTCCTTTTGAATTTTGATCCTGTCATCAGGCGTATTAGCAACCCCTCCCAATTTGGTGTCATCTGCAAATTTGATCAGCGTGCCCTCTATTCCTTCATCCAAGTCATTAATGAAGATATTGAACAGCACCGGGCCCAGGACAGAACCCTGTGGCACCCCGCTAGTCACTTCTCTCCAGGATGAGAATCTGCCATTGGTGACCACCCTTTGGGTACGGTCAGTCAACCAGTTACAAATCCACCTGACAGTAGCCCTGTCCAGCCCACATCTTACTAGCTTCTTTGCAAGAATGTCATGGGGAACTTTGTCAAAGGCCTTACTGAAATCAAGATATACTATGTCCACAGCATTCCCTTCATCTATCAAGCAAGTAACTCTATCATAAAAAGAGATAAGATTAGTCTGGCATGACTTATTTTTGAGAAATCCATGTTGACTTTTCGTAATTACGGCATTGTTTTCTAAGTGATTAGAAACTGACTGTTTGATGATCTGCTCCAGGATCTTTCCAGGCACTGATGTCAGGCTGACTGGGCAATAATTATTTGGGTCCTCTTTTAGAAGCTATTTCCTTATTGCTTTCACTCTTGCCATAATATTTTGGTGTCTCCTACTGTCCACTTACCTACCTACTTACTAACATATTTCCTGGCTGAATATGCCACAATATGATGCACCAAGCTGAAAATCTGCTAGAAGGAAAACAGGGCATATGCCCTGAAACAGCAATTTCACATTAGGCCTAAAGCACGGCTGGCCACAAAGCAAGTCACATGCATCCTCATCTGGAATACTGTGTTCAGTTCTGGGTACCTTATTTCAAGAAGGATACTGACAATCTGGAACGTGTCCAGAGAAGGGCGACCAAAATGGTGAAGGGTCTGGAAGCCTTGCCCTATGAGGAACAGCTTACAGGGTTGGGTATGTTTAGTCTGCAGAAGAGAAGGTTAAGAGTGGACATGATAGCCATGTTTAAACATTTGAAAGGATGTCATGTCAAGGAGCTTGTTTTCCACTGCTCCAGAGACTAGGACAAGGAGCAATAGATTAAAACTGCAGGAAAAGAGATTCCACCAAAACCTCAGGAAGAACTTCCTGATGGTCAGAGCTGTTCAGTAGTGGAATATGCTGCCTCGGAGTGTGGTGGGATCTCCTTCTTTGGAGGTTTTTAAGCAGAGGCTGGATGGCCATCTGTCAGGAGTGCTTTGATGTGGGTTTCTGCATGGCAGGGGGTTGGACTGGATGGCTCCTAGAGTTTCTTCCAACCCTGTGATTCTATGAACCTCCCAAGACCTTTTCAAAAACTTCCCTGAACACCTCCCAAACTCTCCGTCCCATACATTTTACCTGATAATCACACCAAGCACCTCAAAATATAGCTGTTTGGTCGTAGGGTACCCTTAGTACTCTACATGCCCTCCAACGTTTCAGAGATGAAAACCAGGAGACCTGTGGACAAGCAACATCAGATTGTGGTCAACATGGCAAAAGTTATTAATGACAAAAAACACACAAGCTAGGAGAAGCTGCAGCAGTTTGCATTTGCCAGAGTCTACTGGGAGAGGCAAGATTCCACCCCTCCTCGCTATCCACCACTGAGTTAACTCAGGCCATTTCCGCACTACACTATTATATTGCTATTATTCCACTTTCAACATCTTCTGGAATCCTGGGGTTTGCAGTTTAGGGAGAGGCATTTAGAATTCTCAGCTGGAGAGCCCTTGGGCCTCAGTAAACTACAAATCCCAGAATTCCACAGGAGGTTGAAAGTAGAAAAATAGCACTATAACAGTATAGTGCGGAAATGGTCTAAGCCCAAACTACTTTTGCACTTTGAACTCACTTTGTAGGAAGTGAAGAGAGCTGAGGACAAAGATCACAAGAGACCGTCCCAAGTCTCTGGGTTTGATCTTGAAATCTCAGTGCCTGGGACAGTCCTGACCTTGGAATGCAATTGCTGTACTGTAAGCACATACCCAAGCATCTCATACTGTACGTGCCTATACCATTTGTTTGCCAATAAATGCTGAGTGTTCACATCATGAGCTAGGCACAGTTAAGACCAATACACCTGTAGTCTTTATGGTCCCAGCTGCAATAATTTAGCTCCCCAAAACTTAGATGCTTCTATCTGACTCTCCCTCTCCCTCTCCCTCCCCCCCCATTTTTGCAAGGAAGTTCCTGTATGCATATACCAGTAATCTAATGGGGAATTTAGATCCACAGTACAAGTTCCTGGTCCTCATGATGTAGAGGAGATGCAGGAGCAGTTTTCTAATGATGATTTTAAGCCAGATTTGGCTTAGAAAAATATTGCCAGTATGGTTCTGCTATACCACTTTTCAAATGAGCTGATTTTCTTCCTGTCAGCTTTCTTCACTGTCCAATTTTAACAACCATACATAGAAATCAAAAATGTTATGGTCTGGATGATTCTGATTTTGGTATTTAATGATATGCCTGTATACTGGAGGATTTCAACTAGTTCATGGCTACTTTTCTAAGTCTCAGTCTTTTTCTGATTTCTTAACTACAGTCTCCAGTTTTGGATGAGGACTGAGGCAGGGTATAAGAAAATTTTAACTCTTTCAGTGTCTTCATTAACTACTTAAAAGTTATGTAAATCATCTGTGGTGGTTATTTTTGTCTTTTTAATATTCATCTGTAATCTTTCTTTTGCACCTTTTTCCTTTTGCACTCTCATCAGTAATCGTTCCCAATCTTGGCTATTTTCTGCTAGTAATGTGCTGTAATTTGCACATATTAAATTGTTGATGTTCCTGCTCCCTATTTTCATCTCTCCTTCCTCTGAGTCTAATCTTGCTTTCTGTATATGTTCTGCATATAAATTAAACTGAGGTATAAAATGGAGCCTTCTCTGGCCCCCTTACCATAGAATTATAGAATCATGGAGCTGGAAGAGACCTCAGGGGCCATCTAGTCCAACCTCCTGTTATGCAGGAACATCCATCAAAGCATTCCAAACAGATGGCCATCCAGTCTCTGCTTAAGAAGAAGGAGACTCCACCACACTCCGAGGCAACATATTCCGCTGCTGGACAGCTCTGACAGTCAGGAAGATCTTCCTGAGATTCAAGTAGAATCTCCTTTCCTGCAGCTTGAATCCATTGCTCCTTGTCCTAGTCTCTGGAGCAACAGAAAACAAGCCTGCTCCCTCATCAACTTGACATCCCTTCAAATATTAAAACATGACTATCATAGAATCATAGAAATGTAGAGTTGGAAAAGACCACACGGGCCATCCAGTCCAACCCCCTGCCATGCAGGAACACCCTCAAAGCACTCCCGACAGATGGCCATCCAGCCTCTGCTTAAAAACCTCCAAGGAAGGAGACTCCACTACACTCCGAGGCAGCGTATTCCACTGCCGGACAGCCCTGACTGTCAGGAATTTCTTCCTGAGGCTCAGGTGGAATCTCCTTTCCTGCAGCTTGAATCCATTGCTCCTTGTCCTGGTCTCTGGAGCAGCAGAAAACAAGCCCTCTCCTTCCTCTACATGGCATCCCTTCAAATATTTAAACATGGCTATCATGTCCCCTCTTAACCTTCTCTTCTGCAGACTAAACATCCCCAGCTCTCTAAGTCTATCCTCATAGGGCATGGCTTCCAGGCCTCTCACCATTTTGGTCGCCCTCCTCTGGACTTGCTCCAGCTTGACCATGTCCTTCTTGAACTGGGGTGCCCAGAACTAGACACAGTATTCAAGATGAGGTCTAACCAAAGCAGAGTAGAGTGGTACCAATACTTCCCTCGATCTAGACACCATACTCCTGTTGATGCAGCAGAGAATTGCATTGGCTTTCTTGGCTGCCGCATCACACTAATGACTCATGTTCAGCTTGTGGTCTGTGAAGACTCCTAGATCCCTTTCACATGTACTGCTATCCAGCCACGTGTCCCCCATCCTATATTTCTGTATTCCATTTTTTCTACCTAAGTGTAGGACATTACACTTCTCTCTGCTGAATTTCATTTTGTTAGCCTTGGCCCAGCTCTCCAATCTATCCAGGTCATTTTGAATTTTGATCCTGTCCTCTGGCGTATTTGCAACCCCTCCCAATTTGGTGTCATCTGCAAATTTGATGAGCATGCCCTCTATTCCTTCATTCAAGTCGTTGGTAAAAATATTGAACAGCATTGGGCCCAGGACAGAACCCTGTGGCACCCCGCTAATCACTTCTCTCCAGGATGAAAAGCAGCCATTCGTGATCACCCTTTGGGTTCGGTCGGTCAACCAATTACAAATCCAACTAACAGTAGCCCTGTCCAGCCCGCATTTTACCAGTTTCTTTGCAAGAATGTCACGGGGAACTTTGTCAAAGGCCTTTCTGAAATCGAGATATGCTACATCCATTCCCTTCATCTATCAAGCTAGTAACTCTATCATAAAAAGCGATAAGATTAGTCTGGCATGACTTATTTTTGAGAAATCCATGTTGACTTCTCGTGATTACTGCATTGCTTTCCAAGTGGTTAGAAACTGACTGCTTAATGATCTGCTCCAGGATCTTTCTGGGTACTGATGTCAGGCTGACTGGGCGATAATTATTTGGGTCCTCTTTTTTTCCCTTCTTGAAGATGGGGACAACATTTGCTCTCTTCCAGTCTGCTGGAACTTCTCCTGTCCTCCAAGATTTCTCAAAGATTATAGCAAGCGGTTCCGAAATGACCTCTGCCAGCTCTTTTAATATCCTAGGATGCAATTCATCTGGCCCTGGAGACTTGAATTCATCCAGTGTGGCCAGGTATTCCTGTACCACCTCTCTACCTATTACGTGCCTCATTTCCCCGGCTTCCTCACCTGCTCCCCAACCGCCAGGTTGAGTGCTTGTATCCTTTTGGGGAAAAAACTGAGGCAAAGAAGGTCTTAAGTAGTTCTGCCTTTTCTCTTCCCCCTGTGAGTAATTCACCATCTTCTCTGAGCAGCGACCCTATCGTCTCCTTCTTTTTCCTTTTGCTGTGGACGTAATTAAAAAAGCCCTTTTTATTGTTTTTAATGTCTCTGGCCAGCCTACGTTCGTTCTGTGCTTTAGCCTTTCTGACCTCCTCCCTACATCTCCGGGCTACTTGCTTAAATTCTTCTTTGGTGATTTTCCCCTTCTTCCATTTCCTATACATGTTTCTCTTAACGCTTAGCTCAGCTGAGAGTTCTTTAGTCAACCATTCCGGTTCCTTCAGATGCCTTCCATTTTTCCTCCTTATTGGCACAGTTTTAGACTGTGCCTTCAATATCTCCTTTTTAAGGAACTCCCATGCCTCCTGAACTCCTTTCCCTTTCACTATTCTTGACCACGGAATTCCAGCCAGCAGCTCCCTAAGTTTACAGAAGTCCACTTTTTAAAATCTAAGATGAGTGTTTTGCTACCCTTATCTTCTCCTTCCCACTGAATGCCAAATTCCAATAGGGCATGGTCATGTCCCCTCTCAACCTTTTCTTCTGCAGACTAAACATACCCAACTACCTAAGCTGTTCCTCATAGAGTATGGCTTCCAGACCCTTCACCATTTTGGTCGCCCTCCTCTGGACACGTTCCAGCTTGTCAATATCCTTCTTGAATTGAGTTGCCCAGAACTGGACACAGTATTCCAAATGAGGCCTAACCAATGCAGAATAGAGTGGTACTATTACCCCCTCCGCTCCGTCATCCAGGTCATGCCCTCTGCTCCGTCATCCAGGTCATTTCTTCATGGAAATGGAGGCTGTGATCCAAAAATCCGAATCGCTTCCGGTGGCACCAATGGGAAAACATTCTGTTTCTCCTGACTTTGGCCTTTTGGCCAGGTCATAAGACAATCCAATGATGTGGCACTCTCATTTCTCACAGAGTTGGTGTTGTTTTTTTTGTTAATTACTGCCAAGTTGACATTGGCCATTTCTGCACTAGAGTGCTATAGTGCTATTATTCCACTTTCAACATCCTAAGGAATCTGGGGTTTGCAGTTTAGGGAGGGGCCAACTTTCAAAACCATACAAAGAAATCAGAAATACAATGGCTAGGACAATCTTCAGTTTACTATTCAATGATATATCTTTACGCTTCAGGATCTTGTCTAGTTCCTTCACAGCTGCCCTTCCAAGTCCTTGTCTTCTTCTGATTTCTTGACTGCAGTTTCCATTCAGGTTAATGACTTGAGCAAAGGTATGGAAAAATCTTGAACTATTTCAATATCTTCATCGTGTCTTTTAAAGTTACATAAATCATCTGTGGTCATTATTTTTGTTTCCTTAATGCTCAGCTGAAAACCTGCCTTTGCACTTTCTCCCTTGACTTTCTTCAATAATCCTTGCAAGTCTTTGCTCTTTTTTGCCAGTAGTATGGGTGAACCATAATGCTATACTACATTTCAATTAAATATGGATGAAAGATGGCCTCTTGGAATGTTCAATGTGATCTTCTTAGCAGTGGGCTGCTCTTCAGCATGTATTTCACTCTTTTGATAAAGAAGCAGATTCTTCAAATTGGCTGTCAACAGTTTGGCAGACTTCATTCTTACCCAGCCTATTTAATACAGTATGTGCCCTTCACTTGAGACACAGAAGAGACCTGGCTTTATAGAACCATAACATGACCATTCTGATAATTATCTTTTTGGATGTTTGCCCTGATTTATGAAGCTAACTCAATTTACTAAGCAAAGAGAGAAACAACCCAACATTCTATGTCTGAATTCTACATTCTTTCCTTTAAGAGTTATGGTGTTCAGATATTCTTTTCTTTCTCCACAAAAGCTTCCAATGCTTTGAAAACACACTATCCTATATGCCACAGATGGGAAATCTTCTGAGGTTTCAATACAACCCTCTGGGGTTCCCTGCGGGGCCATGCTCCCTTCCCTGTGTTACCACTGGTTGGTGGATCTCCCACTTTTTACACGGATTTTCCTTGAAATGCCTCTCTTAAAGCTTAGCTATTGTCAGCAAGAGATTTAGGCTGAAATAACTTGGTATTTGGGGTCCTACATTTTTTTTTACAGTTGGCCTTTCCTTGTCTGTACTCATTAACTGCTAGTTTGCATGTTTGCAGACTTCCTGTTTGTTTGCTGTTCCATAACCACTTTCTTCCTGAACTACTCTAATCTGTTGCCATTTTTCTTTTTCTCCTCTCTCCCTCTCTCTCTCTCTCTCCCCCTCTCCTCTCCTTGTATTTGGTTTGGAACAAGTATTTTGAAGTCAAACGATTTTATACATTTTACACAGATAACCAAGATTGTTTATTTTCCTCTCCTAGACCCAGTGGGTGGGTGTGTGGGTGTGGGACTGCTTGTTGTTCAGTGCCTACCTTGGCAAATTGATTACTTTGCTTCACTCACTACTATCCTTGACATTTACCAAAACTTTTGCCTTTGGCCTTTCCCACCACTGAAGGGCAGACACCCCAGAACTTCTGTGAAATTACGTTTGACCCTTCGGGAAAAATAGGCTCCCCAATATTGCTATAATGTGTGATTGTTGTTGTTGTATGCCAGAAAACTGTAAGGCAGGATGTGAAACAGTTGGCCTTCCATATCTGTGGATTCTGTATCCATGGGTTCAACCAATCATGGCTTTAAAAAAAAATCCAAAAAGCAAACTTAGATTTTGCCAATTTATATAAAGGAGGCCATTTTAGTACACCATTGTACATAATGGGACTTGAACATCCAAAAACTTTGGCATCCATGGGAGGTCCTGGAACCAAACCCTAGCCGATACCGACAGCCACTGTATAGCTCTCTGGTAGTCTAAATGCAGTGGCAACTGATGGCTACCATCAGGTTTTTTTTGTTTTTGTTTTTGTTTTTAGTGAGGTGGTCCATCTGCTCTGGCTGTTAGGCTGAACTTTCAAGGAACTACCCATGGTGCCAAAATCCTGTTCCCAAACAGGTTTAGCACTAGTGGTAGTTCCTTTAAAGATTAGAATAACACCCAGAGCAGAGTCACTGGCCCTTTCCACACGCTACCTTTCCACGCAGACATCCGGTGAGGATCCTGGCATCAAGTCTGCTGGGAGGGAAGCATGACAGGAGTGCTCCCCTCTGCACCAGCTGGCTTCTTGGTGAAGGAAGCACAATGGCCATGCCTCTTCCTTCTTCAGCACAGCCGGCTACTTCCCAAGCTGCGTTGGGGTAGGAAGCCCAGTCATTGTGCTTCTATGGCTTGTTCAGGCCAGGTCAGTCGGGGATGGTGGCACGATCGATTGTGGGTCATGGATGGGGAAAACCCATCAATGATTTAATCCATGATTGTGCCACCTGGGGGCGGGAGAAGGACGGGACCGCTATGACATGGAGAACTATTGTTGCAGTTCTGTCCTTCTCCCATCCCCGTGGTGGGTTGGGAAGGTGGTGCGGAAAGAGCTACTGTCCCACAGACACGGGAGCCATCAGTCTCAATCAGTATTCCCTAACCAGCATGCTCACTGGCTTGGCTAAGTAGGGAATTCTGAGCATTGTAGTTAAAAAAAAATATCCCTAAGGTCTATAGATTTGGGCTTCTACAGAGAGAACCAGAAAGAGGGGTGCTAAGCAGATATTTTAACAGCACAAATTCAAACACACTTAGAATCATAGAATCATAGAGTTGGAAGAGGCCCCAGGGGCCATCCAGTCCAACCCCCTGCTATGTAGGAACACTCATCAAAGCACTCCCAACAGATGGCCATCCAGCCTCCGCTTAAAAACCTCCAAAGAAGGAGACTCCACCACACTCCCAGGCAGCATATTCCACTGCTTTGGAGTGTGGTGGAGTCTCCTTCTTTAAAAAAAAAAACTAACAAAAAGCAGTGGAGTACCGATGAAGAGGAGTTGTGCCCCAGGTGGCACGTTTTGGGGGGTGGTGCTGGGCCACCGTATGCATGCTGGCAGATGCCTAGTGGCTAGATGGGCACTGGAGCTTCCTGGAGAGGTCTGCTGGAGTGGGTATGCCACCCCAGGAAAGGGGGCTCCTCTCCTCTCCTCTCCTCTCCTCTCCCCCCTCCCTCTCCTCTCCTCTCCCCTCCCCTCCCCTCCCCTCCCCTTTCTCTCCCTCCCAATCCAGAGCCAAACCTGTTTCCAGCCAAAGCAGTAGCGCCAATGCCAGTGACCTCCGGGTCAGGCAGAGAAGGAGGGGGGAGGAAAAGATTAGAGGAGAGGAGGAGCCCTGAGGGCTGAAGAGGCGGGGAGAGGCACCTGCCTCCCCCCCAACTTCTGAGACTGGGGATGAGCCCAGCCCAACTGATCCTCTGAGGAGGGATGGAGGAGGAGTGTGTGTGTGAGAGAGAGGGCCCTCACGGCTGCGGGAATTCTGGTATGCCTCTGAGCGTGTGCAGAGCACCCCCTCTAAGCACGCACGCTCAGAGCCCAGTCACCCCATGCCAGTCAGTTTTTATTTGGCATTTTGGATAGGTCCTCCCTCCCCTGAGGGGGCAGCAAACTCTGGGAGCATCCCTGAGTGGCAAATGCTCTAGCTACACCACTGACAAACTCTGCTTTGCCTTTTTGCTTACACCTTCTACCAGTACCAGTTTCCCCACAGGAATCCACAGTTCTTTTCAACTCTATAGCAACAGTTCATCAGTGATCTGTCTCAGTTCCTCCACCAGCAGGACAACCCAATGGCTTCTGCAGAAAGGTAATTCCCGGCTCAGGGACTCTTCTTAGACGGTGCAAGAGTCATTCTTCTTGCCTGATCAAATTGGTACTGCCAGCAATGGTACCCCTCCCAAACTGGGTGGCTCTGTGTGTGTGTGTGTGTGTGTGTGTGTGTCTAGTTTATGTACTTCTTCATTAAGTAAGTAAATCAACTTATTAATCATTTATTCATTCAAATAGTTCTGTCCTGCTCTATATCACAAGGTATCAAGTTGATGCCAAAGGAAAATCAATAGGGGAAGGTTAAAAAAAACAACAAAACAACAAAACCACAATTTGAATAGACAAAAAACATACTAAACACTTCAGCAGGTTAAAACAGGTTTAATAAGTTGAAATGGTTTCAAAACCTGTACAAATCAGCAAGAAAGGAAGGAAATCAGAAAGGCCCAAACACTTTAATGAACAACCATGTTTTCATTTGTTGCCTACATGAACCTGGTGTTGGTGCCAATCAGGCCTCCAAGGTCATTCCACAGTTGGGGTGCTGCAGCTGAGAAGGCCCTGTTCCACATCCTCAAGCCTTATATTGATTTCACTTGTGGGTCGCATAGGAGGCCCCCCACAGAAGACCTTGATCCTCCGTTTCCCATTTCCTCCCTGCCATTTCATGTTTTGTGTACAAAACTGCCCACTAAAACAAAACAAAATGCAAAAGTGTTTGGGAGTGGAAAGGAATCCCCTGCTCAGCAACTGGAAGTTCACTTGTTGGACTTAGTTTCCTATTTGCTATTGATGTCTGTCACGTTGTTGATCTTACACCTTGTCTTGAGTCACAGAGATTGGCACAAAATAAAGGTCGTAGAATAATAGAATCTTAGAGTTGGAAGAGACCACAAGGGCGATCGAGTTCAGCCCCATTCTGCCAGGCAGGGACACACCATCAAAGCACTCCCGACAGATGGCCACCCAGCCTCTGTTTAAAAACCTTCAAAGAAGGAGATTCCACCAAACTCCAAGGTGGCGCATTCCACTGGTGAAGTGCTCTTACCAACAGTTCTTCCTAATGTTTAGATGGAACCACTTTTCCTGAAGTTTGAAGCTATTGCTCCACGTCTTAGGCCATTTCCGCGCTAGACTGTTATAGTGCTATTATTCCACTTGCGACATCCTGTGGAATCCTGGGGTTTGCAGTTTCGAGAGGGGCCGGCACTATAACAGTCTAGTACGAAATGGCCCCAGTCTGCAGAGCAGCAGGAAACAGGCTTGCTCCATCCTCTATAGGACATTCTTCAAACATTTAAATATGGCTATCATGTTCCCTATTAACCTTCTCTCCTCCAGGCTAAACATCCCTGCTCCCTAAGCCCTTCTCATAGGGCTTCATGGTTTCCAAGCTTTCTACCATTTTGGTTGCTCTCCTCTGGTCAGGTGCCAGCTTGTCAATATCCTTCCAGAACTGGACACAGTATTCCAGGTGGGGTCTGACCAAAGCAGAATAGAATGGTAATATATCACTTCCATTGGTAAGTTCTTGGTAAGACAGTTTCCCAGTTCAGCCCCAATATGTGACTCAACCACCTTTGCAGTCTAGATGTTCCACACACCCTTTCTTGCCCGACTGGCGTCTTAGCATTCCCAGACCCCAAATCGTAGAAACCTGGAAAGAATAGGAGGAAAACATCTGCAACAGAGGAGGTGGAGATGGTTTAATTTCTCTGGGTAAATATATTTATCATCTCTTTGTCATTGCTTGGAAGATGTTTATCAACTTGTTCTTAACTGTGGCAATTTGTGGTCCATGGAAAAATGAAGAGTGACTCTGGGCAACTGTCAGCACGTTCAAAGGCACTTTAATTATGTGTTGCATTTGTTTTCAGCCCAGATGAAAGAGACGTAGCCAAGTCAAGGAGGGCAGTTACAGCTCTGCGTGGTGTGTAGGCAGTACTTGACGAATCAAGGCCAAGATTAAGTTGATGCCGAAGCTGGCTCCGCGAGTGAAAGGAAGCCATCTTACTAGTTGCACTGCTGGTATTATCAGCTGCTCACAGATGAAAACCAGGAGATGTGTGGCCACACAATATCACCGTGTGGCCAAGAAGGCAAAAGTTATTACTGAGAGAGAATAGCAAGCTAGGAGAGGATACAGCAGTTTGCTTTTGGCTGAGTCTACTGGGAAGGATAAAATTCAGCTCCTTCCTCTCTTTTCTCCCCTGCTGAGTTAAATGAGTGCACTGTGAGTTCAATTTGCAGCAACTGAAGACAGTTGAGGAGCAAGGGGGAAGGGAGGAGGAGGGGGAAACTGGGACATTTAATAGCAGCTGAAAAAATGAGATAGCAGAAGTTAATTGGGTATGTCCCTGCCAAATTTGAACAATTGGAGGGTACAGCGTTACTCTAGCCACTGTTTTTGTAGCAGTCTTGGTTTCTCATCCATCACTGTTCCCCTACAGGTACATTTGAAGACCCTTAGGCAGTGGTTGTCCAGGCAGCCCTGTTAGTCAGATCTCTTCAGAAGGACAACCATTATTGTGAAGACATAGCTTTACTAAGTGTTGAAAACCTTTCGCCCTCCAGATGTTTTGAACTTCAGTTCACATCATTCCCATCTAGCATGGACAGTGGTAGGGGACTGTAGAAGTTCAGGTCCAAAACATCTGGATTTAACTTCTAGGAAGTGCTGGCATTATCCAAGTATGAAGAACCCTTCATCCTACAGATATTTTTAACTTCCATTCGCAGGAGCCCAGTCCTACATGACCTGCCCTAGGGAATTATGGGAGATTAAACCAAAAACATTTGAACTTCAGGTTCCTGACTAGGGTTAACCCTTTGAGTAATCATCCTTTGCTGAAATATAAAGTGTACATCCAGCTAGCTCACAGCCGTCCCATTTCATCCTCACTATCTCTGATATGCACATATGAAATCACCATATCTTAAAACAACCCACTGGTCCATTGAGTTCAGTGCGGACTCTTCAGGATATTGGGCCAGAGAATTTTCCAGCCATGCTCTCTCAGCTTTTTCAGAACTGGAAATATCAGGGACAGAACCTGGAGACCTCTGCACATAAAGCTTGTACTCTACCATTTGCTCAAGACTGAGCTACGGCTCTCCCCTACTCCCTCCCTCCTTGTTGGTTATCTGTGTATCTCCCCTTCTCTCATTGCCTTCTTAGCATTAAGGGTTCTACTCTTATTCGGACAAAGAACTGTCGTTTTTAAAAAAATTTGCTTATGAAAAGGGTTATGCACATGGATGTTGCTGTGTGTGAGAACTGATGCAAACAATAATAGCTTTGTGGAATGTGATAATTGGATTTGTCCCACATGGAAAGCAATCAAGTCTTTTCATTAAGAGCTGAAGTCCACATGATCAGCTTCATTGCAGATCATCTGGGTTCTCCTTGGGTATTTGTCCATTGCATTAAGGGATCTATCCTAAGGACCCAAGAGTGAAGCGCTGTTGGATAAAGGCTCGGAGATAATAGCACAGCTCCTGAGTCAAACAACAGAAGAGCTGCAGCTCAGTGACAGAACACATATATTGCATGTTGAGTGGCCCTAGATTTTCTCCCTTGCTACAACTGGGGAACACTCTTATCTCCTGCAGTTATCCCAGAAATACCTGGAAGTGAAGTTTAAGGCAATGGGAAGTCACATACGATGACTGAAACAGACCCCTTTGAGCTCTTCCCCAAGAGTTTAGGCAGCAAAATGGGTACCCTGGAGTCAAGTGGAGTCTGTTTTTTTGGCCCAGCAAGTGTGTTTTTTGGCCAAATATTGTTTTCTCAAAGAAACTGGGGTGCCTGGAGGGTCCAAGAAATCTGGCAGCCCAGATTTCTTCACTGCTGCCTGCAGAGTTTTGTATGAAATTCACAGCAACCTTGAAAGCATGCAGTAGGACAAGAGAAGGCATTTGGAGTGTTTATGATGCCTGGAATACATAGGAATGCTAGACAGCCATGGAAAGTAAGGAAATGTAAGACACCCAAAGAAACACACAGAGCCCATGGTTTGCATGATGTTCACCACTGTCTTGAAGGAGCTTACAGAAGTTATTTTTTTGAACTGCGCCTTCCAGGATGCCCATTTTCAGTGTGGCCAGATTTTCAAGACGTTTATTTTTTAAGTGAAAGAGTGGGTATTGTAATTGGAAAAGTGACTTTTCTAAGCTTGGGATCCTTCCTATGGAAGGGTTTCTAGTTTTCACCACTTCTGTAGCCTGAAGAGCGAGTCAGCCTGCCTGCATAAAGTCAGTGACTGAGCCATCCTACACTGCATTTCTCAAGAATGAGAGGAAGGTGTTCATCCAAGATTCCTGTCAAAGGCGGTGACAGGTCTCCACCTTAATGAATTCCTCATCTTGCCAACATTTAAGTGATACCATGCTCATCTTGGCAAGGCTTTGCTCCACACACTCCACTTTGGAACATTTCAGAATACAGGCGCATCTAAAGAAAAAACGAAGGCTGTCAGATCTTCTTACGACAAGCTTGGCTGTGATCCTACGCACACGCAACTGAATATGGTGGTCTTCCTTCTGAGTAGACTCACATAGGATTGTGCTGTTTCGTCTACCATTTTTGCTGCAATCTCCACATTTCAACATCACTGCCGCCACTCCTGATTTTAATATTAAATGTTGCATTTTGAAGATAGAATTTTCAGATAAAATTTCATGTTCAAAATGCACATTTAATTGTGAATTTGGCATGTCAAAATATAATTGACAAAGCCAGTCAGATTATTAAACGTGGGTAGACATCATTGCATGGGGTCAACTGCCTCGTGTCAAATACTGAAACCCAAGACCACAGGGACAGTAAAATGAAGATGCAAAGCATTTAATTATTCAAAAGATGTTCAGATAACATTGACGTCAGCATTTTGTTTTTCGAGGAAATCTCTTGGAGCCAGTGGACTGAATCCTAGTAGTCCAGGAGATCTCAGCTTTAGCTCCTGCAGGTTTTCTGGACTTCTGTTCTTGGAAGCCCCAGACAACACAGCAAATGGTCTGTCATTTGAGGAGCTGAAGGCCAAAACATCTGGTAGAGAACCATTGTGCTAGCCCATTCAAATAATTGCTGAATAGTGAGCCAGCACAGAGGTAACTTCCATTGATTCCATGGACCTTGTTGTTATAGTTTTTCAATCAACTCTGACCTATGCCAACTCTCTCCTATGGTTTTCTGGTCAATATTTCAGCAGAGGAGGTTTGTCATTGCTTTCCCCTAAAGCTGAAAGAGTGTGATTCACTCAAGGTCACCCAGTGGTGTTACTATACCGTACCACATCCCCTATGAGAGATGCTGTTTTCATAAATTGGACTTATTAATGAATGGAGAACATGACTGGGGGTCACGTTGACTGGAGACATGTTCAAGGTCATGACGGTGGGAAAAGTCCAGATAGATTTTGTGGAAAACCCCAACACTGATGGGTTTGTGCTAATCCTTTCACCACTTCAGGCTCTTGGCATTTTTTGAATACAATGGAACATGAACTGCCCAGACTGGTAAGCAATCAGAGACCATCCCTTAGTCTTACCCTATGGAGATCTTCCCTATACACCTTACTTGACCAAACACTAAGAGACTGTCATGAATCCCATCAATGTTTTGTCACTCCGAAGTTAAAGCAATCAGCTCGTTCCAGACCCCTTTGTCAGTCCTATGGGAAAGCCATTACGGCATTGTCAATGGACCCCTTCAGCATATGAAATAGGGTATAAAAATCCTAGCTGTGATCCCAGCCAAACAGTTGTATATAGTAGGTAGTATGTGTAGACTGTTCTTCCTTCATGTAACCCTCAGAGGGGTCTGAGCCCCTCCACCATGACCTCCTTCTTCAAGGCTGGTAACTATTACCTTTCTACCCCATAATCTCTCTCTATCCAGCCTTTCCTACCTCACTTTCCAATGGCCTTGTATGGTTCTTAAAAGTATCTGATTTGTCATATGCTTGTCAATTCAAATAAAATACTTTGTTTAACTTTAACTGGAGTCCTCTCTACAGCTAGTACTGGTATACATGGTGAAAAAATCCTGCCATTACCCTCCTCTCGTAGACCTCCTTTGAACTATAATTTTCCCAAATTCCAAGGCGATGCTGGCATTGCAAGTGAACCCCAACATCCCCCTCCTCTTAAGGTAACAGTGGGCATCTATGGTTGAGCAGGGATTTCAATTCTGATCTCCTAGTGTTCTAATCCAACACCCAGACCATTACATAACACTTGCTCTTCCATGTGTTTATTCTAGTTACAACTAACAACTGGATTTATGCCAATATCTTTCAGTTTTACCCTGATGACTCTGCTGTGTCTTTACAACATCCCTATAAGAAGACTAGACTAATACAGGAAGAAGAAGGAAGACGTGGGTGAGAGAGTACCTTCTTTTGCCATTAGCAACACTGCATATCAGGAGTGCACCAAAGAATTTCAGAAGAAAATTAGCCTGTACTTTACAGATTATAGCAAAGTGTTTGCAGAGACCAGAAAAAAAATATTTATTGTTCTTAATAAAATAGATGTACCACAATCTTTGATTATCTTGATGCATAACCAGTACTCATTATGAGAGGCCACCATTAGGACAGAATATGGAGAAATATAACAGTTTCTGTTGACAAAGGGCTATATTTTATCACCCTATCTGTTTATCTTGTATCATGGATGTAGCATGCACAAAACTGGATTAGACACTGAGGAAGGAGGTGTGAAAATTGGATGAAGGAATATCGACAATTTAAGATACGCAGATGATGCCATATTACTAGCAGAAAATAGCAAAGACTTGAAATTTCTACTGAGGAAGGCCAAGGAAGCAAGTGCAAAGGCAGATTTACAGTTGAACATTAAAAAAACAAAAATAATGATTACAGATAATTTATAGAACTTTAAAGCAGATGATGAAGATGTTGAAATAGTTTTTCCAAACCTTGCCTCAGTCATTAATCAGAATGGAGATTGCAGTCAAGAAACCAGATGAAAACTAGGACTTGGAAGAGCAGCCATGAACTAGTTAAGATTTCCAGTATACAAACACATCATTAAATGCCAACGTGAAAATAATCCAGGCCATAGTATTTCTAATTTCTATGTACGGTTGTGAAAGCTGGACAGTGAAGAAGGCTGATAGGAAGAGAATCGACTCATTCGGAATGTGGTGCTGGAGAAGAGTTCCGTGGGCAACGTGGACTGCTAAAAGGATAAACAAATGGGTCCTAGAGCAAATAAAGGCTGAACTCTTCCTAGAAGTCAAGATGACTAAAATGAGACATAGTACTTTGGACATTTCATGAGGAGACATGACTCACCAGAAATGTCAATGATGCTTAGCAAGAAGGCAGTAAGAAAAGAGGAAGACCTCATTACCGGTGGCTAGATCCAATCAAGGAAGCCACAGCCCTGAGTCTGCAAGAGCTGATTGGGCTGTTGAAGACAACGTGACTTGATGTTTTCTCTTTCATTCGGGTAGCCAGAAGTTGAAATTCAACTTGGTGGCAGTTAACAACAACAAAGCCTACATCCGCCCCAAAAAATGTACATCCAGGTTGCATAGAGCAGAGGTACGACCCACAAAGGCTTGGCTGGAGCGCCTGAGGATTTTCAGTCTTACTTCTGAGTAGATATCACTAGATAGGTGATATGCAAAGGATATCTTGGTGGTGGTGGACATGCAAAGGAACGGGCTGTGAATGTTCTGCTAGGATTGCCAGGTCAGGTCTATTTTATGTCTTGAGATTTCAGGGCTTTCATTAGATAGCTTAGTATCATTAGTTTTACTGTTTCATTAGTTTCATTCATTAGTTTCATTGGTTTCATTCAGAGATTTCATTAGATAGTTTGATTGTACCTGAGACCTAGGTACAACCCCCTGTGATGTCACAGGTGGCGAGCCCTGGTGATTCAATAAGGGTGATGTTTCAAGAGGCAGCCCCTGGTGATGTCATTAAGCATGATAGCTTAAGCACCAATCACGGTCTCACAGATCCTGTTATTAAAAAAAAAGGGAAAAAAAGACCAAGGCCCTTTTCACAGGTTACTGGATCCAGTGGCATCCCATGGGGATCCCAGTAGAGCCTGTCCCCAGAGGGAAGTGTGATAGAAGTGCTCCCCTTTGCACCTGCTGCCTGTTGGAATGGAGGAGGCATTATGACCACACCTCACAGCTCAGCCAGGCACTGTCTCAAGCTGTGCTGGGGCAGGAAGCATGGCCTTTGTGTATCCTGACCCTCTGCAGCTCAAGTAAGTGTGAGAGGGCAGCGGGAGGGCTGCATGATCACCAATCATTGACTGGAAGAACCTGTCAATGATTTGTGGTGTGATCACGCCATGTGGGGATGGGAGAACGATGTGATACGGATAACCTCACGCAGAACCGTCATCCAGGTGCCATATTTCTCTCCTCCCCAGTGCAGGACTACAACATCCTGTGGAAAGGGCCCAAGTCTAACAGATGAGGAAAATACATATACACACACTTTTCAAGGCAGCATATTGTCCCTGAGATTCCTCCCTCTCGCCTTGAGAGCTGGAAAAGAGGGTCCATGCCCTGAGACTCCAGGCTATGATCTGAGACATGAGACCTGAGACCCTTAATACTGCCCTCAGTGTTGGCTGCTGAGTTCCAAAGACTGGGAAGAGAGATGTGGATCTCCCTCACCGTTTTGCAGAAAGGATCTCAAAATCCTTGGATTTTCTGTGCAGGGAGAGTTGCTCATGGAACAGGTGGATGTGAGTCCAAAGGCATACTTAGGGGTCACTGTGTAAATTTCTCGCTCACACCCCACACTTTGATTGAATGATCTTGAATTTGTCTGCCTCAGTTTGCTCTTTCTGTGCTATGGCCAGAGAAGGATTCAAAAGACTGCTTTTTTTCTGGTCACCCCCTTGGCCCTGGCTGTTGTGACTCCACTCTCTTTTCCACTAGACCCGTGGGCACCAGCCACAAGCAATTCTATCCAACCCACTATTCGCCAAGTGGGCAACCTCTGAAGGTTCGACTACAAATTCCATTGACCCTGTATTGTACATTTGCCAAACATATACACATCCCAACAGGAGAGGACTTTCTCTCTGGTAGAACTCAGTTTATGGAATGCCTTAATCTTTGGGCCTTTGCACACTACACTGTTTTGGTGCTCTTATTCCACTTTCAACATCCTGTGGAATCCTGGGGTTTGCAGTTTAGGGAGGGGCCTTTAGAATTCTCAGCCAGAGAGCTCTTTGGCCTCAGTAAACTACAAACTCCAGAATTTCACAGAATGTTGAAAGTGGAATAATAGCAATATAAAAGTGTAGTGTGGGAAGGCCCTCAGAGTCCTAACTGGCGGCAACACTAGCTTTAATTTCAGTGCCAAGTTAAAACACGACTTTAAATTAAAGCCTTTGCCATCCAATATTTTATCCAGTTTGTACATGAACATGGTTTTAATCATTTTAATTGTTTTAAGGTGTTGGATAGTTTGGTATGTTTTGTGACTGTGTATGAGTTTTTAACTGCTTCATTTTCTTAATTGTTTAAATGGATTTCATTCTTTACTGCCCTTAGAGCCTTGGATATAGGATGTGGTGGAAATACTTTAATGACTAAACAATAAATTTAAAAAGTGAAAGAATACCTTAATGGTTCAGAGACGGAAACCAGGACACTGGTGGCCAAGCAACATCAGAGCTTGGTCAAGATGGCAAAAGTTAATTCTGAGGAAGGAACCTATAAGCTAGGAGAGGCTGCAGCAGTTTGCTTTTACCTGAGTCTACAGGAAAGGGAAAGATTCAGCATTCTCCTCTCCATTTCCCCCCTGTTGAGTTAACTGAGTGCAAACAATTTCTGCAATTTGAGTTCAGTTTGCAGGACTGATGTAAGCTGAGGACTAAGGGGGTAAGTGAGAAGAGAAGAGAGAAACTGGGAGATTTTAAAAGCAACTGAATAAGTGGAATGACAGAGGATTGATTGGGACCATCCCTGGCCAATTGGGACAGTGGGAGAGTATGTGAAAGAAGAGTTGATGTTTTGACCTATTTTTTAAAAAAATTAGCGTGGCCTATTACATGAAAATTTCTGACTGGTTGCACAAATCAGAGAACCAGAAATATGAAGCATTCAGCAAAATATTCCTGTGGTGTCTTTAAGGATGCATTGAAGTCTGAGCCTTTGGGGGCTACAGTCCACTCCATCAAATGCACAATGTTTTGTGTATTATGTGTATGTGGATATATATATATATATAGAGAGAGAGAGAGAGAGAGAGAGGGATGCGACAAGCAGCTGGGAGTGGGACCACAGATGATGAGAAATTGAATAAGAAAGCACTGACAGTGACAATTACATGATTCACAGTGGCCATTTACCAAATTGCAGCTGATAACACAAACATCCTGACGCCAGGTGAGTCAATGAGCACTTGTAGTGTGAGAAAGCTAAAAGACACCAATCAGGTCCCTTGTTTGTTTGCTTGCTTTTGCCAGAGCAGTCAGGTGAGTCCTTGCAATGATCAGTTTAAAAGGAGACAAAACGCTGTGGTGAGAAGGAGCACCCATGTTACATCTATGTAAAAGGAAAAAGAAATTCAAGAGTTTTAGTCCTTCCAGTGGGATAGAAATCAGTTTTTAATTTCAAATCAGCATGACTGTCCCTCAAACCATTCCCTCAAGCAGAATCCAAAAATGATGATGGCTGGGTATATCCATATCAACAAACCAGTTCTAGTAGCTTTCATCTCTAGCAGGGGCAGGCCTTTTATAAAGCTAATAGGTCTTAATGACCATTTAAGAGCAATTCAATACTTTGTAAGCAGTGGGATATCTAGCATATACAGCTGTTACCCTGATTTCTGGGGTCCCATGGGGGACACCTCAATGTGCTCCAAATACTGGGGAATGGGAATTAGCCAGAGCACAAGCTGTAGCAATGCAAAAGGCAGGGCAACTTAGCAAGATCTTAAACCCAATGTTTACGGGGTCAGGCCGAGTCAAAAACCAAGCAAAATGAAATTAAAATTGTTTTCTTTATTTAAAAGACAGTCACTGCGCATTTACGTACTCACTCACACAGACCAAAGAAAGTAAAGGAAGGAAATTTGATAGGGGATTTTGAGAAGGATTTTTCAGAGGGAATACTACACCTGATCCTGTAGCCCGGGTAGTCAGAAGAAAGTCAGTTGGAGTGGAGATTCTCAGCACATGGAAGCTGAGGGAAAGGCTCGGCAAACAGAATGGCAGCAAGGTGGGATGGAGGCCAAGAGCGGTCCAAAGAAGTGCTCAAAATCAGGGGTTCTTATAGGGGAAAATGTGCCTGTAGGGTAGTCCGTTCCTGGGGAAAACAATGGGTTTCAGGTTGGAGACAAAGCCTCCGAAAGGTCAGTACTTAGAATGATTGGATTTTGATGGAGTTGTCAATAGCGCAGACAGTATGCAAATAGGGAGTGCTTGACAGTTGAGTACTCCGAAGTGCTAATCTCATCAAGCTGCCTGTTCGGGGCAAAGAATCTTTTGTATGCTTGGTGCATACGTCATTTAGGTACTTGCCTGGAGGTCTCCTGAAGCTGCATGCCGGAAAATCACTGGCCTGCCTGGATTTGTCTTGTATTTTTCAGCTTGTTCGGCCGTGGCCGTGTGCGTGCTTGTCCGGGGGCCTCGCAAGCACGTGGAGGGGAGCAGTTTGGAATGGCCAATCTTTTGCTATCAAATTATATTTAGTAGACCTCGGGCTCAGATTATAAACCACAGTAACACAGCACCTAGGGCAAGCATGGAAGTTGTGCCCCCTACCTTCTTATTCCAACTCCCCACCCCCTATCCTACATGCATAGTCTTTCTGCACCCTCCTGGCATTGGCACCTGGAGCATGTACTCTACTTGCCCCATCTCACTAGATATGTCTCTTTTTGTAAGTCTAATCCAATGCTTTGGATTACTACTAGGAAAGCTCATGACAATGTACCATTGCTGGGGAAATCCATCCCCCTTCCCACTGTTGTCAGGATTGCAGCCAAGCTCAGAAAAACAAGGGCATGAATGAGAGAGAGGGGCAAGACAGATGATGTCATGTTCCCTGTTAAACAAAAAGTAGTGGTATTCTGAGTCCTGGCTCCACTACAACATTGGTACAACATCCCATCATTCTCAGCTCCTTCATCCATGTGAATTTTCTTCCCTTAAATCACTGGATGAGGGGAGTAACCTTCGTCATTAAACTGAGACAAAATGTCACCTATGGTCCCCTGCTGAGACCACTCAAAAGCCTCATCAGTGAGCTGCAACCAATTCTGGAGAATAATACAGCCCTCTCGCAAGCTCTGGGAGGCAGATCTTCATTGGTCTGTGGACAGCCTATAAATCTTAAACAACTACGCACAATAGGATATATAACATGGATGCTAATACAGGGACAAGACCCTGTCACAAACTCAGATGCCAACTCTGTCCCTGCATCTACTCTCAGAGTACTATTTACAGGGGTGAATAGCATCCTTCACAACATCAGAGGTATATTTATCTGCTCTTTCTCCAAGGTGATATATGCCATCCTATGCCAGCAGTGCCACTCTACGCTCTACATTAGACACAGAGGACGCAAGACGGTTAAGGGGCAGAAACCTGACGTTAGAAATGGCAACACCCAAAAACCAGTTGCAAAGCATTTCATCCTTCCTGGACATGCAGGAAGTGATTTACAGGTTATGGTCCCTGAACAAGGAAATTACAAAGGAAGATGAGAAAGAGAAATTTCTGAATTGAATTATATTCACCAGTTCCCATCCGTTAACAGAGGTCTGAACAAAGACAAAGGCTTCACGGCAAACTACATATATTAATACAAGAGTCCTCGCTACTGGGAATTTTCTCAGAGAGAGTTTTGAACCCTAGGAAACTGACTTTTGGTAAGTAGATTTATTGCTTTCTCTCATCATCACTAACTGACTGCTGTCAAGATCTGAACTACCTGTATCACCTGATGCAGCCCTCTGAAAATTTAGGGCAAGGATCATGATTTGCATCTTTTTGGATGGCCCCTGTGGTCTTTTCCAGCTCTATGATTCTATGATTCTATAATACAAATGTGGGAGTGAGAGAGAATGTAGTCCTGTTACATTCTCTCTCACTCCCACAATTGTATTATAGAATCATAGAATCATAGAGTTGGAAGAGACCACCGGGCCATCGAGTCCAACCCCCTTCTGCCATGCAGGAACCCATATCAAAGCACTCCCAACAGATGGCCATCCAGCCTCTGCTTAAAAACCTCCAGAGAAGGAGACTCCACCACACTCCACTGAGGCAGCATGTTCCACTGCCAAACAGCTCTGACCGTCAGGAAGTTCTTCCTGAGGTTCAAGTGGAATCTCCTTTCCTGCAGCTTGAATCCATTGCTCCTTGTCCTGGTCTCTGAAGCAGCAGAAAACAAGTCTGCTCCCTCCTCCACATGACATCCCTTCAAATATTTAAACATGGCTATCATGTCCCCTCTTAACCTTCTTTTCTGCAGACTAAACATACCCAGCTCCCTAAACTGCTCCTCATAGCGTATGGCTTCCAGACCCTTCGCCATATTGGTCGCCCTCCTCTGGACATGTTCCAGCTTGTCGATATCCTTCTTGAATTGAGGTGTCCAGAAATGGACACAGGATTCCAAATGAGGTCTAACCAAAGCAGAATAGAGTGGTACCACTACCTCCCTTGATCTAGACACCATACTCCTATTGGTGCAACCAAGAATCGTGTTGGCTTTCTTGGCTACCGCATCACACTGCTGACTCACGTTTAGTTTGTGGTCCACCAAGACTCCTAGATCCCTTTCACACATACTGTTATCCAGCCATGTGTCCCCCATCCTATATTTGTGCATTCCATTTTTTCCTGCCTACATGCAGGACCTTACATTTCTCTCTGTTGAAATTCATTTTGTTAGCTTTGGCCCAGCCTTCCGATCTGTCAAGGTCATTTTGAATTTTGATCCTAACCTCTGACCTATTAGCAACCCCTCCCAATTTGGTGTCATCTGCAGATTTGATCATCATGCTCTCTATTCCTTCATCCAAGTCATTTATGAAGATGTTGAATATGCTTTAGGCCTGAGGCCTTAGTACCACTTGGTACTGCATCTGAGGAAGTGGGTTTACATCTACCAAAAACTCATGCTAAAGTGAAAAATAGCTGGTCTTAAAAGTGCTGCCACTTTTTTCCCCTTCCCTCTCTCCTTCCCTCCTTCCTTTTTATGCTGTGAGGGACTAACAGGGCTAATTTTTTTGAAACCTGAGATGAAAGAACATCATGATTGTAGTACAGATAGGCCACCCAAAACCAACTTTTGGCTAGCCTAGTGGCCATACTTCACAACAGCTTAACTTGAATCCTCTTGGTAACTCCTAAGAGTAACCTAGCACTCCTAAGTAGAAGTGATAGTGATAGTGGTTGCTGCTGCTGCTGTAATTTGCTATCAAACTATCTTCAACTTATGGCCACTCTATGAAAGAGACACCTCCAGGAGGCCTGGTCCATTACAGCCCTATTCAGATCTTGCAGATTTAAGGCCATGGTTTCCGTCTATGTTGTGGCCTTCTTCTTTTCTGTCTGCCTTTCACTTTACCAAGCATGATAGTGTTTTCCCATAAGTTATATCATCTCAGGATATGTCCAAAGTATGATAGCCTCAGTTTGGTGATTTTGGCTACTAGTGAGAATTCAAGCTTGAATTGATATAGGACTTGTTTGGGGGTTTTTGGTAGCAGTGATGTATATAAGTCTTCTACTCCAAGTCTCAAGTCTCTACCTTCAAGTCTCAAGTCAAGTGTCAAGTCCTTGAAGATACTTTCAAGTCAAGTGTCGAGTCCTTGAAGATACTTTCAAGTCAAGTCTCAAGTCTGGGAGACAACTTTACACCCTAACCTAAATGCCAGAATTTTTGGACAGAGTTGAATAAAGTCATTTGTAACAATTTAAGCAGAGATGGCCCTCAAAATGTGTGCTTTTGCCCCCTGCAGCTTTGGGCATGGGGAATAGGATCCTTCTTACTTCTCATTTCAGAAGCTGGAGGATTTTTCAGAAGTTGGAAATAGGATCCACCTTACTCCTGATTACTGAAGCTTTGAAAGCTTCAAAAGGAAGAATTCTTCCTCCTCAAGCCTGTTGCCTAAAACATTTGCTGTTCCCCTCTGAGAAATGTCCCCTGCACTCGGGGGCGAGCCTCGCCTTCTGCTCTTAGGAAAAATTTTAGAATCAGACTTCAAACCTACCTCAAGCCCATTGCCTAACCTGTTTGCTGTTCCCCTCTGAGAAATGCTACCACACTTTGGGCTTGAGACAGATCATCAGATGACCAGTAGGCAAAAAGTGATAGAAGCGTTGTTCAAAGTTGTAAGGTTTCTGGATGAATGTGTTATGTTACTGAACCAAGGGTAGCAAGTCAGTCACTAAAAATATGCAAGTCTCAAGTTGAGTCGAGTCGGTGCCTCATTAATTGCCGAGTTGAGTCTGAGTCGAGTCACTGGAGTGACTTAAGTCTGACTTGAGTCCAAGTCAGTCGGCTCGAATCTACATCACTGTGGTCTATGTTACCCGAAGCACACGCCTCCAGCACCATATTTCAAATGAGTTGATTTTCTTCCTGTCAGCTTTCTTCACTCTCCAGCATTCACAACCATACATCGCAATCAGAAACATGGTGGTCTGGTCAATCTTCACTTTAGTGATTAAAGTTACAGTGGCCCCTCCACTTTCCTGAGAGTTCGGAATGCAGAACCATCACAAAAGTGGAAAAAACACTAATAAATCCCCTGCTGCAATTCCCTCTTCCTTTTCTTTGTCTTTTGCACACCAGGGCCAGAGGCAAGGTAATGGGAGGTGGGAGCTCAGAGAGGAGAAGGAAGGTTCACGTAAGCCTTCTCTCCACCCGTATTTCTTTGCCTTTTGCTTCAGTGTGTGTTCTCAGCACGGGGACTAGAGGCAAAGGATTGAGAGAGGGAGCTCTGGAGGGGAGAAGGAAGGTTCACGCAAGCCTTCTGACCCTCCATTCCCTTGCCTTTTGCCTCAGCGTGAGGCAAAGGAATAGGCAAAGGAATAGGAGAAGGAACTCCAGAGGGCAAAAGGAAGGCAAGTGCATGGTTCCCCCTCAGACATTCCCTTGCCTTTTCCCTGCATGCTTGCCTTCCTTCTCTCTGCCCAGAAAAACTCAAGGCAATAGAAGGAGGAGAATGGGGGAGAAGTATGTGCAAGCCTTGCAAATAATCAAATTTGCAATGGTCAAACTCACAAATGTGGAGGGGGGACTGTATATCTTTACACTTGAGAATCTTGTCTAGTTCTTTCATATCTGCCTTTCCAAGTAGTCTTCTTTGGATTTCTTGACAACAGTCTCCATTCTGATTACTGACTGAACCAAGGAATAGAAAATGATAACCATTCTGATCTTTACATCATCCATGTTTAAGTGATGAAAATCATTGGTGGACATTATTTTTGTTCTCTTAATACTTAATTGTAGCTCTTCTTTTGCATTTTCTTACTTAACTTTTACCAATAGTTACTGTGTTCTATGTTATTTTCTGCTATTACTGTGATGTCATGTGCACATATCTTAAATTGTTGAGGTTCCTTCCCCGTTTTCACATTTCCTTCCTCTGAGTTTAAACCCGCATATGTTCTGCACATAAAATTAAACAATCAGGATGATAAAATGCAGCCTTTTCTGACCCTCTTGCCAATGGGAAAGCATTCTGTTTCTCCATATTGGGTCCTGATTGAGCCTCATCTCCAAAGATAAATTATGTATCAGACCAATCAATCATTTTGGCATATCCATTTCTTTTAGAGCAGTCCATAGCTTTTCATGATCCATACGAAAGGTTCTCAAATTTGGGTCCGTTAGGCGTTTTTAATTTCAGTTCCCAGAATTCCTGACTGTTGACCAGATTGGCAGAAACATCTGGGCATTGAAGTCCCAAACACCTGGAAAAGCAAAGTTTGGGAACCACTGAAAAAGCTTTGGTATAGTTTATAAGGCATGGGTTTGATTTTTCTTCTGAAATTCTTTGGTGGCCTATTAAAATAAATTGTTGAATGGTGAGTCAACACTTATATGAAATGACCTCCATTGATTCTATGGGTCTTCTCTAGGAAAGGCTGTTCATTGGATTCAGACCTCTGTCATGTCAGCGAGGCAGGGCTCAGCTCATCTAGGTTTATTCCAGTGCTTAAAGAAGACTCCTGAGTTCAATCAGGACAAAACTGTATGAGTTTTTGGGTGGGGGACGCCTTCCCAAGTGAGGTTCGCTCTGTCCAGAAGTTCCACATGAAGCAATCTGTTGACTTGGCATACCTGGGCATTGTCCCAGCCCTTGCGTGTCTTACACAAAAAAGAAGAATATGTTGGCCAGGTGCGAGTGTGACATTGAGATACAGAAGTTTTCCACATCCAGCAAACTATTCTAATTCTTCAGGCAATGACATGTCTAATTAATCTGTTTATTACAACTCGAGGTGTCCTTACAAGCACCCAGTTGCTCTTATGCTGCTTCTCATCAGATGATCTCTCTTTCTCACACTTTTACTTGCTCAAGATAGACTGGTTTGATGGAAGGTGATAACTTAGTCACTTTCCGGAAATATGTCCGTGTAAAGAGAGTATTGGAAGACAGTTGGGGGAGGTGGGGGATGGGAGGGGAACTTTAGGCCTCGGGCCAAATCTGGGCCTCCAAGGTCTCAATTGGGCCTTTGGGAGCTCCCCATGACACCGTTTGGTTATGTCACAGCTTCTGGTTAGTGGGGTTCACATGAATACATTTCTGTTATGTCTGTGGAGGTTGGTGTTCCCTTCTTCCCTCTGCAGCATCCAAAGCCCTCCTCTCAACTTACTGTATAGGCTCTGAAGCCCCCCCCCACCATAGAACGACTTGTGAGGATCAGTCAGGTTCAGAGAAACATCTGGCTATGTCTTTGTGGCCAGACGTGAAATAATTACAGCAACAGTGAGACCTTTGGTGGACTCTGGAAGATCTCAGTGTTGATGTCATCATTCCATGTCTGGCTACAGGGACATAGCCAGATGGTTCTCCAGTCCTGCCCACTCTTCATAAGGCACAGAATGGCCATGTGGGGGCACTTCAGTGTATGTACAATAAATCCAGAAAGTACTATGTGGCTCAACCTAGCATAGCGCTGCATGCAGAGCTACTATGCTCTCCTGAGCCAAACAGGATTGCAGTCTCTATATGTATTTCCCCCCTCATTCTACGAAGCTGAAACAAGTCTCCTAAGGCCGAGTGATTGGAAGCAACAAATTTAAGTTAAACTAGACCACTGTGCTGTCTCAGAGATTCTAAAACAGGCACAGTCACTCAAGCTAAGGGAATATACAACAAATAAAACAAAGATCTCACCTTATGCTGATTCCAAACACAGTATGCAACAAAGCTTCAGTTTTAATGTAGACCCCCTTCTACATTCTCAGCTCCCTAAAACCCAATTACGTTTTTCTACATTCCCTTCATTGTAACCAGCCCTCACTGTATTTCTGAATGCCCTAACTCTATTTCACCCTGCCCCATCTAGCCCTTTAGCAGGCAAGCTTCTGTGCTATATCTTTTCCCTTACAGGCCCCCCTTTTGCAGTATTCCATGTGCTGTGATTAGCTGGTTCTACCTCAGTTTCCCCAGCATCTTACTTCACACCTACCCTCTCAGAGGCTGCTGTGGAATTCATCTCACGCACATGAGATCGCACTATTGTGATTACTTCTGATGTGGTCAGCTGCATGGTGGTGTTATCTGGTGCCTTCTGTGCCATTGGAGTGGCAAATCTGCTCCAGATTTGAAGCCAAACTTTTAAAAGGCCATTCAAAGTGCTATCTCCCAAACAGACTCAGCACTTTGGACAGTTCCTTTATAATCTGGACCAAAACTTGGAGTGGATTCATGATCCCACTGACATGGGAGCCACCAGTACATGGGATGGATGCTTAATCTAAAACTGGTTGAGAATCTTCCAGTTGTATGGCAGAATGCTGCCTGAGGGCCTTCCAGATGAAAAAAACAGTATCTAAAATTCTCTGATTTTGTTCCTATACAATTTTATTTTGGGCATCTACATGATGCTTTCTCCATCCCAGAGTATTTCCTGGAAACTCCTGGCACAACCAAGGACCTTTCATTCCTGTGCCCAGGTCAATTCTAACTAACCGAGTAATTTCTGAAATGAAATGCATCTCTTTTTGGCTGTGTGTTTATATTATCTCAGAACTAGCTAAAATGACCATTGTCAGTAAACAGCACAGCTATTGTTTCCAGGACACACTTTCAACAGAGATCAAGGAAGAGAAAGGGGAATGTTTGCACCAAAAGAAAAGGTTTCCTAATGTTTAACTAGAGCAATGTTGCTAAACCACCTTAGCACTTTCACTGTTAACTCCTGAATCATGGTGAAGAAGACTTGGTGGAAATTGGTGAAAATCAATTTCTGAAACATCGTGTAAGTCTAGACGCAACACATGATCACTGGGAAGGGGAGGAGGAAGAACACAAGTGAGGGAAACCTGGGATATTCAAGAAAGAGTTTGCACGTGAAACCATAAATTTTTCCCATCTGGATGAGTCCTGAATTAAAATTGATTTATTTTCAGTGGCTTGCTTCATGGCAGGATTGCTACCAGTGGCAAGGTTGAAATCCGACAACCTCTGGAAGACCACATGATCCCCACCCTAAATGGCATGAAGTCAAATATGCCCTGTAGCATTGTCAAACAAATATGCTTTAGTCTAACCAATATGCACACTATTAATTTATTAATTTATTTATTTATTTATTTGCTTAGAGATTCCTTATAATCTAAGGCCGTGAAGGGCAGTTTCTCTTGGTGGTGCATAAATCTCAGCTTATTTAGATTCCCTGTTGCACCAGAGGTTCTGCTGTCAGGTGGCCAATCCAGGGGCTGGAGTATTATTTATTGCAATGGGGCCTTGCCATTGGTCATGGGGGAGGGGAGAAAAAAGCTTCACAAAGACACCGTGAGGTTTATCTATAGGCAGCTTCACAAACGCATCTTGCTTCTCCGTTATCTTGTTGTTAACAAAATGCTATCGGGAGGCTCTAAACATCAGCATTTACCACACAAGGGCCCTTTATCTAGGATGATGTATAGAGAGGCCGTCAATTAGCCCAAGGAACTGGTAGATACCTGCCATGTATTCTCTTCCAGTTTCCAAAGGCCTCTTATTTGTTTTGCAAACAGGGCTATGGTCTCTCTCTCTCTCTATGTGTCTTGTGCTCTGGGTGAATTTTATGGACAAATGCACACATTTATGGAACGACAGAAAAGAGCTTGGGAAAGTTACCTACGACTCCCAATGGCCATGCAGGCTCCAAGCTATAGGCCAGCATGCCATTAGTAAAATATGCAGATTTAAGTTGTGCTATGCTTGCAGCGTGAAATTTGTGGACAGTGTTCAAGGGTTGTATCCAGGGGAAACAAGAGGAAGTAGAGATCTACATACAGAACTGCAGTGCAGATGGACGTGCATCAAAGTTCACTAAGCATCATATGAATATGTATTGTGCATTGATGTTGTACTACACTGCTGTTCAGTGCAGGGGTTATGCAGTGGAAGCATAATGTCATCCTGCTGGTGGAGATTTATACTGTGTTGAAGCAATGCAGGATCTCAGCCAGAGTAACTTTCTCAGGCTTTGTGACTCACCTGCTGCCCTCAGGTCTCGTACATACTACACAGCTATAGTACTTGGATTCCACTTTAACTGCCATGGCTGCAACTGATGGAATTGTGGGACTGGTGCTTTGGTGAGGAACTACAGCTCTCTGGCAAGGAATTCTAAGTCCCCACAAAATTACAAATCCCAGGATTCTGTAGGACGCAACTATGACAGTTAAAGGCGTATCAAGGTGTTGTCATTGTGGAGGGTGAAAGAGATCCCAGTCATAAAAAAACAATGGAAGTTGCTTTGTATGGAGTATTTGTCCATCTAGCCCAGTGTGTGGTCTCCTGGGGTATTGATACAACCCCTGAAGCCTCCTGGAATAGACTTTTGGACACTTCCTAAAGTAGATTTTTCGGGCACTTCCATTTCCTCATTTTTGGTGTTCTTGGCAGTCTGTTTTTTGCAGATCTTCAGGGCAGAAAATTGCCCCCATACCTGCAGAAGTTGCCCACCCATGATCTAGCTCAGTATTGTCAACTATGATAGATCAGATCCCAGGTTTATTGAAAATGCTAGGGATTGTATTTGGGATGTCTTGTAAGCAAAGCATATATTTGGTGCTGAACTAATGGCGGGCAGAAGAAAGGATTGTATCTCTGGTAGAACTTTAGATGAGTGGCAGATCAAATTTCTGATCCCCTCTTATTTTTAAGAGTGAGCAAACAAAAAATGTTGCTGAAATTTGTTTCAAAAGATAAAGAACCCTTACTGGGGAGCAAACAGTCATGGCTAATGGCTTCAATGTCTTTGGGATGGTGAACCTACTCGGGATGTCTATGAACCAGGGTCTTGAAATCTAGCATCAACATATGTTCAGCACCTTAGATAGCACCATTCAAGTCCAATATAAAACGTGGACTGGATTCACTGCCCAACTGACATTAGAGTCACCTGCCTGGAGAGGAAGAAAAGCCAGGGACCTTGAAGATGTCCTTCCAAACTAAACAGCAAGTTCAGCAAGTAGGTACACAAATCACCTGGTGACAATCTGCGCCATTCAGGTGGGATGTGAAGCATTTTCTTTAATTTAAACTGCAGTGATTATTACTAGACGTGTACTAATACATGCAAATTAACATGGGTGATTTTCAACCTCTATTCTCTTTCCTTCTGGTCATTTATTTATTTATTAGGAGACATGTTCGGATCCCATGATGGTGGTCTGATGTCTGTCCTTTTAAAGCACCTAGTTAAGGTTGTACCACTGTAGGAGCTATATTTTTTAATTGTTGGCTTAAAAGTTAATGCACATGAATTTATATGAGGTGCCATCACAAAGAAGAGATGAAAGGGCATGAAACGTCTGCATTCTTTCACAGAACATGACAATAATTGACAGACAGCTTCTGCTCTGGTTTTGCCATAGCCTCTAGCTAAATACAATGCAATGACTTCAGCCTTGACATTGCTCTGGGCACTGGGTCCCTCTCTTCCTTAACGAGGACTAGGAGCCTCTAAAATGAAAGCTGAGAGTCAGAACTATTGCACAGAACTTTGCATAGTTCTCTGAGGAGACGTTTGTTCTTATTCCTCTGTTCTTTGGCTCTAGAGGTCAACCATGGCCAATCTAAGCAAGTAGGTGTTGTATTTCCTAACATCAACTATTAACAGCTGATCTATCTTGAGGAAATAATTAGTAGAGCACGTAATGGCTCCTGGGCTTCAGGCTAATGACCAGTGGCCATGCTCTTCAGGTTGGCATTTGCAGATATGTGTCACCATTGGTTCCTGTTTACCCACGCTAAGGAAGATCACAATAGAGGATTCCTCAGCTGGAACAAAACGACTGGAAAATAGGATAAGGTTAAGGCACTGCTGCCGATATTCTGTAGGTTATAAAAGGCATGAAAATGGGAGAGGACTCATTAAGTTAACGGCTGCTGAAGCTCCCAAGGTAGAAAAAAAGGGGGATGAGAACATGGAAGACCCCATGGGCCCTTTTGGGGCTTTTATTAGGTAGAGACCGGAGCAATTTTATTATAAGCATTTCTGTTTACAACAAATAATAGTCCAGCCTTCCTCAACCTGCTTCCTTTGAGACTATGGGGTTAAAACAGAGCACCTCAGAGCCCAATGGTGATTCTGTCTGGGGATGATGGGAATTGAGGTCCAATGAATTTGGAGAGTGCCTGGTTGTGGAAGGGTGCTCTAACTTCTGTCTGTGAAACTAATGTGAAAGCATGAATAATTATGTTCTTCCTTGTTGATCATATTGACTTCAATTGGTTCCCCCTACCATTGGGATTGGGGGGGTGTATGTGAGACACCTTAACATCTTATCCCACCCCATACTGCTTGCCTAGTGCAGATCAAAAGTTTTGAATCCCCTCTTGCCCTAAATTGGGGGTCAGCAACCTGTAGTGGCCCTCCTCATTGTCTGAGCTGTCTGTGGATTATGGGAATTGTAGTCCAAGAACAGCTGGAGGCCAACAACCTGCACAAAATTGATATTTTGAAGACATGAGTTTCCTCCTTTTGATTTTTGTGAAGTGTTGCTTATTTGACAAATGGGCAAAGGGCACACTGAAATTATGGGATGTGGATCACGTCAACATCATCCCTCTGGGCCCAGAGTTCTCAGAGGAGAGTGCTTCTTTTTATAATGCAATCCAGAAACAATATTATTTATTCCCTATCATTCTTAAGGACTGTCTTCCACGGCTCCCCCCCCCCGCCACCTTCCCGGTAATACAAGTGCCAACTAGTGTCTAGAAGCGGGGGGGGGCAAAGGAGGAGGAGGAGGAGGAGGAGGAAGGCTGGGCGGAAGGGAACAAAGAATAAAAGTTTAATAAACGTGTGCTGTGTTGGGGATGACTTTGTGGCGACCTTTGTTGCAAATGGTCTATGCACGCGGAATAATGGTCTCCTTGCAGAGAGGGAAATGGCTTAGCGCTATCATGGTTGCCTCGGTAACCATCAGAGTCTCCATCTAGCAGAGAGAAATGAGTTATGAAAAGGCTTGAGTGAAGAAGGGATTAACACATGATCCCAGGGACAGCATGTCAATCAAAATCAGCGGAGAAATTACACTGCCGCATTTGAGACAGTGTGCCGGAAAGGCAGCCTTCGAGGGATAGGGACAGATATCTATATGCATGCACGCGTGTATGTCTACATACACACAGACCTATGCATGCATCTACACAGGTAGAAAATCCCCGGCTGTGTTTGAGACGGTGCATCGGCCAGGTGGCCTTAGAGGGAGACAGACAGATATCTACACATACACACCCACACAAAGGCATGCACCCCTATATTTATATGGTAGGACCATCTGCACAGGTAGGCGACCAGATCCATTTGCATGGATGCAAATCCAAGATATGATGGATGGATGCAAATCCATGATACATTATTGATAATAAATTATATTGCAGCAACAGCAAATCCATGTTACGTTATTGACAATAAATTATATTATAGCAACATCATATCCCAGACAAAAAAGGCTAAAAAGTCTTAGGGAGGCTAAGAATAATAAATGACAGACACTATCATTTCTCCCTTTCACTGATGTCTCAGTCTACCAGAGGTTACTGACTGGAGTTTTGGATCCTCAATGATTTTCTGTCCAGGAATATAGGAACTACTGAGAAGAGAAGGTTAAGAGGTGACATGATAACTATGTTTAAATATATGAAGGGAATGTCATATGGAGGACGGAGCAAGCCTGTTTTCTGCTGCTGCAGAGACTAGGACACGGAGCAACGGCTTCAAACTGCAGAAAAAGAGATTCCACCTAAACATTAGGAAGAACTTCCTGATGGTAAGAGCAGTTTGACAGCGGAATACGCTGCATTGGAGTGTGGTGGAGTCTATTTCTTTGGAGGTTTTTAAACAGAGGCTGGGTGGCCATCTGTCAGGAATGCTTTGATGATATATTCCTGCATGGCAGAGAGCTGGACTGCATGGCCCTCATGGTCTCTACGATTCTATGATTGTATGAGTTCTCTTCAGATCACATGGCACATTTCAAGCAGGAAATAAAAAGGAGACAAGCTCCACGTGCTAAGAGATGGCCAACTGTTTATTCTTCTAAAAAGCCCGACATGTTTCGGCCTATGGGAGAAAATGCTTTCTTCAAGGGCTAAAAACAGAACATAAATACAAATCTATTATAAATGTTAAGAAAAGAAACAGGACAACACTGAATTCAACATATGCCATAAAAACATAAAGATCACATTATTTTTCATGTCAAAGACATACATACCAACAGAGGTATGGTTGGGCTTTTTAGAGGAATAAACAGTTTTATCATCTATTAAAATGCGGAGCTTGTCTCCTTTCTTGCTTCCTGCCCATATATGTGCTTTTCAGTACAGATGGATAGACTCAATCAAGGATGCCATAGACCTGAATTTGCAAGACCTTAGCAGGGCTGTTGATGATTGGGTGATTTGGAGATCTCTCCTTCATAGGGTCACCGTAAGTTGAAGTCCATTTGAGGGCAGTTAAGAACAGCTATGTTTACGAGGACTTATTCCAAGGACCAATGCCAGCCTCTCCATTAGGCAGGGTAAGATAAGCTTTGGGCTTAGAACCTACCTCAAGTAGCCAGATCTTTATGCTTTGCCCAAAGAGCACCATGTCCTCCTCTCACCCTGGTAGCTCTCTGGTCTTAGGAAGGATCACTGCTACTGTTTACTGTTAGTGGGAAGATAAAGGACTGAGACAATGAACAAGCAGTTGGTCTTGGCTTGGGGAGGGGAAGGTATGAGAGTGATCAACCTCTTTTTCCTTCCTTTCAGAGCCCAGAGCAGCCATATCTATATCCTCTGCATTGCCTCCTGCTTTCCTTCCTTCCCCACTGGTAAGGAGCAGCAGCAGCCCCGTAGGAGCTTGTCAGCTGTTGGAAGAGAGGGCATAAAAGGTTAGAAAATAGCCTCCTGTGTCTCATCCGAAAAAGGATATATGCATGAGCAAGCCCACCTATGTGCAGGTATGTCTCCCACAGCAACTTGCTATTTGAGTGAGAAGAATATGAAGCAAATGCTTAGTTGTGTAATTTATTCTTATCTTGCTTTTATGTCAGGGTGGGGAAGAGATGCTGACGGGCTTTTCTGCCTCAGGTATCAAAGTGACTTGACTGGCTTTCGGCACTTTGCAAAGGTGGTGTTACAAGAAGCCCCTGGTGATGGCATTAAGCAAGATTCATTAAGCATCACCTATGCTTGCAAAAAAATACAACATCCATGGAAGATATGTTCCAAGACACGCCCCCCCCATGGGTGCCTGAAGCTGTGGATAGTACCAAACCCTAAACCATTACCAGAAGTAGCCCTTTAACTTCACAGGCACCGTAGGAAGGCTTCATACTACCAAAAAGCAGGTGCCCCAGCTCTGTTGCCTAGATGCTAGGTCAGGGCAAAGGATGGGAGGGAGGGAGGTGAGTCTGCAAGAGAACAGACTGACTGTGGAAAACTGAAACCATGGAAAGTGAAATGGTGGATGAGGAGGGAATCTATGTATGCTATTTAAGTTTTTTAAAATGAAGTCTAACAAATAACTTTCAAGACAGTGCTCTTGCCCTGAGAATCCCCCCCTGACAGCTGATGAGTCAGGCCCAGGCCCTTAGATCTGTCAGGCCCAATACGTATATGTGTATCTCTCTCTCTTTCTCTCTCTTCTCATGAAGAGAAGCATACATGTGTCCTTGCAACCACAATAAATTAAGGACATAACACTTTGGCTGGCATTTTATAAGGAATTTTCAGCGTCATAAACCAAGGCATGGCTGGGCAGCTTAGAACTGCAATATTGGGCAACAGTTGTGTTCCCAGGAGGAGAATGTTGTCATAATTGTGCCATTGGGACCACTCTGTAAGCAGAAGGAACAGACTGGCCACTGTGCACCAGTTACGACGCACGCTTGGCACAACAGGCTACCCTTCTGGAAGAGGGGGGCAATGGCTGCCAAGAGAGTCACACAGCACTGGCCAGAGGGAAGTGGAAAGTCAGCCCTGCACCCAGCTGTATTAATGTCCCCACATTTCAGAGTGCCCTGGAGTGTGGTGGGAGCCCCCATTGTGCAATAAGGCATCTTGCCCAGTGCCCCACCGCACATCATCACAGATCTCTAACATGATTGCGCATCATCTCGGCAACATGGCTTCACCATCATAAAGTTAGCATCACAACCTGTGACTGAGGATCTTTAACTCTGTTATCCTCTCTGACATCCGAGCTGCACACTACACTAACGGTAGGCCCAGGACTCATCAGTTTTCCTAAAAAACGATACACACACACACACAAAATCCATAAACAGGTCGCTTGAGAATTTCCACTACTGCTATCTACAGGTGAATCATAAGCATATCACACATTGCGTTTGTAAAATGAAACAGATGAATGTCTATAAATAGCGCCGGCCCTGCTATTAGGCAGAATGAAGTGAATATCACAAGCGGCTGGTTTGCAGTGTTACGAAAAAGACAGCAATTAGCATTTATGCATTATGATTACATTTTCACTGCCAAAGAGATGTGTGGGATTCTCTGCCTCGGGGAAGCAAATTAAATTTGGCTGGCATTAGATATTATGCTCCTTGACATGGGGGGTGGGCAGCATTTGCTACACTGCTTCAAGCAGCAAAGTGTGTTTGGCCGAGCCTCTCTGTAACTAATATACATGTCCCATGAACTAAGTCACATGGAAGAAGAAAAAAAAACAGAAAGCAGATCAGTGGTGGTGATGGCGGGGGTTTCGTTTAGGGGGAAAAGGGCTGCAAGGAGGGACATGGTAGAGGTTGATACACATATGAAGGATGTTGGTAGAAAAAAGGAAAAAAACCCTACATTTTTCTTAGTCCACGTCTCCAGGAAGCTTATGAAAATTAAAAGAAATAACAGCTAAAAATGCACATCATAGAAAAGTTGGAAATGTAATTAAACTACCCATAGAATTAACAGCCGTTAAAACCATGAGCATGAGAAAAACCACAAATATAAGGAATACAGCACATTATGAAAGATCCATCCCCCCGAGCAATCTAAACTGATGGATAATGGGAAAAAATAACTAGACATATTGGTTGGAGGATTCTGGGTGTTGCAGTCCAAAAACCATTACTGGGTCATGTTGGAAGATTCTAGAAGCTATAGTCTACAACAATGGCTGGCCATGTGGCTAGTGAATTCTGGTCATTGCTGCCCCCCCAAAAAAAACATAACTGGGAATTGCTAATACAAAAAAAAAAAAATCCCTAATTGGGAGATTCTGGAAATTATTGATTTTTGTTTAAAAAAATCACTGACTATGCTGGCTATGGAATTCTGGGAGCAGGAAATACTCCATTAGAACTGGAATCCGTAAAACATAACTAGGCCATGCTGGCTGGAGGATTTTGGAAGTTGTTAGTGCAAATCTGTGGCCATTTCGGCACCATACAGTTATAGTGCTATTTTTCCACTTTCAACATCTTGTGGAATTCTAGGGGTTTATAGTTTACTGAGGCCAAAGTGCTCTCTGGCTGAGAATTCTAAGTGTCCCTCCCTAAACTGCAAACCCCAGCATTCCATAGGATGCTGAAAGTGGAATAATAGCGCTATAAGCCTTAGCAGAGCACAAGCTGAACATGAGTCAGCAGTATGATGCGGCAGTCAAGAAACCCAACACAATTCTTGGTTGTATCAATAGGAGCATGGTGTCTAGATCGAGGGAAGTAATGGGACCACTCTATTCTGCTTTGGTCAGGCCTCATTTGGAATACTGTGTCCAGTTTTGGGCACCCATTTCAAGAAGGATATTGATAAGCAGGAGCATGTCCAGAGGAGGGTGACCAAAATGGGGCAGGGTCTGGAAGCCATACCCTATGAGGAGCAGCTTGGGGAGCTGGGGATGTTTAGTCTGCAGAAGAGAAGGTTGAGAGGGGACATGATAGCCCTGCTTAAATATCTGAAGGGATGTCGTGTCGAGGAGGGAGGGGGCTTGTTTTCTGCTGCTCCAGAGACTAGGACAAGGAGCCATGGGTTCAAGCTGCAGGAAAGGAGATTCCACCTGAACCTCAGGAAGAACTTCCTGACGGTCAGGGCTGTCTGGCAGTGGAATCTGCTGCCTTGGAGTGTAGTGGAGTCTCCTTCTTTGAAGCTGTTTAAGCAGAGGCTGGATGGCCATCTGTGGGGAATGCTTTGATGGTATAGTCCTGCATGGCAGGGGGCTGGACTGGATGGCCCCTGGGGTCCCTTCCAGCCCTATGGTTCTATGGCCAGTAAGTGGCCCATGAGTAGTCGCAGCCTCCCAGGCTCCAGCAGCCGCCCCCAGCTCTGCGCCGCGCCCACTTGACCTCATTCGCTCTCCCCGCCGCCTTCCCCCGTCTTCTTCTCTTCCACCGCCTCCTCCTCCTCTTCCTCCTCCGAGCCGGGGGCGGGCGGAGACGGCTTGGGGGGCGGCGGGGCTGGCCCCCCGGCCTTTCTCCCCCTCCTCCTCCTCCTCGGCCGCCTCTCCCCCGCCCCCTCCCCCGGCCGGCGCCCAGCCGTGGCCTCGCCGCTTCCGCCGCCCACCCGCCCGCGCTCCCTCCCGCGTCCTCCCGCCTCCCCATCCGCATCGGCGGGCCTTGCCGGGCAGCCTGAAACCGAAGCGCCTGGGCGCAGGGGAAGGAGATGGCGAGCCCCTGATAGCGGGAAACTCTAGTCCTCGCCCAGAGCTCCCTGGACGGCTCCGGGCGGATCAGGAGTCCGGGCAGCGCCAGCGAGTCGCCAGGGCCGGGGGCCGACGTGCCATGGGCGCGATTGGTTCCAGCAGATTGGCCGCCGAGGCCGCGCGCCCGCGTTCTCTCCCTCCTCGGATCGCACAGACACTCATTCATTAAGGGCTTTAATGACCCCCCTGGCTGAGCAGAGCCCCCGTTCTTGGCGCGTCCTCCCTCCGCACCAACCCCCACCAAGGGCCTTTCCGCACTGGACTGTTGTAGTGCTATCGCTCCACTTTCAACATCCTAGGGAATCCCCCACCCCCCACCAAGGGCCTTTCCGCACTGGACTGTTGTAGTGCTATCCCTCCACGTTCAACATCCTAGGGAATCCCCCAACCCCCACTAAGGGCCTTTCCACACTGGACTGTTGTAGTGCTGTTGTTCCACTTTGAACATCCTAGGGAATCCCCCAACCCCCACCAAGGGCCTTTCCGCACTGGACTGTTGTAGTGCTATCGCTCCACTTTCAACATCCTAGGGAATCCCCCCACCCCCACCAAGGGCCTTTCCACACTGGACTGTTGTAGTGCTGTTGTTCCACTTTCAACATCCTAGGGAATCCCCCAACCCCCACCAAGGACCTTTCCACACTGGACTGTTGTAGTGCTGTCGTTCCACTTTCAACATCCTAGGGAATCCCCCAACCCCCACCAAGGGCCTTTCCACACTGGACTGTTGTAGTGCTATTATTCCACTTTCAACATCCTAGGGAATCTTGTATTATAGAATGCAGTTGAAAGCTAGTTCTGTGGCCCCTTCTTTTTCCCGTACGGGCAAACTGAGGCAATGAGGAAACAGCACCCAGAGGAAAGTGGAAACTCCTACTGCCCAGAGAAAGCAAATAATTGATTACTGCCTGCAGAGCAAAGAAGCAAGGATGCTTGAAAGCCTCCAGAGAAGTTGAGAAATCCGAAGATGGAGAATAAGATCCCCTGCCTGAAATCGAAAATGAAGCCTATTGGGAAATATGGGAGATTTTACTGGATCTCACAAGCAGAGTACCAAATGCAGTGGACAGAAGTTGAATAGTTCACCAGCCCATTCTGCCTGCCCCACCTCAAAATCTAGCAGATGAAGAAATCAAATTTAGACCCTTTCCATACTACACCATTATAGTGGTATTATTCCACTTTCAACATCCTGTGGAATTCTGGGGTTTGTAGTTTATCGAGGCCAAAGGGCTCTCTGGCTGAGAATTCTAAAGGCCCCTCTCTAAACTGCAAATTCCAAGATTCCGTAGGATGTTGAAAGTGGAATAATAGCGCTGGAACAGTCCAGTGCAGAAATGTCTCAAGGTCCAGACACAGAAGAGGAGGGAGTGGCCTTGCTCACTGCTCCATTGGGAGAACGTTTAAGGCCATCTCCCTTTCTCTCTGAAGGGATAGGTGAACACCTTGCTCTTTTAGACAGAGCTTGGCAAAGTTCCTTTTGAGGGCCACTGGGTCTCTCCATCCACTGGGAGCTGGAATCCAGAAAGTAACTTTGCCAGAAGCTTGAGAGATGCATGAGATTACAGTGAATCTTCCATATCTGCTAGGGTTTGGTTCCTGGACCCTCATGGACACCCAAATTCATGGATGCTCAAGCCCCATGATGTGCAATGGTGTCATTAAGTGGCCTCTCTCATATAAAATGGAAAAATCAAAGTCAGGGCTGTCCGGCAGTGGAATGTGCTGCCACAGAGTGTGGTGGAGTCTCCTTCGTTGGAGATTTTTAAGCGGAGGCTGGATGGCCACTTGTCGGGAATGCTTTGAGGGTTTTCCTGCATGGCAGGGGGTTGGACTGGATGGCCCTTGTGGTCTCTTCCAACTCTACATTTCTATGATTCTATGATTCTATGAAAGTTTGCCTTTTGGACTTTTTTTTTTATAGTTTCAAGCCCTGGTTGGTTGAGTCCGTGAATATGGAGGGCTGACTTATAACTTTACCAGTTGTCAGGCTGAGGGATTGTTGGAATAATAGTCTAAAAAGTAGCTTTGTGGGTTACCATGCTGGCCAAGCAATTTGGGAATTGTTAGAATCATAGAATTGGAAAAATTGGAGGGGATAATCTAGTCCAAGCCTCTGCCATGAAGAAACACATGACTAAACTATTCCTGAGAGAAGGCCATCCAATCTTTGGTTGAAGAGCTCCAAAGAAGAAGAGGCCACGACCCTCTGAAATGACCACCCTCAAACAGCAGTTAGAGTAAAGAAGCTCTTTGTAATATAGTCAGCCCTCCACATTTTCTGGGGCTAAGTGCTCAGGACCCCCACAAAAGTGAAAAAATTGCAATTATCAAAAAGTATGGGAAGTGTATGGGAAGAGGGCTGAGAAATTGTTACCCTGATTTCTGGGTTCCCTTGGGGGACACCTTAGTGTGCTGTATGTGATGGGGAATGGAAACTAGTCAGAGCACAAGCTATAGCAATGCAAGAGGCAGGGTAACCTAGCGGGGTCTTTTTACCCAGTTTTTATGGGGTCAGGCCAGACCAAAAACCAAACAAGAATGTCCAACAAATGATTTTGTTGAATGCAAGTCTCACGCACCAACGCAATCACGCACACACTCACCCAAGAGCTATTAAGAAATAAAAGAGAGGAAATTGGACAGGGGAGTTTTGAGGGGGGTGTTGTTGGGGTAATACTGCACCTCGTCCTGAAGTCCCGGGTCTGAGAAGGCAGCAAAGAAGTGAGGCTCAGCACGGAGAGGGCTGAGGGGATTGCTCGACAAAGGGAGTGATGGTTGGCTGGGGTGAGCGGGAGCGATCCGAAGAAACACTCAAAAGCCAGGACTATTTGTAGGGGAAAAAGTACCTGGAGGACTAATCCTTTCCTGGGGAGAACAATGGGTGTTGCAGTGGGTACGAAGCTCCGCATTATAATTTCTGTTGCGTGATGGGATTATTAGGTGTTGCCAAAGTCTCTGGATCTTCGGCTGTGTTACGTGGTGTGACTTCTGGTCCCCGCCTGATGGGATATTTGCTCAACCTGGGGCAAATGCGCTAATCCCTTCAAGTCGGCGTCTTGGGGCTGAGGACCCTTTGTTTATTGTAGATTTACCCATCTTGAGGTTTCCTGGGGCTACATGATGGGGGATTTTACTGGCCTGACCTGGTTTTTGGTCTTCTGACTGTGCCTGCCTACGTGGCCCTTTGGGGGACCTCTTTGGCGCACAGAATCATATTTTAATATCAAAATTGTAGACCCTGGGATAGGGTTTCTCTCTCGGAGCAACAAAATGGTGGGGCATCCAAACTCAGGTCAGGGTAAGGAGAAGGAAGAGGGAGTGGCCCTATACATCCTTTCTCTCACCCATTTCCTTCTTTGGGCATGGGGGGCATTGGGCGAGAGTTTGTGGTGCTGAGAAATCCTTAGCTGGCCAGGTAGCAACCAGCCGGTGGAGGAGGAGGAGGACCAGAGGCAAGTTTTAAAAGGACCACAGGCTCTGATTGGAGCTGCCAAGAGGGAAGATTGCCCCAGAGAAAAAGTGCTTGTGGTGGTGGTGATCGAGGGCAGGAGTTGGAGAAACTTCCAAATAATTAAATTTGTGAAAGTCAAACCTAGGAAGGTGGAGGGCCAATTTTGTTTAGGTGGAATCCTTTTTCTTGTAATTTGAATCCATGGATGCATGTTTTAGTCTCTGGAGGAGCAGGAGAGAAGCTTGCTCCCTCTTATATGTGATATCTCTTCAGATATTTTTAAAGGTGGCTATCATGTCACCTCTTCTCCAAACTAACCACAAGTCTGTGGGAAATTTTCCTCTTCCATTGAAATATACTTCTGTATAGTAACGGAAGAGTTGTCTTTGGGCAAAAATGTAATCTCCACCCCCCCCCCCCCGTTCACTGATAGTCTGGTCTGGAAACCTGTTGTCTCATACACCTGCGTGAGTTTCCTGACACATGTAGTTGTGCTTTTTTTGGCCATTGTGCAATGGATGTACAGTTAGCCCTCCGCATTTGCTAGGGCTAGGGGCTCAGGACCCCCACCAAAGTGGGAAAAATCACAAACATCAAAATGTGTGTGTGTGTGTGTATCTGTGTGAAAAGGACCAAGGCATGGTGGGGAGAGTGGGCACCCAGGGTCCAAATTAGGTCAGAGAAAGGAGAAGGAAAGAGGGTGGTTCAGCATGGGGGTCCTATACATGGGGGTCCTATACTTCCTCTCTCTCCCCCATCTCTTCCCTGGGGTGTAGGGAGGCATCGGGAGAAGGTTTGTGGGACTGAGAAACTGGGTTGCAAGCTTATCCTTAGGTAAGCTGCAGGTAGCAGCTTATCCCCAGGTAGCTGCAGGTGGAGAAGGAGGGGGACCAGACATGGGTTTTTAACAGGCTGTGATTCCTTATCAGAGCCATGAGAGAGAAGATTCCCTTGGAAAAGAAATGCTGGCTGGAAGGGTTGGAGAAACTTGCAAAAGGAGGAGGAGAGGAAAGAGCAGGAGGAGGAGGAGAAACCTATCACGGAGTTTTCTTGGCAAAATTTCTTCAGAGGAAGTTTGCATTGCCTTCTTCTGAGTCTGAGAGAGTGGGACTTCCATGGATACCTTGTGGGCTTCCATGGACGAGTGGGTGCCCCAGAGTCACAGTCCAACACTCAAACCACTAGACGATGCTGGCAATCTCCATCCTTTCTGACCCTGGCCAGGCTTTTTCTAAACCAGTAAGCAGTGATGTATTGAAGTCTTTTATTCCAAGCCTCAAGTCCAGTCTCAAGTCCTTGAAGATACTTTCAAGTCAAGTCTCAAGTCTGGGAGCCAACTTTATACTCCAATCTATATTCCAAAATTTCTGGACAGAGTCGAACAAAGTCAGTTTTAACAACTGGCACTCCACATTTCCAATTTTGCCATCTACAGCTTCAGAAGTAGAGAATAGGATCTTTCTTACTTCCCATTTCCGAAGCTGGAGGCTTTTTCAGAAGTGGGGAGTAGGATCCTTCTTACTGCTCATTACTGAAGCTTCAAAAGCTTTAGAAGGAAGGATTCTTCCTCCTCAGGTCTGTTGTCTAACACATTAGCTGTTTCTCCTCTGAGAAATACACCTTGCACTCTGGGAGTGAGTCTTATCTTCTGCTCTTAAGAAAAGTTTTAGAAAGTAGAAGGCTCCTCTGATATGCAGTGGGGTCAGGCTGCTGAGTGGACCTCAAGCCTGCTTTAAGCAAATTGCCTAATCTGTTTGCTGTTCCCCTCTGAGAAATGCACCCACAGTTGGGCTTGAGACACACTGTCATGGCACCAGTAGGCAAAAAGAGATGGAAGTGTTGTTCAAAGTTATAAGGTTTCTGGATGAATGTGTTATGTTGCTGAACCAAAGGCAGCAAGTCAGTCACTAAAAATATACAAGTCTCAAGTCAAGTCGAGTCAGTGCATCATTTATTGCCAAGTCTAGTTCCAGTCGAGTCACTGGAGCAACTTAAGTCCGACTTGAGTCTGAGTCAGTTGACTTGCATCTACATCACTGCCAGTAAGTCCAAAATATTGGAATGTCCCCCTAATGAAGATTTGGCTCAAGCTCTTTGACAATGTTGGCTTCCCATTTCTGCACCATTTTGCAGCCTTCTAATATTCCTTTTGAGGTATAGTAGCCAGAAGTCTGCACAGAATTCCAAATGTGGTGATGCCATAGAACAGCAGGCATTGCTGTGTGCTTTCAAGTCATTTTTAACTTACAGAGAACCTGCTACAGGCTTTTCTGGGCAAGATTTCTTCAGAAGGATTTTACCATTGCCTTCCTGTCAGGCTGAGAGAGTGTGACTTCTCCAGGGCCACCCAGTAAGTTTCCATGGCTGAGTGGAGATTTGAACCCTGGTTATCCAGAGTCCTTGTCCAACACTCAAACTACTGTACGATGCTGGCTCTCTGTAGAATCATAAAAGTATGGTCAACTGTACTGATAGCTTCATTTCTAGTTCTTTCCCTGATGAGGTTGCAATATGGATTTCGCCTTCTGTGGCTGCATGCTGACTGGGCTAAAGTTTGCATCGATTTGTTCAATGCATCCCAAGATTTCTTTCTTGTTTAGAGTTCATCTTGCATGAGTGTACATGGGAAGTTATTTTCATAATGGGTAGCTGTATTAGCTTGTTGCAGCAAAACAAGAACTTGCAAAGTCACTTCTTTATAAGCAATTTGTTCCTATCCTTCCTTAAATGTTTGGAAAAGTAACCTGTTACTGTTGCTCATTGCAGTTTTGGAAAACAGTGTGTTAACATTACACACTGAATTACTTTTCCCTTTTCTGTTATTTTCAGTCACTTTCTTTGAAAGAAAAACCCTTAAGATTGAGAAGAGAATGATACAAAACTGTTAAATGCCTCTTAAAAATGCCCATTAAAAGTGACGTTTGAAAGTACCTAGAACCCAGTACACCTTTTGCCAATAAACTAGTGTTGCTCTTGCTGGTCATGTTAGTATTGAATCTTAAGATGAACAGATTCTGATGAGAAGGTTAAGAGGTAACATGATAGGCAGGTTTAAATGTTGGGAAGGATGTCACATGGAAGATGGGGCAAGCTTGTTATCTGCTGCTCCAGAGACTATGACATGAAGCAATGGCTTCAAACTAAGGAAAAGAGATTCCACCTAAACATTAGGAAGAAATTTCTGATGCTAAGAGCAGTTTGACAGTGGAAACACTACCTCAGACTGTGGAGGAATCTCCTTCCTTGGAGGTTTTAAAACAGAGGCTGGGGTTTAAATAGAGACTTCTGTATTTTAGCATGATTATGGTAAGACAAGTTAGTATTTTAGAGTGAACTAGCGTTTATACCTGGCATCATCCAGAATGTTATTTTCTCACAGGCAATACTTGTTAGAAAGATTTGAGATCCTGTGTCTCTAATTCCCCCAACTTGTCTTGTCCAGTACTAATTCCCCAAACTTGTCTAGTACCAGTAACTTTTCCCAATAGTGTCCAATCCAATCTGTATTCAGAGTTATTAACATACAGAAGTTGGGTTCCTGAGGGAATGCACTGCCCTCCTCCTTGCTGCTAGGCCTCATCTCCATAGCAATCGGCCAAGCCAAAGAGCTCTGTGGCTGAGAATTCTAAAGGCCTGTCCCTAAACAGCAAACTCCAGAATTTCATAGAATCTTCTCAGGCAGGCAATCATATGAGATCTTCACCTCACACAGCCAATCATATGAGGTCTTTGCCTGACACAGACAAACCTACAAACCTTGACTTTTATATAGTAGAGAAGGAAAGGACATGTAAGTGGATGAATGTGGTAGAATGTTGGTGTGTGATGGATGCTGACTGGCTGAAGGAAATACTATGGTTGAAAAAGGGAGAGTGAGTGGGCTGTTTCACACTACACAATTATAGCACTATGAATCCATTTTTAATTCCCACAGTTCCAGCCTATGGAATCCTGGGATTTGCAGTTTAGAGAGTGATATTTAGAATTCTCAGCCAGAGAAGTTCACCAAACTACAAGTCCCAGGATTCCATAAGATGTAACCGTGGCAGTTACAGTGGAATCATAGTGCTACAAGTGTGGAATGTGGAAGGGCCCAAGGTTTGATAACAAAGGTGAAAGGTGTTTCTAGTCAGTAGATATAGAAGGCAGAATAGGCAGGGGTTTGGATTAGAAATGTATCTGAGGTGATCTGTTGAATTTGAAAGCACACAAAATATGAAACAGTTAACTATTAAGCATATAGCAACCTGTTTTCAGTCGATGTCTTATTTTTACGCAGGCTTATCTATTGGGTCACAATTCAGCAATTCATTTGATGGATCTATGCATTCAGTTGCACAATGTTGCAATTCACTAATAAGACAATGTGTGCAACTCTGTGAGTGTAAAGTTACCATCCGACTCCTTGATGTCGGAGCTCAACTGCCACGTTCAAGGCTGTGCTTACCTAAGGCAAAGTCAGTGAAAAAAAATCACTGGGAGTTCTTAACCACTTACGTTAGAGCTGAGCATAGCTTAGGCTTGTGGGATCTGTCTCAGCAACTTTTCTAGAAGAATCCAGAGTTCCACCAGCCCTGGAAAGAATGCAAAGTGATGTCTGAGGGTGGGGCAGAGCCAAATATAAAATGACTCCAGAAGGTGCAGCCTGTTACCTATGGAATTCTTCTTCTCTTTTCTGCCGTCAAATCTAAATCTGAATTATTTCACACAGAGGATTTTAACAAGCTCAAGAAAATGGAGCTTCAGAGCTTCAGAAAGGCCAGGTCAAAAGCCACCAACACATATCCATGTTCTACTGTGAGGAACACTGAGGATGAGATAGAACTTTCCAAAGATCAGTGATGCCAGTTTTTTTAAAATCGGTCTTCCTTGCCATTTTTAAGTAACTGTTAGTCAGAAACTCTCTGGGAGAGCTATTGCAAATGTTCCAGAAATCTGTTAAGTCCCATTGAATCAGTGGGTCAGTGGGTTCAGCAAATAGCTGCCTAAATACCCTAAAGTCATCAGATTCATTCTGATCTTGGAAGCTAAGCAGGGTCAGCCCTGGTTAGTACTTGGATGGGTGGCTGCCAATGAATATCAGGTACTGTAGGCCATATTTCAGAGAAAGGAACCAGCAAAACCACCTCTGAGTATTCCTTGCCTAAGAAAACCCCATGAAATGCTTGGGGCCACCAAAAACCAACAGGTGACTTGAAAGTGTGTATACACACACGCACACACAGAGTGAATATTTAATCTTAAGTAGGATTCAGACCTATCCAACTCCAGTAGGACACCTCCTTATTTTACCTGGAACTACTTAACATAGGGAGTGGGGTGTGTCCCTGCCCTGAGGAAGGGAATCAGAGTTCCACCATAATCCTGAAGTCCTCCATTTTTAGCAATACTAAAAGAAAACACTACAACAATACTAAAAAGAAAAAAGATAGAAATCCAATTGCTACTACAGGTGAAGTGTGATCACCTCTGCCCACCCATTTTGGGGGAAAACACTGCCCAAGCAGCAGCAGCAGCAGCAGCTTTATTTTCTGGTCACATGGCTGGGTTGAAGATTAGCAAGGTTCAAATGTACTTTTGTGATGGTATGTCATGAACTCCAGATTCAATGGCAACCATGATGTTTTTTCCAGGGATGCAGCTGTGGAGGGGGGCAAAATGAAAATTCTGGCCCCAAATGACATTTTTCCTTAGTTCCCAAATGTCTGTCTTTGCAGTAGGTTAAATCTTTGGCGCAGTGTTTTGGGAAACAAGTTTAGGCATCCAAAGAAAAGAGGCAGGCAGAGTGAACAGGGAAATGTGAAGAGAAGGAACGGAAGAGCTTTCAGTAGAAATGGTTTTTCAATGTCTCCTTCTCTGCAATGCTAGTCAATTGGGGGACAGAAGGAACATTTCATGGGGTGGGGAGACAGAATTCTTACTGAGGGTGCAATGGCACCCCCATTCCCTGCCCCCATAGCTACACTCCTGTCTGCCCAAAAGACAATGAATAAGGAGTTTGATAAAGATACCTATATGCCAGTGGGGAAGAACGGAAACAGTGGTCATTTCCGCCATACACTGTTATAGTGCTATTATTCCAGTTTCAACATCTTGTGGAATTCTGGGGTTTGTAGTTTACTGAGGCCAAAGAGTTCTCTGGCTGAGAATTCTAAAGGCCATCCCTCAACGGCAAACCTCAGGAGTCCATAGGATGTTGAAAGTGGAATAATAGCACTATAACAGTCTAGTGCGGAAATGGCCTGAATAAGCCCTGGGGTGCCTTCCAACTCTGTAATTTTTGCCACCATGTAGTTGGGAGTGGGCTGTTTTATTCTCCCAGGTTCTTTTTATTTGCTCACACTCCTGTCACCCCCCCCTTTTTTCTTTTTTTTTAGAAATCTGAGGTGAGACTTTATGAACAGCAGATGTGAGATATTCAATATCCGATTGGGGACAGCTGCAAGACTGAGGATCAAAAATAACACCCCCTCCAGCTGCTAAAGACCAAACTGCAGGCAAAACAAAAAGTGAGAGGGGAGGAGGGAAGAGACTGGCTGGGAGATGCTCATCAGCTAATTACAACTGCAAATATTATGCAAGTAGAGCTTGGCAGTGCAACCAAGAAGGCGAGTTTAAGAGCGGAGATAATGCGAGAAAATTGAACATCCATCTAGGCACTGGGAAGGCATCCAGAAAGCTCTGCCTCTGATTCGTCGCAGGGGTCAGGCGGAGACTGGGGAGAGGGTTGCTTTTCTGGATTTTGAAGAAAGATTCTCTCAGTTCTATCTAAAATACACAACTCAGGCATATAATATAACATATATACAATACACCCCTGGCTCTTAACCTGGGGTCTGGGAACCCCTGGGGGACTGCTGAGTCCTCACAAGAGGTCTGCGAAGCCCTGCTGCTGGACACTAACAGGAACAGCAGCAGCAGGGACATGGTAGTGGGGAGGGGGTTGCAGATGCTGAAAGGGTTCCCTTATTTGCAAAGGAGGGAGCAGTTTGGGCCCACTTACACATAACCCCGCTGCCACATTCCTGACAAAAGGAGCATGGCGTGTGTGTGTGTGCCCAAACTATGACTCCAGAGACCAGGGTTTGAATCCATGGATACCCACTGGGTGACCTCAGGAAAGTCACATTGTCTCAGCCTCAGAGAAAGGCAAAGACAATAGATCTTACCAAGAAAACCCAATGATTGGTTCACCTTAGGGTTGCTGTAAATAAGTTTTCAAAGGTGAGAGACATGATGGCTAGAAAGAATCTCTCCCTGTCAGCAGCGCTTTCTTGTTGGGTGCCTCCAAGCCACTTCTGAGTCATGATGACCTTAAAGTAAGCCTGTAACAGGGATTTTTGCAGGGGCAAGATTTGCAAAGATGGGGCTTCTCTTTGCCTTCCTCTGAGGGTGAGAGAATGTGACTTGCCCAAGGTCACCCAGTGTCTGAGTAGGGATTTGAATCCTAGTTTCCAGAAACCTTTAATACATAAATAAGTAACTATTTGAAAATTGAAATAAATATTTGAATATTTAAATCTAAATTTAAATATTTAAATATTGAATTAAGGTCTTCGGGGTCCCTGGCTTCAAATGATATTTACAAGGGGTCCCCAGTAAAGAAAAGGTTAAGAACCACTGTAATACACAATAAATGCATATGTGCATATTGATTGTAGCTAGGGCCATTTCCGCACTAGACTGTTATAGCGCTGTGATTCCACTTTCAACATCCTATGGAATCTTGGGGTTTGTAGTTTTGGGAGGGGCCAGCCGGCCCCTGCTGAAACTGCAAACCCCAGGATTCCATAGGATGTTGAAAGGGGAATCATCGCGCTATAGAGGGTAGCAAGGAAATGGTCGACGAGTGTGAAACTGGAAAGGTTTCAACGCACATGAGTGGGTACAGAAGTAACTCCACAATATTTGAGAAAAGTTAAAACAATGAAGTTGTGTGTGTGTGTGTGTATTGAGAAGGACATAATAGAAGGAAGTGTAAAATCATGCAGGGACTCTGCAAGATACAGAAAAGGGAAATAAACAGAAGTCTTCTCACCTGGTATTAGAATGCAGAGTCATCTAATGAAGCTGAGTAGTGGGAGATTTGCTACATGTGAAAGCAGAGGTCCATTTGGGGCCGGGGAATGCATTATGAATTTCAGAAAGTGTCTTCTCACAAGATGACTCTTCTGTGTGTGTATACATGGGATGTCATATAGAAGATGGAGCAAGCTTTTTTCCTGCCACTCTAGAGACTAGGGGCCTTTCCACACTACACTGTTATAGTGCTATTATTCCATTTTCAACATCCTGTGGAATTCTGGGGTTTGTAGTTTCCTGAGGCCAATGAGCTCTCTGGCTGAGAATTCTAAATGCCCCCCTAAATTGCAAACTCCAGCATTTCATGGGATGCTGAAAGTGGAATGGTAGCACTATAACACTGCAGTGCAGAAGTTGCCACACTCTTTTTTTAAAAGGAAGGAGACCATAGAAGGAACCAATGAAGATGCTTGTGGACACCATGCTGAGGATCCCATGATAAAAGGAAAGACTTCATCATAAAGCAGACAGTAAAACAATAGAACTCACTGCCACAGAATGGGTACAACCACCTGCTCAGATGACTACAGACACACTGAAGGAGAATAAAGTTCTCAGTGCCTACCAGTCATGATTGCTATCGTTTTCCTTCAGTATCAGAGATGGTGTTGCCTCTGGGCACCACTTACAGGGGAAGAGGAAGGTGCTGTTGCATGTCCTCCTTGTGAGCTTCCCAGAAGCATCAGGCCACTGGGAATAAAAAGAGTATTAGACTGGATGTTCATTGAATTTGATGCTTTTATGTTCCAAAGTCATGCAGAAACATGCTCTCTCATGAAACATTTTATGCATACCTGAGGCTACAACTCCCATCAGACCTCTAGCCATTCTAGCTGGGATGAGTGGAGTTCTAGTCCAATACATCTAGAGGGTGCTGAACTGGGGAAAGCTGTCCTACACAGACAATTGGATCACACGATCAACGTAAGGGCACAATCTGGTTGAGTAGCGCATTCATCATGTGCATGTTAACTCAAAAGTCAAAGGGCATGTTCCCAGGTAAGTATGGACAGGTTTTCAGTCAATGCTGAGCCATATTGATTTAGGAACACAGGAGCACAGGAAATTGCTTCACAGGGAATCAGACTTGGTGTTTCATCTAGTACACCACTGACTGTGGCCATTTCTACACTAGGCTGTTATAGCGCTATTATTCCACTTTCAACATCCTATGGAATCCTGGACTTTGCAGTTTAGGGAGAGGCCTTTGAGGCCCCTCCCTAAAGTGCGGACTCCAGAATTCCATAGGATGTTGAAAGTGGAATAACAGTGCTGTAACATCCTAGTGCAGAAACAGTCTACATTAACTGGTCCCAGCTTTCCAGATTTCAGTCCGAAGTTCTTCCCAGTCCCAGGTGGAGATGCCAGGAATTTAACCACAGAGTCCTGTACCACTGAGTGAGGCCCACATCTGCATTTACCCAGGAGCTTGGTTTTATCCATTTGAAGTCAATGGAAATGATGAACTTATGGTGACCACATGGTGGTAAACTTATGTAAACTTATGGTGATCACACAGATTTCATAGAGTTTTCTTAGGCCAGGAATACTCACAGGTGGTTTTGACAGTACCTCACTCTGAAATATAGCCTGCAGCACCTGCTGTTTGTTGGTGGTTTCCCATCCAAGTACTAACCGGGGCTGAACCTGCATAGCTTCAAACAGGATCTGGTACTTTTTAGGGTATTTAAGCCCCAGTGGAAACTGTAGCCTGGTCATATACAGCCATCCCTTCACATTCATTAGGGTTGGGGGCACAGGACCCCTGTAACTGTGGAGAAACCACAAATAACTCTAGGCCCCCCCAAATCATATTTAAGACACAAAAAAGCATGATCACCATATTCAACCCACCATAGATTCCTCAGGATTCCTTCACAAAGCAGAAGTGGGTGGCTGGTGGGGCTTCCTGCCACCTCCACTGCTGCCTCACACATTTTTAAGAGAGACTTACAAGCCTCGTTTGCAGTTTCTCAGTCTTACGAGGCTTATCACCCAGTCAGCCTGACATCAGTACCCGGAAAGATCCTGGAGCAGATCATTAAGCAGTCAGTTGCTAATTACTTAGAAAGCAAGGCGGTAATCACGAGAAGTCAACATGGATTTCTCAAAAATAAGTCATACCAGACTAATTATCTCTTTTTATGATAGAGTTTCTAGCTTGATAGATGAAGGGAATGCTGTGGATGTAGCATATCTCTATTTCAGTAAGGCCTTTGACAAAGTTCCCCATGACACCCTTGCAAAGAAGCTGGTAAAATGCGGGCTGGACAGGGCTACTGTTAGTTGGATTTGTAATTGGTTGACCGACTGAACCTAAAGGGTGATCACGAATGGCTGCTTTTCATCCTGGAGAGAAGTGACTAGCGGGGTGCCACAGGGTTCTGTCCTGGGCCCAGTGCTGTTCAATATTTTTATCAACGACTTGGATGAAGGAATAGAGGGCACGCTCATCAAATTTGCAGATGACACCAAATTGGGAGGGGTTGCTAATACGGCAGAGGACAGGATCAAAATTCAAAATGACCTGGATAGATTGGAGAGCTGGGCCAAGGCTAACAAAATGAAATTCAACGGAGAGAAGTGTAAGGTCCTACACTCAGGTAGAAAAAATGAAATACAGAAATATAGGATGAGGGACAAGTGGCTGGATAGCAGTATATGTGAAAGGGATCTAGGAGTCTTCATAGACCACAAGCTGAACATGAGTCAGCAGTGTGATGCGGCAGCCAAGAAAGCCAATGCAATTCTCGGCTGCATCAATAGGAGTATGGCGTCTAGATCGAGGGAGGTACTGGTACCACTCTACTCTGCTTTGGTTAGACCTCATCTTGAATCCTATGTCCAGTTCTGGGCACCCCAATTCAAGAAGGACATGGTCAAGCTGGAGCAAGTCCAGAGGAGGGTGACCAAAATGGTGAGAGGCCTGGAAGCCATGCCCTATGAAGATAGACTTAGAGAGCTGGGTATGTTTAGTCTGCAGAAGAGAAGGTTAAGAGGGGACGTGATAGCCATGTTTAAATATCTGAAGGGATGCCAAGTAGAGGAAGGAGAGGGCTTGTTTTCTGCTGCTCCAGAGACCAGGACAAGGAGCAATGGATTCAAACTGGAGAAAAAGAGATTCCACCTGAACCTCAGGAAGAACTTCTTGACGGTCAGGGCTGTCCGGGAGTGGAATCTGCTGCCTCAGAGTGTAGTGGAGTCTCCTTCCTCGGAGGTTTTTAAGCAGAGGCTGGATGGCCATCTGTCGGGAGTGCTTTGAGGGTGTTCCTGCATAGCAGGGGGTTGGACTGGATGGCCCGTGTGGTCTCTTCCAACTCTACATTTCTATGATTCTATGATTCTATGAGGCTTGCAGTCCCTATTAAAAACGGCATAGGGAGGCAGCAGAGATGATAGCAAATAATCAATGAATAATTAAATCCTTAAAAGTGAAACCTGCAAATGTGGAGGGCTGACTGTATTCAGAAGAAAACTGTGCTGTGTTGAACCTCTGGCATTTTCTGGTAGGGCTGGGAGAAAGTCCTGTGTGTAGTCCTGGAGAAAAGACAATTCTAGGCTAGAGGTACTGTTGGTCTGACTCTGTGCATGGGACTTCCTTGTGCTTCTGTCATGCCCTGCTTCCAGAACATGGGCTCTGAGTCAGAATCTGAAACAGGGGACATGCTAGAGGCTGAAACAGAGGACATGCCAGGACCTGCTATACAGAAAGAAGTTACAGTGCCACAAACAGAACAGGGGATGGTGCCAGCTCCAGTAGAGAGTCCTGCTCCTTCAGATACAGAAGAGCACTTACCTGTACCCACCTTTGCAGAGCGCAGACAGCAACGAGAAAGCTGGTGTCGCTCTCTCAGAATTTATAACCAGTAGCAATTAATCAAACCACAACTGTGCTAGGCTTCAGTCCTATATATCTGCCACCCTTCCCCTCCAGGAGCTGTCATAGCTTATCTGACCTGCTGGATACCTTGCTGAGCTCTGGAATACCCTGACTGACCTTAAACTCTCTCTCACCTTGGAACTCTGTTGAACTTTATTTGTGACCCTGTGCTTACTACCTTGAAGTAAGTAATGAACTGGGAGCTATTCAGTTTGTTTCGTTTGATAGTTAGCTGTGCCATGGGAGATAGGCCAGTTACCAAGGTAGCCAGTGTTAAACCCAGTGTGCCAACAGAGGTTACAATGGGAGGTGAATGGAGAATGTGATGAACTCCAGCCATTGTGGAAAGATATGGGTGCTGTGAGAAGCAGCATGGTGTAGTAGTTTGGGCATTGAACTGCAACCCTGGAGACAAAGGTTTGATTCTCTGCTCTACCATAGAAACTCAGTAGGTGATCTTGGGTATGTCACACACTCTCAGCCTCAGAAAACCCCATGATAGCCTCAGAAAACCCCATGATAGGATCACCTTAGGTTCCATGAGTTGGAAATAACTTGAAGGCACATAACAACAACAAAGGATGCTGTAGATTAGTGTAGAATTGTGTAAGCTTCCATATCTGCTTGCCCATATACTTGCTTAATAATAAACCACAACTATAAATCTGGTTATTTGAAGATCTATCTTGTCTGTCTGATGGTACATCTTATTACGGTAATGGATCAAAGGTCCATGTAATTTCACAGGAACCTGGCATATTAATCATGATTAATTGAAGGAAGGTTAAAATGAATGGAAATATGAATCCATAGATAGATAGATAGACAGACAGAATGTAGAAGCAGTGTAGGTAGACAGATAACTAGAAAAAAAGAAGTATTAAATTGGATGGATGAACAAATTGATGGAAGTTAGATAGAAATACAGACAGATGTACATACTTTATTTCCACACATAAAGCATTTTTGAAACATGATCTCAGGGAATATTTATCGTAAATAAGTATAAGTGGCGTATTTACCGTTAGCATATAAAAGTTGGAACAGATGGCCCTTGTTCCCTCTCACCTCTGTGATCCTATGATTCCATGATACGTAGCCATGTCCTCTGTTTATTTAGACTGCTGTGCTTGGATTAAAGGTGCCCTATGTCCTGAAGGCCAGTGTGATGTAGTGGTTTGTGTTTTTGATGACGATTTTAGAGGACAAGATTCAAATTCCCACTCACCCATGGAAACTCAGTGGGTGACCTGGGAAAAGTCATGCTCTCTCAGCCTCAGAGACAGGCAAAGCCAAACCTTCTCTGAACAGATCTAGCAAATGAACACCCATGACAGGGCCATTTTAGGATCACCATAAGTCAGAAAGGACTTCAAGGCACACAGTAACAACATGTCCTTATCCAAAGAATGCTTAGCTGGAAATTAATTCCATTAATAAGGCCATTTCCGCACTACACTGTTCTAGTGCTATTATTCCACTTTCAACATCCTGTGGTATCCTGGGGTTTGTAGTTTACTGAGGTCAAAGAACTCTCCGACTGAGAATTCTAAAGTCCCCTCCTTAAACTGCAAACCCCAAGGTTCCATAGGATGTTCAAAGTGGAATAACAGCATTATAACAGTGTAGTGCGGAAGTGGCCTAAGAAATAGTTGAAACCAGCATGGTGCAATGTGGTTTGAGTGTTGCTCAGCTATGGAAACCCTGTGGGTGACCATAGGCAAGTCACACTCTCTCAGCCTCAGAAGGCAAAAGCAAAATCCCCCTCTGAACAAATCTTACCAATAAAACCCCACGACAGGTTTGCCTTAACATCACCATGAGTCGGAAATGAGTTGAAGGTATGCAACAACAATGACAAGAAATAATTTCTGACGTCAGCTAAAAGTGGGGCAAAAAAACCCCATATTGATGATTACTTCTTTATTATGGATTGGTTTCTGTTTGTTTCTTTTATTAATAGAAATAGAGGTAAACTAGATCTGCTTGTTCTCCAGTTCTCATGTCGCTCTTTGGAATGAGATCTTAATATATGTATTTATTACATGTTTTGTTAAGGAATGCTGACAGTCTGTAAATTTAGTTTTGCTCTGCTGCATTTTCCTAAATTATATTTCTTTCAATAATAATAATGATGATGATGTTTAAAGCTTCCCTAATGTTTTTTTTTCTACTATGTAACTCAGGCCAACAAAGGCTTCCTGGTGATCTTTGATCCAAGAACAGATCTGCTAAGTTAAAGCAAGACAAATGCACTGTAGACCTTCAGAACCTGTACTGAAAGGAAATGAAAGCTGTGCTCTCCTCCAGATGTTCCTCCATGAATTTTAGCCAGTACATCTAATAGTGAAGATTGCTGGAAACTACAATGCAGCAACATCTGGAACACGACCGTTTCGCTACTCCTGATAGACAGGGGGCTGCAATCCGACATCCCTTCAGCATAAGCTTAAATATCTGCATGCAGAGTTACATTGCACCCACACTAACTGCTACCCATGAGGAATGCAACACTGTGAAATGCATGTCAATGTCTGGCTGCTATTGTGCAGTACACAACCCCCATGTGCAATGCACAACTGCCCCGTGCAATGTGCAGCTAGAATGTAGAATGTATAACCACTAGGTACAATGTGCAATGCACAATTGGCACATTCAGTGTGCAGCCAGAATGCACGATGTGCAATGCACAACTACAATGTGTCACATACAGTTGCAGAGCATGACATGTGCAGCTCCTCTTCCACTGCTGTCAGCAGAATCAGTCTGTTCCACCATTGCAAACTATTCATCCTGCATGTAGAGCATGACTTAATGTGTGCATGTATCACTCACAGTATGCTAGCCTGGGACCTCCCAGCCAAGGTTGGGAAGATGCAACCCTCCAGATGTGGTTAGGCTGCAAGTCCCAGAAACCCTCACCAGCATAATAAAGAAAACTGGGAGTTGTTACCCAGCAACATCTAAAGGATGCCATGATTCCCACTTCTGTCCTAAGGAATAAGCAGCGCTATTCCTTCCAAGACCCGTCCACTTTAGAGCAAACCCCATTGCAACTAATAACACTTAAATTCAAGGCGATTACATTGTTCTGAGCCAGAGTGTTGTTGCATCTTGAGTGCTGGACTAGGGCCATTTCCGCACTACACTGTTATAGCGCGATTATTCCACTTTCAAAATCCTATGGAATCCTGGGGTTTGCAGTTTAGGGAGGGCCCCTCAGCCCCTCCCTAAACTGCAAACCCCAGGATTCCATAAGATTTTGAAAGTGGAATAATCGTGCTATAACAGTGTAGTGCGGAAATGGCCTTGGACTTCAAGGAACCAGGGTTCAAATCTGCCACTGGGTAATGGTGGACAAGTCACACTTTCTCAGCCTCAGAGGATGGTGATGGGAAGCCGCCTCTGAAGAAATCTTGCCCCCTGCAACCTCCCCCCAAAAAAACCCCTAGGAGAGGATCAGCGTTCAGAGTCAACTTGACAACAATTAACAGCTATATTGTGATACAGACATACAGTCTAGTGTAGTGGTTTGAGCATTGGGCTATGACTCTAGAGACCAGCGTTCAAATCCCTGCTCAACCATGGAAACCTACTGGGTGACCTTGGGAGAGTCACAGTCTCTCAGCCTCAGAGAAAGGCAAGGCAAGGCAAGGCAAGGCAAGGCAAACCCCCTGTGAACAGATCTTGCCAAGAAAACCCTGTGATAATAAATTGGAAACAACTTGAAGGCATACCACAACAATTTTAGGATATGGTATGCCTTTTGACAGTTGTTTTTGTCATTTCTCCTGAAGCCAACTTTGACTTATAGTCACAACATGAACAAGAGACCACCAAGATGCCCTGTTATCAGCAGTCTTGCAAACTCAAGGACCTAGTCTATCCATCCCGTAATGAGGCATTCCTCTTCTTTTGCTGCTTTCCACTTCTCCAAGCAGTATCATCTTTTCTAATGAGTCCTCTCATGATACGTCCAAAGTATGATAGCCTCAGCTTAGCCATGTTGGCTTTTAGGGAGAGTTCAGGCTTGGTTTGCTCTGGGACCCATTTATCCATCATTTTGGTGGTCCCTGGTACTCTTCTTCTCCAGCAACACATTTCCAATGGATGGATTCCTTTCCTGACACTCTTCTTCATTGAGGAGCTTTCACACCCCTACAAAGAAAATGAGAATGTGACGGCAATTGTGGTATACTAGGCAAAGACACATACAGGCAGTGGGATGAAAAAAAAAAGAGGATCCCATTTTGGGGAGGTTATCTAATCTTTATTTCTTGGACCATCTGTGTCTCTCTGTCCTTCTCCCTGCACACACCTCCCAGATCCTTGTCTGTTCAGAAAGTGCTCTGCGCAATGTTCACATTACTGTACATGGAGAGATGCAAAGGCCTTGTGAGATGGGGGGAGAAGGAAGGTAAACCAATCAGGGCATACTGAATCCCATTGAAAACACTTCTGAGAAGGGAGCTGGCAAAAAGAAAGGTGTACATCAGAAAGGCTTGACACCTTTCTTCTGTGGAGACCCTGGGAGGACAAAAGCCATTTCCACACTAGACTGTTGTACTGCATTTCTGCACTAGGCTGTTATAGCGCTATGATTCCACTTGCAACATCCTCTGGAATCCTGGGGTTTTCAGTTTCGGGAGGGGCCAGGTGCCTCCTGAAACTGCAAACCCCAGGATTCCAGAGGATGTTGCAAGTGGGATCATAGCGTTATAACAGTCTAGTGCAGAAATGGCAGTAGTGCCATTATTCCGCTTTCAACATCCTTCCAAATCCTGGGGTTTGCAGTTTACGGAGGGGCCTCTGAGGCCCTTTTCCAATACAGCCTCTCTCCCCTCCACCATCCAGACAATTTCACAACCAGTCCTGATCTGGCACCAGGGAAGACCGGGAATGGAGGAAATATAAATAAGATTAAACCGAGGTTGGCACAGTCATGCTAAATAACATGTGCAATTTTTTACATTATTTATTAATCATTTCTATATTTTTTGCAGGGAGGGGAAGATTTTCAGCGGGAGCATTTTCCATTTTTAACTTGTTTTTTCTTCTTCTTAAAAACATGTTGTTTCTGTAAGAACAAAGCCTGTATTAAAAGGAGAGACTGTGGGTAACAGATTTTTTTTTTAAAGGTATTCCTCTTGCAGTTTGGGTTCAAAGGCAAACTGAGAGTAAATGGCCGGGTGGGGCGTTATTTCGAACGCCGGATCCAAAAGGGAAAACAGATATATGGGCAAGCGAGCTGCTCAGGGGGCAAACTGTGTTTAGAGGGTTGCTAATTTATTTTAAGACATTCTCAGCCTCTATCTTCTGCAGATTTCCTTGGGAGCAATAAATCCCTTGCCCCTAAACCAGATCTACAGCGGTAGGACCACAATTCCTTTTTTAAAAAACGCGTTATAGCGAGTAAGAAGTTCCAAATTGCTCAGGGCTGCGTCCTTTGATGCGGGATCGAGCCGCACCAAAGTGTGTGTGAGTGGGTGGTGGGGAAACCTTTGAAAATCTAGCTCAGTGTTAACGGACTCTGTCGTGTCTCCCTCCTCCCCACCTTTCTCTATACCTATAATTTTAGGGGAATACCTCTTTAAGTCTTGCAAAGGGGAAACAAACACGTCGGCGTGTTCATTTGCATACAAAGCAGCCAAAAGGCGGGGGTCTTCAATTGAGGGTGGGAATTGTGGCATCCTGGTTTGAAACGCCCAGAAGAACAAAGAAATTTCTTCCTTCAAATGGCTAGTCGTTTTTTGTTTCGTTTTTTAAAGAAATTTTCCTTTCCTCCTTTTTCTTTTACATTTTTGGAGGGGGGTTGTTGGGAAAGGGTGATTTGAAAGCAAAATTATAAGCAGCGGGAAATATTGACCATCATATTTGATATGTATTTTTAAAAAAGATGGTGAAAAAAAATCAGTAATTTTTATTTGGCTCCCGGGTTGCGTTCCCCTTCTTCTTCCCCCTCCCGCTTTCCTTTTTTTCGTAAAGTAAAAAATAAATAAAAAAGAATTTAAAAAATGAAATCTTTCCCGGTTCTGAGAAAAACAGAAAGCCCGAAGTCCATTTGGTTAATTTCCTCCTGAAATTGACACAATCATTAAAGAGAATTGTACATCTCGGTTTTCTCCCTTCCTCCTCCTTTGAGAAAATGGGGAGGGGTGTGTGCGTGTGAGTTAAATCAGATCTATTTTATATTTTCCCAATTAAAATTTACTTTTTTTTTTAAAGAAAAGATCAACCTTTTCCCCCCTTTTCCCCCCTCAACGGGGGTGGGTTATGGAAGATGCGAAGAGAAGGAGGGCTCCTTTTTCCCTTCCTCACAAGGCTGCCCATCGCTTTCTGCCATCAGATTCATTGTGATGTATTAGATGCAATAAATTATCCCAAGCAACAAAACACTGCGAGCTGGAAGGTTGATAATCTGGAAACCAGAGATAAGAATTCATTATTCTGAATCATTATGAATCCAACGTTGCCTCTGACTCCTTTCTTAATCAGCTCCTCTGATCCTGGATATGTGAGCGGCAAAGATAAGGACGAAATCATTTATAATTCTTCACCTCGCCTAATATTTTAAAATAAAGTCAGAGGGAGAAGAGAGAACGTCATAAAACGCGGGTGCGCGCTCTCACACACGCCCACGAGAGCGCGGATCCACGTTAAAAAAAAAAGCCAAATTGAGAATGAAAAAAAAGTCGCTAAGATGTTACAGGAGTCCAAAAGGAAGATTTCATTAACATGCCCGCCCGTTCCACTTTCCCCCGTTTCCTCATTCACACGTGCACGCGTTTCCACGTGTCTTCAGAAATCCCGCCTGCCAATAAGCGGAGAATTTTGCATTGTATTATTAATTTTAATTTTCGTGAATATTCGGTTATTACACACACACACACACACACATATATGCATACATGCACACGCACACACTTATACATACATATATATGTGTGTGTGTATAAATATAATATTATATTTGTGGAGAACTTTATTTCAGAAGTTACAAGATTTTTTTAAAAACAAAAAAGAGTTTTATGGGCTTCTTTTTTTAATTTTTGGGGGAAAAACAAAATCTCTGCACAACAGCAGCCGATGTTTTAACTCTTCGCTTTAACGGAAATCATTTTTAAACGGACAGACACAAAAGCCACAGATCGATACCCGAAGCAGAAATAGGGGAGGGAGGCTGATAAGGACGGGAGGGGGGGGAGAGATTGTAGCCAAGTTAACGCTAAAGATCCGCGTTCTTGGGGGCGGGGGGAATTCTCCAGCGCAACCTGGGTTGAAAAGAACGAGGCGGGCCCGCTTTCCAAGGAGAGGATGCGCAGGAGAACTTCCCTCTGCCCCGAAATTCTCTTCCCAGGCTGGTGTCTATTGCTGTCTGCGTGTATGTATACGCGTGGTATTTTCATAACCTTCCTTTATAGGCGAGGAAATAACGTTTATCGCATTAAGAAGGGACCCCCCCTCTATGTATATTTACACTTCTGTCTACGAATCTGAAATACAGCCTCCGCTAACTCTGCAGCTTTTGCAGAAAGCAATCCGGACACACCCTGCTTCTTTCATTAAAAAAGGGGGGGAATAAAAAAGATGAAATAAATTGACTGAAAGAAAAAAAGAAACAAGCCTCGTTTTGCCATTCGCTTTTAAACAGGCGGATGTTATGTTATACGTGCCCCTGTGTATAAAGATTTAGATTCTTGGTATGGGTTGGGGAAGGGGGGAAAAAAAGCATCACACTCCATTGAGGGTTTTTTTTTTCTTTTTCTTCTCTTGAATTACAATCCAATTAGCACAGCGTTGCCGAAACTGCGCCTAGCAACGGCCCTTTGGTTAGGGTGCTCATAAACCTCAGACGGAATTGCCATCAGTAGCGTAAGGGATGGAAGGAGAGGAAAAGAGACGCCCGCGTTGCGTTTGGTGGCGTGGGACCGATTCACACGACCAGGTACGCGTGTTTAAGAAATAACTGGCTTTTTTTTTTTTGGCGCGACCTACGCCTTTCGACACGTGCTGAAATTGGGCTACTTTCGAGTAACACATTCAGAATCAGGCCCACTTAGTCGGAGGTCTGATAGCACGGATTTCAGGGGGACGAACATTCAGGCCTCAGACTGCCCACCTGGACACGCAGCTGGAGAGAAGATCTATTTCTGAGTCAACAGGTACGGGAGCAGGGGGTGCTGCACACGTGTCCAGCGGCCATTTCCCTCCCTCTGGTCAAACGTGGTGTCCCGGGGTTTTATTATTTCCTTCCTGTACGTGTGTAAGCGTACGCGCGTGTCTTCCTGCGAATTCCCAGAAAGCATATGCCTCAGGATTTCTAAACCAGCGTCTTTATTTTATTTAATTTTAATTTTTTTTAAACCTGTCTGTCCCTCTGGCAGAGTTTTTGCTGAGGATTTCGCCCATGATGGCTGGTGGATACCAGTTCGTGCCCTACTCAAGCCTTCGAGCCATCTCTGCATCCTTGACTTGCCTGTCACAGTGTCTGGGATGATGGGGAAAGGGGTGCGGGGGAGACGGAGAGACCGCCGGCAGTTCTTGGCGTAGAAAAAGGAAGAGATCGATCCGTTTTGCAGGCTGAGGAACGACCCTTGGGTGGACCTTCTTTGGAATTATTCGTTGTTGTTGTTTGGTCGTGTGTGTGAGAGAGCTTTCCTCAAAACAGAGAAGGAAAGAGGGTGGAGAGGGAGAGCGTGGTGTGAGGACGCGGTTCCCTTCTCCCACGCGGGATGCTGGCCGCGTGGATTTCTTGCCCATCGCAGACGTAGGAAATTCCCCAGGAGGTAACAATAAGGCCAGGCGTGCAGGTTAAGTTTTCCAAAGAGAACCCGAACCATTTCCATTAAGAAAGAACGGAGGGGGCGCTTTATTGTTCAATTCAATTGGTAACCTTAGAGCCATTCAAAAAATTGTTGCACGGTGAATCAACACGTAGACAAGTCTAATGGATGCCACAGGTCTACTCTGGTCAGCCCGAAAAGCGAATCTAGGCCTCTGTGTCTCTCTCTTCCCTTCCTCCATTCCTGTCTTGTTTCATAGATATATCTCTGATCCCTGCCCTCCAATTCCAGGTGCAACTGCTAACCCCACTGCAGATTTTGATGGCCTTCCTTTGTCTCCCTTCCCCGGTTGGCGATTTTTACGCAAATCCTGTTCTTGTTGGTGCCTTTCTTTGCGCGCACGCCTCCCAGCTTGAGAGAGAGCGAGCTAGCGCGGTTTGAGCGCTGGACAGACCGGGGTTCGAACCCCCGCTCGGCTCCGCTGGGTGGGCCTTAGGCACGTCACACTCTCTCAGCCTCCGAGGAAGGCAAAGGCAACCCGCCTCGGAACAAATCTTGCCAAGAAAACCCGACGATAAGGTCGCTAGAAGTCGGAAAGGCGTACGGCAACACCCCCCCCCGGCTTCTTGGTCCCCGGTCTTCCTCTAAATACATCCACAAAGATACAGGGCGAGGGCGTTACTTCCACGTTCTTCTTTGCTTCTGGAACAGCATCTTCCTACAGTGGATCTCCAGTCCGTTTGCGCACACCCACCCCGCCACATCCCTCGTTAGCGCAACGGTCGTTCATTTATTAGACTAATTGAATTTAAAGATAGAATATCTTTCTGATTTTAAAGGTAGAAGTGAGCGTTAGATCGCGTTACCTTTCCCCTTTGGAAGGGAGGAAGACTTTAAAAAGAAGAGATCGTTAAAAGTCACCACGTAAGCAGAAAAAAGAGAGAAAGAAATGGAAAAAAAAAAAAAGGCAGAAGCCCAAGGATGGAAGAGAGGGAGTAGGTGTGCGTTTTCGTGCGAATGTGATCAGTTTACACCCTTGATGGGGAGAAGTGGAATCTGGGATCCTCCAAATGTATGGAATGATCTCCTCGCTCCCAGGCTGGGATGGAGCCTGGTCCCCGAATCCACGTGGATCCCTTTTAGGAGGAGACAAAACGCAGAATTTTAAATGCGTGCATAGATTCGGCTTCATCCTGGTTAAATTAAGCCTATAAACGAGGGATTATATTTGCATAGGAGCCCCATCCCCGCTCCCGATGCGAAAGAGACGCCCGAGTCGGAGCCAGGGGAAATAAATGGGCTTAAAGCCCGGATGGTGATGCGATTGGTCAGCGGAAATCCCTCGCCCTGGACCAGTTGGCTTAAACAAACAAAGCCAAGCCCCCACCCCCTGCTCCACCGTCCTCAATTTCCCTGCCTCTTTTGCTTGGTCGGCCTCTCTACCCTCCCTCCATCCTTCCCACCCTCCCAACCCGCCTCCCTTTTTCCTTTCCTAAAGGCCTTGCGGGTTGTGACTTGGACCTAACGCGGATCTTGATCTAATCCGGATCGCCGGTTGCTGTCTCTAGCCCGAGTGAAGGTGCGTAGAACGGTTCTCAAAAGGAAAAGCAGGTCCCTCCCGACCCGAAACGATTCTCGATTTGTTTTATTTGATACATTTATTTTGCAGAGTGAAGGCAGACGGGTTTGGTAGATCTAGGTGTGGGAAGCTGTTCTCCCCGCGAACGCCGCCGCGCAATGGCAGGGGAGGGGCGGTTGAAAGGCAAGGGGTTGACCTTCCGTGTGCGCGAGAAAGAAAGACAAAAACAAATTAGAGAAGAAAGAAAAACAGGGCATAAGACTTTCCCAGTCTTCCGGGTCAGCCACTGCTGTCCACTCGTGACACGTACCAACTCAAAGGTGTGTCAACATCTGTATTTCCCACGCAGGTCCATCTTTTGTTCCTCTTCTTCCTTTCCCCGGCCATTTCCTTGGAGTTCTTCCATTAATAAAAAAAAAAAAAGGAAGGAAGGAAGAAGAGAGGAGGGGCAGACGCGTGAAAAAAACGCGCGAAGGCAAAATCCTGGATGGCAAACGAAGGCACTCCAGGAAACCTCCACGCCCTCCAGGATTCAAATGAATCCACGGAATAATCCGAGACAGCAGCCGACGCGCGTGTCTGTGTCTCTCGCGCCTATTACAATATCTTTAGGGGGTGTAATGAATATACAGAGGAATATTTGAATAGAAGACACATGTATGTACGTATGTATGCACGCATGAACTTGGCAAACCTTCAAAGCGTTGTACAACCTCACAAAGGTCTGCTTCCACCCCCCCCCCAAAAAAATTCACCGGCTCTTGGCAATTACTTGGTAATGAATCACATTTACTTTCGAGCAAAGCTGTTTGGAATTGGGTTTAAAGGCTGAGGCAGCGGAATGCTGGAAGCTGAGCGAGTCAAGGGCCATTTCCGCACTAGACTGTTACAGCGCTATTATTCCACTTGCAACATCCTATGGAATGCCGGGGTTTGCAGTTTCGGGAGGGGCCGGTCCCGGGATTCCATAGGATGTTGCAAGTGGAGTAATAGCGCTGTAACAGTCTAGTGCGGAAATGGCCAAGGAGTCCTTTCCCGTTTCCACTCTACATGCTGTTATCATATGCAGACATGGGCATGCATGCATGCATATATATATATATGTATATACATACATACATATATGTGTGTGTGTGCGCGCGCGCGCGCGCGCTTGTGTGTATATGTTACTCACATATATATGTAGTATAGATGGACAGACACAGAGATACGCACGCCGAGTTGGAGAAGGGGCGGAGGGGCCTCAGGCGTCCTCGCAACCCCAGCCTTTTAAACCCACTGGAAAAGGGAGTCGAGAAATGGGTGGTGAAAAACCAGTGGAAAGTTAGCATCTTCCAGGCCACTGGAGAACGGGGGGGGGGCGGTGAAAAGGCGGCCTTGGGGAAGAAGGGGTTAAAGCTGGCCCGGCGACGGGGGCTCCTTCCGAGCAAGTAAAAAGGTGGGATTTTACTTTTCTTTTCTTTTAAATGTGGTGCTTGGTTTCGGTTCTCTTGGAGGGGATGAGGCAGGGATTGTTGCAAAATTCCCCCAGCGTGGTCGAGGTGGTTGGGTGGGATGATTTCTCTTCTGCCCCCCACGCGTGATTTTCAGTTGATAACAGACGACCCAAGGAGTAGATCAGAGACTCTGCGTGTTGGATGGTTGGGGTGGGGAGGGAGGCGTATGGGGGGAGGAAAAAATTCTCAGTTCCTTCCCCCAGCCGCGATCTTGTCTTCGTGGTCGGAAAAAGACCTTCTCTATCTCTCTCTGCCACGTACTTCCCTGGTGGTCCTCCGTCCGCGCGCCGTTTACACGCCCTTCTCCGTGCTGATCTGGTTCCAATCCGAAATTGACATTACGGGGGGGGGGGCCAAGAAAGGCTGGGAGCCAGACCTAGCAGATAAATTTAACCTTGCACCCATTTCACGCCAGCATCCTAAAGAAACTTCCTCGACTCCTAAATGCAACCGGTGTCACTCCAGTTTCCCCTGTTTTGCCTTGGGGCGTGATTTCAGCCTGTTTTGTCTCTATGGCCGGGGTTGTTTTGTCTAGGTTTGGGCTCTGGAGCTGGGGTGAGCATGCCTGGGAGAAAGAGAAGCCCCTTTTTCCTCCCTCCCTCCCTCCCTCCCTCCCTCCCTCCCAGCTCTCTGAGGCCTGATTTCTATTGTTACTCCACATTAGAGTAGACCTATCCAATCAAGAGGATTTATCGAGGCGTTGCATGCGAGGATCTTCCACTCAGGGTTGAGCTAGAGGAGGCAGGTCTGGGTAGGCTGAAAATGGGAAGGAGAGGAGAAAATAGGGATCCTCTTGGTTAACCTCAGCTAGCTTAGAGCCAAGACGGATCAACACGCAGGCAAATTGTATCAGTTCAATGGTTCTACTCTGGTCAAGGCTAACAATAGAAATTCAACCCAGGGAAAGCAGGCAGACAGGTCGATTTTGCCTTCTGAGCAGCTTCGCGAAAAGAGGCCCTGCACGTTTCCGCACTAGATCGTTATAGTGTTATTATTCCACTTTCAACATCCTATGTTATAGTGCTATTATTCCACTTTCATCATCCTATGGAATCCTGGGGTTTGCAGTTTAGGGAGGGGCCTGGAGGCCTGGAGGCCCCTCCCTAAACTCCAAACCCCAGGATTCCATAGGATGATGAAAGTGGAATAACAGCACTATAACAGCCTAGTGAGGAAATGGCCCCTGTTTGGAGCCGAAGAAGGCAACCAACCCCCGCTTCTCTTTCTCGTTGCCATGTCCATTTCCTCGAAAGCCTAGGCTGTGAGCCCATTCGTGGTTCCTCTCTGGCCCCTTAAAAACCAAATCGTATCCCCCGCCTTTTCTTTTTTTTAGGAGTGTGTTGGGAGGGGGTCACGTCCGCTCCTTTTTCTCCAATCCTTCGGGGCCTCCCAGAGGAACCGTGGCACCGGGCCCAGGTGGGTCCCCCGGCGACGTCACGTCCCCCTTGGTGCCCCCCCCGCCACGATCTCCTCCTGCCCTTCCCTCCCCTCTCTGCCCCCCAGCCCACCTGCGATTCCCGGGAGGGCTGCCTCGGGAGCTGCCCATCATCTTCGTCCCCCCATCCCTCCATTCCTCCCTCTCCCGCTTTCTCTGCCCCCCTTCCAACCCGGAAGCTCTCCGATCGCACGGGGAGAGTGAGGAGGAGGAGGAGGAGGAGGAGGAGGAGGAAGAGGTGGCGAGGGTGATGGTGGAGGCGACGGAGGAGGAGGAGCGGCAGCAGCTGGGAGATCAGATCTGGGCTCGGGGCTCGGAGGCGGCGGCTTCCCCTGCCTCCAGCTCCCGCGATGCGCGCGGCCCGGACATCCGCAGCAACAGCGCAGGTTGCGAGCCTCGGCTGTCGTTTTTGAAAGCTGCGATCCTCGGGCAGCCCGGCAAAGAGAAACCCTTCTTCTCCAGAAACTCCTTCCAGCCTCTGGAAAGGTCAGTGCCGCCCCCGTTTCCCCTCCTCTGCGCTTTGCCCGATCCTCTCTTTTTGCGCCTCATATTTGCGCGCCATTCGTGGGTCGTTTGCGCCGTTTTTCTGTCTCTTCCCCTCACCCGCCTCCGGATCCACGTGGGACAAACAGTCCCCATCTCCCTCCTCTCGATTCTTTTCCCCCACTCTTGTTGGGTGTTCGGGATCCGGAACCTTCCTCGGAATCTAAACTGGAGGAATTGTTTCTGTTTTCCCTTTTTCTGCTGTCTCGACCTTGGACGGGGACTGGAGAAGTCAGCGGGGAGCATAAAAAGTGTGGAACAGGGCCATTCCGTCTCCTCTCAGATCAGGGGATGATCCATGGCGGGCTCTTGGTGGCAGTTGGAATGACAGAGGAGAAGCAAATCAGGAAGAAAGGAGTGGAAATCAGCGGGTGTATGGGGAGACTGACCCATTTCAGTGGGGATTGGGAGCAAAGAGAGAGGGTGGCGTGCGAAACACTCCGAAATGTCACCTTTCCACGAGCCGGTTGGGATGGACAGAGGCCAACGCGTTAGCTTTACCTTCTTGCGCTTAAGTGTGCGCAATGGGGAAACGGGCCGAGGACACCCTTTCCGCCGGCGTTTGCGTTTTGCTTTTGAATGCACCCATGAAAAGGGGCCATGGGATTGTCCTTTTCCTGTCTTCTTAAAAACCTGCCTTGATGGCTGCAAAAAATACTCCTAACTTGCCCCGAGGGCCTAGGAAACAACGGGCTAGCAAACCCACACGCAGAACACACAGCAACGAAATAAAAATAAGGACTCGCGTTGATTTAACGTGATTTGGGAAAAAATTAGCTCCATCCTTTCTCTCTGTTCCCCCGTTCGGTCCCTGTCAGTTTCCAACGCCAGGTTCGCCTTTGTTCGCCTCCATCTTTGCAGTCTTGCCCGTTTTTTTCTTCCCAGTATTCTCCCCCATCCTTAAATTTCTCATCATAATATTCGCTGCCCCATCGAGGACTTCACTTTCCCTTCCTCCAACCTCCAAGCCTCCCAAAACCCGCGTTCTTCCCGCTCTTCAAAAACAAACAACAACAACAACAAAAAAAACAGGGTCCCTTCGCCCTAGTTTTTCTTGGCGAACGTGGATTCCCCACGCAGGACCGAGCCCGCTTCCCCACGCGCGCCTCCTTCCGCTTCTCCCCTCCAAAGGCCACCGGAGTGGGATCGAAGGACCTGGATCCATCCCGCGACCGTGGCGATTCCCTCCGCCCTTCGAATCGCGATGGAAGCAGGACTGAAAATGTGTCTAAAAGTAAATATAGAAGGAGACGGTTGCAGGGAGGGGCAGGAGAGTGAAAACCTTAGCAAGCCCACGCGAGATTCACGCCCTCCGTGCTTTTAAGTGGAGCGTGGATCCAGGAGGGAAAAAGGGGGGGGACAATCTCGCTGACAGGCGTCGTGTGTATCAGTTGTACACCTTCTCCTACGTCAGAATCCGAGTGGGCGAGCGGCTCTCACTTCTGGCCAGCTGAGAAAGAAAGCCAGTCGTGGCTTAAGAAAGGGAGAAGTCAGGCGAACGGATAGACAGAGAGAAAGAAAGAGAGAGAGGTGAGTTTCCAATCGCCTGCCTTGTTTTGCACGGGGAATAATCTGCAGACAAGCGTTTCATTCGGAGTAGGTCTGATTCAGAGAGTTTTAGGAGTGTCGTGTGTGCGTCTACACGGTTTGCAAAGGACCCGCCGCGACTTGTCAAGTTGGATTTGCTGAGAGGATTCTCCACCCGGAGGAGCTTAAAGGTTTAAACGAGCCTAGCGAACGCTTTGGCTTTTTTCCTCCTTTTTCTTTTTAAAGTAGCTGTCGAGATACAAGTCCTTCAGAAATGTCTGCTAGAATCGAGGCCCCTCGAAAGAAAAAATTCGAGAAGGAAGGAGAGAAATAAAACCGAACGGGGAAAGGAAACGCTTGTTTTTAGTTCGCTATACAAAGCGCGAGGGGAATTTGGCCAAGTCCTTTGTCAAGGGGCGGGATGAATAACGACTAGAAGCCGTTCTCCGTTGCCTAGGTCAGACTTAAAGGGACGAGTGGGGAGAGAAAAGGTGTATCTTTGACCTCACGCCTTGGTCGCTTTCAACGGCAGGGCGATTTTGGAAATTTCTTTGGCACGAATTGATGTGTTTGTGTGTGCGTAAAAGCGGGCGCGATTACCGCGTCGTCCTTCCTAGATTTTGAACTCGGGGGAAACCCCGCTGACTTCCCGGGAAGACCAACCGAGTCAATACAGATTGACTCTGGATTAAGTCGTCGGAGGCTCTTGGAGGGAACAGAGGCGGGTCCAATGTCGTCGGTTCCTCTTAATCTTGTGCGCGTGTGTTTGTGTGTAACTTGTGGCATTTGCTTACCTCCCTTCTTTCTGTCCTTGTTTGTCTGTTTTTCTGAAAGAAAAAGGGGTAGACGCGCGTTATGGAGGCATCCGCACGGGAGCTCCGGATGACCCTGATAGTGACTTGGAAGGAATTTCGCAGAAATCGAGATAATTTCCTCCCGTTTTAAAGACGGGGGTGGGGGTCGTGTAGGAAGTGGGGAGAAATGCACTGGTGCTCGTTTTATTCTGATAATTTTTTTCTCTTGGAAGTAAATTGAAAGGGGGGGAAAAAAGAGAATTCTTTGCGGATAATGGTGCTTGAGAGATATGCATTCACAGTAGCTGGGGTAAATTGAACTCGATTTCGCCCGATCGGGCTGTAAACAGTTCGGTTTTCTGGAGAAAGCAGTCGCTCCCTTTCCCAGCAATGGTTCTCTTTCCGTGTCACATCTTGCCTCTCCTTTTAATAAACCATCGATTTCCATTTCCACGTTCAGCATAGCTTCGAGGCGCTACCTTCTCTCTCTCATTCTCTCTCTCTCTCTCTGCTTTGGGGCACAATCGGTGGGGGCAGTTCTCCTGCGCAAGGCCCAGCTGAACAAGAACGGGAGGATTTTCCCGGCTGATTCTACCTTTCAACGTGCTTGGCCGTTGTCTCTACGACAGGCCTGATCCTGTATTTCAAAGCGGGCAGGCAGATAGTTGCGCCTCAGTCCCTTTTTCTAAAGCCCATCTGGACGCAACGAGGTTAACATGCGCCTTTCCTCTCTCTCTCTCTCTCTCTCTCTTTCAAGGGCACGGCTGGCCTTGGCCAATTTCTCATTTTGGCTGTCAGAAGCGGTGTGAATATCAAATGCCACTGCCACGTCCCTCTTTTCCTTAAATGTGTCATTCTTTCTGGGTTGCCGGTTTGCCGATTGTGCCCAAACGCAATTCTTTAGACGGGGCGGCCAAGGAAATGGGCTTGCGCTCCGAAGGCTAATAGGACCGCTTGAAACTGTCCCCCTGGACCCGTTTCTGGATCAGGGCAAGTAAGAGTCAGGTTGAAGGCTTGGCTTGTAACGGTTCAAGACGTTGCGTGTATGGGACTACGGGGAAGCGATCAGAGATTAAACCCCAATACCTAACGGCCCGATCCATAACCACCTTAAGCCAGAGGCCTGCTTGGAACCGAGTCCACTCTGTAGAATTTCTAAGAGAGCCAGATAGGGAGCTTTCAACTTAACGGCGTTAAATGGATCGTTACAGCGTTTTCTGAGAAAGTGCTGTTGAGATCGCCAGCATTCATCTCCCTCCTTTCTGGATTATAAACCTGGAACACTCCGCTTCCAGAGAAGGCATTGTGTCCCTCGCAGGTAGGCTTCTACATATCAGGATTAAATCTGAATTACCAGTTTCCTTTGGGCTTCCATAATCCGTGAAAGAAGGGGCCCCCGCTCGGCGCAACACCTTTGTAGACACAAAAGACTCCCCAGACAGCTTCGGCCACAGGAACAAAAGCGTATGCGGGTGTAGAGAGACAGAGAAAGAGATGGTTTTTGCGTGGGGATTCACAACAGTGCAACTACTTCAAACCAGGGGGCTTCACCCAGCCGGCGATCGTGGACAAAACACCCCCGGATTGCCCCCTCCCCAATACAGGGGGGAAGTCTGTCCGGTTGCTCCTCCTCTTTCAAGCTGTTTGGGTTTCTAAGAGAGCCCCCAATTGTGTGTGTTTGGTGGGGTGGGTGGGAATTCAGGACAGCCGGAGCAGAAGGTGGACAGTAGTTGCGGTTGTTAGGGCACCTTAAAGTTTTGAAAGGGGCGAACGCCACCGCACCTCTAAAAATTAAGGGCTAGAAGACGGACACACACCATTTCCCCTACTCTGAATTAGCGACTGGCTCTGGTACCAACCAGAGGCGGCACAAGCGAGATTTAATTTGGTTCGGTTTGTTTGCAGAGAACCGTTTACAGGGCACCAGATCAAACAGAGCATCCATTAACTCGGATGTCATTCAAACATCCTACAGAGCCAGTTGGGTGCTCCTCAGCGATTGGGTTGGATCCAAGCGAACAGGTCAGCTGAGAAACTCCCCTGATTTACACTTTTCTGTTCCAGCTTGCAAAAAAGAAATTAATATGTATACCCACACATACATATCATCCAAATAACCCCTCCGTTGCAGGGGGGGCTTTAACGTTCAAAGCTCTTCCCCTGTTTTGTCTCAGCAATCGGTAGTGGGTACGCTAACCTTGTAAGGTAGGAAGGTAGCTATGATGCCCATATTGACCACCGGGCTAGAGAGGGGTTGGACGCCTAGAACGCCTAAGAAATGATAGAGACAAGATATGAACCAGGGATTTATTCACTGGTTTCATAGATTTCTTTCTCTCTTTAACACAGGCGTAGCCAAGAGTTAAAATGAAAAGCATTTTTTTTCTTTCATTCGTTAATACGGAGTACCACAGCAACTAACCTAGAGATACATATGTATCCTGATGAAGAAGCCTGTGAGATTGGGAAGCTTCCAAAATTTTAGCTGGCCTAATAAAGGTTATAATTGCAGGGTGGGGTTTTTTGTTTTTTGTTTTAGTTTGCTATATTTTGAGCCCAGGGTTTCTCATGTCTAAAGCAATCCTGAGTTTCAATGGAAGTTGAGAACTCTACCCATAAAACCAGAGAGCTGATAACAAATCATTCTCTCCCTCCATTCATTGCAAGGGAAGTAGGTCAGCTTTTAAAAAATATTTTTTAAAAAAGCATTTTTGGAAAAGCTAAGTTGGTGGAAAGACAGACCGTTAAGCCCGTGGCCTACACCAAGATGATGAGGAGGAAGGAACACAAGGCTTGTTGCAAAGTTTGTTTCCTGACTGGGGAGCAGCAAATAAAATAAAAGATGCAAAATCAATACAAAAATTGATCTTGATTATTGGAAGTTCCACGGGGCAGGTCAGGTTGAAAAAGGGAAACCGGGTAAAATTGAAAAGGACCCTCCAAGTTTAAGTCCTTGTCGAAACGTTTCCTAATATTCGGTTTATCCGATCTGTCCTAGGCATTCCAGAAGTCAGAACATGGGGGAGTGAGTTTATGTGTGTGTGTATGTGTGAGAGAGATCCTGATTGACACCTTGGCATCATTCTAGGAACTTTCTTTTTTTAAAAAAAACACCCCAGAATTTGAACCCAGGATCAAAACTCTAGGTTTTTTGGAATATACTGTAGTGAGAATGTAAATAAAAACCAGCAAAAATACAAGGGTGGCATGTTTTAAAAGCCTTTGCTGTAGCTTCTTACAGCTCAGAGATTGGTGCTCTCTAGATATAGGAACAGACTTGTCCATCTCTCCCTGTGGCACCTCCTTTTATTTTAAGAGTTCTTAATTCAAATGAATGAGAGGAGAGAAGGGGATTCGGTTACTAGTCGCTGCAGGTCTACTCAGAAGTAACTCTCCCTCCGTCCATTGTCACCCACCTCCTCCCTGAAACCTGGTCTGCTCAGAAGGCGCTCCCCTTTCAGTTCAAGGACAGTTAACTTTCCGATTGCACTCAATGGGAAGGGAAATGATGATTAGAAAGGGAGGCTCTCCTCTCCGTTTTGCTTTTTTTTGGAAAGATAGCCTTTCTGCCCTTGGAGATTTTTATTCAGAAGCTGGGGGGAATTTCTGCATAGGTCTAACCGCCTCCTCCTATTGAAACACGAACGATTCAGAAAAGAGAGAGAGAGTGGGAGTTTTTAAGAATACTAGCTCTCTACCCGGTTACTCCAAGAGCGTGGATTTGCGACCGCTCTCGAAAGGCTTGGGAGGAAAACTCCGCGAGAGCAGCGTGGGCTCTCGGTTCCTTTTACACTCTCCTAAGTCTCTCTTCTCTGGGGCTGCTGAGCTGGTAGACCGGGGCCTCGTAAAGACTCCGTCGTGCTTGGTGAGTTGGCGGACTGGGGTCCCCGTCTTGGGTCGATCTTCCTCCCGGAGAAAGTGAAACCTTACCCGGCCGACCGTGAAACCGACCCGGGCCTTTTGGACCCTCAGAAGGTCCATCGGGAAGCGGGGGTGTTGGAGAGGGAGGGCAGGCCAGGCCGCACGGGGAGGTAGAAAAGAAAGCAAGCTCGTCTTGTCTCTTTTTTTTTTTGTGCATTTGTACACCCTGCGAATCTGAGACTCCAGTTTAAGTCTACATGGAGAACGATCTCGGTGCAGGATCGGGAAGATTAAAGGCGCAGTCTTCAGGAGCAGGTCCAGTTTTAGTGGGACTGGGGCTTGCTTGTGAGTAGACCTGTCTAGGAGGGCGCTGCGCCCTCTTTGGAAAATGCTCAAGCGTCGCTATTTATGTCTCGCCCCCTACCCTCCTTTTCTAGTTGAAAATTTCTGCTCTCTCCTTCCCTTCTCCTTCTCTTTTTCTCTCTCCCCTGGAATGCTCACGGGAACAGGGTCGCCTCCTGGACTGGTGGAGCCGGTTTGAATCCTCCTCCTCCTCTTGCCAATTTTTCAAATGGTTCTTCCGATGTCCCAGTTTCGGAAAGGACGGAGCGATGCATTTGTTTGAAAGTCCTGGCTCTTTTTTGTTAATCCCAACTAGAGTAGACCCATTGAAGTCAACGGTATTTGCCTAAGTGTCGATGCACCTACCAGCCATAACTTCAAGAAGGTCTGTTCTGGCTAGGACTAGGATTTAAGCCAAAGACTCGTACACGTGTATCTTTCTCCCTCTGGCCTTTCTGTCAATTTGGCTCCTAAAACGCCTAAGTAGGGTCATCCCCGGCTTCCGTTCTCCTAGTAACGACGATGGCGAGATGGGTGGGGGGTTTTTTTTGAAGGAGGGGGAGGAAAAAGGAGAACCCGACCCGATACGATCTGCTGCCGAGGCGTTTCTGTCCGCTTCCAACACTCACGAATTTTCAGGCTGAGTCGACAGGTTTGGTGCTTTCCACAAACAGCTCTTGGGTCGCTCCACAGACTGATAGATCGGAGTGAGAGAAGACGTGAGGAAGGCAAAGAGAGAGAGAGAGAAGGGCCATTTGCAAACCCCAGGATTCCATAGGATGTTGAAAGTGGAATAATAGCGCTATAATAGTCTAGTGCGGGAAATGGCCAAGGAAAAAGGAGCTCCTGGTGGGGGAGCCAGGAAACCGTCGGGGAGAAGGAGCCGGGGAGGCAAGATCTAAACCGAATTAAGCCACACTACCAGTCCGCTTGAAAAGCCAAGCACGTGATTGGCTCTTTTCTCATTGGAATCGAGGGAGGGGGAGCCCAGCCGGCTACTTGTGATACATGGAAGGGAGCCGCATTTTTAAAAAAGAGAAAGAAAGAAAACAATCCTTTCAGCGCAGCCACTAAGCCTGGCTGGGGATGTCGGGTTCTGTAAATTACATCCTAACGCTTCCAGCTCTGTCCTAGCGCTCCGCAAGGCGCTTAAGTCGGAGGGAGTGCCTTGGCTGGGAACCAGAGGCGACGGCTTCACAAAGTCAGGGATCGCCCCCCGCTTAAGTCTTTAGGAATTGGCAGACTCCAGTTTTCTGTTGCGCTTGTTTACTAAACCTTTGCGTCCTCCGAGTACGTCCTCCTTTTTTAAAAAAACTAAACTTAAGGACTAGTATCTTTGGTGAGTTTTAAAGACCCGTTGCGTGTCTTCCTTCGGCTTGGTGCGACCTGTGTGTGTGTGTAAAAACCGTCCATTGGCTGCAGTCAAGCCGGATTTCGTCCCTCCCCCAGCTCCTCTCTGTGTCTCCCTCCTCCCAGGCAGACGCCCCCCAGCCCCCTCCCTGGACCACCAGCTCTTTTTCCGCGGAGGCGGGGAAGGGAGAAGCCTACAGATCTCTGCCCTGGGCCGTGTCCCCTCCGTAACCCTCCGTAGTGTAGCCCCGGGCTGTTTACACAGCTTTACCTGTGCTGCGCTCTTCCCTTGTAAAACCCCAGCCCGGTAGATGTAACCTAATCCCGCCTCGGTCAATTGTATGCCGGCTGAAAGGAATGGGGGCGCCGGGAGGTGGTCGTCCTTGGGGCGGGGGGGGGCTGCTGAGGATCCTGGCCGTCTGGTTGCTCCTCTTTCCCTTCTTCCTCCCCCCCCCCCACCCCGGAACGAGGGGAAGAAATTTAGATCAGGTGCCAGAAATGATGAGGGAGGCAGGGAGCTTTTCTGTGGTACTACAAGTCCCAGAATCCTTTGGCCGAGGGGATTGTGGGAGTTATGGCCTACCAAAGGAGGCACGTTGGCAAGGTCTGGTGGAGAACGATGTGGGAAGGCCTTGCAGCTTCCCCTTAGAAAGCTTCACACGCGAGTTCGGGGGTGGATCGTGGGAAGGGAGGTAATCCTGACAGAACACGGGTGTTGCGAGCGGAGGGCCTCGTTGTACCTCCGCCATCACCTGCTGCTCTTCCAAATGGGTTGGACTATACCCCCATCCCCCCGAACTGGCTTGGCCGGTGACCATGGATGATGGGAACTGTCATCCTGGGGCCTTCTCGGACCCGAGGTTCTCTAGCTCTTTGGATGACAGCTCCCATCATCCATGGTCACTGACCACGGGAACCCAGGGAGCTAGCTTTGGGATGAGAAACTACTCTCCTCAAGGAAAGGGCTCCTCCTCCAGTCTTTCAGAGCTCTGAGGTAGGCCGCTTTTACTTCCGAGTAAACGGAATTGCATTCTTTGGGGCGGTTGTTTTTACTTTCCTCCGTCCAGCCTGCCATTGCCCGCTTGGCTGGGGCGCCTCCAAGAATGTTTTTACTTGGGAGTAAGCCCCATTAAAACCTTTCTGAGAAGGATCGAATTATGCAGCCCTCTTCCTCATACGGAAGATGATCTCAGGATCGGTACCCCCTTCCCTTTACAGCACGAGTTAGTTCTCAAACCTACCGGTTTTAAGCAGAGAAACGGGGCCCTTCTTATATATTGCCTTGTTAATCTGGAGCAACTCTCTTCCCCGCAGCGTCCAGACGCCTAATTGGGGACTAGGACTGGGATTCTGCCTCCCCAGAATCCAGATTTCCTGATGTGCCGGTTTTACATATAAAAGGGCATTAAAGAATGTTAAAGAAGAGCTGATTCGTTTTAAATTAGGTGCCCCTACGGTGTTAATAATCCCGGACTAAGTAATCCGAAGTAAAATTATCCTGGGACAACCTAAATCTCAATCTCTCTCCCTCCCTCCATTTCGTGGAATTAATCTCATTCCATCTGAGTCCGGGATCAAACTACTTCTTTAAGTGAATCAGGATGACACCCGGAGCTCTAATAAAACACACCAGCCGGCTGCTAAACCAAAGGAATTTCCCAAAATAAAGCACTTTAATCCACTATATTTCAGTGGCAAAACTCCCATTCATTTTAACAGTTGAGGACTGAACACTGTATACGGTAAGACAGCAAAATAATAGCAGTTATTAGCGATACTAATTAATAATAATAGGAAAATACACTTCCACAAAGGAGATGGATTACTTCAATTTAGTATTATTGTACTGCATCCTGAAATCCAACTCGAAGAAAGTCAAGGCATAGGTAAATCCCAGTGAATCAATGGGTCTACTTTAACTGTGATTACCAACAGGCTTGGGGACAACATTTTCAAAACGCTGGGAAGGGAGTTTATTGAAATAAGTATTGATACTAGTTGGAGTTCTCGAGTGGGCGAGGAGAAAAAGTAACAGAGCGAACTCTGCAGTGGAAACTTCTTTTCTGGAAATCGCTGACCTGCGAAAACTTTGGAACTAGACAGAGCAGATCCAAGCAGAAACTTTCTGGGGAGGACACGTGTCTTGTAACGCAAATATACACAAGGGTCTCGGGCGATGAGGGCCATTGGCTTGGCTGTCAGGATCCCAGGCACTTTCTGTCACTTTCAACTTGGGAGTCATTCGAACCATTGAGCTCAATGGGACTTCCTTCCAGCAAGTGTCCTCTGGGATCAAGTTTTCGATCTTTTGGAAAAGAAGAAAAAAGCAAGTTTTTCAAAACTTTTTTCGCTGGTTGCATGTCCATGCAAACTTGTCTGCACCCTGAAGTTGTTTAATACTTTCTCTGAAGTAAAATCAGAGTTACTGCAAAGAGATTTCTACTCCTCATAGAACTTCATAGGGTTGTAGCTTTTCAGTGACACTGGTGAAGACAGTCGAATATTTAGGAGTATTTAGGAACAAGAGAGACACACCCGGGGGACTGGAGAATATCTGCTTAAAATTTAATGCGAAAAGTTTCCATTGACTTCCAAAGCGGCTCCATTCCTGAAATCTTACAATTGCTGTGTTACGGGATCAGGTCCTAAGGCGAGAGGGAGAGTAAATTCTCTACCTAAGCGTGCTTACACGGAAGCAAGTACCTCTGCTCCTTGTCGCCAAAAGACAATCCTGTGTAACACCCTAATAGGATGGCTTAATTCCTTTAACAACCGGGGGGGGATTCCACTCCATCTTCCAGGGTGGCGGAGACCAAACGAACACTGGATCTAACCCTCTTCTTTTGCGAGGTAGGAGGGGATCGGGCCCATTTTTCATCTTTCTGACCCAGAGTGAAATGGAAATTTCGCTCGCCTGGAGGCCTAAAAAGCAACACTGCTCTTCCCACTCCACCATACTGCCTTGAGGCTGGGGCTTACTTCCGAATAAACGAGGAAGGTCTCGCGCTACAGGGCCCGGGAAAAGCACTGAGGAAAGGTGCTGCGAGCCTCATTTCCCCTAAACTGGGGGAAAAAAAATGCTTGAAGAACACAAAGCCCAGCGTCCTAATGGGGGAATCATGGGAACTGTAGTCTAACCAAGTTCCTCAACGGTACCTCCCGTAGAAACAGCGCCCTGTTTATTGGGTAATTGGCTGGGACATTCTGGGCTTTTGCCTCCCAGACCAATAGAAGAAATATTCCGGTTTTATTCTATGTTTCATTCTGCCTTGATTCAGGTCGGGCGATAATGCGGCTCCCCTCCCCACGTCCCTTTTCTCCTCTTGCCAATTTCTCCTTTCTTTCCGCATTCTCCCCTCTCCCCTGGCCGTTTGCTCCGCTCCACCAGCTAGGGCTGTAATTGACAGTTTTGCCCTAATAGGAGTCCATTGTTGAGAGCAATTAGCCAA